>JAPYZS010000037.1:0-644140 GCA_030522925.1 Trissolcus japonicus
CCCAAACACGCTTAAACGACGCTAAAAACCCCGAAAGTCCCAGAAATTGACAAAATAGTCAAAAAATACCCCCAAACACGCTTAAACGACGCTAAACACTCCAAAAATCCCAGAAATTGACAAATCCATGAAATCCATGAAATTGATATCATGAAATTTTTTTTTCGTTAAACTTCATTCAAGTGAAAATATACTTAATTTAAGTAGATTTTCACAAGTATATTATGTACTTGATGACAGTGTAATATTTTTTTTCAGTGTACCGTCTAATAACAAATATCAAATCATACACTTCCTGACAACCATAAAAAAAAACATTTTTTTTCTCTTTGCACTTTCATACCTACTAGTTAAATTTCAAGATTGATATAATTGTGCAACAAATTGCACATTAAGGCAAATCATTACCTTGTTCAGCAAAAAAATTAAATGACAGAGTAATATTTACGACAACCGGAGCAATTCATTAATGCCATTCAATTACGCCTCGCGATCTCCTTATTAGCAGCGATAAATCTTCGGCACAATAACCTGAATCTCCGCGAATAATCCGTCGATTTACAAAACGGCGCAAAATTGGTAATGAAGCATCGGCCGCTATTCACGAATAGAAAATACATCCAGGAGTGACTTTCGGGAGGGGGATGTTAACCCCCCCTGTCTTTGTTTTATTTAACTCGGGTTAATTACGCATTTGTTCGCAAATGACGTAGCTTCATGAATAGCTACGACGGTGTAATCTGGAATATTTCTGATGCACACATATCATTCTGGCGTAAATGAGTTTGCCGGATCCGGGAGCACGAATATTCTGCTTGCAGCAGGATTTGTCCAGCTCGTGTAAATCAATCCCTGATGGTCGCCCTTTCTCTCTTTCGCGACTCCTGTGATTGCCTGAGCTCCTGACACTCACACACAAATGTCACACTTTAATCCACCGACTGTTTCGTGGGGGCCATTGCGCTGCAATCTTTTTCCTCCCGGGGGATATGCTCAAATCTGTGGAGTCACGACGAGTCTATATATAGACAAATAAGAGACGTGTGTGTATATGTGGAAATGAAATCCGTGCCATAATCGATGTTTGCTGTGTCGACGTGCTATAATTTAGCTCGGATCTATGATCCCCTGGCGCACAACTGTTCTAAGCCTTTGAGCTGGCTTCTTAAACGTCATCTGTCTCCTCTTAGTGGATATTACATGGCTCTCAAATTTTTGTTATGAGATGATTATTCATATAGGTGGAATAAAGGTCGTGTGGCAATTTTGACTCAATCATCGTGGAGTGAAAAAAAAAACAGTTGCTGTTGATTTTCGTTCTATTATGCTCTGCCAATCGATAGCTCAAGTTTTTTTTCTATCGAGTGTTATTGATGAAGATGTGACGTATTGAATCGAACTCGTTTCGATTATGATGAAGCGTTTTATCGGCGGCTTTTTGGCTTTCCAGGTTACCAGTTCGCCGAGCGAGTAAACGCCAGTTGCCTCTGGGAGAACGATGTTACGGAAAAGTAATTAGGCATCGTCATAAATAACAAATTTTTTGTAACTAATGCGACGTTCCAAGATAATTGAAACGTTGGTTTTCAAGTATATACTTTGGTTCTCCAGTTGCAGCAAAATTTCGGTAAACGCCAATGACGTACATTTCATCTGTGGTATTTTCACTAACTGCTTTCTGAAACAGATGGTTAGGAAAATATAAATGTTCGTCGACAAAATTTTTGTGTCAATAAGTAACGCTTGAAATATCGCTTGAATTTTGCGCTCGAGAACTAGGACACGTCTTGTTTTGATCTTCCTTTGTTTCAAATTTGGTGGCATTAAATTATTCAATGTTTTTTAGTTTCCAAGTTCAAATAATTGCCTGAGTTACACAGTATTTAGAAATGTATCCACTTACATCTCGGCTTGTACGCACATCAATATATTAAATTCCGAGCATATATTTATATTAAAATATAATGAGTTTGCATGAATAATATATTAAATGCATAGGAAACATTAAACTTGCTTTTCATCCTCACCTCAGAAGTCATATTAAATTTATCACTTAGATGAAATAATTTATAAAGTAACAATTATTTCTCCCGTTGAACTGTTAATATTTACATTTGTAATTTTTGACAAACATTTTAATAAAACTTTCAAATTTTCATCCACCAAGAGTTCTTGACACCGTGCCAGCGTTGATATCAAAACCTGTTGACAATTTTTATCACCTTTAGAATAAATCAAAATTATGTAAAATATCTGCACACAAAAGTATACGTTTCAATCAAGTTGAGAACACAATCGCGCGAAGGTTAGTAGGTCAAATGCACAACCCCAACCTGTTCTTTATTTTGTCCAATTTGTCTCACTGCTTTATATTCATGGAAATCAAACAAAAGTCGAAAGATGTGTACAAATTCAATTGGCCAATAAAAATGTCACAAAAGGCTTCGCATTATTTTTCTAGCCGTTGTTTCTTAACCGCGAAAAAAATAAAACGAGCATTTTTGTTTCTTACCCACAGCTTTTATTTTCGTTGGCCGAATATCATTTCGTTCGGAATATTATACTATTTCTTCGAACTTTTAATTTTCTTCAAAGGGATCGCGCGCTTGTCGCTCTGGACCCGAACCCCATAAATTTCCTCCAACAACTCGGATCGTTCTGTCAAGTTCTTCGTGCTAATGGCGCCGTCAAAATTGCTTGCTGCCCTCTGAATGAAAGACATCAACTGTAATATATCGACCATATGCTATATAGATTATTGGACTTTTCTTACCTTGGTTTTATAACAGAAACGATGTTTTACGTTCGAAATAAGATTGATAATGAAGTCGCGCACATGACGTCTTTAAATGAACTTAAATGGCGATTATACTTGGCCACTCCCTGGAAAGTTTTGATCCAACAACTGGTACCAGTTGGTCACGAACAATTAAAGAACAATATTTTTTTATCAAAATTCGAAAAACGATTCATATTTTGTTTGGTTGAACATTTTTTTTTGGTTGGAAATGGTTGGACAAACAAACACCAGCTGTAAATCATTAGATGAACAGCATTTATCTACATTTTCATTCAATCTTATCATAATAATTTTAACGGCCTGTATCGTTTCAACTAAGATGTCTGTTTCAGCCAAAAGTCTTGTATTTATTGCGTTTTATTTCTTTTTCCTGCCAAGTCTATGGTTATCAGATCGCTGCTCTTTTGTTCTATAACCACATCTTTCTCCAAGTTTGGTATTTCTGTAAGGTAGTTGGCGCACAAATTTATGGGAAACTAATTCTAATCTGAACTCATCGCACTATCACGAATAACAATCATTAATTCTTTTTTTTTTTTTTTTGCGGATTCGTTAGTAGTCAAGATCCACACTATTTTTTGTTTCATTTACCAACCCGAAATTTTTTGTGACGTTGCATAATAAATCTTTCCCAAAATGATCGAATCAATTAAGCTCGATCATCAGCACCTTTGAAAAAAAAATCTATATTTGCCTGTACAAACATCGGATTGTACATGAGCGCGATCAGATCAAAGGAACTAATATTCTTAAAATAAGAGGAAAACTCGGGGCCCGAGTTATTTCTATTCACGAAGTCTCGATAATACCAAACACGTTTGTTTGAAAAGTGTACGCTAAGAAAATATCATATTTTCTTATGCTGGAAGACACGTGTCAAAAATAAACACATCTCCGGAGCACAAAGAGCGCCGGGTAGCGAGATCCCGTACAATTTTTTGGCTTCCGCTGTTGTCTCAAAAAATACAAGATAGTGTCACAACTGTTTCGTCGGGTTTTAATTAATCGTTTGAAGCCTTACGATCGCACATTATTTCTCTCTTTTATAATCTCTTTCAAAGGATCTAATATAATTCAATGACGGTCATTATCGATATGAGATCTTAATTGATGAATTTTATATCATTCATAAAGTTTTATTCATATCTGCTATATGTGGATAAAAATGCTGGTCATTAGTGATGTATTCATTCGTATTTCATTTTTCGACATTAATTCGCTTTATCATGGCTAGATCCAGCACGTATGACGTTGTTGTAATATTATAGTTTTTTTTTTTTTTTTTTTTTTTTTTTTTTTTTTTTTTTTTTTTTTTTTTTTTTTTTCTAAACAGTGAGACAAGGACATCTGACGGCGCCCAATGCCACTGCCCTTAATTCATTAAAAATTATTCATAATATTCCGAAGTTCAACTTTTGCTCTCAACATTAACTCGATACATAAATCGGCATTTTATTGCCTTGCGAATTTTATTATTGCATATAATTAATGCAAAGTTTTGACTATTTAAACGTTTATTAATTCTTAAATGCCATAAAACGTCCAATTAAAAAAGCTTTAATGAGTATACAATGTTCGACAATTTATTAACCCGATGGTAGTTTTGAATGGAACTTTTTTTCAACCGAGTCGACAAAATCGAAAGGATGTAGAATTTTCTTTCTTCTCTCCCTTCCAAAAAAAAATCTAAGAAAAAATCTCAAAGTTCCCCGTACCATTAATTGTTTTGACAAAAAATTTTGAACTTTCGTGTGAATTTAAAAATTGTACCGGTGTTACGTTCCTGATAATATCGGATCCTTATGTGTCGCGCTATTAGTTGGTGACACATATGGTTCCATAAATTTCCCCGCGATACCATATGCCCGTACATATGTGTCCTTGCACTGTGTCACACTGATATATTTTCGGACGTGGATTATATCCTTTATACTTTTTTAGTACGATTTCTATTAGCACTATTTAGTGCATTTCAAAACACCGGCCAGAACAAAAAAGAGAGAAAGGAAGGTCGGAAAAAAGCGTGGAAAGAAATATAAAGCAAATAGTTGTCATAGCTTTAAAACACGTGTTAACAAATGCACCTCGCATACATTTTTTCGTGTTGAAAAAAGTGATACGAGCCAGACTTTATAACCTGATGGGAAAAGTCATAAATTTACCTAACTGGCAAATGCGATAAAATAAAAATTTTAATTTTTCTTTTAATCACTTTTCGTTCAATTAACTTGATAATTTTTGTTTTTATTTTATTTTTTTTTTTCGTTCATTCAACACTTGAATTATTTTCACGAGATACGAAAGCGATAACTTTCCAAGTACGAATGTGATTGATTGAAATAAAATGTAACGAATAAGTCTTTCATTTTCATTTATTATTAATCATCTCCAAATTGATTGATGCTCTTCAAAAACACGTGTTTAACAAAATAATTAGCACCGGTAATTCTCCCGAACCAGGTATATTTCACAGTCACTATGAAATATCCCACGCCTCATAGAAATGACAAACGAATTTTCACCGTTATATTTTCAACTGATTATTGTCTTAATTTGTAAAACAAATTGTTTCGACTCGGTATGCTTCAAAGTTTTCCATTCGAAATTTCCAACCCACGAAAATTCACACTCTCGAACAATTTTTACCCCGCTGCAAATCATGATTGTTAAACAGAGTTCTCAACGCCGAAGCGGGCGGTTATTGAAAAATGAAATTATCAACAATTGCCCGAGTGACAGATATCGATTGTTGGCGGTTTGATTTGCATTTACAAATCACCATCACAGTGACGAGGGGCGCGCGAGCGCGCTTGTTTAAAAAACGAATGAATGGGCTCGTTAAAGCGACGCAAACAGTGAAATCGATTATTTGGCGACGAGTGGCTCAATCTTCGGAGCAATAAAAATAAAAAGGAGGCGCGAGTCATAAAAAGTGTTCATGAATTTGAACCCGCTTGCGGGATCGAGCGACTCGGAGTCGGTCGTTATTAGTGGGCTCCGCTGTGAGTTTGTGGACTCGTGAGCCCACACGAAAGTGGGCGGCGCAGCCCATATTCTCGAGCCGGTTTAAATTTTGCCTCAGAAACAGATGCTTCGGATATTCGTATGTATCGAAATTCCGAAATATTATATACCAAGGCTCTTCTCTCCTTCATCTCGGTTTTTTATTTCCCTCGGCCGTGGTTGCTCTCGCAAGGGGGTGGCAGTTCTAATTACAGGGCGCTGCGCGCGCTCTCGTTATATTCTGTTGCATTTTTTCTCTGCATTGTGACAACGACGTCCGATAAGAAAGAGCCTTGAATACGTCGCGCACTTTAACGGTAATTAAGTTTCCAGTTTGCCGAAGAGGCGAGGCGAATTTATGGTACCCGATGAAACATATGTAGTCGGGTCAACCATTATTTACCTGCGCCTGCAGATACGACGGGCGCAACCTACTCTTATTTCGAATCAATTTATCGTCCCGGCTATAAGGTTTTAGGCCAGTTGACAGTAAACAACTATTTATATAAGAGGATATTATATGGTAGCCAGTTGGCAAGTGCACGCTTCACCGTCGAATCAAACGCCTGATAATGTATGATAATTGTTAGCAATATTTCATTATTTATCGCTCACTTTCAAGGAGAAAGCCGACACTGTTTTTTTTTTTTTTTTCATAAGAGACTGTTCTTATTAATTTTGAATAGTTTTAGTTTTAGCATTGGATTAGGAAAGTGGATAGTTTTCTATACCTCCTCCCCCATTTTTTGGAATATTTAGCAGTTGAATTTCAAGCAGGTTAATTATGATAAACGGGTTATGACAGGTGATTATTTGTTGTCTCATTTTTATTCGACGTTTATATTTTCTATTCTATTAATTTTTTCTTTCCACTCAATGAATGTAAATTTCTGAAAGGCAAGAAAAAAAAGTCACTAATTAAAGACGTTTACAAATGAAAAGATTGCCGTCTGGTTTTCTTTGAACAGCACTAAAGTCTCGACTAAAGTTTAACGGTGATTTGTGCTTAGAAGAAAGCCAGCTTGTCTAATACGTTCATACAAAATCAACATAATTCGAATCGACTTGAAGGCACATCAACTTGTTCAAACGATCCATTCAAAGTTCAATCATTTTATTAATCGCTCGTTTGTTTAACAATCGTTATATTGATGATAAACAATATTGCCTCGACAAAAGTGGGATTTCGGAAAATAAATAAAAAAAATGTTCTTTCGCTTCAATTTGAATAACATTGTTCTTGATTTTTTTTTTTCGTGCTGCTCTGTTGTCGATATAAATGGTGCATAAAACAAGTCCGTATAAAATCGAGTTTCGACGATAAAAGAAAAATGGGATGAACATTTGCTCCCAATTAAATAAAAAAAGTGTGTTCCTGTAATTGACACTCTTGTCACGCAGAACTCTGAAACAGTTATCACAGTATAAAACTCTATAACGAATTCGCAAGAGTTTATCCTGTTAGTTTACGATCGTATAAATTTAACAAACATGCAAAAGTTTACGATTACCATCAGTTTGGAACATTTTAATTGATAGTCGCTTCACAGATTTTTGGACGGTGCAATCAACAAAAAAATATTGTTGTCTTTTTAATTTGCATCTAAACTACAGAAAGATAAACCTACATGATATTAAAAATTCGTTTTTCGATTCATCGTTTGAAAATTTATCTTAAAAGTTGTCAACTTTTGTTTTGAAATTGAGATATTTATTTTCGAGCAAGTGCAAAATATTTGCGTTTCTTGAGATATTTTTTATATCGCAGACATATGAACCGGATATAAACTTTCGCATCCGGCCATAGTTGGAGAATTTGAGATAAGGCGACGAAATCTTGAAAGACATGCACAATCAAGTGTATGCTGAATACAAAATTGCAAACATGATAACAAACGAGAACTGAACGAGATCACAGCTCTGAAATCTTCAAATTACCATGATAAAAAATTAATCTTTGAATTTTTTAAAACGTCAGTCATGTTAATAAAACATTTTTTTAATTCTTTGATTTTTTTTTTTCAAGAAAAATTAATTGCACTTACTTTAAATGGATTAGCGTGCGGAAAGTGTGAAAAAATCAGTGAAAAAAAACGAAAGACGAAAACAAGATGGTTAAAAAGACAACGCGAAATGGGTGGAAGTGATTATCAAATTAATCGATTTTGTAGTGCCAAGTCAGCGTCTGAAGCATGGCGTATATGTGTTTCCGAGAGACGTTTCATAATGCAAAGTCAAAGTATCCGTTCGGAGGAATAATTTACGAGGATCTCCTAAGGGAAACCCTGCGATGACGAAGTCGAAACGGGCATCACGTCTCCGCCCGCTTCTTATACTTCACACGACTCTCCGCTGGACATTTGACGAGGCACAAATGCTGTACCAAGTGAACGGATATTTCATAAACGTCGAATCACGTGTTATCGACGGACTCGTTTATGCATTATTTATTACCAGTTGAATTCAAATAATTATAATATATGAACGTTGCGCGTATTACATGGTTTCTGTAACGAGGGAATTGTTGTCACTTATCGAATCATCATCGTTTCACGTCATGTTCAATCTTGTCGATAATTCATGTTCAAAAATCAAACCCGTCCTTTTCTTTATTCATTTTTTCTTCATATTCCAATTTGAATCTCAAAGAGAACCAAGTTTTCCAAAATGGTGTTTTGAAACTTTTTGTTCGTTGGATTATAGTAGATGATTATAACTTTGAAGGATCTCCCTAATTTCGAACATTATTACTCTCTAAACAAAATACCGTATTCAATTAATTAATGAAAAAATCTTATAGATGATTATAATTATGTTGAGCCAGGATATAACTAACCCAAGCATGTAATACAAAGATGCCGAATAAAATGAAATGCACACATTTATTCAGCAACTTTTCCACTTCATCCTATTTGCCTTAAAAGAACTTCAAAGATAAACTTGAAATGAAAAAGGAAAACTGAGAGGAAAAAAAAATCTAAAACTGCGCTGCGCTTTTTCAGAGTTGAAAGTTGGAGAGCTGAAAACTACCGGATCTAAATGGAGTGGTAAAAAGGTCAATTTATTGTATCAATTATTATTATTCCAAATCATGAGTGATAAGTTTCAAAATTCAATTAAGGAGGTAGTTCAGTTTTTTAAAAATTGAAACAATTTTTTTTTTAATTTGATGAACCAGTTTGGCGGCTCAAAACACTGGGATTATCTCTACCCAGGCTAAATTTACAAAATTTATGTTCAGTCAAACATATATGTTGCATATGCGTATATTTTTTTTTTGTTGGGAATGACCGATATATGGAACCGGGTGTCAATTCGGTGCCCTCTCGTCATACAAAATGATCGATGTGGTATGGACCGTAGCCGGCCGAGAGTGTGATTTTGAAATCAAGTTGGCGCGTTACAAGCGTAACGCTTTCACAGCTATCCAGTCACTCGGGCCGTACTCTGCAACATTCGTTTACGACGCCTCTCCTCGTCATCGCCGTCGTCGACGATGACGCGCCTGAAAATTATGGTACGAGTGCTTAGAATTCTTCGACTCTCGGCGATGGACATTCTCGTAACGTGGTTTTGAATGGCAGTCATGAGGCGAATGAACGATATAACATCGCCGCGTGGTGCATATAAAAAAATACATAACGCTTCAGGGCCTCCGCAGGTCACGTCTCAAACATCTAAC
Organism: Trissolcus japonicus; assembly: GCA_030522925.1. Classification (NCBI taxonomy): domain Eukaryota; kingdom Metazoa; phylum Arthropoda; class Insecta; order Hymenoptera; family Scelionidae; genus Trissolcus; species Trissolcus japonicus. Next base: position 9,486 of record JAPYZS010000037.1, read on the forward strand.
AAGCCTTTTTTTTCGTCGCTGCTTTGAAAAGTGCATTTTTCAATGCTATTAACGTACGCCCTTTTTTTCCTGTCCACGCTTTTTATGCTAATCGCGATGATGTTGCCACAAACGAGATCACTATCTCGGCATTTCACATTGAGACTCTGTTAACGCGGACATTTGCTTCCTGCTTTGAAAGCTTGCCCATCACACTTGACAACGACGTGTTGACTTTGATCGTGAGCTCCTCTTTCGACCGTTAGTATATTTTCGTTTTGTTAGCTAATCTTGCGCAAACACTCGAATCAGTTTTGTCGATTTAATTGATTTGATTTGCTTAAAAAAGACAGATAAACTTTTATTAGTTAACTCATAGCCGTCAGTTGTTACGTTTTTATCTTTTAAAAAATAATGTATTAATGTTTACTTTAAAAAATGATTTTTCTTTAAGAATTTATTTTGTATTTCTTTTTGAATTTGACTTTGAGACTTTAATCAAGAAATTTTTTTTTTTCGAATCATTCATTTTCATTAATCGTTATGCAACCACAGAGAACGATGTTTATTGACATTGTTTGTGGAGTAGTTAATGAAACAACTTTTCGACTGAGATCCTGTTATCCACCGTAAATCGGAGATTAAACACACGAGTTTCGCCAAGCTGTAGTATAGTTCTGTGATGTAACAATTACAGTATATATACTTCGAATTGCATTCGATCCGAAAAGCTTGTTCTACGGGGTTGCCAATAGTACTAATCGTCAGTAACAATGATTCCAGGTGGATCATTAATGGCAGTGCAGTTGATCCAGCCTTGCCATTCAGGATGGATTAGACTCTGTCTGTGTATCGAATTACAATGCCATTTTGATTTAAATTTTAATTTAATTTATGATATGCCGCGATCAATAAACACTTCTCAAGTATTTCAAAACTGATGATAAGGGTGAGATTGAAACATCTGAAATCTTAAAAATTGTTTTTGTTAAAATTGTCAACTCAAAACATTTTGATTGAAAACTTGAATTTGTTATGGATGAGAGTACAATGAACAGTAATCTATGTCAATCAATGCAAAACGTAAATAAAATCAATAATCAATTAAACTCACCGAGATCAGTTCAGTGAATTTCACTCGAGCGTAAGTATCGATACGTGTACATAACCAATGCTATTTCAGATGTTCAAATTACCGTTCGGAGCATCCTTCAGCGCGCCGAAGTCTTTTCCTCTTCTCCGATTTGTTCGACTATTATATTTATCAGGAACGAAATGAAAGGCAAAAATTGGCCATACAAGTGTAATATCTCTGACAGAATATTATGAAAAAGGAATGAACACGCGAAACGAAACTATACAAATTGGGTATAAAACTTTTGATACGAAAGTGGCGCATGTAGTCGTAATCTGTTTAATCGTCCATTATGCGGCTGGGAATGAAAAAGTCGCCGCCCATAAAGATTAACAATATGAGTAGACGTTTGGATGAGGCGAGTTTCTTTGAACATGTGTCCGTCGCATTTTTCACAAGAAAACGAGAGAATTTTGGTCATCTGGTTATTTAACAAGGCTCTTCAAAATTATGGTACCGGGGATTAGATATTACATCTACCTGCCACCTGGCCAACGCCGTCTAGTTTAAGCGCGCTTTTATCCTCCTTCTCGTACCTGCTACGAGCTGTGATAAAGTTGACCCTCTTAATTGGGCCAAAACCTTTCTTTGATCCACTCCACCGCAATGGTACAATATATTCACAACTGAAACATTTTTGGTTTTTCAGTCAGTCCATATAACACAATATACTATATACTCATAGTTTTTGATTTATTTTATCACCCAACATAATCAAAATTAATTGAAAAAAATGCAATAGGTTCACTTATTAATGTCACCTATTATCCACGTGTCACTATTACCCTAACATCCAGGAAAATGAAAATTGTTATTGTTTTTTTTAAAGATGAACCAAATCAAATTTCATATTAATATTTTTATGTCCATTTTATGCTCTCCAGCCCATTAAAATTCGAATTCACCAAGTTTCGATTCAGAAACCGCGCGGTTTCTTGTTTAGACATCTGCGCTACGACAACCCTTAATTACCATGCTATTAACTGATGTATACACAACTAAAAGAATATACCAGCGAAAGATCAAGATTTACGCACGATGCGAATATAACGTATACCGGCGCCGGACAATGGTAATATTCCTGTCAAATTAATAATACGTTGAACATGTTAATTAGCACGCGGGGATATCCAGAAAAAAAATAACGACAAGCTCGACCGTTGGCTGCAATTGCGATTGCAGTGCAAAAAAAAAACATTGCGACGCACCTAATTGGAGCTATTATTTTCGTCACGATTGTGTTCAGGGGCATTAAAAATGAATTTGTCTTTTGCGCGTGCACTTTCCGCGGGCGTAATTAAGCGCAAATCTCAGCGAATTTTCGGTGTTTTGTTTTCACAGGAGAGAGGCTTTTGGGGAAGTAGTTAACAAAGCCCACTTCACAACAGCAAGGTATGTTCTACATCGGTACTCTAAAACAAACAGATTTCAAGTGCACCTTTATCATCACGTCTGTTATTTCAGCGCGACCGAGTTTATCAGCTGATTTTCACGAAATTAGCTCAACTTGAATAATGGGTGTGCAAAAAGTAAAACCGTCTCCCCCATCCCATCGAATCTTCTGCTTCGCTTTCTCTCTCTGTACTAAATATTCCAATGATGATTTCAGGGATTGCGAAAAAAAAAGAAAATCCTACAGGAGAATGGAACAAAGTGATATGAAATGCGGTATTTACCGTCGCGCTCTGAATTTGCAAATTGGAGGTCGATTTTGAGCGAGCGATTTGTCGGGTTCGTCAATCACGACTAAATAAACAGCTGGTAAAAGTATAAAATAGCTGATCGGGGCGCGCAAATGAACGCTCGGTGAAGAAAAGAAAACAAGCGACGAATAAGGCCACGCTGAGTTACTAATGCGCGACTGCATGTAAATCCCGTCAAAGCCAGATTAAATTTTAATAATTCAATTTTGGCTTACCTCGAAATCCAGTCGACTGGTAAAACGAATCGGTCGGGTCCTGCATAGGTAAACTAGATTGGATATAAACTGGTAATTGATGGGATTTGATTGGCTACGTATATAGTAACCGTGGATGCTCAATGCCATTGCCTCGGCGAGTCAGTTGGCGACCACGCACAATCAACGAGTTTTCACCGGCATCTATGATTGCACTTCCAACTACAGTTTATGGGAATGTCCAGATAAAACGTCTCGCTGAAGAATCTGAAACGAAGCAAAAGGATCATGGCAATGATATGACTCACTTTCGCTCTGTATGGGCAAACCAAATAACTACCTTGTGCAATCGCTTACATAAACCGCCCCGAAAATGCACTGTAATTTTCAAATCATTACTTCTTTTAGTATAGAAAGCCTATCCAAGGTCCCTTGCCTGTCTTGTTTTTCTTAATTCAATTTACGATGTTTGTTATACTCGCGCGCAGTTGATCCGCAAAATTGATATTGATGTGTAATACCCCAATTCGTTTATCGGGTAGAACATCACGACGATCAAAATTGCGAAACAATGGCCCGTCTTCGAATTGAATGAAAAAAAAAAAAAATAAAAGTAGATGAAAAAAGTTGATGCAAACGTTCACTCGGTCATTAGAATACAACGGAATGTATAATTGAAGGTAATTATTTGTGCCAGCATATCTGTAAGATAATTTTATATTTTACGATATATTATATATTTATATATAACTCAGTAGCTATTCAGCGAAATCAATTAGATTGATCAAATTGAACATTTTTATTTGCCCGACATTAGAAATTGTTACAATGTCGTCGTGTATACGATTAATCTCTATGCATTAATCATTGCGACTGTCGTTCCTACGCTATAGATAATAAAGAACTTGGCAATCGAGTTGTACGCAGAAAATTTTTTTTTTCGAATTTTTATATCTAGGTTGATTTTATTTTTTCCGACCCAAGGATTTTGTCTTATAAATATTTAAGTTTGCGGTTTGTGATGAGAATTGTTTCTGATTCCAGTACCTGCGCCTCTTTGTCCCCTTTTGCTGATGAACTTTAATCCGAATCATTGAATAAAATAAAAGTGCAACTCAGCCGAAAAGATGAGAAAAAAAATTAAAACAAAAACAATATCTGCGTTCACACCTTTTTTTTAATTCATTTTTTGTACATTTTTTTTTGTTATCTTGTTCTTAGTATCTGAAAAGTCTCGTCAATCCAAATTAATCTTCGTGTTCTATCGTTTTCAAGTGTTCTTATTTTACGCCTATAAGAATTGTGTACAGCGACGAATTTTATAAGGAAAAAAACAAAAAATTGTCCCGTCATATCAAGGTGTCAGACGAAAAGCAGCATTTGCATAAAATTAGCTTTTTCATTCTGGAATTCTAATATGACATTTCGTTTCGGAATGAGAAAAAAAATGATTAATTACTTGCGTACCACTTCATCATATTTTGATGAAGGTAAATTGTTGTTAAATTGTTGATCCGGAGGTAATAAAACGCAATATTTGAGAAAAAAAAAGTGGACGCGTGCAAGAATGACACAGCATAAATCGGACATTCGTATAGAACTTATAAAAAGATAATTGATTACAAGAGGGATTCTCTGAATTATTTTTTTCTCCCTCGGCATATCGGAGAGGAGAAATTCTTATGCAGTTGAAAATTATTACTGTATGAATTAACAGTCCTATATTCGGTAATGGTTTTGTACAGTGTCTCTGATATTTTTTATTCTCGGTCCGATGAGTTATAACCGATGGAAAAAAAGAAGCGGCGTGTGAAAAACATATTTTCGAATTGAGATTTTGTACAATTTGTCACTACCGAGTGGGGTCATTCAATTTTTTTTCGGGTTTTCGAAAACCGCAGTGAAAGAAGACATTCTATAACCCATTCTTTTGTGCTGCGTTTAAGAAAAATGACGATCCTATGTTAATTCAGACGCGTAATTCATTTTTTCCCAACTTATTACTTTTCCGTAAAAAGTTGTTTCCGAGTTCATAAATTCGTCATAAATATTCAATACTTGACACTGTTAATCGTCGTGGTAAACATGATGCGCGGTTTGTTTACAAGTTGTCATTCATGTCATGGAACAAAAAAATGATCAAATTTTTCGATCACTCTCTCGTTCAACACGATTTCTCGAATCTACGATGCCCATAACGGGATCTTAGAACCAAGAGAAAAAGTGTGACATGAGATTTGACGCAACTTGGGTGCGCACACGTTCACATTGTCCTTAATTTTTCCACCTTATTAGAAATAATCCAGCACAATTAGTGTTCCCTTGCATTGTCTCACTGCACTTTAGTTAAAAATAACAATATAAATTATCGGGCACACTCGTGACCAACGGCAATCGTCTTATAAAACGTTGCAAAGGTTTTTTTCTAGGTAGTCATTACAACTACGTTACACAAAACATTTATTAGTTGTGTTATCTTAATAGTGAATCATTTTGCTAATATCTTGTAAATTTGATTGATTCAAGCACAAACACAATTTTTCTACTGCAAATGAATGTTTGCTACAATTAGAAAAAAAAAGATGACATAAATAAATTTCCACTCGCTGATGTAAGAATGATAAATGCGACTATTCTCTAAAAAGATAAAGTGATGAATAATCATGTGCAACAATTGTAATATTTCACATCCCTCCCGTCCGAACGAATGTAGCTCGAAACGCTGTCATATTAATTATAGCAATTTTTACTCATTTACAAAACATCGCAGAGAGGTGAAGTTCGGCTAAATTTTTCGGCAAAGTTGAAAGTGAGCATGAAAACATGTAATGCAATATTGTGGAGAGCTGATTGCCACAGAATTTGATAGGCGACGCATTGAATCGAACGATCGATCATGTACCAACATTGTCGTTCAATTATTATATGGCTTATTACAACTTAAAATGTCGTAAACTCCGTCAGAGAGTGTGTGGCACGATTAAAATTCTGATCAGTCAGAGTGCGGTGAATTGTTCACGTTTGCTCGCGGAACTTGGCAATCATCGGCAGTCGATCTGGCCGGCTCCGAATGAGACAATGGTATAATTTGTCACGTACGGCTATAAATAAATAATTGATCTATCGCGTTCTGTCAAAAAGACACCTGTCCTCCATGCTGTTTGTACAACCTTGCGCGAGAGCTATCGCATTCTTCGAAACACATTCTAGCCGCGCGCGCATTTGTTTTAGAAACGTGATTAATCACTTCGCGAGAGCATATCTTCGCCGCCCACTTGCGTGAAAATGTGCGCGTTTTTCTTTTTTTTTTTTTTTTTTTTTTTTTTTTTTTTTTTTTTTTTTTTTTTTTTTTTTTTTCTTTTTTTTTTAATTTTTTTTCTTTTTTTTTCTTTTCCCTCTTTCCTTTGTTTTTTTTTTGTGATTGAAATGCCAATACGCATTCACAGTCGTTTATATTTGCATGAAAAGCCATTTTTATGGTGAACTCTTTCTCTATTTTTTAAACCAATTTTCCGTCATGCATTTTTCATACGTCCGAAACGATCATCACTGATTTTTTCAGATACGGATATATTGCCCTCGATTCAAATAAAAATTTTATTATTCAACTTGACATATTTTTTTGTAATTGCGAACCGCGCAAACGGGAATGATTGTTTGTTTCCATCGACTCACAAGGATCAAATTTCTTTTTTTATTCAACATCTTGATTTTATTATTATTAATTTGTTTTTCGTTATAAAAATAGGTTGCTCCTAAAGTATACATTTCGTGCAATTATGTAATATTTTTGAACAAACAGACGAAAGAAAGAAAAACAAGTTTTTAGAAATTTTTCAAAATTTTCGATCGTTTGAAGTAAAAACGTGGTAGGTCATTGTTTATTTTGCTTCATCGTCGCATTGAACAATGTCAATCAAAAACAAAACATCCAGCTTTAAAAAAAAAATCGTAAGAGGTCCGTGGAAGAAAAATAGCAATCAGTTTAGGAGTCTTGCGTATACAATTCCGTGTCGTCAGTGTGTTGTTCTAACCTACTTTTTTCTCCGTAAAACGTGAAAACCGTCTCAGATAAATAAATAATGTTTGGAAAGTTGAGAGCATATATTTACAATATCGATGCAGTAGCAAAAAAAAAAGGGCATAAATTCGATTCCCCGCGAAATTTTAATGAACCAACAAACTTCGCAGTGGCACGTATAATTATGCAACTGCACCCGAAGCGAAACGTGTGGAAAGCAACATTCTTTTGACCATCAAATTTTGTCCCCAACGAGTGTAATGACAAAAACGAAATTGAATTATTTTGAAAAAAATGTATACATTACAGTAATTGAGTCCTAAAAAAAATCAAACAAACAGCAGAGGTATGATTAATGAATCAAGCAGATCTAACACTAAAAAAAAAGATTTGAATATTTTATAGTCCATTTGCCCAATTTTATAATTCATCTTTAATTGAGTTAAAAAAACTCAATTAAATAATTTTGTTTAATCTATAGTGGAATTAAATTTTTTATATTGGTTTAGAAGTTGTAATTGTAGATAATAAAACCAGTGACTAAGTTGTATTTGTTATTGACAATTATTTCAAGAATTATTTATTGCTTTTGTGTGAGAAACAAAAACATAATTATCTCCCCGGCATTTTAAGTTGAACCATGAAAAAAATCCTTTTTAATTGTTTATTTAGTGGAAATAAAATATTCTCAAGGAAGAAAAATGTGTACTCTGTTACTTTCTAGTGTTAAACAGAATTCCACAGCTGTGACTACCTGAAGGATGATTGAAAATTGAAGAAACATGTGTCTAAAGTAAACTTCAAATAAACACTCGAAGACAAATTCTAAAGAGTTAAAAATGGCGAAGGTAATTGGTTATTGCCATCTGTCGAAAGAGGAGTTGAATTTATGAATCACGCTAACAAGCTAACCAAAGAAATAACTTCACCACGATCTCATTAGGTCCGCCATTAAATACTCATGGGTGTGTACTTAAGGATCACGCAAAATGGACACAATGTGTATGATGCCCGTCGAGTGCGAAACAATCGGCCGGACCGCAAAATTCCGACTTTTTTCTTCGCCCCAAAAGTACTACGCGCCACATGCCGAGTGCGTTTTTGCGGCAAATTGGCCGGGGTACAGAAAAAAGAAACGTGACAAAAGTAAACATTTTGGTTTGGATATAATATATCGCATTAACCCCATTGAAATCCAAAAGTCCGTCTCTTTTCTTAACTCGGGCCTATTATTCGTCGGGTTTCCTCTGGGCGACGAATTTGCGAAGCGTCGGTTTGTTTGCATGCCGTCCGGCAATCGGTGTTCGATTATGAGCACCAGGTAATAAAGATCGGAGGCGAGAGAGAGGGAGAGATAGCCGGGGCTAAAAAATAACTGACGAATGAATCTGCACTTTTGTGCGCGAACAAACGCGCTGCCATTCGCGCAATAATCCCGAAACAAATCACTCCGTGCTCCTTTGACTCGGCGCGAATCATAAATTATCAAGGCAAAAAAGGAGTAATGCGCGTGAAAAATTGAAAACGCACAAAGCAATCCTCTTGAAAAATTGATGGAATTTAAGATAACCCCGTTGCGATGGAAAAAATGTAAATAAACCCTCTCTCTCTCTCCCCCCACGGTTCGTTTATTTATCCAAAAAGGTCGAGGGAGAAGGAGGAAGGAGCGAGCGAGGAGGAAAGAAAAGACCGGGGAGTTATAAAAGTGCGAAAAAAGAAAAGAGACGGCGCGGAGAAGAGACGACAAGAAGCAGTAGCGCCACAGGCCAAGAGCGCAACGATAATTTATCGTGGCATTACTCATGCACGGACACCTCAATGGATCGTAGAAAAAGAGGCCCGTGTGTGTGCTTTGGCGTGTCCGGCAACTCGGATGATATTGTTTAACCCCGGCGCACGCTACTAACCCAGCACCGGGGAATGTCTGGAAGGTCACGCTCGCTCTACATCATCCCGACCCGCGAGTTATACTCTCCTTTCTGTTCTGCTTTTCAGTCGCGCGAATCTGCCTACATATTTTAGTCGCATCTTGTGTGGCAGACATCAGCGTGTGTTTAATCACCTGTGGGCGAGCGGCCACGTCACGTCTGCCGTCGCTTTTGTTTCACTGCAACACAAGCCAGGGCATACGGGCCCTGAGAGAATTCGCGCAAATTCAAGGCCGATTCGCACGGGTTGCAAAAAATGCAAAAAATTCGGCATCACAAGATGTGGGGCGTGCTTGACACCTAATCGCACGTGCAACAAAACTCGCCAACATCTTTTGCCTGTTGCAAAATAGCTATTCAATTTTGCGATAGATAAGCTCACTTCCATAAACGGCGGATCGATTTCAATTCAACTCGCTGAAATAACCAATTGGGCCAATAAATTATATCCCATTTCAAAACGTATTCCTTGGCGTTCTTGCAAAATCGACGAAATTACAGAAACCTATTGCCTCGGAGACGAGAAGGTCTTTTACTTTTGTAAACAGTCCCGTCTTGCGAATTCAGGTTGGATTTTTATCCGAAACTTTTTGGTGAAGGATTCGAACAAGGACGGGAAGAGCAAAAATTTTTTACATTTTTTTCTGCTGGTCAGGTGTACAAAGCGTTTAAGGAATCTGGATTTTAATCCTTTCTTGCGCCGACACCTAATATCCTTCTCGAAAGAACTCTGATGGATACTGTTGCTGAATTCTTCACTGTCACTCGTGCTGCAAAATTCCGAATGCACCATATGTGGACTTTGTATCGGATTGCCTGGGAGAAAAAATGATTATGACTAATCTGGTGTAAAACCTAATGAGGTTTACTATAAGTGAAATCGCTGTTAATAATGCTTATGCGAGTTAATTACAGTCATTAAACATCCAGACGTCAAACTGATGAAAAAAAATCTGCCGTAGAATGGTGTCCATGATTGATTCAATTAACTAAAAAAACAACAACGAAAAAAAAAACAATCTGTAAGCAAAAAAACTGAAGAAAACAATTCCCCTGAAAAATGGCAACCTTGAAAGTTTTCCAAGTCGCTTGGTAACAATTTTGTGTAAACACTTATTTAATTTCATTTTCAAAAAGTCAAAATATTTGTAACTTTTTAATCTTAATCTTGAAAATGGTATTCAAATGATTGTAAAATTGCAACAATTTCACCTGATAAACGGTAATGGTAAAACAATTTTGAAATGTCATATTTCAAACAATGATGTGTCCAACATTTGTTATTTCGTTGGAAAACAAATGCCTGTAACGATGTAATAACAAGTTCAACCACGGATCACCGAGCGGAGTTATCGATTGACGATTTTTCATAGTATTGATTGCCTCTGATCTATTGATGCCAATACACTGTGGACTTGAAAAAAAGGGGAGTCATTGTTTGAATAACTCAAGAGACATTAGACACGTGACTGCCGACAATATTGGTTACAGTCGGGGACAACAATGCGTCGCAGTCATTACCGAGTGAAATGATATATCACTAAGTAAAAGAGTTACGCAAATAACATCGCCGATCACGAGTCATCGTTCTCATAAACTCGACATTTAAACTCGTTTTTCAGACCGAAGATAATAGTTGAAAATCATTTACAAGGCATTTTTCATACCGGCAACAAATCAACATCACGGGTTTAATCACGATTTGATATATTTAAGAAAAAAATTACATAACACAATGAAATTTATTAATAACATTAAAGGCCATTAATAACGAATAACAATTTCGTAACGCGCGGCGAGCATCGATATGAGATACTCGAGAACAAAACGTTTCTCCTCGGTGGCGCGGGTATTACAAACAAATTACACCATTAGGTTTTCAGATGGGAACTCAATTTCTCCTGTCTGTTGTACGGTCGTTTTCACATCTGAGAGATGGTTTGAACTGTGCACGATAAGAAAAAAGGGGGCAAATTTTCAACACCGTTTCAGAATCGGCGCACAACTTTTTTGATATAAATATATAGAAATGGAACACGATGGTGATAGAATTTCAAGCGAGGCCAAATTTCACGAGATTCAAATTCGATCTCTCATCGAACCGATCGCTCGGATAAGGCTCCGGCTTAATGATGAATCCTTCGACTGGGACAAGTCCCATTCGGCACAGATCCAACGATAACCACTCGATTTCCTATACCCAAAAGGTCACCAGACGAGATGGCGGCTTAAATCATCGGCATATTAAACCCATTAAATCATGCCCTTTCTTTGCTATCTAGAAACAATCGGATTCCTATCGTGGTCTTCTTATTAACACCATGTGACAGAAGGAAAAGAAACGGACAATCGCACATCTCTCTACCACCTTCGTGCATTGTGCGCTTGGTTTTATAAGTTAATTTAAAGTCAAATGACGTATTGAATAATCGTTTGGATTTATAAGATTATGCAAATTGACTGATTGATACTGTCTACTCATCCAGCGAAAATTGGCAATCAGTCAGCATTAATGGATGAACCATAAAAAAAACAAACTGATGATTTATTTATAGACTTCAACTTCAAACTTAATACTTTTAAAATATAATTGAATCTTCCTTCATAACCGAAACCTTTTGCTACCACAATCATTCGATAAATCTTGTTTAGATAATTTAGTCAAATTCTTCTCTTACCACCTAAGATAAAAATTTAATTCAAAACTGCCCACAAACACTTTGAGATGCCAATCTCGTTGCACCGCCATGGTACGAGATGCAATCCATCTTGAAAAGCCGCTTCCTGTCATTGGACGTTGAAAAGCTGGGATTTCGTACGGAGCAATTCTTCTGCACTGTCTCCTCGCGCCCGGAGTCCGGGTTATTACATCTGACCTAGAGCCTAATCGTTCCAAGTGGGTCGCATCCCATATCTCGGCTCCGTTGACTTCTGATGAAGCATTGTTCCCATCGGACATGGCTCATTATAAGACGCATGCGCTTGTCGTGATTAAACAGATTTCTTTCCCCTTCGTCGAATTCTAATCGGGGCAAGAAGTCAGAATGTCAGGATCGACCAATTCAGCGGCCGAGGAGCTGCGAAAGTAGGATTTCGGAGTGAATGAAGTACTTTGCATGAGACTCGGGTCGGCACGGAGGGAAAGAAAAGGATACGAATGAAATGAAGAAAGAATAGCACACACGGTCACGGAGAGCTGCAGCTCGCCCTGTAATTATGGTTCAGCAGAAGACTAGAGGGGCTGCGCGGAGAACCCTATAATCTTGACGGAACCGCCTCTTGTTTGCTTGTATAATTACCGGTACCCTCCTCCGATAGGCCTACATCCATCCGCTCGTTCGTCTGTTCGTTCGACATTTCGTTCCTTCATCATCCTTTCGGCCATAATGTCGATATTATTACCTAATGCATCGTGTGTACGCGTTTACGTTGAATTAATGTCAGCCGCAAACTGCCGGGAATGCATCGCCACACGAACTCTTGCAAATACTCGTGTCGGTGACTCTCGTCCCGTTCTTTGCCAAACATTATACATTTCTCACGAATTTAGGATCAATTTGTGTCCTTGCGGGTATCGCTCCAGCTGTCCAATCAGAATTTCAAAAACCATTTAAATCGTCTGAAATCGTTAGGCCTCTGCAATCATCGGTTTTGCAACCTCGTTTCAAACGTGACTTTGTTTTTTTTTGTTTTTTTTGTTTTTTTTTGTTACATTTGCAAATTGTCAATGTCAGAAAAATTATTGACTCAAAATGGAGGATCGAGAGATTTTTTGCTTCCGTTCTAATTGGGAGCAGCATGCCGCTCGTTTTGTATGTGATTATCCCGGACACGCAGATTTCTATCCTGTCGAAAAAGCCGGATCCGGTGAAAAAAACGTCTGGTAGCCTAAAGGGTCACGTAAATTATTTTATCCTAGAGTTTTAATTATATAGATTATACCCTAAGAAAATTATTTACGACAATCGTTTATTTTGTGCCGCAAAAATATCGATTGGCCCGGCACATGCAAGGTGAATTGAATTTCATATTCATATCTCATCATGTTTGTGCAAAATTTTACATTTAAATTACAAATTAAAATGTCAAAATTCTTTTTTCAAAATTGTTTATACAAAACAGATGATTTATTTTGAAAAGATAACATTTTGAAAAGTTCAACTCAACCATTTCCTATCAAAGCGATAAGAGATGGCAAAATAAAGCGAAAACACGAGATTCCAAGGAGAAGAGTATAAATTGTTTAGAAACAATCGTTGGTTTTTAGCATATTTGTTCGACCTTCACGGTTGATCTCGGCGGCGATATTTCGCCTGGGCAATTATTTATTCGCGAGGCTGACAATCTAACAGCATTTCATCCTTGTCGCAACAACTTCCTGATACCTCGAAAAACCGTAAAACCGGTATGGACTCTAGGATCTATATATAAAAATATTACAAAAACGTCCAGCGGCCAGTTCATTGAAATAAACCATTTATCTTTTATATCGTTTGTTAATGCCAGAAAAGGGAAAAGAGATACTCGAGAGTCGAAAGCGATTATACGATTGAATGACATTTTTGCGCAATGTAAGAATCAATAGATGTATTTGCTCTTAGTTGCATTGAACTGCCAACAATCGGCCAAAGACTGATGTACGTGCGGCTGAAGGGCCATTTAGCGGGCCAGCAGCTAGACCGGCGGCTGTTGCGATTTCCACTGTTATTCGCCAAAGGACGCACCACATAGTCCTTCCTTCTTATTTATCTTGCCCGTACATCTGACATCTCGTACAACTTCTGTCGCCGCTGTCCTTTTGCGGAAATCCGGCGTTCCGCGTGACTCTCGGAGCTTCGCCTTTTACGGGACACGCGAGCTCCGCGGTGCACTTGCTGTTATATTCAATTACGTAATTTCATTCCAACACAAAATCTTACTTCTCGCGCGCGGAATCTTCATATCGAATTGATTTCCGCCAAGTCCGCCAGGGAACGAGAGTTATTTTCTCCTCGCAAGACCCAATCGTCTTAATTGTTTTTCATGGTCAATAAATTGCTCGGAAATTGTATGGTACAGTTAGGATATAACAAAAAAAAAGAGGACACTAATAAGGCAACCCGAGCGGGCGCTTCTTCAGCGCCTTTGTTATACAACTCGTCCACAAAAACAAAGACCCGAGACGTCGCGTCGCAACGAAAGTCTTACCTAACAGCTCTTTTTTTTCTCTTTTTTGTTTTCGTCTCCTTTTGTCTTCGCGTCTTCAATGATCGGAGCAGAATCAGTTCTGCATCAATTCGTATTACGACTTTGGACATACTTTCGAGAAAAGCGTACTTTGTTCTGGACTTTTTCATACTTATCTGCATATCGCCGATTGGTATTTTCAATGGAGATCTAACGAAATCTCGTTAGGTCTGTGTCACAAAGTCCGAATTTCTTTTTTTTTTTTTTTTTTTTTTTTTTTTTTTTTTCGTACCAAGCGAGCATGATTATTTTTGATCACTTTGTAAAGTAAGTTGTCAAAATTGTCCTCATTCTTTTGTACAAATAATAATGCTGTTGAAATGGTAAAAAAAAGTTTAGTTGCAATTTTAAAAATCAATATTGGTGCTCAATCAGTTTTTTTAACTTGCAATGTTTAGTTGCCAACTTGAAAAATCATGTTGAAAATTTGATCAGTGGATATATGGAGGCAATGAAATGGAATTGTTTAGCGAGCGAAGACTAAGTAAAAATACCAATACACATTTGGAAATATCGTTTATTTCGAACATCGCGGTCCGAGCCGATCGGTTACAAGGTTTCTTTTTCTTTATTATACAGAAAATAGTAATTTTTAGTTGACGATAAGTTATCGACATATCGACTAGAAAGCTGTTTCTTTCGCCAATCACCCAAAGGTATTTGAACATAGCAATTTAACCGATACTGAAAGCAAGGCATTGCGCGGACATTTATGTTTCCGTCTTTGCGTTCAAACACCTTGCAATTTCTCCTTATTTTATATTGAAATTCAAAGCCTATTAAACAAAGGGATATTTATACCTCCGGATCATCGTAATTCTTCTAACCAATGCAAAATCTACACTTGGTCATTTGAGTGTCCATCATTTTTAATTCAAACAAAAAATTTGAAAAACTAATTGAGAGTAAGCCAAAGAAAATGTAACAAAAAATGTGTCAACTTAAATGGAGTTATAAATATGCCTTTGAACAATTCATAACGTACACAAATTTAGTCAGAGGTAAATGGCAAGTTTTTTTTTTCTGCGGTACAACTAAGATGAGAAACGACACATTTGTCAAAGAGCAATTAAACTATAAAAGTCGTTAGCCAACTGAGCGTTGACCGTGAAAATGAAGTAAAAAAATATAATACATATATACACATGCGATTTGAGCATCGTGTGATTAACATCAAACTATAGGCCGTAATTGAAACAGCATTGAAAAATATGTACCTTCGATAGAAAAATAGCACAGTACGAATTTCGGATAGTTCGGCGAGGAATGAGAGTATAAAGCTAACATGCGAGAACGTAAGAAAAATGAAAGCACATTGAGAATCACTCTAATTGCATTTGGAATCCTGGAGTAAAACAATTGTCTAATTTGTCCAAACAAAATTAAAGTTACGAAAAATCAAAATAAAAAAAAAATAAAATAAAGGAAGAAAAAAAATGGGATGTAAAAAAAAATTAAGTCAACAGGATTGATTCTGCAATATGATGCATAATCTTCACATCCTCAATAATGAATCGATCAACGAAAAGGTAATAAGGAACCAATCTCGTTCGAAGGATCTCTCGACCGAAATACCTTTGCGAACTTTTGAAGACACACGGGGTACTTGAAAATTCCCTCCAAGCGGATTCCAAATGCGTTCAAATTATCCTCCCCAAAGACAACGAGGACGGTAGGCTTGAAAAATATGTATAGGACTTGTTTTGATGTCTTCTACCTTCAGTCTTCTTACGTGCTCTGTGTCTAGATTTCAATCGATCCGAGATGGACGCACTCTGCATCCGGAATTTCGTTCGCAGGTAGAATAACACTTCTGATATACAACGGGGCCCAGAAAACGCGGCGCATTTTCAACATTCTGACTCTCAACGGATGGCGCGCCTTTGCTCGCGACACTCGAATGTAAAAATATATATAGATTCCCAGCTTAACGCAAAAGAGAGACACCTGCGGTGTCGAAGTTTATTGCGGTTACAACGCAATTAGCTCTTGCCATCAATTTTTTAGTCGATATATATAGTAAGATACAGCATTTCACACAAGCAACATATCCCGCACAGTTGCAAGTAACTCTCAACAATCCTTATTTCTTTATCCTTCCCCTTTTTTTACATTGGATTCCCGCACTCATCTTGCACTTCCAATTTCGAAGCATCCTCTCCATTGTGGAATTCTGTTTTAGCGCACTCAAGCTTCACAATCATATGCTACATTACATCGTTGATAAATCTAATCGCAGGAATGGTCCGTCGAATTCGCATCACCTCACACATGAAAATATACATGCTCATAAATATTTTCAGTTGCATCGTTAATCGTCAAAGTGAAGGTGCCAATTTTGAAAAGAAAATTTGAACAAATGTTTGAAAGAAACATTGACTGCTTCTTTTTCGTAATTGAGCGTCGTATAATACTGTCATATCGCGGGGGGGATTAAAATGTTAATAATTATAAAAGCGACATCTTTTTTACCACCGGGCGATAAAT
Source organism: Trissolcus japonicus (assembly GCA_030522925.1). Taxonomy (NCBI): domain Eukaryota; kingdom Metazoa; phylum Arthropoda; class Insecta; order Hymenoptera; family Scelionidae; genus Trissolcus; species Trissolcus japonicus. The sequence goes on from JAPYZS010000037.1 coordinate 26,159, forward strand.
TTGAACCGATTACCGGAATGGAACAAATCCAAAGAAAGACATCAGTTGTTGGCTGTCGATGCGCGGGGTTTGCATTAATCCGCGCCGGTTGATATTTTATGAGCGCACGCAAAAGAGTCTTCGTCTGAGAATAATAAAAATGTTAATAAATCACACACAACGCACACGGTGTATATGCTCGGGACTTGTTTCAGAATTGCGTTTGGTTTTTGTGATATGGTTGGGATTATTAAAATTTGGCACCGTTCGACTCCCTTCGACTCTCCTAACAACGAGGCTCTGATATGAGGCGTTTTTGTTACAACAGCAGGCCATTGCTCAAAGACCCCGCTGAAAAACGAGCACGAGCCGTAAATTATTAATCACATTCCTGTTGTACAGATTTATCGCGAAACACCTGAGAAACACGAATAAAGGTTGGCTTTTTATAGATACGAAGGGACATGGATACATGTTCGGCACCTGAAGAGGTATATCTCTTTCTTGTACACCCAATGTGGAAATGTGTTATTTTTCTGCAATTCCACTGCACTTGTCTTAAGTTATATGTATAAAAAAAAAGAAAGAAAGAAATAAACCTCGAATCTTAGATTTCTACACGCAAACGAATCGATGAAATTATTCATCCTGGACTTCGGTCGGTATTTATGCGGTTTGACCGTGTGCTTTTTTCCATCTTAAATTGTAGCTCATCCGAAATAGAATCAATAATCAAAGCAATTGCACTCGAAGAATATCTCAATTGGATTGAATTTTCTTTGACAGATAAATAAAATAGACTTCGATGCAATGACAATGAAGACGGTATAAAATTAAGGTCCGCTTTGACCGTCTTGAAAGATGTAAATTTGTTGAGTTTAAATTATTGAAACCAGACGAAAAATCTGTATTCGGTTATAGTACAACGAATCACGATAGACATCACGATATTACATGTTATGATTATTATCGGTTACAATCGCTTACACCTTGGAATATTAATGATCCGTATTACAATTACGGCATCTCGTGGAAAAGGTTGATCAAGCGGCAAAGTATAGACGCGCGCGATGCCTCCTCACTTGCAATCTCTGAGTATTTTCGCGATATACGGTGTACATGTAAACGGCATACGAATAATTCAGCGCTACAAAAACATTCCATACATAATAATAATTCACGTCCATCGGAATGGAAGATTCGCAAACACACTGCAGTTCGTCGACCTGGAGCACCCATGGTAAAGCAATGCTCCGCGATACCAATCCGTACATAATACAAATTATTCAGAGGTATGTGTAAAAGTAGTTTCATTTAAATTTCGACACGCATAATCAGCCAACATATTCTTGATATGGGCCATCAATTCAATCTGAACAATTTCAGTTGCCAGCAATATTTGTTGCAAAATTATTCATTCTCAGGCAAAAAAACGTACGTTACATATATGTGGCATATTTCATTGCCTGGATAATTAAAACTGACTGAGACTAACCAAATTTGATTCATTTTTTAAATTTAGAAAATTCAAATTGAATATTTATCAACCAGTTGGCACTACGTTCGATGCACATCAGTCTATCAGAGCTAAATTCAGCCCAACTGTTGTTAATCTTGAAAAGTTTTATGTTAAAATTGTTTTTTTCATTTAGCACAAAGAGCAACACCAACAGTGAGGACCGATGGTGTTTTTAAAATTTTCTTTTTCACTTCTTTACTCTATCATTTTATCAAAAATCTAATGACCGATTAGTATAACATTTACATTTGTTTTTCAATACATCGAGGACAGTATGAGAATAAGTTCAAAAATATCGTTGGTGAAAATAGATGATTCTGGTACTCTAGCTAATTTGTTGTTTCTTATCTTCATTCAATCTTGAGTTCTAATTTAAAAAAAGGCTCGTTTCATATACCAAATATCACCTTGTTCGTCTTTGCGCAGTACAAATTCAATATTCTCATTTGTTACAATTATTACGTATAGCTTTTTTTTTCTTATTATCGTTTCGTTTGTTCGCAAGGTTCTCGCTCAAGCTACACAATCGTGTAAAAATATGACACGGCCCGAAACTGTATATTACGGCTCGAATGATTTTTCTATCTAGCTTGTGCACATCAGTGAAAAGAAATGACAACAATCTAAAAACAGCTTAAAATTACACGTTAGAATGACAATTATTTTGTTCAGTATAAATATATGAATGTGTTGATATATATTGCTTCTTAACACATCAACAATGTAGATATATAATTTTTAATTATGTGTACAGAGGTACGGACATATTTCATATACTGGTCCAATTCATTCAGATTACTTTTTTTTTCTTCCCAGTCGTGCACCGCGCTGTATCTCTTCTTTTTTTTTTTTTTTTTTTTTATCAAAAAAACGTACCTATCGATGTTGAATTTATTATACGTTCAGTAATTTAACTTAAGCGTATAGGTCTGTCTCCATCCCATCGAGTATAAAAATGTTGGATTTTAACCGATTGCAATGAATCTTTCAAAGGTTGAGTGCTTTTTTTATACACCCAATCGTAACGAAAGATGCATATGCGTAAGAGTGTGTATCTTAATAGACCCATTGTAAAAGCTCTTGTCATACAAACGCTATACCTTCCTGCATCTTTACTCGAAACAGCAACTTGTATTTAAATGGGCTCCAGTAAAAAAGACACTAAATTGGAATTTTTATGCATTGGATAAAGATATTGAAAAAAGTCGCCATTTCTAGAGCTAAGATTCCGAAATGCAGAAGATAAAAAGAGTTATTTAAACAATATCAGTTGATTAATTTGTAATGAAAATTATTGATCAGGAAAAATGCAGGACATTCAACTCAAATTGTGTAATTTATTAGTTTTCAGATGTAAACAATTTTAATTATTCATTTCAAGAACAAATTATCGATATAGTTTAATATAAATTGAGTGCAAAGATTAAAATGAATAATTTAAAAGTTGTATATTTTAAAACTAAATAATTGACACAAATTGAATCAAATTTTTCTGTAAGTTTTCGGATCTAAATGTTCCAATACAATCGGTGTACAAATTAGCATTGCTAAATTACTGTGTTTATCTTCTACCTTTCGTAAGATTCAAACACAGCAATCGGTTAGATTTAAATACATCACAGCGTCAAAATAGATAGTTCGTTGTTCAATTTCAGTACGGAAAATAAAACTTTTAAATGGAATGAAAAATTATTTCAACTATACGAAATATGTTTACAACTTTTCAAAGGTTCATAAACGAAACATTTACCAACAGCCTTATTGTTCTAATGGAAACAAATATAAAAAAAACTTTATGTAGAAAAATAATTGAACAAATAAAATAAAACTTTGATATAAATACAATTAGTATACGCGAATAATTTTCAATTGTTAAAATATGTACAATATTTCTATCTAATAAAATCCATTGACTTTTTGATTTAAAAGTTATATTTACTGAATATAACACAATTTCATATTTGATTTTTATAAAACGAATATTTATCACATAATAACGGTCTTTGTAGCTAATCTATTAGACCACAATGAGAATAGATAAAAAGTTACTCATTCGAGGAAATAAATTTGCAAATGAGCTTTATCTCGTTTTCAGTTATCTAGGATGCTAAATATTGCATATGTTTCAATCTTGTCATGACTCAGTTGCATGTGACAAATCGCATTCTTATAAAACGATATGCAAACCGCGGATTTTAAAATCGGATGCTCTGTCGTGGAGTAGAGAATTCTTCGTCGCGTAATTCTAGTGTCGTTGGATTCTACAATCCTCATGACGTATAGGAAAAACATTTTCTAAAAATGATTGAAGCGAACGAATTTTTTTGTTTCCGGTTGCAAAGATACTGTGCCGGCCGGCACAATATTCATGAGTATTGATCGACTAAACTGATTTAAAATAAAACAATAAAATTTGTTCAATTCGTAAGAATATCTTTGTTCGATAAAAGCATTTGAGTATTTCTCCCCGGTCAACTAACAATTAAAAAGTGTGTGAAAATGGATTATTTACAACTTGTTTCCAATCATCTAATCACATCGAGACAAAAAATTTCTTTTTTTTTTATTCAAACCGAGTATAGTTCAATGATATGTTTACGTCAAACCAGAGATTAGGCACTTTGTTCTGAGTGTGCGTAGGTGAGGTTGATACAAAAATCTATATCAACTACGTTAAAAAGTTTCAACCCTTCGAATCGTCATCCAACTTATTTGATCATGATTTCAAGCCCTCAATCTGAGTTAGTCGACCGACACCGTATTTCTGCCTGGAATAGTGTACACCAAAGAGCGACAGTTTCAATTTGAACAAACTCAAACTTTTGTCCTTCCTTTAGCCGAGGTAGCTCAGCTTGGATGAAAAATAATTACCAATTGAACCGCGTGGTTATTAGCGAGAGAGCTACCCTTTCAGATAAACGTAAAGGAAGCATCGTTACATAGCAGCTATCTGAGCCAGTACCTGCCTGAGGCTCGCTGTTCCAACCGAGTTTGTTGATATCTGACTAATGCTATTAAACAGAGAGTCGGCCTGCATGTTCTCCGGTAACCTGATCAAAAACTGCGCTCCCCTTACAAAGTCCATCTTCAACAACTCGTCCTGGTACAAATGAAGGATGCCCAGAGCAGTGCGGAACAAAAACTCCTCACCATCCCTGAGGAACACATCCCAAACTCTGCAAGCAACGTCCAACGGCATAGCTTTCGCGTAAACAGTGTACAGCCAGTCGAGCAAGTACATGTCGGGGCTTAACCCGGCGATGCTAAAGTGTGAGTGCACCCGAGGTAACTTGTTCGCAAGCGCGTTCGAATACGCTTTGTAGTACGCGCTCATCTTTTGCGTGTTGAGGGTAAACGCTGCTCGATGACAGGGCTGGTTCAGTAAGTTAGCAAAGCAGACGAACGCGTCCACGCTGTCCATGTTCAATGATAGCATCGCCCCGATGAAGCTCATCCCCTGGACGTAACTGATGTCTGGACGGTAAACTGCATATGCTGCGAGAATTCCCTGCAGACTTTCCGACAACGGACCGCCTTCCTGGAAGACACACAATGTAGGAAAGGTGCGGGTCACGTCGAGCTTGATGGCCATCACGGCCTCGTTCGACGGATTCGACATCGCCCTCTCCAAGCAGAGGTAGTACAGATTCGAGGTGACGTTCAAATGATTACAGATCGCCATTTTCCAGACCTTGCCCCGAATGCTGGGGGGTAGGCCGCGCCACCAGAGGTCGCGCACCTTCTTGGTGTCCCTCACCGAGTCGAATTTCGGCAGGATCTGCGTGTTCCAAGTATTAGAATCCTCGGCGAGTCGCTCCTCCTCTCGCAACTGTTGTTCCCTCTGCAGTCTTCGCTCTTTCTCCTCCTTCAGTTCCCTCTTGCGGGCAGCTTCAAGGATCGCATTGTATTGACGCCGGTGATTCTCCTCCTCGACCGGACTCTTTGCCGGCAAATTAGGCGGGCGCGGTTGTTGGATCAGCGCCAAGCTGCCGCCAATCTTATCCACGTTTCGCGAGGGACTGCTGTTAACGGAATGTTCGTTTGATGGCTCCCTGCTAGACTTCCACGAGAAGACGTTCTTGACAAAAGAACTTGCGTTGAGTGGCCAGAGCTTCGAGTTACCTGGGGACTGTTGCTCGTCGTTGCCGAGGGAACTTCCAGACGGCGAGAACTCGCTCAGAGAGGAAACGGTACTGCTGCACGAGCGGGGCAGGCTTCCCCGGGGACTGCCGTTGATGCTCGCCGCCTCCTCGTCTTTTTCCTGTTCTTGTTCTGGCAATTTGGCGCCCTTGACCTCTCCTTCGAACAGCTGCTTGGTCGAGGGGTCATAGGTCAGCGACATGCTCTCAAGGGCGTGGTTGAGGCTGGTGCCGGCCACCCCGACGGAGACGATGTTGCCCGCGTCGTACCATTTGTTCTCTCGGATGTGCACGCACATGGCCTTCGTCTTTGGCGCCGGCGTGGGCGCGACGTCGCACGCCAGCGCCTCGTCCAGGTTGCAGCATATCGAGTCTCCGTTCAGAGACACGAGCTGGCGCTTGCCAATGGTCGGCGCGCGGTTGACTTTGACGCCATTGAGATTCGGTGCCTGGACCGGCGGACTCTTCATGTTTGCCGGCTGTCGTCACTTGCCATACCTCGGCAAACCTCTGCCATTGGACGACGCTTCCTGTCCATGTTAAATTTGAATGTAAGAAATGATAGTTGCGTACGCGTGCCTCATTATTGCTCCTTACTGATTTACTTAGTGTGCGACCACAGGCATTGTTGTTCGGGCTTGTATGGTTACAAGGATCCTTCCCATCCTTCCTGAATGCTGTATCTAAAAGAAAACATTGGACGATTAGTAATCAGGATTCCATAGGGTAACTTGAACTCGATGAACTTATCTTTAATTGTATCTTCATTATTGTTATTATTTAGTCAATATTACTTGTTTCCACCTCTCCTGGTTGTCCATTGGAAATCAATTCTTTGTGCTTACCACTCGTATTTATGACATTTAATAACAATTATTTTAAACGCGCTGCATATATTTAGTTATGCGCAAGTAGTCACGATTATACTGCGGGATTATTTTTAAACAAATCAATATTTGTCTGTCAAAAATACTGGTCACGCTCTACGGATAGTCCGGGTTGGTCGTTTCGCAAAACGAATCTAATTAACGTGTCAAGATCTATGCAAATACTTGGGACATGAAAAAATAAATGTAGAAAAAAAGATATCACACTGAGACATTAATCCCTCCCCAGCGGGAAAGTCATCGCAATTTCACGACGCCAACTTGACACTTCATAATTACACATACAAGATTCTCATTATGCATTCCAAGCACTTTATTTCAGCTCCCTGAGTACCAGACACATTAACCTTTTAAATGTATGTGTTTATAAAATAAAATGTCAACCCGATTGCAATCTAATCGTGCCTCGTGTTAACAAATGTCAAAAATTGACAATTCAAAATATTTTTTTTTTTTCGTGACAAAAACAAGAGGTTAATTTGGAAAAGTGACAGTTGTCGTTCGAGGTGTAAAATGTGAGGTGGAAAACGAGATTTTCAGCGGTTAATTATTACCTCTCCGGAAGAGAAAGCCAACACCTTGATGGAGATCAAGTCTGCTTTAACCTTTGGCAAGTGTGCGGATCAATGGAACGACGCTAAACAGTAGACAATCGCGAAACATTTCTGCACACGATCCGCCCCGCCGGGCCCGCCGAACATATTTGACGCCAATGCCCAGTTCATGAATTGCGGAATTTATCAATAAAGCCACTGATAATAGCAGACGATTGCAACATACGTCACTCGGATGGTGTTGGAATGTGCCATGTTTGTGTGTACGCCGAGTGACACGACTCACGAATCAGGTCTGCAAACCTTTCGTGACGAGCGCTGTGCTCCTGCTGCAGCCTGAACTTATCAACAGTCTGCATCAATTATCTCCTGTGGTGATTTTCAATTTAAACAATTTCTCGCTCACAAATGTTCTCTTTTTTCAATTGACAGAAACAAAAAATTAAAATCAAGGTTCTGCTTCAGAAGCCATGTTTTTCTCTATAATTTCCTGATTATAAATTTTTCATTTTTTAAATTTTAATTCAATATCTGACAGGAAATATTTATTGCAGATCAAGATTTAATAATCATGATTAAAAATACGTTCGAAAAATAAGATATAAATGTTGACACACCAAAATACCAACATAAAAACCATCGGACGCCCACAAATATGAAACTAGGCACATAGGAATCGACGTTCCTAACCTGCGAGACGAAAAAATAGTCTGACATGTCAACACCTTTTGCCAAACAATTTAAGTTGGACTAACAAAAAGTGCAGTGAGATGATTAGCAAGTGGAGAAAAGTGTCCAAAAAGTTTTTGACCTTGAATTAAAAAAATATTGCTCAGAGGAGGAGGATAATGAATGGGTGTGAAAAGTGTACTACGATTTAGTGTCCTGCTTTATGTTGTATAGCGAGAAGGTTAGCTGTCAAACTTGGAAGGATTTTAAAAATTTAGTTTCCTCATCCTGATTACTTTGCGTTAGGCCAGTTGAATTTAGTTCAAGTTAGGAAAAAAAACAAACCACCGTAAGATGTCAAAGAAAACGGAAGTCAGCGTGGAGCATTTCTATGTTTTCAATAGCACTTACGCTAAAAAAGAAGGAGAGGTCAGATAAAAATTTACTTCGCCTCTTTTTTTTGCAGTTTTTTGCAAATTGAACAATTTTGTACCATCTTAACCGTTATCAATTTTTGTTTCAGGAGAAGAATAAAATCCTCTACTATTATCCGGCAAAAACAGATTCAGATACTCAGATAAAAAACATTGGCCTCAGTGAAGCTATAATAAAATTTACAGAGTGGGTTATTCTTTATTTTTCATCAATTTGTATCAATTTAAATTACTTTTTTTTATTGCTATTCTCTTAAATTTTAGAACGTTTTCTCCAGGAGAAGTTGTTGATTATTGTCACACCCACAAGACCAGACAAGTGTTCTACCAACCGGAACCAAATTTTTGGGTAGTTTTGGTATGAAAAAAGAAATTTATTTCTTAATTTCACATTATTTTTAATTTGTATCCATCAAATTACCAAGTTTTTGAAATAATTACAGATCGTTGGTGTACCTTACATAACGAAAGAAAAGGACGGCAATGAAGTAGTCGAGTATTTGAATGAAGAAGTGTCAAGTAATGTTTGTCAGGCGATTTTAAAACAGATATACACAATTTTCCGATTGTTTATGGGATCGTTTAAAACTATTCTGAACGAGCCAGATTGCGGATCTGTAATTTTACTCAAACACAAACTCGATCATTTCTATTCAAGGGTATTTGATCATTTTCCTATTACACCAAAGAGATGAAATTATACAAATTATCAAAAATAATTATAAAAAATTGTCACTGTTTTTCCAGTATCTGCCGTCCTTGAAGCTGAACAACAGTGACATCCTAGATATTTTTCAAGGGATGCAGTTTTTACCATTAGATAAAACAACTTTTTTACGTGTGCAATGTTTTATGAATCTAGTCGAGGCAACGTTTCCCCAAGTGAAATATACGGCATTTCTTTTCAACGATCAATTAGTATGGTAAATTAAAAAAAAACAGACTTATGATAAAGTTTTATAATTAACTTGAAATTGTTATTTGAAAACGATCTATTAACAATTTTCTTTTCATCTGAAGGAGTGGTTTAGAACCTGAAGATATGCAGGTTGTTTACAATTATCTAGTGACTTCACTTTTGCCGGCTCATCTTGAGAAAGAATTGGACGGAGGATCGATGACTCGTAACTCCTCGTCGCCTTTCACAAGTTCGAATTATGGAAAGTGAGTCCTGATTGAATTATTTTATGTACGATTTTATAAAGCTTTTCAAACAGAATTTTTCAAAGACATACTAATTATGTACTTCTTTAAAGACTGTTTATTCAATTCGCAGATTTCTCACTGGTCCAACGAATATCGATGATTTTATCAAGCTGCCCAAAGTATTCATCAACTATTCATTAAAGAAACCAATTTCTTTATATCTCGTGATCTACCGCGCTCACAGTGCTACCATTTGTTTATTCGTAGAAAGTAATGTCCAATGATTCTGTAAAACTTGTTACAAAAGTTGAAAAAGAAGATAATATAATGTTTTTATGAATTTTAGGTAAAACCAATCCGGTAGCCGACTTTTACAGAAGTTTGGATACTTTTCTTGGGCCCCAGTTAACGAATTTAGTCAATTCAGTAGCAGAACAATGTTCAAAACACGTAGCGGTTTCATCGGATTCGAGTCCCAAATACTTGTACTTCAACAAACTCAATCTTGCTTACAAAAGCACCATACATCTCGATAACAGACGTTCCAATGCCCTAACAACACCACAAGTACTTCGAATAATAACTGATATAAACAATGATACCAAAAGGTACATAACAAATCATCGCTCCAAACAATTAATCCTGAATTTTATATGGTTGCTGAACCGACAATTTTTGTTTCAGGCTCAAAGAAGCTTGTGAGATAGTTGTGAAGACGATGAAAGATGACTTTTGGATCGTTGGCAAACTATCCAACCTGCGTGAATTTTACGTCGTGATTCAAGAAAAGAATGCCAGTATAATAGAGATCGATGGTACGTTGAAAAATAAAATTTATTGTCACATATCATTTAGTTTAAAAAACATAACTGATTAATTCATTCATTTTTTAGAGGAAGTCAAGCGACTGTGCGAACAACAGTTGAAGAGCATCTTTTTCCACTGAATCGTCAAATTTTCTTCGACCCGTTCCATTCCACGATTGTAAGCCCGATAAATCCCCGAAATGCTCAGACATCAGCTCATAAATTATTTTTACTACTCGTTTACCATATATTTTTTTCCATATATTCGTTTACACGATTGAATATCATTTGTACATAGTGAACAGGTATACAAAGTCCAAATATTTTTTGTAAATACTATAATTGATTAAATAAATGATTGAAAAAAACCTACAAAATAATATTCTACAAAACATATTTTTTACTATTAAAAAAATTTTTTATTAAAAATCCTGAACATGATAAAGCAGTACAAAGTGTAATTTTGTATAAAAACAATTGTGAAACTGATAGAAACGATATTAAAGACATTTAAAATCTTATTTACAGTTCATGTACACGTGTATTTACAAGCGTAAGGTTTTAGTTATCCTCCTCTTCTTCCTTCTCTTCCTTGTCTTTTTTGGGTATGATGTTGGAGAATTTTTTTAGTTTGGCCACAAAAAAGCCATCCATATTGTGTGTATGAGGATAAAATCGTTTCGCAAGTTTGAGAGAAGGATGGTAACGATTTTGTCTGTAACTCGTAAAGCCCTCGACACCAAATTCCAATCCAGTTGGAACAAGCTTGACATCTCGTTTCCTCAAAGCATAATCGATGACCGACTCGTTTTCTTCCGGCAAAATGGAACACGTTGAATAAACAATTATTCCACCTGTTTCAGAGCGCGCGTTCACACAATCAATCGCAGCCAGGAGCATCTCTCTTTGTAATGTGCTACATTTTTGGATGTCCACGGGTTCTTTGTTGGTTTTCACACTCGGATCTTTAGAAACTACTCCTGTTCCGGTACACGGTGCATCCAAAAGTACTCTATCAAAACCCTTTTGCACCTACAAAAATAAAATATATTTAATAATCATTAACGATTTTATTTTTTACGATATTTAATTTAAATTTTAATTTCATTCTAAACAATTTTAATTTTTATACAAATAGCAAATTTCGAGTGTCAAAATTGCTTCAACTCCAACTATTTTTATTTGAAAATCGAATAAAGTTCAACTCACAGTAGGAAATTTGCGTCCATCATAGCTACAGATAACCGAGTTTGAGATTCCCAACCGATGGAAATTGCCGATAACTGCTTTAAGCCTTTCCTGATTGATGTCGTTGGCAAACAAGATGCCCGTGTTTTTCATCATGGCAGCGATGTGCGACGCCTTACCTCCTGGGGCAGCGCTCATGTCTAAAATTCTCTCATTCTCTTTCGGGTCCAAAGCCATGACCGGCAACAAACTAGAAGCGCCTTGAATAATGTAATGCCCGGCCAAATACTCTGGCGTTGCTCCCATGGGCACCTGAGAAGAGTATATAACTAAACCAATCTTGGTCCATTTGCCGAGCGGGTCCAAATTGACTCCTCTGTTTATCAAAGCTTGAGCCAAGTCGCGTCGACGAGTTTTCAGAGTGTTTGTACGAATCGTCATCGGTCTTTGAGCCTCGCTGGATTCCAAAAAGTCAATCAATTCACTCAGAGGAAAGATTTGCATCAACTTTTCCATTAGGAATGCATTGTAACTGTAATACGTGCACAAATCATTTTGCAACAGATCGAGGTATTCTTTGCGGCTTCTGTCTGGATCTCGCATGGTTTTGAAATCCGACAAGACTGTTACGACATCGCGAATCCTCATCTGGATATCCTGCAAATTACCAGTGTTCAGTTCCTCCTCGCTCGGGAAGGTGAATTTTTCCTGGTTCTTTGCCATCTCTTTCATCTCGGCTTTTTCCAACTTGCTGTATTTAGAATTATACATTTGAAAAATATTTAATAATAAATAATTCAATTTGAATAAGAAAAACAATAACTATTGAATGAATATCAAAGAATTAACTATACCGTTCTTTCTTCTGAAGTTTTTTCAACTTTTTGTTGGCTTTTTCAATTGGTAGCAAGTCGCTATCGTCTTCTTCGGCTTCTTCTTCCTCATCGTCGCTATCTTTTTCTTTATCATCGCTATCCATATCTTCATCACTATCTTCCTCATCTTCCTCTTCATTTTCTACTTCTTCGTCGCTACCTTGTTCCTCAACATCACTTTCTTCCTCGCCACTTTTTTCAACGTCACTATCCTCAATATCAGTCATCTGATGTTCACTGTTTTCAGAATCTTGTTCTTGGTCGCTATCAGGAGTCGCTAAATAATCATCAGTTTCAGGAACATCATCAGAATCATATTCCTGTTAATCAAAATCTTCCATTATAATGCAATGTAAGAAAAACAAGTCAACAAAATTAATGTAAACAAATAAAAATTCAATAAAAAATAGAATCAATAGGAATAGACATCCTTGCCTCAACTTTTGGTTTAACAATTTTGGCTGCTTTTTTTGCTTTCTTCACTTGAGGCTGGTTTTTGAGTTCCTGCTTTTTCTGTTCCTCCTTCAGAGATCTTTTTTTGGCTCGTTGTTTTTGCCTGTGGCTCAAAGGTTTGTCTGGTTTTTCTAAAATCATAATAAATGTCATGAGAAATTCACGGTAATTAAAATTTACAAACTTCTATCACTTTTATTTCTAAATCTCACCTTCTGCACCAGCAAGAAGCGCAGGTACCGGCTGCTTGCGAGCCTTCCTTCCCGGGCCCTTTTGAGGTCTCTCAGCAAAGTTACCCTTTCGTCCCATCTTGAAAAGGAATCACAGATTAATCACAATGAAAAGTCATCAATTTTTCGTCACCATAACAAAATTAAACACACAAACTGATGAAACAATAACAAAATAATAAACGTGTTTTTATTTAGTACTAACCTTAAAACCTTAATTTAAATGAACCAAAAATGGCAACAACTCTCAATCACTGTTTCCTAAGCACAATATTCAATTAATCTCACACAAGAATCGGATGGCACACGTTCGCGGACAAAATATTTCGCATCAACGTTGTTGTATTGACACTCAATTTACAACCCACGTGTCGATGACTTTTTTGGCTGATAAATATCATGCGGCCGAGTGCTCACTGTTTTACCCGTTCAGTGGGGACTTGACAACCGTCCCGTCTCTCTCACTCCAAAAGAATAAACAAAGACAGAAAGACGAGCGCCATCTGGTGAACGCGTCCGTCAACACAATTCGGAGCACTCACAGACTCCTTCACCTACATTCGAGTCAAAAACATCAGACCGTAAAGTAGCTTCAGTTTAGAAGTTTTGTTTCCTCTTCCGAATTGACGCTTAACATTTTAAGTTTATAAATTATAAGTAACTAACAATTCGAAACATGGCTACCGAGGAAAATTCGTGGCGAACTGATACTTTCAGACAGAGCATGGTAGCGAAGATGTGAGTAACTTTTGTTCAAATATATATACGAGAAACGTTTTAGTTGAAAACATACCAAGTTGATTGACTAAAAAGAAACTTTCACTTTGATCAAACATTTCAATTTTGTTCTGACATCCTTTAGCTATTGTTGAGAGTTCTTGTTGGATGTTAAATTCATCTTTACATGATCACTTTATTAGATGAATGATGAAAAATTTTGATCTTACAGAGAAGAGGCTATACAAGCAGCAGGAGTACCATTAGCGAAAAACAGTAACGACTTGGAGAATCATGTTTACATGAAAGCCAAATCCAAAGTAATTATCAAATAACAATTAACTGGACACAAAAAACAATTGATGAAATGTAAAACTAACATTCAAATTTAATATTTTTTAGGAGGATTATTTGGGTTACGTTGCAAGATTGATATTACACATTAGGGAAATAAGTGAGTATGATTGTCAGCAGCTCGAAGAAAACCATAGCAAACTTTATATATGGCCATATATATGTGCACCATATGTGCCATATATGAAACTATACAACACATATGATACATTTTTTCTACACGATCATAAATTTCCCACTGGCGCATATATGACTCCATATATGTTCCATATGTTCCATGAATAAACAGTCTACGTAACAGCCGTATATGAATTTTTACTTGGATCATTTTTACTTTTGTTTTTTTATAAAACTTAAAACTTTTGATTTTATATAACTGAAGAAAACAAACAAACAAATTTTAATTCACGTTTTACGATAGATTCGAAGAAAAACAGTGGCAATGCGGCTGGTGGAGGAAATCCGGGTATGCCTGATCCAATCGGGGCGCTGCAGACACTTGCAAGACAGGGGACGGGAAACAATCAAATTGTTAACATGCCAGTACCAGGATCTGCAGCCCAAGGGATGATACCTCAGGCTCCGCCAAACACAGCCGCTAATCGTAATATTTATTACAGCTTTCTATTAAACTTTGTATAATTTTGTAAATTATACTTTTTTTGTACATAATTTGTTTGTAAATACCGAAAGTTAATAATAAAATAAATTACTGATACGTAAACGTAAATTGCAGTGTTACAAAGTTTGAACCAACGCCCGAACCAACAGATCAACATGGCTGGGATGGCAAATAAAATGCCCACGATTGGCATGATGCCGAATCAAGCTGGCGGACCGATCGGTCATATGGGTAACATGCCTATGCAAAACACCGCGATGATCAATCAGATCGGTCAGCAGATCAATCAAATCGGACAGCCAAACATGCCTCAGCAGATGACTCAAATTCAGATGCCACCGAATTCGATGGCTCAGATGACAACCGCGCAGATACAACAGCCACCGATACAACAAAACATGCAGGTTTGATTTGTTAAAGTTTGATAGATTCGTTTGATAAAGTATAACATTTTTTTAATAAAAAACCCAATTTAAAATGTTTGTATAGTATAGATCTTTCAATACGAATTTTCCGTTTGTCCTATCTGGACGCATTAGTTGGAGTAAAACAGCAAATGTAAACATGTTGACGTGGAGCGACACGCATGTTTACATTTCGTATTGGATTATCTCAAAGATGCACTTGGTAATAAGTGAAACAATTCATGTGAATTGTACATACATTTTAAAAAATGTTAAACTTGGTTTTCATAAAAAATTTTATAATTTTTCAACCGGTCTATCTATTTTAATGGAATAAATCAAATCAATAAATGTTTTGGTTACAATTGAGTAAGCAGAACCTGCGGACATTTCAGAATCAAATTTCCAACACCATGCAGAGCCAGTTACAAAATCAGTTGGGAAACCAGATGGCTAATCCGATGGCCACTCAGATGGCTGCTGGAGCAATGAACGCGTCGATGCAGGCTGGCGTACAACAGCAGGCAATTGCTCAAATGAACAATCCACAAATGGCTCCGAATCAGATGCCACAACAAATTGCTCATATACAACGAAAGGTATTTTGTTTGATTCAAATGTAAACGTGGACTAAAGTTTCCCCTAAAGTTTATACCCGATTCAATTTTTATCTTCTACAGCCCACCGAGATGCCGAACGCGGCCTTCTCAGGACTGCGCAACGTAGCACCGAATCAGTTTCTTAGGGAAAATCCGTCCCCTTCTGCGCCAAGCCCTAGTGGTTTAGGTGCTCCGTCTAGGTGAATTGCAATTGTCAAATCAATTATTCTTTATTTTTATATTTTAAAATTTAAAAATTTATATCTTTAATTTCAAAATTTTTCAGTAATCAGATGGTTTCCTCTCCTGCTCTTGCACCATCTCCAAGTTCGCAACATGTGATGTTGGGTGGTCCTGCGCGAACAGTCAGTAAGTTACCAAAAAATCTCAATTATGATAAACAATTTTTTTAATATTAAATAAAAACAAGGTATTAATAGTTTCAAACAAATGTTTCTATTAGATATGGCACCGTCTCCTAGTGGATCATTGAACACTCCTGGAGCAACTCACAGTCCGATGCAAGATGACCAGGCATGCAAGGACAAAATACTCAAACTGAGCAAATACATCGAGCCTTTGAAAAAAGCAATACGAGAGAAGAGCGGAGAGAGCGAAGGAAGTAAGTGGATACTTCATCTAAGATTGTAACAAAAAAAAGATGAATGCAGTAAATAACAGTTGTAATTTCAGGTTTAGACAGGTCAAGAAAGATGAAAATGTTGTTGGACATCCTTCTGAATCCCACCAAAAGAGTGTGGTCCATCGATATGCTGATGAAATGCGAAAAATCGTTGGAGAATTACTTTAAGAGAGGAGATAGCAGCATTCCGCCCATCACAACGTTGAAGGAAAATTATTTCTTCAGTCCGCTCTTGGAAGCTGTTAGCACCCATCTGCAAAGTCCTGTTGCCAATCATACTTTGCAACGCACTTTTGGGCCCTGTTTGGAAGCACTCTTTGGGCCAGAGATTAAGTAAGATTTTTCAACTTCATCAAGATATTAATTTTCCACGCCTCGATTTAATTAACATAAATATTTTGTCAGGAATACCCCACCTCCGTTAAAGAAACAAAAGGTCGAAGAAACATCGAGTGACATCCCGGATGTTTTACAAGGAGAGATCGCCAGACTCGATCAGAGATTCAAAGTACGACTTGTTGAAAAATTAAAAGGTATGGTTGATGATTAAATTCGAGACTAATGATTGTATGTCTAATTGGACAGGTAAGCCTAGATCCTGCTCAGCAAAGTGGGTCGCAGTGCATTCAACTGATCTGCTGGTTGGACGATCGACATCTTCCATGTGTACCACCCGTCTCGGTAACAGTTCCTGCCGATTATCCACAGACTCCTCCTCTTTGTATAATGGCTTCGCACGAGTATGCGACTCCGTTTTTGAGCGCTGTTCAGAAAGCCCTGAACGCGCGGATCACAAAACTTCCGAAACGTTTCTCAGTTTCACAGTTGTTGGACACTTGGGAGATGAGTGTGCGACAGGCAAGTGCTCCGGTTCAGACGAGCGTGGGTGCGAATTCCGTATTGATGGGCTTGTAGATTCATAGTATATTCATTTTAGTTCTAGTTCCACAACCTTCATCCCGACTTTATTCCCCATCCGTTATTAATATTCAATTGTACATATTTTCGTCCTTCGATTCATTTAAGTATTATATTCATCAATTATAATTCAAAAAATGTTCCCTATACAAACATAAACTGACAACATGTAATTTATTTAAGTTCAAATTGTTTCTCGCCTTTTTTATAAAAGACTAAGACTGTACATTTGAAACAATCTTGGAAAACTTGCGTGGTTAACTGTAACTTCCAGAGACGATTTTTAGACACTAGAGACGAATACTCAATACGGATTGTGTAATTTTTTATAATAAAATTATAAATTTGTAACTTTTTACAGTAGCTCAATAGGTGTACTGAAAGATCTGTTTGAAATGTATTACATTTTTTGAAGTTTTGTTACTGCCATTGAGTGTGTCTAACTTTTTCTTGTAGGACATGAAAAAAAAAAGAACACATGAAATAAATAACAAAAGGTAACTGTTACAACTGTTTATTACAAAAAATTATCACCAAACGGTTATTTATATACACGAATTGCTTATTTACACATCGTCCGAATCACACAATTTACAAGTTGTACACAATGTACAAGTTAGAACTTCAAGTCTTTTAGTTTTACGTTCCTGAAATTTGGCTCTCGTTTTCCTCTGCATTGCTATCTTGACTACCGTTGTTGTTCTTCTTGTTTTTCTCTGGGAATAAAAATGAAAAAGGAATAATTCCAAAAATTGTACTTAAAAACGACATTACGAATAAAAACCTAATTACCAATTGATTGTTCTTGTATATCCGTGTACTCCGCTTCCAATTGTACATTCAGTTTAAGTTCGCTCTGAACTTTATTTAAAGCGTCGTCAATTCTTTCGTTTAACGAATGAGACAAATTTTCCATCCCAACCGAGTAACAAATATCAGTTGTAGCAACTGCCATCTTTTGGATATGATCCAGATGGTTTGTAAGTTCCTAATAAAATCGTTTTGATAAAACATTTTTCATTCCAACTAAATCTGAAGGATTAATTAATTAATAATATAAAAATATATTTTTGATCAAGACGAAACTGTAATACCGTTACGATTCGCTTTTTATCTTGCAATTTTGATCGTGTTTTTAATATCTGATCCCAGTGTTCATCTCCAACGTCAAACATAAAAGATTCCCTTGTGAGATTTATAAGCACAATTAATAAGTCTCTGAAAATAAAACAATAAATAATCTCAACATGAAAAATAATAAATAACATTAAAAAATAAATAAAATTAATAGGGCATCTCCACTCGAATTACCTGTACTCTTTGCTCGTGACTTCAACAGCGGTGTAAGTAATAGTCAACATTTTTGAAACATTGTTCACACTGTCCAAAGCCGATTGTTTCATCATGTAATCGTAGGACAATTTTTCGGCCGTCAGTTCTGAAAATTGAAATTGATTCACCCGTTCAGTCTGCGACTGGCATTGCACTTTTAAAAACGGACTGACACACTGAAAAATGATCATCATCTTAATAATATTACAAAAAATATATTTTTAAATGTTGATTTTTTATAGTTCAACTAAAATAACTGAAACTGTACTTACGGCTCCTATTGTAAATGTTTTGGTCAACATTTTAAACCAAGCTCGACATGCCATCTTCAATGCTCAAAAAATTTATTTTCAGTCACAGTAACTTTTATTCCATAAATGTTTTCTCTTTTTGTTGTTAAAAAACCGATTGAGCAGTGTTATCGACGGGACATGTGGTGCGCATGTCAATTTTTCCGTAGACTAACCTATCTTACTCAACGCGCTCGAAAAGTTTCTGAAACGCCGCTGCATCACTTCAAAACATCCCACTTGTTAGAGAACCGGAAAATTTTGTTTGTACCAAAAAAATGGCAGATGTTTTGGACATTGATAACGCTGAGGAATTCGAGGTCGACGATGAAGGAGATCGTAAGTTTTTTTCAACCAGTTTCTACTTTTTCGAAGACGACAAATTGTACCCGCGATACAAACATAACCTCCAATAATGTTTTTGTGAAGTATTGTTGTCAATTCATTTGTTTAGGGGATACAAAAACTGTTTGTTGTAATTTACAACCAATTGACTTTCAGAGGGAATTGCACGACTGAAGGAAAAGGCGAAGAAGAGGAAAGGACGAGGACACGGAGCCGAGTTGGTTTCGACAAGAGATGACGTCGGTCAATACGAGTCCATGAATGTTGTCGAGGACAACGACGACGAACCAGGACCTCAAAGATGTAAATTTTTTATCATTCATTTATGAAAAATAAGAAATTAATTATTGGGGAAAATAATTAATTGATTTTTTTCATCTTTGTTTTTTTTCCTCAGCTGTGGAAGGGTGGATTTTGTTCATCAATTCAGTCCATGAAGAAGCACAGGAGGATGACATTCAAGACAAATTTTCAGAATATGGACAGATCAAAAATTTACACCTCAATCTTGATAGACGAACTGGTTTTCTGAAAGGTTACGCATTGGTTGAGTATGAAACTTTCAAAGAAGCACAGGCAGCGAAGGACGCTTTGAATGGTACAGACATTCTGGGTCAACCGATCTCAGTTGATTGGTGTTTCGTTAAAGGACCAAAGAAGTAAGTTTTCAATCAAATTTAACGTTTAATGTTGAAGTTAAACTTTGGCTTCATACTTGATTTTAATTTCACTTTTGATATGTTCTTTCAGGATTCGAAAAAGGAGCCACAGACGACGTTAAAAGGTCCAGACTGTTATCGACAATACGTTTAGTTTACATACAGTATAATCCGGGTTATAATTGACACTTACAATCTTATAACACTTTTTCCTACTTTTCTTCTTGTTCACAATACGTTTTTATGTTCAACGCATCTGCTGTAAAAATAATAAATTATAAAATTGATTAATAAAAAAAATATATAAAAGAGCATGTATATTTTAGTTTAGTTTGTAAAATTGATGCTTCATGAAAGCAAAGTAAAAGTTTGCTGTAAACACTTTGCTGAAAAAGGGGTAAATAAACATTGGAACAGTGAAAATTGAAAAAAGTCGTTTATCTTGTAGTTCGATTTCTGTATAATATAATTTCAATAAAAACTAATAAATATCAATCCCGGGGTAACTCTAAGCGTAATAATTCAAATTCGCTTTCTTCTTGGCTTGGACTTCGTTGATAGCTTCCATTAGATCTTCATGAGTTACTGAAGTTGCATTTCGTCTAAGTGCAATCATACCCTGGAAAACAACCAATAAAGATGAGCCATTGATCCCATTCACAACTAAACAAGCAAACAAAATTTAATAACATCAAAATCAAAAGAAAAATCAACTTACAGCTTCGACACAAACGGCTTTGCACTGAGCGCCGTTAAAATCATCAGTGGACCTGGACAGTTCCTCAAAGTTAACATCAGGCGACATGTTCATCTTGCGCGAATGGATCTGCATGATCCTCGCCCTGGCCTCCTCGTTGGGATGTGGGAACTCGATCTTCCTATCGAGCCTACCGGACCTGAGCAGAGCCGGGTCCAGGATATCAACTCGGTTGGTCGCAGCGATGACTTTAATATTTGCGGTCGAACTGAATCCATCCAGTTGGTTGAGAAGCTCCAACATGGTGCGTTGGACTTCTCTGTCACCTGCCTTCTCCGAATCGAACCTTTTCGTACCAATGGCGTCTAACTCGTCAATGAAAATAATCGCGGGTGACTTTTCCTTCGCCAGAGCGAACGCATCCCGGACGAGCTTGGCGCCATCTCCAATAAACATCTGCACCAGCTGGGGCCCGGCGAGTTTCAAGAAAGTCGACTTCGTCTGAGCGGCGCAAGCTCGAGCCAACAGCGTTTTGCCTGTTCCAGGTGGGCCGTACAGCAGCACGCCCTTCGGCGGCTGGATCCCCAGGTTTTCGAACTTCTCCTTGTGTGTCATCGGTAACACGACCGCCTCGATGAGTTCCTGAATCTGTTTGTCCAGTCCACCGATGTCGGAATATTGTTCGGTCGGCCGTTCGTCGACCTCCATGGCCTTGACCCTGGCATCATACTCGGCGGGGAGAGTTTCTAAAACCAAATAACTGTCCTTGTTGACCCCGACAAGGTCGCCGGGTTTGAGGGTCTCTGGGTCGACCAGACCTATCACTGGGAGGAAGTAGGTTTGTCTGGTGGACGTTTTTATCACAGCGCATTTGCCTTTTCTTTGGGCGTCTAGATCGACCACTGCCCCGTCTTCCTCGCCCATATCCTGCGGCTCCACGTCCAAAAGCTCTATCACGTTTGATACCAGGTAGGGCAGAGTTTTGTTCACTTTGATCTTCTCTGTGTTTTCCTTGATCTTCTCGTTTTGAGCCTGCAGCTCGTGATTTATCCGCATCACTTCGCTTTTCATTATTTTTATCTCATTATCAAGCAGACGAGTTCGCGAGATAATTTCGTCATTGGACATTCGAGCGATCTCATCTCCAAGGGTTCCCTGCAATGAAAAATATTTTTTTAGTAGAAAATGGTTTTTATACTTAATTCATGTTTTTCATTCGTATTTGTAATTTTCATTCCTCTGAATGAACTTTTCAATCAACAGTTTTGTTTTTGCAACTTTTTTTATCTTTTTAATACTCATTTAAACTATTAAATTCAATAATTCCGTTTTAATCTTTTTGTATAGTTTTTGCAAAATTTCCTTATAAAAAAAATTATAAATTTTGATGTTATGAAAATTTATGATTTTATTTTTTGAAAACAATAAAAGTTTACACTTTGGAAATGCTTGTCATTCTTAAATAACCTATAAGTAAATTATTGTTTACCTCTCCGTCTTCCCAAATTAATTTATCCTCCAAAGTAGTCATATTAAACAGGCACGTATAACAAATCGGAAAGAAATATTTATAAAAAAAAAATTTCAAATTAGTTTGTTTTAAACTAAATAATTTGTTCTAGATCTCTTTTTTGATGCCAAAGTTGTTGGTCATCGACTCACAGTTTGATGTTTGTGTGCACAAAACAAGATGCTGAGATAGTTTGTGATCCACTCGCTAGATGTCTCATTCGGCCGAAAACAACTTTGCATGTCAGTGTTAAACAAATTTGAAAATTGGATTCAAAATGTTTACAATGAAACAAAACTTAAAGTTGAAATAAAATTGTAATTACAAAGATGTTGCAAAAATTCTGACAATGACATTTATAATTATAATAATTAAACATTTACTTTCAAAGTTGATAGAATAATTTACTTACCGTGTAATGTAACTTTCACAAGAATTGTTAAGGTTTATTATTATATACATTATGCAGGACAAATCTAATTCAAATATCTTCAAGATTTTCAAAATACAAATGTATTTCAAAATATACTCGTTTTTGAAAAATAAATATATTTTAATACTGCCCAGTCCTGTTTTGCGATGAAAAAAATTAGTAGTTGAATTTTTTGGTGTGTCGAAATTTGCACTCAATTGGTATCACTGATCGACACAGATTTTATGGACGTTGCACAAACAGGAACTTCATAAACTATAAGCACACAACAAACATATCTAAGACAGAATAGTAAATTCTGGCTGAGTCGAAAAAATGCACGCTCAAAATAGTCGAATATTTTTTATTGTTTTATTGACAAGCTCTCCTTTGATAGCCAGGAAGGAACAACGAATGACAATCAAGTTTTAAAATAAATACGCGAAATCTATACAAACTTGTGTTTGGCGTTAGCAAAGACCGCAGTCGTAATTTACGGTCCGCTATATCTCGATGCAAATAAGATACGAATAAAATAAAAATGCGTCGGGTACTCAAAGTTGGAATTTTTTACGTCTCATGTGCTCACTATTCGACGAGTATTTAAAATAGTGGGACTCGTTTTTAATATATTCATTGCGCAGTTCAATTCAGTCGCCGAGCGCTAAATCCAATATCATCAATATGAAAATTATTGTTTTATTAGTATTCATTCTGTCCTTCGCAACAGGTATACTATTTTTATTGCATAATTATTTAATATCGCGGATATGGTTTCATCCAAACATTTTTCCACTGTTCGATCGGCGGAACCAGATTCTATAGCTAATGTTCAGGAAGAGGCGGGGGTTCGATTCCCAATTTTGGATTCAATCTGACAATTATTTGTTTATACTTTAATTCATTTTTTACATTAATAAATTCGATTACCATTGCAAAAACCGAAAAACAATTAAAAATTACTAGAGGAGTTAACTCGTTTGACCTTTGACAACAAACAGGTCAAGATTTGTTCGAAAAATATGAAAACTAAATTAGATTTAATTAAGGAGTGAAAATTTGTCTACATAATTCGATTTTGAATTGAATTGAGATTTGTTATTTTTCAGGACAACAGACGTACAACTGTACACCAGGACAATTTTTTTATGTACAGTGTAACCTTTGTCAATGCTCTAACGGTCAATTTGTTTGCACAACTTATCAATGCCCGCCGGGACAGTATGACTCGCAAGGCAATTTGATTTCGCAGCAACAAAACCGTCCGCAACAAGGCCAGCAACAAAGTTTTCAACCGATCTACCAACAAAATTTTCAACCCGGCGGCCAACAAGGCACCTCGCTAAATACCGTACAAACCAGACCTCAAAATGTTCCGCAACAAAATTTTCAACCTGCGATACCAAACCAGCAACCGGTGTTCCAACAAAACATACAACCCAGCCCTCAACAGAACAACCCGCCAACTATCCTACAGAATATCATACAAACTAGACCTCAAAATGGTCCACAACAACAACAAAGACCGCAACAAATTCCGGTCGTTCAACAAAATGCTCAACCTCAAGGTGGTCTTCTAAATTTAGGACTTAGTGTTCCGATAACTCTAGGTTTAGGATAAACTAAAAAGTTTCTTTTTTCGTTTATCCTAAATTTTTAAGGTTCAACTTCTTGTGTTCAACATTTTCATGACAATTCAACCCCGGAGATTCATGAGAAATTTCATTTTCTCAACAAACTTTTGTCATCCATCTTATACAATTTCATGAAAAATTTAATTTATAATCATGTATTATTTATTATAATTGTATGAACTCTGATAATGAATTGTGAAACTACGAAATTTCGCTTTTAAAATAAAAACATTATTTTTTAATATTAATTTAGGGTATCTATTTATAACGCGACGTGAATATGGGGTTCCATTAGGGAGTGGTTCATAAATCAGCGATAATTTGTAATGTTGAATTTTAGCCGTTAATTGTGTGCCTGGAACTAGATACAGAAAGGATTGTAATTCTTGCCTATGTGGTTCAGATGGATTCTCTGAAATCTGTACTCAGCAATCTTGTTCAAATGCAAATTCATTTTTACTATCTGTGCAGCCGCTGAAAGGTTCCTCGTCAATTTGTAACAACCAATACCGTAAGTTTGACAATTTTTTTACAAATTAAAAATGTCCATTTTCTTGTATTCCAATTACAAAAAGTCACATTTACAAAAAATTAAGTGAAAATCACATTTGTTGCAGCACTATATCAACATGGAACACCTTGTATTCCGCAGCAACGCTTTTGTAGTCGATGCAACGAGTGCCTGTGCTTGAGATCTGGAAGGGGCGCTCTTTGTACACTCAATTCATGTTGAACGTATAATTTTTATATGCTTAATTCAAATTATGATAGTTGTAAAATTATTACGGTGTTAATAACGACTAAAAAAAGTATTTCATAAATTTGATAAATAAAATTTAGTTATATTTAACAATAAATAATTCCTAATTTAACACATTTAATAATTTATTTCAATCCAACTGGGCGGGGGGCTCTATAAATTGTATATCGAAGAATGTCATTTTCATGGTTGTTGATCAGTTTGAGCCATCCCCACCGAATCGACTTTGCCCTGGTCTTGAATAAATACCAAGCATTTCGGCTGCCATTCACCGTACAATTTTTGATCGAGTTTAAAAAGTTCGTTTGTAAAGATCAAAGATGAAGTCGTTGTGTCTAGTGGTTCTAATCGCCTGCGTTTGTGACCAAGCAATTGGTTTCAATCTGAGACAATTCAAACGAAGCATTGATGGTAATTTTTAATTTGATGACGCATATCCCAATGAGCAATTGAAACAAAATGAAATTACTAAGTGTTGTTTTGTTTTTTGTTGTCAAGTTCCCTTCACATGTGTGCCGGGCGAAAGCTATTCAATAGAATGCAACAGCTGTATCTGTGATTCAACAGGAAAAGCGGGAATTTGTACCTTAAAATATTGCAGCAAGAGCGAGGGTGAGAGCCTCAAAAAAGAGGAGAGACCAAAGAGAGATCTTGACGTCAGGCGTAAGTACATTTCAAAAATTAATAATTCAAAAAAAAATATACACATAATTGTGAATGCTATAAAATTGATCAGAATAGTTTCTGAATCAAAAAATGTTTTTCATATTTGTTTGTTCAAAATTGAGTTCTAAAATTTAAGAAATAAAATTCCAGTGTAATCTCATAATCAAATGTATTTCTACCTAAGCTTTTCTTAAATCGAAGCACTACATATTAAGCTAGCTAAATCAAAAGTAAATTCTAGATAACTCTCAAAAGTCCCGACGATAAATTTTATTTCCAATATTTAAAACTTTCAGTTTTATTATTTTGAGATATACTATGATTAAATTTTTTTACAGTCGAATATGAATGTGAGCCACGATCATCATTCAAAGATGATTGCAACTTGTGCATCTGCAGTGAAACTGGGGAGTACGCCATTTGTACCGCAACCGCTTGTGTCCCCGGACTTGACTTTGGAGCTCGTTTTAATAAAGTGACGAAACAATAGTTTTATATTAATTCCCTCGAAAGTAACAATAAAGAAAACAAAACCAATCAGACGTTTTTTTTACAAATTAACCCATTTTCGCCCAAGCCTTTTACAAATTTTTGTCTATTTTCACAAGTACTCATTGTATTTATTCATAAATATTAAAAATCATAACAATTACTATCAAGTTTAGATAATATTCTTTTCGTCGATTCAGATTAAGTGCATCATTTAAACTATTATGTCGAAGGTATTAATGGAAAACAAAAATAAGTTAATGATGCATGAACATTACAAGGCAAGAAATGGATTAAGAAACTAACAACTTCGTAATTGAATGTAAAATGAAACAATGTTACTATAAAAAAGTTATGACTTCACTGGCGTTCATGTAAGAATGTACAAATAATTAAAATGCAAGTTTTTTTTTAGTAGGGGAAAAAAAACAAATGATATCCCACTCTGTTATAAATTTGTATGTAATCAAAAAACGAGTTTTAAAGAATAAGTTTCATTGTATACGTGATGAAAAATTTGTGTGTGCGTTAAGGTCAACTGAAAATTATATTTCTACAGTGGTGTACGTGTGGCGTTATCAAATTTCTGTTTTCCGTGTTGTTCGAGTTTGTCTGAGTGTGGCATATCACACACACGCCAACTCCTTTCACCGTCACACACACGTCGCGGCGGCGCGCGTATTTAAAAAACGGACGACTCATTTATTTAATCATTGATGCGCCTGTGTCTAATCCAGTAACATCAAAATGAAATCCGTTGTTTTCGTTCTGGCTATTGCCTTGGTCATATCCGGTATGTATCTTATTCTTTTCTCTACAGTTTACACAAAGATGAAAAGTAATTTGAACTTAATTTTTCATTTTAAAACATTTTAATTTAAACAAAATATTAAATAGATGTACCATACGAAGAAATAAAACTAGAAGAGACGATAATTGGATTTCAAATTTTCAGTTTCCACGGGCCTGACCATGGAGAAAATTGAAGGAACGACAAGATGTCAAATGGGACCGTTCATGATGGAGCAAAGGGAC
The DNA here is from genome assembly GCA_030522925.1 of Trissolcus japonicus. NCBI lineage: Eukaryota > Metazoa > Arthropoda > Insecta > Hymenoptera > Scelionidae > Trissolcus > Trissolcus japonicus. The sequence goes on from JAPYZS010000037.1 coordinate 53,124, forward strand.
AATTGCAATTGTGCAAGTGATGGGATTCACTTCACTTGCGAAATGATAGCAAGAGGTTGTGTTATCAATTTATCTGCGTGACTAATTCTAATAGATAAGCTTCCATTACTGATTTATTTGTTTCGTTTAAATTCAATTACTGATTTCATTTTGTCATTTAGATCCTCCCGCTAAACCCGCTGAAAAACTTGAAGGAACTACCAAATGCAAACCTGGACCGTTCAAAATTGAAGCTAGACAATGTCACTGTGCCAGTGATTACAAGCATTTCACTTGCCCTGAAATATAAATTTTGAGAAACTAAGGTCGACATAATTGCAATGAAGTAAGTATACAAATAAAAATGTCACCTTAAAAATATGCCTGATGAAAAATATGTACAATTAAATGTATTTTTCGTTTCGTGTTTCAGATCCGCTTGGAGAGACCGCTTTTCAATTTCCATTTCAAAAATGATATTACTGATTATATAATTATCAACGTGATAAATGTAATGACTTAAAAAATAAAGAGCAGTTATAAGTAAACTTTTGTTTCTTTATTTGTGAATTAAAGGAGTTAATCATTTTATTTTGCATTTGATGGGTGAAAATTGCAATTTCTTTCTAAAAACAAAAGATGGTCGGTTAGTAAATAAGTCAGTGTATTGTGTACGGTCAAACTAACCAAGTTCAATTTTTTCTGATTTTTTTTTCTTATTTTCAATCAAACGTCGGATCAATTTCGTTGTGTTCAGTTTCATATAAATAGGAAATCGTTTCGAAAATGGCTCCTCATAATAAAGCGAGTAAACCCAGTCAGAAACCCAAACTACATTACCTCTCCAATATCATACCACAAAATAGTAAACCTCTGAACGTTGCAGAACTTGTTTATGGCTTTCTGAGTATTTATTCAAACTTAATTTTCAAATTACATACTTATTTTGACTGCCATTCAAATAAAAAATCTAGTTAGAGTCGAGTTACCGACAAGTTTTGTTATAAAAAATCAATTTTTTCAGGTGATCTTGCAATCAAAGACGCTGAAAAAAAAGTAGCCAATCGAAAACGTCTAGGGAGAAGAGAATTTTCAATTAAAAAGTAATTGGCTTGTCGTAAACCATAAACATTGATAAAAATGATTGATGAGATGTTATTACGTTAGATGCATAGAAACAAATAGATGCAAAAGAACTGCGTCAACAAAGTTGTAAAATATTTATAGAAATGCATAAAAAAATTGAATTCATAGTACCGATGACTTTGTTTGTTCAAAGACCGGCTCGGCATCGTCGTAAATATGTGAATAAACCACACAAAGGTACGACAGCGTTGGGTGACGATGGAAATGCACTTGGAACCAACGACGAGTTAAATTCGACAAAGCCAAGGCCGCAGAACAAAAATGCAACATCGAACGAGTCAGTCAAGTCCAGAAATAATGTGAAAACCACAGCATCCAAGGTGAAGAAAAAAGAGATGAAGAAGCGGTCAATGATGCAAATGATCAATAAATATATTAAAAGCGGGTTTGAGGAAGGTCGTTTAATTTATTTTACAACTACCAAGCCAAGCATTTTTCCACTTTTGATGTCGAATTTGGAAATCGTTTTTTTTTTCTCTCTCTCAAACAGGTAAACGACAAGCGAAGGCTTATGTGAAGAAGGCGTTATCGTTGGCTGTGGACAATGGTTATTTGATACCTGCGGATAAGGAGGGTAAGACGTTTCGAGTATCAGGTGCGTTGGAGGGATTTACGCTGATTTCGAGACGTTCAAACGCCGAGGCGAGAAAGAAGCGGCGCAGATTGCGTCGCGGCGAGGATCCAAAGAAGGACACGGAGAAAAAGGAGCCTGGCAAAGCCAAAACGGATGTGAAGCAGAAGGAGCCTCAGAAACGTGCGGAACCAGAATCGAAATCCACTGGCGAGGAGAAGAAGACGAAAGAAACGAAAGAAACAAAAACCATTCAAAAACGTGAATCCAAATCGAAATCAAAAAATGAAAAGGATAGAAAAAAGTTAGTTTGTTGATTCAAAGTTATTCGTTTGAGCTGGATTAATTTTCTGGTTAATTTTTTGTTTAATTTGCAGAGATGCTCAAAAGCGAAGAACTTCAAAAAGCAGGGACAAGGTGGAACGACGTTCGTCAAAAAACAGGGACAAGATGGAACGACGTACATCAAGAACGAGCAGACACTCAGGAAAAAGTGGAACAAAATTATCAGTCAAAAATGCGTCGATTGAGTTTGAGCACAGACGGAACGACAACAGCAACGAGGCGATCAACAACGAGGCTTTTACAATTTTAGAAACCAGACTGCCAATTAAAAACGAGCCGTCAGATAGAGATAGATTTAACGAAGATAGTCAGAACCATATACCCTATATCAATTAGATTTGTATTTACAAATAAAAATTGCCAGTGTAACAGTTGATTGTTCGTCAATTTGTCTTATTTGTTATTTTAATTACAAAATGGGGTATTTTTTAATTCATGCTATTTTAAAATTAAAATTTTTCATAAAATGATTTTTGATTGAACGAGTAGAAACAAATCATGTTCATTTCTAATTTCTGTTTTCATCCAAACATTATTCTATTTTTTGAATATTTGATTGACAACAAACAATTGCAATTCAATTTACCTCGGGCAACTTCAGACTAAAATAAAATTGTAACCAGTTCGTAAATCACAAATGTCAACAATTTTTGTACTTTATACCAAAATTTATGGATTAATATTATCGTCGGTCGAAAAACCTATTTTTAAAAAAAACATTTTTATGAATTTCGGCTGACAAGTTAATCTAAAATTGGCAAGTTTTATTAAAATTGACAAACTAATTTTATTATTAAAATTCTTTAAAAAAATTGCAAGTATGGCGCCAAACAAGAAAAAACCTGATGACACTTCAGATGAATATCGTAAAACTAGTAAGATCCAAACAAAGTCTTTATTTTTAGAATGAACCTGATTTTTTTTTTATATTTTTTAATTTTATAATTTATCTGTTTTAAGAACGTAGTAAACCAAGGAATCATGAAGAGTCAACAAAAAATGACGACCAAAAGGATGAAAAACATGACACAAAGAGGGAAACTTCAAAAAAATCGACGTGTTCCGGTGGCTGTCCGATCTGTAACTGTAAGTCCGAGACTCACTTTAAAAAAGGACTCGATAACATGGCCGACGATCAGAGCGAAGCTACAACTCGCGCCGAAAGTGTCGTGACTGTTGCAAACTTACAATTTCCCAATGGTACATTTCTTTTTATTTAAAAAATGTCAAATATCATGTTTTTAATTTATTTTACAATTAAAAAACAATTAAATATCTTGACAATAAAGTCAAGTTGACAAATTGAAAATGAACAAAATTTTTTAATTTATATAATTATATAATTTGCAGGAAAAAAAGGAGCCAGAACTTTTATTCGAGAGGCTTTAGATTATGCATTGGACTCGGGTTATTTGAAACCGCAGGACTCAACTGTCAAATTACTGAGCGTTTCGACGGAACGCAAATCCAAAGATGTGCCACAAACGTCTGGAAAACGGGCCAGATCAAGTTCCGTCGAATCACAGATCTATCACGAGGACAATGACAAATCTTATAAACGAAAGAAGCGCAAAGTAGCAGCTGGTAGCAGAAAAAGTCACAGGTTTGAATGTTATTTCTAATATTGGCGACAAAGAATTTAAAAAGAAGGAAAAAGAATTTTGTTCTTTGTCTTTGTACAGTAGATCACGATCCATTGAACCGAAGAAAATCAAAGTTTCGCAAAGTGAAAAACAATGTACTTCGAATCAGTACAAATTGTCTCGTGCCAAAGAAGCGTCCCTGGATAGAAGCGAAAAAAAATTCAAAATCACAAGTTTGAAAAATCAACAAACGGCCGAATCCAGCCACTGGGATTCTTCGGACGAAGAATATGTATAGAAACGAAAAAAAGTACAAAAATGGACAAAAGACCGAATAAAAAGTTGAAATTGAAACGAAATTCTTAATTTAATTAAAACAAAATATTCGGTACGAGAAGGACGAAAATGATAAAAAAATTGGTTCCCAAAATTGGGGTCTTTGAAAATAAAAATTTTCAAAATTGTTAACATTTCGATTTCATCCCAAGGGGATGTTCCTTTTTTTTTTTTTTTCAAATGCAACCCCTGTTTCGTGCGTTGAATCACGCGCAAGTCAAATAGAAGATCAATATCACTCGCGTAGAGAGCTTCCAGATGAAAAGTGAAAGCGACGGTTGGGCGCTGCCCAAAATCGGCAAATAAACGTCAGTTGGTGGTTGAAAGTTATAGCGCATTTTACTACCTCGTTTTCCTCTCTGTCTCCCCGGTATTCAAAACGAATTTTCATTCATGAAACCAAAATGAGCTTTGCGACTACGTCGCGAGAAGCGTCGGCCGCTGTTTGTGTGCAATGTTGCGAGCCGGAGAGTAGAGCGCGTTCAGCATCCATGTGAGACAAGCCGTACCCTCAGGCCCAGATTTTTGCTCCGTCGACGTTTCGTTCTTCCGATTATACGCAACAATGAAACGACAAAATGTCAGGACACTGTCGCTTGTAGTTTGTACTTTTACATATCTGCTTATCGGGGCAGCTGTTTTTGACGCCTTGGAATCCGATACCGAACGAAAACGCTGGGAATTTCTGTCAGGTTAGTACGACGCAAAAATAAGGTTCCTAAATTTTGTTTTCCGAAATCCGTTGATAAACAAAATTTATTAATTTAATAATATTTAAATATTAAGATTATCATTTTAGTGTTGAGAAATGTTTGAATAATCATCTCTTAATAATTTGTCGCTATTTATTTAGTATAAGTAAAGCTAGAAAATGTTTAATATTTTATTGGCCATTGCAGAAGTTCGACGAAACATGATGAGAAAGTACAATATCACGCCAGAAGATTACCGGATGGTTGAAATTGTGATAATTGAAAACAAGCCACACAAAGCAGGGCCGCAGTGGAAATTCGCCGGGGCGTTTTATTTTGCTACTGTCGTTTTAGCCATGATTGGTAAATACTTTACTTAATTTTCATATATTTTTTTTATTGTAAAAAATTAAAAAAATTTAATAAAAATTTTTGATTGATGTTAACAGGATACGGACACTCAACTCCTGTGACAATTGGCGGTAAAGCGTTTTGTATGGTTTACGCGATGGTCGGAATTCCGCTTGGTCTGGTGATGTTCCAGAGCATCGGTGAACGTTTGAATAAATTTGCGTCCGTCGTGATCCGCCGAGCGAAAAAATATTTAAAGTGCCAAAAAACTGAAGCAACAGAGATGAACCTCATGTTGGCAACAGGCTTGCTATCCAGCATCATTATTACCACAGGCGCGGCTGTGTTTTCGCGTTACGAAGGGTGGAGCTACTTCGACAGTTTTTACTACTGTTTCGTAACTTTGACAACAATTGGGTTCGGCGACTATGTTGCTCTTCAGGTAAAAACCATTTAATAGGAAAAATATTTTCCATCTAAACAATAAACAAACGATGAAAATTATTTGTAAAACCTTATTCATCAACTAAGATTTCTAAGATGTTGACTATTATTTTCAGAACGATCAAGCTCTATCGAACAAACCCGGATATGTTGCTTTGAGTTTAGTTTTTATCCTCTTCGGTTTGGCAGTGGTAGCTGCCAGTATCAATTTGCTTGTACTCAGATTTATGACGATGTAAGTTCGTTTATAAATATTTAAGATCTTTTTTTAATTTAATGTGATGTAATTTTTGTATTTAATTTTCAAACGTCTTATAGGAACGCGGAAGAGGTACGTCGCGATGATAATGAGTTACAATCAGCGTCCCACCAAGTGCTAACACTGGACGGCGAGGTGGTGGCAGTAAACGGCAAGATCCTCGCGGGACACATGCCAATGGTCAACGACACGGACGACTGTGTGAGTGTTTGCTCTTGCACTTGTTTGGGCACCACTAATTCCGAATTGTTCGATTCGTCAGGATATCAGGGTTATCGGCCACCATCAATCACTGCCAGTCTTCGAGTAAAGCGTGCATCCGTCTGATGGAAGGAGTTCCGTCGGCGCAGCCAACGTCGTCGGCTTTCCAAGGCTGACAGTCGGGAATTGCTCGGCATCGATGCCTGAATAACGTAAAATGACACGCCCCCCAATTTCCTACCGTCGTCATTGTTCTATTTATTGAATGTTATTTTTCAAAATACACCCCCCCCCCCCCCGCCACTGAAACCTGCCCCCTGATAAGTTATATTTATCACTCTAGAATAATAACTTGTTTATATTTAAGAGGAGCACAAAAAATTTGTTCGCAAACGGTGGTATATATTTTTAATAAAATGTCGTTCATTTAGAGATGAAAACAACATAGGGACTTATGAAACGCACGTGCCAGTTTATGAACGTTTGAAGAGGCAAGTTTGTGATTGCAAACTTGTGACTTGACGTTGCCAAGCAGTGATATTTATTTATACAAAAAACAAATTGACGAGTTGAGTCTCAGAATGGGCTAATAAATTTAATGAGATGAAAATTTGAAACAATGAATCTATTTTATTAATAATAGGAATTAATGAAAAATAGCACATCGTTTTATGGTCCGCGGAAGAGGCCGACAAAAATATTGCAGGTCAGTTTACAGGGCGACAATATTATCGCTCGAGTCCTAGGAACATAAAGAATTTAGTTCTGAAGTTCCAAGTTTTTGGAGTGCCAATGAAATAAGGATGTAACGTTTTTGAGATTAACCGTGAAAGTATATAAACTCGGCAGGTTCTGAGACTCGGCTCTTCAAACAAAGTATTATTTTTTATATTGTTCAATGATTTTTGTAATGCCAATTTGAAACCAAACTTCCAATGAGAACTTCCAAAGAGAAAAAATAAATGTTCGCATGAAAAATGAAAACAAAAACTTTTGTTTAGTTGTTTGTGTGTTTGTTCAATTGATTTGTTGAGAAAGAGATTATTCAAGATCAAACTGGAGATTTTAAATTAAACGAAGCAAAAGGAAAAAAATGAATAGGTATGATTAAAATATAAACGATGGAACAAAATCGTTAAAACTAAAATATTAATAAATAAATGTATAAACAATCAAACTAGACGACTTAGCGAGGTGAAACACGCACAAATTGATGTTGATGTTAGAAAGCATACGAAGTGATATAGTTTTGCAATAATTTTGATATTGAAATTTTTTTTAAGCAAAAAATAACTTATATAAATATAAACAGACTAAAAAAAATAATACTACAAAATGAATAAAATAGTCTAGTCAATGTTATTTATGAGAAAAAGTACTTATATGTATACACAAAAGTTGTTGTTAGATTGTGGTGTGAAAATTTTCATGAACTTTGAATATTTTGTTTGTAAAAAAACAAAGACTGAGATCTATACACTCAACTAAACCGGTAAAAAGTTAATCAACGAAATCATTATCGGTAAATATAACGATTGTCAAAATCTCGACAATTCTGTTTAGTCTTGTTGGGATCGGACATGTTTTCCAAAGTGAATAAAAAGAAAAACAAAAAATAAAATAGATATGAATTTTTTTTCTAAAACTGTACATCTCAAATTTTCCGATTCAAAGGTAATTTTAATTTTATTTCAATTAATCTTTCAATTTGATGGTTGAATTTCAAAAATGGTTACTGAGATTCATTTGTTTCGTCAGGAGGGATGTTCTAGTTTTCTGTCTTTCATGAGAGACATCTGATCTAGTCTAAATGCAAAGATGTCTTTTATGCATCGTTGTCAGTTTACCACGAAAACCGATTACACGTCAGTGTTAACGTCCAAGTCATTGAAATCGTTTAAATGTACTCGGTTCATTCGGTCTCTTATTAGTATCGATAGAAGGCACCCGAAATGCAAAGAATATTTGATCAGCAACGCCGCAGTGGCCAAGGAAAAAAGAAGCCAGTTGCTGTTGCCTCATCGCTGGATCGTTCATCCGTTTAGTTTATTAAGGTGCAATTTAATTAGTTGAATATAAAACGTTTAGTAGTTAATATGAAAATAACTACCAGAACACTTTCATTCTAATATGAAATTTTGATATAAGATCTTTGGTATTGTAGATTCACATGGGAAATCATAATGATGATAGTGTACCTAATTGCATTCGTCACAATTCCCTTTATGATATGTTGTGTTGTGTTGGATTTTGAAAAAGTTCGTATGGACAATGTTAACATCGTCATCTACGGGTTTTGCTGGGTCGAAATTTTTGCCAACTGTATCACTGGATATCACGATGAAAAAAATAAGGACTTCATCATGGACATGAACAAAATTATCAAGTCCTATTCAAAATTATCAAGTCCTAGTTTGGAATTTAAAATTGCTAATTTTTGGATGGATTTTTAAAATATTCTTATTCTTCAGGCATTACATGAGACGGTACATGATAATTGATATCATAACGTCGTTGCCCTATGACAGGATCACCTACCATTGGAGATCAGTACCTGGGCCCGATTCCTCCCTTCTAGTAGCGTTCATCAATTTGATCCCACTTTTTAAACTGACTCGTTATTTCACCTTTAATGCCTACATCGCCCAACTCTTTACAGTAAGCAAACCGAATTAAAACATTCTGTTAATCTGAATCTACGAGACTTTTCAGAAACACTTCAAAAACAAAAAAATTAAAATAAAATTTAAAATTGATACATTTTTTTTTTTTAGTATTTCGGCTTTCAATATCTCTCAATGCAAATGTTCAGTATGATGTTGCTGTACGTGTACGTGTTCTACTGGTTCGCCTGTTTTTGTTACGTCACACCGATTCTTGTGATGCACGGCCACGGAGTCACAGCAGCAGTATAAATTCATCTTTTGGCAAATTTTGTAAGACCAATCTGATAATTGTTAATTTAAAAAAAGACACCGTTTTTCTAGGAATGCACCGATTGCTTTTTTGTCCAAATGAAAACGAATGGTATTGTCGAACGATTTCGACTGGCTGTGTTCATTGTTTTGGAAAATTTCACCGCTAGTAGCTATGGCATTGTTATCCCGGAGACTCCTGGCCACATTACCCTCTGCACTGTGCTCATGTTACTTGGCCGATTTTTTGAATGTTACATTATCAGTGAGACACAATTTACCGATTTAAAAGAGGTCCATTTTATAAAAAAAAAAAAAAAAAACAAAAGTCCGTTGCAAAATTCAAATTCCACGAGAAAATGAACAAAAAATGGTTAGAAAAGCTCAAAAGATGAATTTATCATGAAAATCAACTTTTTCAGACACAAACTTTCATTGTTCGTGTCTTTGTTGTAACCTGACTGGTTGACTTACTTGGTTCAGTTTGTCAGATCGGTTTCGACCTTACCTTTCGATGATGTCGGCGAAATCCCACGGTGCGATCTGTTTTTCAATGTTTTTGAGAATGTTTTGTTTGGTTCCTGCAAAATATCACCTCCCGCATAATCTGCCGCCATTTTTCCCTTTGTAGAACTTTTCACATCCACTTTTCTCTATTTGTTGTCCCACTTTATCCACTCACACTTTTATCCACATTTTTGAAGCTAAAACTCACATTTCAAGCTTTTACAGAGTCACCACCAAGAACGAAAAAACGATCCCGCGCGAAGATGCCGAAGTTTTGCGCGGCGCCATCTTGTGCGTTCCGAGAAAACGAACCGGCAACGTCGCGCTTGCGCGGGCTGCACAGTCTTAGGCTTCGGCGACCGAGTCTCGAGTCGTGTCGGTGGGGGAATGGCAGGGATGGTGCGCGTGTAGTAGTGTTTCCGTTCGGAAAGCACTGGTGGGCGGGACTAACGCTCGTTCGTGTAAAGAAAAGTGACAAGGATGGGGATACGGCCGTGCACAGGTTAACAATGTCGGTAGCGTCGCTAGATTGTCGGGACCGTTAACAAAACAATTAATGTGATATAAAATGCTGGTTTTTGTTGACAACAATGAGACAAGGTCAATGGGTTATAAACAATCGTTTTCATAGAACGAAATAAATCAAACGACTTGTAAAATTCCAAGAATTGCTCGATGTATTTTGTTAAATGAAAATAATTGTAATAGGACCCCTGTGACCTCCACTTGTTATTGTAAACAAATTCGCTTTTTACATCGAAGGCGTCTTTTTAGTTATGTTTTTTGCCCGGCATTTAATTCTAAAAAAACTGGTAACATAAAATATTGAAGCGCCCACGCATGCGCAGTATCGTTCGACCGGTTCAGAATAGTTTTCACCGCAAGATGGCGTCTTATCCGTAGTCGGCAGACTTTTCGTGCATCTTTTCGCGCGCGATCGTTCTTTGGTCTTTGGATTCACTCTGTAAAGACAAAAAATATGAGTTTAAATGTGAAAACGGTTAAAATGAATAGAACAATAATAAAAAAAAGAATAAAAGTGAATGTGAAGTGTCATAAAAAGTCGGGGCAGAAAATTTTTTCCAGGAGGTACTGGACCAATCAGAGCAACCGTATATCCAGATGAACTCGCAGATAAAATTTCCATCAGTATGAAGAATATTAAAATCAGATCGCACCGTGGGATTTTTTCGTCAAAGGTGAGTTCGTCGATCTGATAAAACCGAGTGAGTCAGAAAATTTCGATTTAATTAAAATGAATTCGAAAAAATAGTTGAGTTGGCGGTTTTTGTTAAATTCGTCTTTTTAGCCGTTGTTTTGCTCAAAGCATAAACTTTTTCATTAATTAACTAATTAAAAAATTAGGTTCGGGAAAAATCAGAAAATGGGCCTCAATTTCGAAAATTTAAAAACAAAATTGCAATACAATTTTTTTTTCCAGTTACTTTTTTGAAAATTAGTTCAGGTAGAAACGCTCCAGAGGCGGAATACCAGCAGATCATTGACCAAGTAAATGCATACGCAAATCAACAGCAGTTTCCACTCCACATCCGTCAACGTCTTTTATCCCTTTATCATTATCGGTTCAAGAATAGCTACTTTCGAGAAAACGAAATTTTGGGCAACTTGTCAGGTTGACTTATCTCACACAAAGTGTCTCTCACCATTGATTAATTTAGGTTTCAACTTTGAACCAAAACTCATGAATTTTGTATGAAAAAAAAAAATAACTTTAGAGAACCTTCGAAAAGAAATTCTTTTGCACGGATGTCGAAGACTAATCGAGAACGTTAGAATATTTCAAGATTTGCATAAAGACGTGATTATGTCGATCGTGCTCGTCCTTAAACCAGAACTATATATGCCTGATGATGTTATCATTAAAGCAGGCACACAGGGGGATTGCATGTTCTTCATTGATACAGGAACTGTTGCAGTGTACACGCCGCAAGGAAGAGAGGTTTCGTCAATCCCACTCTAAATTAACATAACGACTTGAACTCAAATTTCTTACAACTCAAGTAATCAAATTTATAGGTTTGTCACTTTGAGGATGGTGCTCATTTTGGCGAAGTCGCTCTTCTCGTTCAAGATCGACGAAGAATGGCAACGGTCGTTGCAATAGCAGTCTGCGAAGTTTATAGACTGGATAGAAAGGATTTTCGTAAATACATTGTAACTCACAAGGACTTGTTGAAAAAGATTGAACGAATTGCCACAGCAAGAATAGAACAAACAATTTTGACCGATGAGAAATCAAAAGTCAAAACTTAGTGATGATGATTTGAGTTTGTGCGTAAGGGTTTCAAAAATACATTGCAGAGAAAAACAGAGAGTTCAAATTTGATTTCATCTTCTTTTATTTTGGTTCGCTCCGTGTTTGGGAAAAATATATTTAATATATGAATGTGTTAATCTGTAGGAACTTTTGACTACAGATATGGATGATTGTGACGATACATATTTTTACGTGTCGATTGCGTTCAAGCATCAATTGAACGCAACGTTATACAGTATAAAATCTTTGCTAAATCTATAGTTCTTGACTATGCATTTTGAAAAAATCTAAATTAATACATACGCGAGATACAATATGTAACAAATTCAGTAAAAAGGGCAAAAATATCAAATATATATTTTGTCAGACACTCTGCTCCAAATCGAATTTCCCAGAATTCTTTCACAGCAAAAATACGAGGCTTTGAATACAAATAATAATATGTTGACTCCAGTGTCAAGATCCCGCTGACCCGTTTTCACTGAACCCGAAAATTCGGTTGAATTCAAACATACTCAAAGTTTGTCAGTCATATTTAATTTGTTATTTTGAAATAATAGACTTAACAAAAAAAACAAGTTCGCTTCCTTGACGCTACGGAACAAATATTAAATAAATATATATAATTACAATTTAAATGCAACGCGCCGGAAATCTAACATAAATTGAAATGTATTATAATACAATATTGACGAAATGCGTATAAACGTAAAGAATCTATCTTTCTTTTTTCGTTAATTCTACAATGTCTCTCTTATTGCTTGAGTGTTCCACGCGTTGTTTTTTTTTATCTCAATCCAAATTTGCTGCCAAGAAATAATTCGGAGAAATTTTGGCATTTGCTGATTATGCACACGAATACGAATTCTATTAGAAACTAACGTTTGAATACGAATGTCGATTTTTTTCGTTTATATCTGTGTATGAAGATCAACGTCTACACAATTTTGCATTCATACAATAGAATGAACTTTTCGCCATTGCGCATGGTTCACAATGTTCTTTCTTTTTTCAATGGAAAAGCTCGAATCAGAACCAATGATCGCTCCCAGCGATTCCTTCTGACTAGATTCATCTTCGACTCGATTGTTTGGAACTCTCTGATTAATTGTTCGACTATCCTGAACAGACCTCTGAATGCTCATCCCAGGCAGATACCTGTAAAATACATTTCAATTGAATTCTCATTCATGTTGAATTTCGTTTTTTAACCCATTAAATACGGCCATTGTATCATCGCAACATCAAATTAAAATTCTAAATTTACTTAAAGCTACAAAACAATGAAAATGTCTTATTATATCAATAAGAAACAAATCACAAAAACTCGATTTTTATGGGTCTTTTTTAAACATTAATTTTATATTTGTATCTCTGTTTCTATAAATAGTTCAATTTTACATCTAACTGAGTTTTTAAACTCAAGTGACAAAAGAGAATCGAAATCATGAGTTTCTAACTTTCGTTACACATTCCATTGTATGACCGTCCTTAAAGGGTTAAATTCACTTTTTCTTTTTTTTTCATTGTTCATTTACCTGGCACTCTCTACTGCAGTACCACTGGTTACCGCAGCCAGCACAAACAAATTGTGCAGCTCGTTCCAAGCAACCTTGACAGCGTGGAGGACTCTCTCTATCATCTCTGTGATCACGAACATTCGTCACCCGACAATCTCTCTCCTCTAATGTTGTCGTTCCTTCCTCATCGTCGTCCTATCAATTCAAACATCAAATCGAACGTTATTATTTTGTCAAACCCACCATCATCAATAACAACAGATAAACAACGATCTTAAAAGCTTTGAAACTTACAACTTGAATTAAATGTGAATGTGATTGCACAGATGGATTTACAACAGGCGTTATCGTTATTTCAGTTCTTGCCTGGAATCAGATACAATTTTTTCTTCTAAAAAACTCTACGAAGCTTTTTTTATTCATCGAGATAAGACTATCATTAATTGAATCTGCCTCGGTACCTTGGAGGAAGATAGGAGTTCACTGATGGAGACCGGGTTCGAGCCCTGGTAAGTCTGTAGAAGATGTTGCGATGCTTGCGAAGGCGCTGGTGTAACAGTCGTGACAGTCCTATCTCGCTCGGGGGCTGTCAGCAGTCTTGCCAAAGTCGGTGAAAAAGTGGTGAGTCGGGGCGATTGTGTTTTCGTAAGTATGCCATGGAGAAGCGAGGTCGTCTGCTGTGGTTGCGACTGCGAGCTCGGTTGCGAGTGCGCGCTCCCGCCACTCTGAGTCACGTTGACCGGCGAGGGTGCCACTGGATGCAACGTCACATCCGGATAGTTTTGAGGAGTTTTTACTGGTTCGCCTGTCGAATAGCACAAATTAGTAACAATTTTTTTCGTAGGTTTCTGTTTCTATCTTTTGTTTGAACAAATTGAGAGTGAAAGTTAATGGAGCAGTTTCAAATAGAGATCATCAAAGATTACACAAGCCAAATAGATGTTTTAGTTTTGGTTAAAGACATTTTGAGTGATTAGTTGATTAGAAGAGATTTGTTTGCAGAACGCTTCTGTAATACTTGAGCGATCCCGTACCTTGCTGTTGACTAAGTTTTGCGAATTGCACAAGTACATCTCTGAAACTCATGGAATTATTTGGATCTGAAATATTTGGATTACTTTTACAAGAATCTGTGCTGGACGGACGTGAGTCAATGTTCTGCACGTTTTCCACGACAGCGCCACCAGCTCCAAGATTGATGTTCACGGAATTACGTAGTCTTCTGCCCCTGGAACAAACCGAGTCACCATTAACAAATGCCCGATTACGAACTACAGAACGGGACGATTCGTTTGATCGTTGTTTACCTTCTGGGTACACTCTCCGGGTGTTTCAATCGGTAATCGGCAATGATGGAGCGCACGTCGACAATTGGGCCCTGCCGGCCCTCGCCTATCTGCCGGTTGTCGAAATTTTGCGCGTCGCTCAACATCATCTGCTTCTTGGCGGCCTCCATGAACTGTTTCGGCGGCGTCACTTGTCTCGAGATCTTATCTTTCTTGACGAAAGGCGAGCTGTCCCTCGATCTGTTGCGACTGTCGTTTTTCACCAACGAGAAGTCACGCTTGTCTCCCCTCGACGCGCCGCTGTCCCACTCGATGATCGTCGACGACGCGAGAGCGTCCAATTGCTGTTGCGGCCCGTTACTATCTATGAAACTCATCACTTGTCGCTTGCGCTGAAGACGATCGTAAGCCTCCTCTTTGAGTTTTTTCAGACTCAAAATTTCGTTCCATTCCATCTCTTTTGTACGCAGAAGTTCAGTTAGTGCCTGAAAGTTAATCAAAATTATTTTTAAATGACAATTCAAATTCTATACAAAAATGTTTAATTTAAATTTAAGTTTATATTTAAGTTTAAATTAAAAGTATGGTTGTTAAACAATTAATTAACAAATACCTTAAGTTCGGCCCGCATTTGTTCAGATTTGGCATCGAGTTCGTCGCGATCAACATTATCGCAATCAACAACCGACATAATGTATTGTTCACGCTGGTCGGTACAAATCCTCTTAACCGAGCTGGTCTCTATCTCGTCGCTGCTGGGGCGCTTTTTCCCGAGCTTTTCCTCCCTCTGGCTTCGATCCTGTTTGACGCCCCGAAGCCCGCTCTTTTGATTAGACACGTTGTTTTGGCCGGACAATCGCATGCCCTCCAGATCCGATTCGTGGATCGGCTCCTTCTTAATACTCACGCCCCGCGCGTTATCCGCGCTAATCGTCGCGGTTTCCTCGGCCAGAGCACGACCGTTCTGACGCCTCTCTGATATTTTGGATTCCTCATTATCGTCCAAACTTTTTCTCATGTAACCCTCGGTGTCGTTGCCACCGTTATCCATCGAGTGCATCCTGTTCACACTACAAAATTCAAATCATTATTATTAACCATTCATCTTCCAGTTTAATTAATTGACATCTAATTTTTATTTTTAACTTCTATATTTTTAAATTTTGTTTGTTATTTTGTTTTTAGTTTGTTATAAGATTTATAATTTTTTTTTTTACGTTTAACTGGTCATTAATGGTAGAATAGTTTGGAAATAAAGTATACATAGTTGAAGATGAGACTTGGCTCCGGTGGGTTTGAAAATGAATTTTTGAACGTGGAGATGGTCTGCTCGAGAATAGATGGAGCATGCTGTAGGGTTTGCCCTGCGTTTGACACCGTCCGATGAGAACGAATGGGAGAGCGCTTGCTGCGACCAAAGAGCAACAATCACATAGATAGAGAGAGAGGGACGAACGCGACAGTTCGTTGCACCCTCATAAAGCACACTCGCACACTCTATTTGCCAACAATACGTACGCTCGTTTCACCAATCCAAAAATCTTCGCCGAGACGGATTTTTAAATTTCGTCTTTCATTTCTCTCTTTGAATCTCCCAAGATTAGAGTCCTCTGTTAGAGACTGATTTTAGAAATTGAATAGGTATCTTAATTGTAAAATAAAAATTAATTATTCAACAAAAAAATAGTAGCCGCAATTTTTTAAAGTTAGTTAACAAGACAGACCTAATTTTTCGTCTGTTCATTGAACGTGGGATGGTTGCTAAAAAAGGTTGTACGGCTCGACGAACTGCAGTCGCAGCGCAAGTTGATCGGTGATTGTTTAATCGGTTCCTTGGAACTGGTTTTGTTTTGTTTTAAATTTCTACAAACTTTGCTTAGTGACTGGACGAATAATGAAACAATTAACAAAACAAAAAGAAATATAGCTATAACAAAATTGTGCAGCATTTCAAATTACAAAGTAGAATATAAATTTGAGGCTGCGTTCAATGTTTTTTAAATGTCAGTGATGTTAAGATGACCAAAAGTTGTTAAGTATTCCGACTGAAAAATTAACAGGTCGCGTAAAATCATGTGACACGTGGGCCCACCGTCAAGGTGAAAGCTCAGGCGCGAAAATGGAGCGAAAGTCATATCAGGGATCTAAGGAAAAGTTTGATCTAGAGAAAGGGAAACTCACGTGAACGGGCATTTCATCATCCGTCGTACTTTTTGTTTGTATTTTCACGTCAACGTTTAACGGAAACCCTCGATAAATAGTTTGACTAAAAAAAATAATGTTTGTCTATCAAGTCTCACTTTCAATCGTTCAACTTGTCAAGTCACAAGACGTCATGACAGTGTTCGATGACCTCATTTGTGACGTCGTTGACCCCTTGAAAAAGCGTGTGTGCCACAAGATGCATGAAACTAAAAGAGTAATCAAGTTTGGTGTTTGTATAAAATTTATCAGCGTTCATAAGCGCAACCCATTTCGTTTGAACATTCTTTACCAACTGATAACCGAAAAACAACTGCTCATCTTGAACTGTTATTTCAAGTGACATTTCACTCGAAACTAATTTCACTTAAAAAAACTTCTGCAACTTTATTATACTTTGACAGCGCCCTCTGTTGTAATAATTATTCAATACGGAATTCGAAACTTGATATTTTAGTAGTCGCAGTAATAATTTTTAAACTTTAAACACATTTTAAACTTTTTATTAATAACAATAATTTTTGTTGTCAATTTATAAAATTACAGTATTTTTGTATATTTTTTAAAAATAAGTTGTTATTTTCGTTGTCACTTAAGTTCTAAGTTTGCGAATAAAGTGAGAGGGAGAAAAAAAATGAGATCGACATAGCTCGTTGGCGACTCGACCTAATTCGGTATCGGCGCTTAGAGGAGCGATCGTTCGTTGTCCAAGACGTCCCTGACGCCGAAGGACGAGTTTGATCTAGCGAAGGTTGCAGGCTAGGTTACCTCGGTCCAAAGTTCGCTGCCATACGACACGCCCTTGATCATCAAACTTTTGACTCCGCGTGCCATTTTTTTATCGCAAAGCAAAACTGCGATTGACGTGATAGACCAACTTTGACATTCGTGTCACCTTTTTGTTTTTCGTTCACCAGATGTTTTATTTCCAGTGACACCCGACAGGTGGCTGCAACAGGTTCATAGAATCTTTCAGATTTCTTCTTTTCTGCAAATTTTTTCTTTTTTCTTGTTCTTTTCTTTTTGATCGTTTGTTTTAATATTTTGTATCTTCCGGCTGTGGAGTGAAATCCTTACATTTTTTCGATGACCTTGGTAATCACCGCAGGCATGATTTAATGAAACTCCTTGGATCAATCCAAGGAGTCATATTGATTTCTAATCCACAATTTGCTGCCGAGTTTGCTTTTTTTATTCTTGTTGTTGCAGTCGCACTTTTAATGGGGATTCGTTGCCAGTCACGTTTGTTTGTTCTACGCCTGTTGTCAAGGACAAGTCATTTCACTCGTCATTGACGATTTAAAATTGGAATGAGTATATTTTTTATGACAACCTTCATTCGTCCGCTGATAAGGTCGAAACGTCGTTGTTCTCCACGTGACGTAACAAGACAGCATTATCAATCGAAAGGAGCATTAACGGGCGACCGTTCGATTAGCAAGTATAAAAACTCATTAGCCGTCTTCTCTAAGACCTACTTCTTTTTCGTTTCAAAAAATTTGTATCAACAAAACGTATCCAATCTTTTTGTTCGTTTATCACGTCTACAAACATGAATATGTTCACTCTCATTTGTAACGATGAAAACAAAAAAAAAAAGATCTTCCTTCCACTGTACAAGTTGACCTAAAAAAGTTGAGTAATCTATTCTAAAGTCATTGTACTTGTTGATAAGTTCACATTACGTGAATTCAAGTAAATTTATTTATCGAGTGGGAAGAGAGAATAAAAAATTTGTTTTCATTTTCTTTTTCAATACTTGGCAGGTCGGTTAGAAAATTCGCACTGGAACAAAGGCGAGAGCGACGATTTCTAAAACGATTTTGTACGTTAAAAAAAAAGATGCAAAAAAAAAAAAAAAAGAAATTCATGGGACCTGGAAATAATGGACGATAGGATGTGTACAACAAAAGTTACAGAAGGCTGTATGACTGTCGGATTCAGAACCAACCTCAACAATTGTTTCTCCTCGACCCAAAAATAAGCCGAGGTCACGCGAAACGCCGCTATATTTACACATTTGCATTCGCGAGCGCGCAAAATGTTCAACCTCCTGACATCTAGCAGCGCCACCAACAACTGCGCGGTGACGTTCGGCGAACAATCGAGCGTTAGAAAGTATGCACCAAGTCCGAGACATGATGCGCGTTTGAAAATAAGAACAAAAGAAACAAATAAATAAACGTCGCAGAAGGAATAAAAGGGCGGAAAAGAGAAGAAAAGGGTGCGAGAGAAAAAGTTGTTGAACGGTTGAATTTTAAGAAAGGAACGACGGGGGGCTGGTGGTCTAAGAGCGAGAGAGAATGACAGAGAAAGACAATGACGGAGCGATCTGACAACTCACCGAGGTTTAAGTCCGAGGGCAAAGGCAAAGTCGATCTTGTTGTGAAGGAGATTGAGACTTGGTTCGTCGACGGATTCCAGACGAAGGCGCTGTTTGTTGTTTTGACGCGGCGGTTTGAGTTTGACGTTAGCAGCGACGGGCTTCTGGCTGACGACTTTGTCCTGGGCGACCTTGAGCAGGGACCGTTTGGCGTCCTCGACGAGCATCTTGGTGACCGGCTGGACGTTCTCCGGCACGTCGATGGTGGGCACCGCGCCACGGCGCAGACGACTGCGCATCGGCAGTCCGAGCACGAGGTGCTCAACGTCCTTCTCGTACGAGTCGGCGGTGAAGTGGAGTGAGCACACGCGGGCGGTCTTGATGTTGAACGGGATCTCGCCGTTGGATAGCGGCACTCGGCCGCACGCTCGGATCCAACGCGAGCGCACTTCCGGAATACGTGGGAACCGGTGGTAGCGGATGCGCCGACCGCGGGTCCTCCGGTGGCTGTTGCGACAGGTCGCCACCGCGCACTGCGGCATCCTTTCGCAAGGCCCTTCATTTCCCAACAACAGACAATTACAATCAGCTACATCGGGGCCCGAACGGGGTGGGGCGGCACTTCTCACGTGGGCAACCTCCACCTGCGATATAAACTATCGCAGAGAGGGGGGCGCGCCAACCCAAGCCAATCTCCACCCCCCTGTTTACACTCTTATTTGTTTTTTTCCTCTTAATTAATTTAAGGACATTTCAACGAATACTTGTTTCCAATATCATTTTCAGTAATTGAACTATTGAACTAGCTCTAAATTAAATAATTTGAATTAATAATGATAATTTCTTATAATTATAATAAACTTTAATTGAATTTAATTGATAATTGAAGTTACGTTTAAATGAATGAATTTTTTCAAACTCATGCGTTTCTCTTTTGGGATTATCTAAATTTTATGTTCCAGTTTAAATAATTGAACTTTGAATGAGATTTGTTTTTTCTTTCTTTTTAATAATTTGATTCATTTCTTGGTCATAAAAATTTTATCATTATCGACAAATCAACAATGTTTTGTTCAATTCTGCAGTCCATATTTTGATGAAATATCCTTAGATTGAAGACTAAAGATTGGATGAAGATAAGCGATGTAATCTTGGTGCCCAATCGACCAGAAAAACCATGTCGTCAGACTAAAATGTTTTTACAAGTTTTCACATCAACAATACGAATTCAAAAAGATGTGAAAGCAAACTTCAAAAAAACCCTTCATTGACAAAACAAGTTATCAATAAATAAATTAAAACTGTCATGAAACTATTACTAAACAAAAATTACAAAAAATATATAATACACTTTGAACGGTATAGAACATTTTCATTTGTTTTGTTCACGATGTTCGTTTTTTTTTCTTCGTGTTCTCCAAGAATTTACTTTTCTGAAAATTTCTGAACCAGATAGCAAAATAATGTCGCTTTTATCTTCACCCAAAACTTTTGAGTCCCGACTTTGTATATATTTACATTCACCATTCTAAAAATGAATTTTGTTTTCCTCCCCTCCATTCGCGTTATCACAAAAGATGATCCGGCGTTCCAAGAATGAAATTTTCGTCGCGCGGTACCAGTAATTAAAAACGAAAATTCGACTTGCCAATAACGGCGAAGAGGAAGAGGGGGGAGGAAAACAAAACAAAAGGAAAAGATTATGTTTGCGCATGAAACCAGTGCGCAACGCACACCCACCTTTCCAAGGTCAAATCTAAGAGCGGTGATGCAAGCGAGTCGTCTCGCTCTGTGTCTTTGGAGGAGCGAGGTGTCGTGCGATCGGTCTCCTCTGCGACATCTGCCAAAAGTGCAGCCGTCGAGTCGAGTCTTAGGGTGACCGACTGTCGGCGTTGTATCAGCCGGATGGAACTTGCAAAAATTCTCTGTTTCTCTCTCTCTTTCTCTCCCTCTCTCTCTCCTAGCGTGTGTGTGCGTGAATCAGTGGAGCACACGAGAGTCCACTATCACTATATCACACACCGCACACACACTCTCACTTCACAACACTGACGTCACACCGCAAACATCGATTCCAATTACAGGGGTCATTCCTGTCTAGCCCAAGGTCACGACAACTTTCGATTACAATTGACCAACAAAGAGACAAGACTTTGGTTGGTGTTTGTTTACAACTTGCGAAGAGAAGAAGAAAAATAAAATAAATTGTTGGAGAGAGGAAAAAAAATTGTTATTGTTTACAATTCGCGGAACACTGGCGAGGTCACGTGCGGAGGGTTAACTGACGGCGGCATGGCTGGGACTGAACTAAAGTTGGAAAAGGGCAGCAGCGAGCGCTCGGTACCGCCCTGCTTACAAATGTGCGGAGCGTCGAGCCGAAGCCCGAAAGTGAAGCACACATCCGCGTCGACGATGGCCAGACCGGTGGTGGTAAAGGGATGTAGCGGCGGTGGGAGGCACGCAAGCACAGACGAATGGAAGCCGGCCGGTCGGCCGAACCAAGCACGTTGCGCCGTAGCTCGCGACTCTGTCGTCACTTCCGGATCCAGCGAGGACCAGCGGACACAAACTCACACACACGCACGCACTACTCTGCCCTCTCTTTCTCTCTCTCTCTATTTCTTTTTCTCTCGCGCGCGCTCTCCGGAGAATATAATATTTGAAAGCGGTGAACTCGGTGGTAGCGGTCGCAGTGCACAGCAGCTGCGTGAGTCTATGGTGTCTGCGTGAACCAACGCTTCTGTGCAACCGGAGAAGGGGCCTCTCTTCGCAGAGATGCGAGAGGGGAAAACGCGCCGAGGGTGGGAACGGGTCTCTGCTACCTATTAGGGTCCTTTGTCAAGGGTTCGCCACCCCACGCAACCATTGCCCGTTGTTGTACCCGGCCTCTGTCTACAAACTCCCGATACCGATTTTTCTTCACTCATAACCCATATCTTTCCATTCTGAGGATTATAACTTTCTCTTTTTTTTGGTTTATTTTACAAGAGGTATACTGATTTTGAAATACAATAATTTTTTCTGTAATTTTACAGGAATTTTGATCGGTGTACCATTTGTTTAAGAGATGAACAAACGTGCGCCACTTTGGTTTTGTTAAGTTTTTTCTAAAGGGATAACACCTTGTAAAAGAAAACCCACTTTGCAAGAGTACACTCTTGCAAAAGTATATTTTGCAAGAGAACACTTCATAAGAGTAAACATTGTGAAGTGAAACACTTTTTGTGTAAAAGTGTGTAAACCCTTTTTGACGAATCATTTAATTTTAGGTTGAAGCATAGAGGTGTATTAAATTGCTGGTAGCTTCCAATTCTGGCGAATTTTCTATTTTCATCGCCCTTGCTCCTCCGAGGTTGGACAAAGACAGGAACAAAAATCCAGAACGAATTCCAGATTTGGAACGTGGAGTGTTTAAAAATAGAATAATTTTGGTCCATAATTGATTTTTTTTTATTTATTGGGGGGGGGGGGGATAGTGAAAATTTGGTTTCGAAAAGAGGTGCTCGTGTTGATATTGACTTCTTGGACGCAACCAGTAACCAGGCAAGACGAGATTCGGTTAGACGATCAGACCAGCCATGTCTTGATATGTTGAAAGAAATACAAAAGCTGCGGGTCCCCATCGTCGTGAGATCACTTGAGACCTTTTCATGGAGCATATGTTCTGTCCCCTTTGGTCCCACGAGTCTTCTCGGATCAATGTACAGACGTTACCATTATTATACGGTACAAGGTTTTTTTTTTCTTAGACAAACTTCTTGAAAACACACTTGCGTAACAAAAAGATAATGTAAAATCGATTGTCGATGCTCAGACGAAACTCGCAATTTTTCTTAACAAAAAGAAAGTCAGCAGATCTGAAAGGACATTTTTTTTTTCATTTTTTTTTATTTCTCGACGGTCATTAACACATTATCTTAAAAGATGGTAGACACCCGAAAATCAATCTAATCTTCTTGCCAGATGGAGTCAAGGTCAAACTATTTTGTCACTGACTTGATTCTTTTATCGCGACCGATAAACATAATTTGATCAGCTAAACAAAACTGGGCACGAAAAATGTTTCGAAGCAAAAGGTGAGAGCCCCGCTCGGGCGATGATATTAATCATTGGACTTTTGACCCCGCAGGCACCGCAGTTAGGAGGCATCGGAATAGGCATGGTTCACGCGCGGTCCATGAATAAAGACAGACCGATTTCCGGTGAGCGCTCCCTTCTGTTGCATCGGTCTCGCTCTTCCAGCGGCATCGTATCTGTTTCTTCTCGAATACGCCCTATCATTTTCTCTATCTTCTCTTGGGCTATCTTTGCCTGCTCGCGCTCTCTCTCTGGGCGTCTCTCGCTCGGGTCGTCTTCCCCTTGCAAGTCGCTCTCTCTGTCTCACGTATTAGCCGTCGACACAGCTGGCACCAGGGAATAAGTCGAAACGTCCCTCCGGTTTGGTTCGCAGACCCAACATCGGAGAACGCATTCTTTGTTCTCTACAACGTCGGATTTATTTTTGCACTCATATCACCCATTGATCAATATTTTGCTCTCACAACAAGAGCCAATTTTTTCTTGTTAGACGCAATTAAACACTTCTACTAATTAATGTGCGAAACTCGAGTGCCGAAAGCCTCTGCCCACTCAACTGAAAACTATAAGAGGGGGGCAGAAAATTGAATGATGACAAATTTTGGATTCAACAATTTTGCATCAATCTTTGATTGAAAATTATTTTGTTAATTCCAATTTGGTAATTGGGAAGTGGAGTCTTGATGACAAAAGTTGTTATCTCACTTCTGATTGTTCTTGGGTTGTTGAAATGTTGTCCAGTCGGTGTGTACCTTCTTTGGTACACAAGGTTGTTCGTTAGTTGTTTCTCTTTTTGAGTTGTATAAAAAGGGGGGTAAGTGGAACCTGCTAACATGTTTTCAATTTTCATTTAGCTCTCTCCCGGTGCTGTCTCTTTTATAGGCAGAGGCAAAAGAAAAAGAGAGATACAGAGCACGCGTAGAGAAGAAAGGGGAAAATCCCTTCATCCTTGAGGTGGAGTCGCAGCCACCCCACTGTGTTTGCTAGGATCAATACGCGCCATCCGAATCCAAGTCCAAACCACCCCTGCTGCCGACAGCCTACCAACAAGCCTATACCGGTCTCACCGTCGCTTTTGCCCATCCATACTCGGAGAATGGCCCATCCAGTGCTACCATTCTCGCCCATCACATGGGCATCAATAAATAATTTTGAACTAGACAGAGAAACCGTCCGAACAGAGCGAGACAGATAGATACCAACGACTCGCTCGCCATGTTTGCTCTCTTATCTTCAGACTCGCAAGATTATTCCACGTTCCCCTGGTACGTGTGCACCAGATTTATATTTAATCGTCAACTTTACAACTTTAACTTCGACTTTTCGATTTTTCATTTAGTCTTCTCAATCTTTGTCTAATCTGTGATTCTTCTTTTTCCCTTAGACAATTAGGGGCGATAATTTTGGAACCTCCGTTGGATTGTTTGATTGAGTTAATAAGACCGTTCCCTTTTCTGGTTCCTCGAGCTAGAAGCAGTGATAAATTGAACGTAGGAACGAGGAGTCATGAAAAGAAGCCCTGATCGTTAGTCGTCATCACTGCTTACTTTTTTTTGTTCACGCAAGATGAAGCAATTGCGCCTAAGGGGTCACAGACCGAGGTCAGAGGGTGGTTGCTATTGCAGGGGTGCCTCCAGAGAGGGTGGAAATAGAAGCTCGGACGAAGCGAGGCGACGCAAGGGTGAACAAGGATGGGTGGTAACGCGAGTGGTAACGGCCGCCATGTTGACTCTCGCATTCCATCGGCCCGATGTAGTCTCCAGACTATCGCAAATGCCCGAAGGTTAACATCCCCCGACTGTACCAACTGGGATGCCGTCCCTTTGGTTGCGAGATGGAAGGGTAGCCGGCCGCCAAAAACAGACCCTCATTTTCAGCGTCCCTTCCAACCAAGTTGCATCAATTTGGCGCATTATCAAGTGTTCACAAAAGTGCATCATACGCACGTTCGATCAACATTTTATCTTCAGTTTAATTTGTCCTTGAAAATATCGTTTGTTATATCCACTTTAAATATTTGAATAATTTTTGTTGCAAAATATAAGTTCTGAAGAAAAAGATAGTTCTTCATCGAAAGGGGAACATTTTGGAACGTTCAAAAAGTGACTGAAAACTTCCCCTTGTCTCTTGAAATTGTTTTGCAGTTTTTATTTCTTTTGAAATTAAGAATTGGAGAAAGAATAACACGCCTCAGTTGGTCTCTCAGGTTCAGCCTCGTTCAGATGATTGATCACAAATCAAGAGTTTTACAACCCTTCAATAAAAAAAGGAAATTTATTTTTTATTGATTGGCAGCTATTTTTGCCCTCGAAATGTAGTTCGGTTATTGAACCAGTTAGACAGACGCCTGGTACTGCGGTGACTTAAATGCACGATATAATGAAATAGAATAACAATGGTGAAACGTTGTGAGACCAGTTTTCACAGGCCAATATACAGTTTCCATCTGAAGGATCGGATACACGTTTATCAACACCATACAATGTCATGTGCTTTTCCCCAAGACAAATCGATTGACGAGCTAATGAAGGTGTGTTGCGGCTGAATAAAACAAGTTGAACGATAGCAAATTTGTTTGCAACTTTTTTTTTTATCAATTTAAAACTCAATCCCACAACAATAACAGTAACAAATTAAATTGCATAACATTTTATGGAACTCATCGGCTGATAACGGTTTATGAAAAAAAAATCTGCCGAGCTTTGTTTTTCGTTAGTTTTGAACAAATTGCATTGAATAAAAAAATGCATAACTCATCTCTGACTCTCTATTATTTCAACATTCAACTGAAAAAGTTGATGACAAAAAAGTTGTTTTGATTGTTTAAACAAAGATTATTCATTAACAAAGTGCAATCACGCATGGAATCTGTTGGTCTTATGCGGGTATACCGGGAACACAAAAGCGGATGCGCAGGAAAGCTGTTTAGCCAGAACCAAAAAGCTCTGCTTATGCTCAGGGATCGCATTCGACATCTGTCTGCGGTTCTTTACGAGAGGGGGATATAACTACGGACAAAGAAGGTTTCCTCTTTCATCTGTATAGGTCTCAGACATCTTTTAATAAAATTCCGGTCACTCACTCCGCTACCAAAGTGACCTGAGCGGTTTCTTTAGGAACCAAATCTTATAAATTATAAGTCTCAAAACGAATGATAAATAATTAATTAGAAAAAAAAAATGATTAAAATGAAAAATAATAATCCAATCCGAATAAAATAAAAGCGAACTTGCAAGTGACGGGGAAAAATTGGTACACAATCTGAGGATTAATTATTACCAGTCCCCCTCGAATCTTTCATCTCTCATCTAAATTTGAGCGCGTGGTATATTTCTATACGAGTAAGGTGTACGCGTGCGCGTGCAGAAAATATGGGGGCGACTCGACGCAAAAGAGCCAGACAGATGACGAGAGAGATGGATGCGACCCCTGTACCGGTACCGTTTCTATGGTACCGTTCCTGGATTAACGCCCCTTCGGAGCACAGCATCGAAGGGTGGAACCAAACACGTAGGGTGTCATGTGAAAACGCAAAGTCAAGACAACTAGACTGATCAACATTTCGCCCTGTGCTAATACCAGTTTTCACAACCAGCTTCCAATCAATTCAACCTACAAAAAGAAACCGTGTTCTTTTATGTTGTGATATTGACTTGATTGAATGATTTTTTTCCGGTATTAAAAAGAGATCTCTTCATTTATCTCTTGTGACCTTGGATTAAAAAATAATCTTCATTCAAAACCCAGTTCTCTCTTGAAATAGGTAAAACGGTTCGGTGAAATACTTTTTTTTTTTTAGAACAAATATTTTTTTGAATTATTTTTTTCAATTTGATATTTTTTTGAAAATTAAAACTTGAATTCTAAGAATGATTTCGTGATTCAACGCGTGGAGAGTTATTTCGTCGATTGTTTATCTTATCGCTGATTTACAGAAATTTTGTACTATTTAGATTCAAACGCAATACGCAGGATATCTTCGCTTATCTTGTGTAAATTGATACGATAAAGAAAGAAATTGTTCACCGGGTCATTGATCTTGCAAGAAATCTTGTTGACAAAATGCAGCATTGCAACCGGAAATTTTAATCATTCTTTCTCGTTCAAACACTCAGTGAATAATAACAGGTCAAACGAACCTGGCGAAATGATCAATCAGTTTTCTTCCCATCGATTGTTTCAACTATTTCAACATCCTCGACTGATTAGTCGTTATTATATTTGTAAGTGTGCCCCGCGTGCACAGATGTGGCATTTCGTTCGCCACTTATCGTCCGTCCTCGCGTCACTGATTTATCATAATAACTTCACTGCGAGACGAAGATCGGATAACCAAGCAAAAGTGGGTCTTGTTTTTAACAAAACCATAATCTTATTAATGAAATATTGTAAGTTTAATTTTTCAAATTATGGTAATATAATCAACATTAGTGTTAATTAAGGGGCCATACAAAAATAGTCTCATCTTCGTTGTTAATCCTAAATTAAAACCATCAATGACCAGTTGCAATTGAAAAACAATTTTTTATACAAAAAATTTGGTACTAAGATTTTTTTCTTACCTTTGACTGCTTCTTTTGAGACTATTACTGATGACCCTCTGCGATTTGCGTGTTCCTATTATTGGCATTGACTGTGTGCGAACCGCGCTTTTTCTCTTTCGACCTCGCCTCGCTGGCAAAAAGTACGAGTACTCATATTCATCCTCATTATCGTCCTGGCTGACTTTCCTTTCAATTTTCGCCGAATTTCGTACCCATTTTGCAACATTTTCTTGACTTTTTATCTCCGTCGGCAAAACCGTCTCCGCTGGTAAATCCTCCTCGTTATCTACATCAACCGTTGGCGTTTCGACGATCACCAACTCAGACTCTTCCTTATCGTCCGACGGTGCTCCCTTGTCCTCGCTCTTCTCAGCCTCTGCCCTCTCTTCTTCTTGGTTATCCAAAATTTCATCTTTTTCTGCAACCGAAATCGATGGCGCATCTTTTTCTCCGTTACACGGTTCCGCAACAACTTGCAATGTTTCTTGAGACTTTTCCTGTTCTACTTCTTCAATTTTTTGCTCCGGTTCAACACAGTCGTCCTTTTGTTTATCATCAACCGGCTCAGGTTCAGCGGTTGACTCAATCTTTGAAACCTCTTTCACTTCTTCGTTCGATTCACTAACCAACTTTTCTTCTTCCGCGTTGTTTGACTCGCTTGACTTTTCATCCTCCACTTCCGGTTTCTCTTCTTTCGTATCTGTTATCGCTTCGTCTGCAATTGGATCTTCAACTTTATCGCAATTCTCGGTTTCCTTTTCCGGGGATTCTGAATTTTTAGTAGATCCTTCTTCAACTTCTTCAACCTCGGCATCCTCAACTTTCAACGTCTCGGCGTTCTCGTGATTGTTTTCAATCGACCCGACGTCATTTTTCGTTTCGACTTCCGTTATTTCCAATTCTTCCAACTTTTCTTCCTTTTCGTTTTTAACTTTTTCGTCGAGATCATCGCGCGGATTGTTGTCCTCAGTCTCAGGAGTTTGTTCACTCTTTTCCGTATCATCAGTGGGTTCAAAATTTTTTGGCGACTCGTTACGAGTCACGGAATTGCTTGACATCAAATTGAGCTCGTTAGCAAACGACTCCTTGTCAGCGACGCTGCAACAATTCGCTTCATCAACAACAGAATTTGTCTTCTCGGCCACTTCTACTGAAGCATTTTCATCATCCTTCGATTCCATTTTGGGCTAATGTTCATTCACTTAGCATGCCCAACTATCAAAACGTCCTTTTCACATCTTTTTTTATTTCTTTGTTTTTATTCTGTTATGTTTAATTATTCAAACTTATTTTCCAGACTTTTATGCACTTAGTTCGAATGTGATGTTACAAATCGTAGCATATTTGTGTTTATAAAAATAATGGCCTTTTAGTACGTTGAATTCAATGTTTTGATTTGTTTTTTAGTTTTTAAAAGGAGTATTTCATTTGTTTATTTTATTCATAAATTCTTCTTCAAGGCTGCTATGGAACCATCTTTGTTATCCTTTTCTAGGTTATGGTCTTAGTCAAGCTGAAACAACAAATATAGAGCGAAAAATAGTGAATTGTTTTTATTTTACTTTTATGTATTGATATTATTTTAATAATGACATTTAAACAAACAGAATTTAGTTTATTTTAAAAGTAATGGATCTTTTTTTGCATCTTCGTTTTGCAGAAATGTTAAGAGTTTTGCAAAAATTTTAGAAGCTGTGGAATTTTATAAATGATTAATTGCGCAAAAAATAAATGATTCTTTTTTTTAAATTCTTAGAATTGAAAAAAAAAATTATGAATAACTCATATGGCACAAAAAAATAGACAAGAAAGAGATGTATAGACAAGAGTGTTTAAGGTTAGTGACCCCCTACTGACGATTGCATACACAAATATATCTATATATGTCATACAACAGAACAGTTTTTTAATTGATCCAACATCAAATTACATTAATAAAATTCTTATAACTATTAGCGCTGATTAATTTTTTGAAATTAGATTAAAGAAAATATGCACCAAATTGTAAAAACGTACCTTTGAACAAAAATGACGTTACGATTCGACGAAATTTTCGCGCTTTTTTCACGCCTCGACCAATCAGCAAGTGGCGATCATTTTTTCGCATTACTACGCGTGTCCGCGAAGCAGTGCACACCGGCAACTCATAAATCGACACTTTCTCAGCGCAACGATGTATGTTGGTTAGGTAGGCACAAAAACAAAAAACAACGATGACGCACTGTTGTCTGAGTTCGCGGAGGTCACACGACACTCCCGTGTACCGCCGGCATTTAACAATCAACGGACAAACCAACGTTTTGAGCAAACATGAAGCATTGCACTATGCAGAACACGTACGTCCCGGTTTTCGGCACACTGCGGTTTACTCGCGCGACTGTTCGTCAGCACTTTGCGCGCCTGCGTCGGCCGTCATTGCATCTCGGTCATCACTCCGCTTTAACCGTGGTGTCGCTTCAATTTAATATAAATTTTTTAACGATGCCTCAACTTATCACTTGGAATCAAATCAAACTCATCTGTCAATCAGCTTTGTGTCTCATTTTTTGTCCCGTCTAGTTCCAACACCAGCTGTTTACCTTTTTTTTTATATTATTTAATAATTAGAACAAAATGGCCACTAACCATAGTCACGAATTTCACTAAAATACGCCGATTTTGAAGTTGTGTAACAGTTGTTGCGGAGTTAGCAATTCGCTACGACCTTTCGTTAAACAAAGGTCATTTGGGAGCACGAACAACCAAATATTCGTCTTCGGTTTGCGATTAAAGCTCCGATTAGATAGTGAACGTCGGCTAGATTCAATACTGAGTTACATACTTTGACTTTTGGCATATGTGTATGAATATTGTATATGTGCTTGTTAAATATAACGTGGGTGTGTGAGAGGCAAGCGTGCAATGTGGCATTGCCATTCACGTCAACGCCATCTTTAGGTTTCAGTCGGCTTTACTATCAACCGTCGTTAAGACAGTCTTAAAAATAGTTTCCTGCCTGGTTTGCTAAACGGTTACAATTTCGCGATTGCCAACAGAAGATAAATTTTTTTGTTAAAAAATGAGATTTTTCACGATGTCTTATTTTGGAATATGTTTTCTATCATTATCACGAGTGATATTAGTTCTATTTGGATTTCGAGATTGGTTGCAAAATATATCTGGCTATTATAGTATACAATTAAGCGTTCTTGTTATCATTTCTAAGTGTAAACATGAACAGCCGTCTTTGCCTTACACTATGATTTGAGAGATATTTGCATAGCGTATATGAAAAGTAAACGAAGGTGAAACATCTTGATAACTCTCGAACTATAAATGTTGTTGATTAAATGGTAATTTAAATCATTACGGGTAAATAAATAAAAATTTGCCCGATACAAATCATATCAAACAGTTGGACGCCCTTAACGATTTGCCCTGCAGCCCATCAACTTTGTATGTACCTATAGGTATATCAAATTCAAAAGCTCAATTTTTAATCTACTTTGTGCATACGATACGTGATGGGTGAATATATGCTTGTATACGCGACAATATATGCTTGATCATAAATATTCGCTTGTTGTGTAAATTTGATGCTAAAATCAAGTTAGCAAAGCTTGTCTGATTTGCAACGAAATATGTTCATGGCAACGTCCCGGTACGGTGTTGCCAATGTTCAAAAAATATGATCGTCTAACGTAATTTTGTTTCATTACAAAAATCGAGTCGGAGGGAACAAAAATAAAAATAATCAATATGATGTTTGATATTAAATTTATTAATGAATTATTATTTTTACAAATGAAGCAAATAGTCTACACTATAATTTAAACTGCGACAACTTAAAGAAAACAGTCATTTTTTGCAGTGTTAAATTGGATTATATATTTACAATTCTTTATAATAATAGTGATATGATAAACAAAATACATTCAATTTCAAGATCATCTTGAAATCATTAATACGATCAGAACATTAACAGTCGATTTCATTTTTGATATTTCTATTATCTTTTTTTTCACGCAAATAAATAACAGTCATTAACTTATAATGAGTATAACACAACGCAATCATAATAATTGTTTTCCTGAAATTAAACTTGAGGGGAAAAACCATCAAATGCGAAACAATGATTTAAAAAAAAATAAAAAACATTAACGAATCTTTTAGAGCAGACAAACATTATCAAAGATTGTAACAAAAATATATGTGGACATTGTCCAAAAGTAGATATATAATGTTTTCTTCTCAGTCACTTTCAACTACATTTTTTTTTGTTTCGTTTTCATTATCGTCTTTCGACTGTGCACATATTTAAACATTTTTCTAATATGGTAATTAAACATATGACTTTCATCAGAATTCAAAGTCGATCAATCAAAATAAATGTGAACTTGAATTCATTTGAAACACATACTGTATATAGATGCAGTTGCATTGAAATAGTGTACATCCGACGTTATAAGTATATATATTTATATATTTTTATGTATGAAAAATTGACGATTTTAGATAAGTGGCAACAATCAGTGCTGCTACGTCAAGTCAATAATTGTCAATTTTGCTCATATTGCACATTGTGTGTTATTGCAATAATTGGGAATAGTAACCCGTCGTTCATGTATTTTCAGTTATAAACGCTATTAGTTATCGGCCAAAATCCTGTAGGTTCGTAGAAAGTATATATCATCTAATGGGTCGTTACGCGAAAATTGTTCTCAACGGTCACCTACATTCATTGTCTATTAGCACTAAAAATATATGCGAAACGGGCCGCTATTTATATACGCGTTACAAAAAATATATACTTATTTGATTTCAATCGTTTTTGCTTTTGTTCTGAAATTTGTCAACGTAACGGTAACATCAATTTGTTTATAATATAAACAGTACAAACGTTCATACCTTGTGTCCAATACTTTTTGAAAGTTTATTACAAAATCATATACAGTTCAGCTATTTTAATCGGTGTTTTATTTATACCATTAAAAATAGGTATATCATGTGTGTGAAAGCATATTTTTGCAAGTTTACATCTCATTCGTTTTATATCAAACATTTTGTCTATCTAAAATTTTCAAAAGATATTTTAATGTATCTTTTTGCTTATACAAGTAGCACCTAGTTCTTGTTTTTTATTCATATGACACCGTGCATCAATTTAAACGCTCGATACTTTTTCATCCATATCAGTAATAATTTAATTTAACACTAACTAATTTTTTTATATAACTTAACTCATTAATAAAAGTTAGTATCAACTAATTAATACCAACTATTATGTTACTATTTTTTAGTCAAGGAAAAATGTTAAACTATTTACAAAATTCGTCTTGAACTTGAAAAAGTTACAAAGAAGACAGAACTTATTCCGAAAGTGATTCTAACCAACATTTCATTTGATTAAAAATTAAAATATTTGTTATAATTCAACGAATTGCACCAATGACTATGATAGGGTAATTTCTCATTATCTTACTAAAAATTATAATGTAACAAAAGAGATAACGCAATAATTTAAATTTTTTCTAACCCTCCGAAAAAAATATTTAATTAAATATTTGATTGTATAACATATGTTATATAAAATAAATTGCCTTAAATTAAAGTATTAATCGTATCATACTTTTGAGATTAGTACAATTTTTTATCGCCTTTGAAGAACACAAGAAAAAAAATAATTTGACATCTGTCAAGGATTAATGATGTTTTACGGCGCTGTGTATGCAGACGACCGAAACTAAATGATGATAAAGATTTAAGAGAAGAAAAGTTCAAGACATCAAAACATCATTATATTTTTTTCGTCATAAATTTTTGATAAATTTTCATTGCACTGCAGTCCCTTAGCATAAGCCTTTTTCTTCTTGATTTATACAATATAATCTTGCATCAATCCATAAATTTTGCTACGTCCTAACAACAGTCACTGTTCCAACGCGGTTACATCTTTCTCATAATCACCTTGAGAAAAGATATTTCAGTTGAAAATTGAGTCATGGCTGGACTCTCTATCACGTTGGTCAGGATGCTAATGTCGTCCTGTGCCAGGAAGCATACCTCTTTTGGCTGAAACATTTTAAATAGAAATGATTTAATTATTTCCATATTATGCATAGATTTTCAGAATAGTTTTTTGAAACAGATAAGATTTGTTACTGTGGTTCTACTGTTGAAAGCAAAAGGGAGTGAAACGACTCGTGTAAAAATGCATCGAGGTGTACAATTACATAGAAGTTGTTTATTGATACTGAAACCTGAAAGCTGATTAAGTGACTGATTATCTTTGAACGTAGACATGATGTAAAATGAGAAGTTTTATCTCTTGACATTTGTTTGTCTGGTTTTAAAAATTCGAAAAAGTATTCTATAGGAAAGAAACTATAAATATTTTGAAAATAATGTAAGCTTTCATTGCAATGTAACGAAATAAAAATGTATGAGTGAATTTTAATTTTCTTTTACATTTCGCGATGGCACTTTCTTTCAATGAATATATTTTATATATTCTGTCGATTGCAAAATTGTGTAAGATTAAATGTTAATGTCATCGAAAAATTTGCACGAATATTGTGACGTGTCGCGAGATTGAGGGTGATGTGACAGAAATAACGTTACATAAATTATAGACGGTCTTCGTATTTTTCCTTTGGTTTATACGCCGTATATTTTATTCTTCATGCTCTACTTTATACTTTCAACCTTACACGCAAATAAGTAGTGGATAGTTGGAAAATTTCTTTCAATTTTAATGCATTGTAAAAGCGAGCATAGATTTTTAACATCCCAGAATGTATTTATCTAAAAAACTTAAAATCTTAGTAAAACAATACAAAAAACATTCTGCGATTGAAAAGATATTATTTTGCAATTATCTTAAAAATGTAATTCCATGTAAAAAAATTATTTTTAATGAAGTTAAAAGAACTTCTCGAAAGTTTCAAGTGTTCTATTTTATGTATAGCTTGTACATCTATAGCCGTAAAGTTCATGCATATTTAAATTGAACATTTTGCAAAATAAAAATAATCATTCTTTTGTTCTGCGCCGTCAATCGTCAAATTCAATAAGTTAAATGCTCCTTCTTCCACGGCAATGTCAATGTACTGCATAATTGTTTATTTATGTATGTACATACAGAATTTGAATATAGTGAAAACAGAAATGATAATGCAATTCAAAAACTATAAGTGCTTTATAATTGTCTAAGAACCACAGAATGACATTATAATTCCAGAAGTTTTGTGATTTATTTATTTGTCAATCAATATACTCGAAAATTTTAATTTATCAAATTTGAATTTTTGTTCACGTTACATAGACACGTGCTCGGTACAGTTTACAATTGATGTTTATAAAGCGGAACTAGTATGACCGGCAACTATGCTTCCGTTTTCGCGGAGTTGCGTATTCGGTAGCGGGATCGATTGAGGTGCTATCCGTTCCTGCGCACTAGTCATCCCTTGCTCTCTAGCACCACGTCACTTTTACTCAAATACTTGAATCCACCCACTGTACTAGCGCGACAATCGATCCACTCTCTACTTTGCCAAATGCGCCTCCCCCCTGCTTTCTACAATGACATGCTGAGATTTTATTATAAATTTCTAGAATCAACAAATAAAATTTTTATTTAACTGCAAAAAAGTTTCGTTATGAAATAAAAAAATTGTCAAACAAAAAAAAACACATTTAAAGTAACTGATTTAGGATTTGGCAAACTTCTTTTGAAATTACTGATAATTTAAAGAGATTATGTAAACACCTTAAAAAAAACCCAACAAATAAGAGTATATAAACTTTTCGAAAAAAGTGTTACAATCTCTTGATTTTTGTATTTATATTTATGCAATTAATATTGAAAATAAATAATTGATTTAGATCAATTTACATAACATATACAAAATTAATTTCTAAAATCTAAAAGCATATTAAATTTCAAAATTACTTTCATAAATCAATGTTTATTAAAGTTTATCATGTTACAAAACATTTTTTCATGAAATCCATTAATGAATGAAGGTATATAAACATACTTTGGCAATAATTTTTTGGAGGAGTTTACATTCGGTCCCAGATTCGATTATTTATTTATAATTTATTAATTTATATTTAACCCATTGTATTTTCAGAGATACATTGAAAATTCTTAGAAAGTTTTTCTTAGAAAGTATTCTTAAAGTTTTTATGATATTGGCCTTATTTCACAACATAATGAAAAAATTTTGGAGGAGCTTACATACGACACCTGATTCGATTATTTATTAAAGGGAAGTACTTATGATTGTTTGCATGAAAGAATCAAAAATTAATAGAAAGTGATTGTGAGAGTATAATAAGTAATAAACGAGTCAATTAACAAGATAGTTTATGAATAATTAGAATAAGATTTTCAATGAATTGATGTCATTAAAAATAAAAAAATGTTTGATTTTGAATCGTAACTCACCTTCCAAAAAGAGGATGCCACAGGTGCATATCATCTGGTGAGTTAGCAGTAGAGCTTACTTCAGATTCCTGCTTCATTAATCCAGAACGAACTCTTAATAAGGGAGGACAAGGACTGTGTCTACGATTATTCGACAAATCCATGGGTGATGGCATCAACGTCCCAATCGGTTTACAGCTTAGTTTTGGCTTCGGACTCTTACATTCGGTGTTATTTTTTTGTTTTCCATCATTTTGTTCCATTGGAGAATGCATCTTTGAATGCGAGATATTGTTCTGATCTAAGACTTGTTGTAAATGAGCCAAAGATATAACAAGGAGGTTGGGATCTCTTAACAATTCTGGTTTTGAAAATGCTTCTGGTAATCGAAGTTCTGGCCTGGAGAGTAGAAGTTTTGGGATCTCCACTGCTGGGGCAGCAGCCAATGATGGTAAATAATCACGAGGTACCAGAAGAGGATCTGGAATCAGATGTCCCGATGTTTTGATTAAGTCTCTTAACTGACTTGATGGATCCACATCTGTGTTGAGATGAAAAAGATGGTCGCTTGAGTTGTTAATTGCATAAATCATTTGTTTACTATTCTGAGAACTTTGAGAAAATTTTTTAGAATACTTGGCATCGGAGCATTCAGCAGACATCGGTCTTTTATATGGAGCCTGCTCGTATATAAAGGAACTATGCACCTCATTGTTAGAGAGTAGTCGATTTATGAATTGAGATTCTTCACGTGTTTTAGACAATTCTTCATTCATCTTAGATATAACATCTATGTGATGTGATAAAGTAGAGATCGATTCTTCTAACAAGTTTGCATTTTGAGGCGACAGCAGAAAATTTTTGAATGGTATGTTGTTTTTGGCATCTTCTGAACAAGACACAGAGCACGGTGGACTTGGTAATATCCTATTCATGGTTTCAGAATCGTTTTTGAGAGTTGCAGCTGTAGCATTAAAACCAAAAGGTTTTAGTGATATGGCATTCCGAGATTTGAGCTTAACTCCTTGTTTGTCTTCCACGTCTCGATGATTGGTCATTTTGGCCTGTGCTTCGTTATTGCGATTGCTTATTGATACTGGTAAATTAACATGTACCTTAGATTTAGGAAAAGTTAATAACCGTGCTGTATCGATGGGTTGAAGCTGAGGGATATTTTTAGACACAGGTTTTGCATGACTCTGACGATTATCACGATTTTCAAATGCCTTCAAAGTTTGTAGATCGTTTTCACCAACTTCGTTAGATTCATGAGATTCCGTATCGTTACTAACTTCATCTGGTTTGGGAATATTCGTAGTAGTGCTCTCTGGAGATTCGACACGACTCTTTGTTACGGGTGATGGGATTGTTAATTGTGATTTTTGGAACAAATTTTTATAAACAGGTATAGCTATTGAAATCTCAGGCAGCCGACGCGAAGTCAAATTCATCTCTAAGTCGGTTCGAGATATAGTTTCGGTAAAGACTATGTTCTTTGCAGTAGAAGACGGTATCGATTTTTCTGGTATTTCTGTTTGTGAGTCTGGAGATCGACTAGAGGATACAGCTTTTTTAGTTAAACATTCCGTTTGTTCTGAGGGCCGAAGCTTCGTCGCTATGGAAACTGAAAGACCTGGAGTGCTTTGAAGAGCTTTGAGAATACTAGAACTGTCAGTAAAACACGTTTTCACTTGCATAGGAATTGTTTTTTCAGTTGGTGAAGTAGTTCTTATTTCGGTTGTCATATGCGATTCTGATTTACTATGATCCAAATTTTCATCAAGACCATCGTCTGAGTTTTTAAAAAGATCAATTTGGGCACAGTTTGGTTCTTTGTTGCAAATGGTTTGACGTTCTTCGTTTTTGGCGGTATCTAATATTTCACTCTGCTCAGTTTCTTTCGTATTATTATCGGATATAAAATATGATAAACTTGTAACAATGTTTGGTAATTTCTCTTCGCCGACGAAATTGCCGACGTTTATTTCTGATTTTGATTCTTCCATCAATTCCACGAATTTTTCTGGCTCTAAACAATTATTATTGGCAAAATTTTTTATGTTTTTATTGTTCTCAATACTAACAACAGAATGAAGATTATCATTTGAAAAATCATTAGCGTCTAACATGTTAAGAATCTCTTGCAAATCATCCTTAGCCATCACAGTAGACTTTTTATCACATTGTAAACGTTCGTCTTCACAGTCTTCTTCATCATCGTCTCCATCAAATGCTTCATCATCCGCATCATTGTGTTCCTCTTCTTCATTCTCGTAGTTGACATGATCACCAGCGACAACTGAACGCCTTTCATTTTTTGTCAACAAATCTTCATCTTCTGCATCAAAAGAATTACGATATACCCTTTTTGGCAACTGAGACAAACGCAACTGTTCCAACACCACCCTCGGTTGAAGAAATCGATTCTTTGTCATTTTTTCTATATCACTACAATTTTTTACAAGTGTTTCACTAATTGTCTTATTCACTTTGGACTTCTCTTCAATATTTCTTTTGCAATCCAAATCAACATCTCGCGTCGTTCTTCTCTTTCCTTTTTTATCGACGTCCGTCTCATCATCCTCGTCATCCATATCCTCTTCAGATTTCCTCGTAATCCTCGTTACCCTTCGATGTTTGCCGATTTTACGTCTTCTCTTTGACTTCCATGCTTTATTTAATTTTGATTCCCCTGAACTTTTTTCCGATGTTACATCTAAACCCCGCCTTCTTTTGTGATTTTGTACAAAAGTATATTTTTTTCTTTTCCGCCTGACTCCGCTCTGATTCGCTATTTGTTCTGCATTGTCAAGTAAATTGTTCAACGGACGTTTGACATAACTGTCCATCGATATTCTCACCGGCTGATCTTTGTTCAAATCGTTTTCCTTCTCCGCTAGTGAGGCACCGGTAGTAGACGACCCAACAAGTGGCGCTGAAATCGCGTAACTGTTTGACGCGGTTCTTGGTATCGAACGCCATCCCTGCGCAGTTTTCGTCAGTTTTATGCGATTCCGTTTATCATAATCCTCACATCTAACCTCAATGATCTTCTGCTCACATTGGGAGGCCCATAAAAATATTGGGTTAATTTTTGGTCTCGCTTCCTCTGTGTTCCCGCACGGATGTATTGTTTCGTCATGTTGACGATGGTGTCTACGCCTGCGGTGGGGTTCTATACCCTGAGAAGGGGCCGCGCTCATTACTCCATCAAAATACTTCTAACGGAAGATGCGTCTAACCATTGTCTATCGATTCATCGTTAGAATCACGCTAGCTCGGTCACTAAGTAGTCTTTAATAACGTTCACTTGCAGCAAAATTCCATTAGACATTGAAGAAGACATTTTGAAACCACTTTAATTTCATTGGCAAAGTCGAGAGTACACAGTGTGCGTATTCTTTTGAATTTCGAAACAACTCCATCTTGATCGTTATTCGAAAAGCTACTCCGAAATCCAGATCAATTATATCTCCTGCAAAATAAAATAAAAATAGTTAAGACGTTTAGACTTCTTTCTAGACAATTTGACCTCAGTTTACTCACTTTCGAAAGAATTTAGTGCAATGATAATCCACTTTCAGTAGGCCCTTTTTAGCAACTTGGCACGTTCGTGTATAATCAATTTATTAATTCAACCTCGGTAATTGAATTTGAAATCAATGCGGATCTAACAAACTGGCGAAAGAGTTTTCTAGACGTCACAAAATCACTTTTCTTTTCGCACTGCAATCAAACTATTTTCATCCGCAATTTGATACTCAAATAATGATGGTTGAGTAGGACGTGACATAATATCGCGTTCGCGTCGCGAGTTTATCGACCTACGTGTACAGTTGCGAGCAAAACCACTGCTCAGTACATACTGCTTGCCTGTTTGCCTCTCCGCACCATCTTCGCGATTTCCCTCTCTACGTGGAACTCGCGTCATCGAATTCCCGCGGAATATCCCCACCATAGTGAACCCACACCTCCCCACGATTCGTCTGAGGGCCACGAACCTGTACAACGCCGCGACGCTACGAAGAGGGACGGTCAGAGGAAGGGCGTGCTCATACGCGCGGTATCATCATCGTGTGCGTACGCTGAATATAATATGATTCTATATCAATAATAAAGTAATACAAGAAATGTTCTAGACGAATATGTGAGAATAAGAGCAAAAAATCAAAGGAACCCTTTTTCATGCTTTTTTTTTAATTTCATTAAAATAATTATGCACAAAAACTTTTCAATATTCGCTAGTAAAAATTGAATTCAGGCCCTAATTGTTGCTGCCCGATAAACTCGTGGGGTCTTTATAAGGCCCCAAATAGGTTAACCACTGGCCCTTTGTTGGCGTGTAATGCCTTCCCATATGAAAGCCACAGAATGGCAAGTTATAATAGGTCCTGATTAGGCAAATTAGGGTTAACCCGAATAGATTTTCCTATAATTTTAGCTTTTTTAGGCCCTTATTATACAAAATAGGGCTAACCCCAATTATTTTGAAAAAATTATAATAGAAAATAAATTTCTTGGATAGTTGGACAGTATACGAATATGTATCGACAATGTATATCGACAATACAATGCATCTCACATCAAATTTTACATCCAAACACAATCAAAACTAGATTTAATATGATTCTGTCACCTACACTGGCCCAAATAAAAAACGCAACACTTCCCATAAGAATTACATATAAAGTGTTGCGTTTTTTATTTGGACCAGTATATATTGTTTCGTCTGATGCCATCTACTTCCACTTTTGATTAACATTCTGTGTCGAAAG
This sequence comes from Trissolcus japonicus, assembly GCA_030522925.1. Classification (NCBI taxonomy): domain Eukaryota; kingdom Metazoa; phylum Arthropoda; class Insecta; order Hymenoptera; family Scelionidae; genus Trissolcus; species Trissolcus japonicus. The sequence goes on from JAPYZS010000037.1 coordinate 93,868, forward strand.
ATGCATTCAGACAGACACCATTTGTTTCAACATTTAATGTTACATTTTTGTGCCATTTCTTAAAGACTGCATATTATACAAATTGTCTTCAAACTGTCAGATACATATTTTATTTATATAATTGATTGTTGAATGTTAAATATTTTAAGAAATTTCTATTGATGCCCTATTTGGCCCACGCATTAATGAATTACTAAACTCCAAAATGAAATAACTCTTGAAAACATTGTAAGGCCCTACATTTACCCACATATTGGCAAAATCTGGCAATTTCTAGGAAGAGCATTACACGCCAGATAAATGCCAGATTCAACTTTCTTCCATTTTCATATAAGGGCCTTTAAGGGGCCTAATTGTTAATGCCTAATTAATGCGAGCCCTAATAGGCCCTTAACAGGCCCAATGGGGCAGTCACAAAAGAAAAATTGTTCTATGGCTCGCCTATTAAAAGCCATAATAATATTTAGAGGCCGCCCGAATATTTTTTTACTAGGGTTAATGCAAACTTATGTTTAATGCTAAAATTTTCCTAAAAGTAAAAGTTGAGTTAAGTTTAAGTATTTCCTTCCGACATTTTGAATTTTGAATAATGCATCTCTAGATAAAAATTCTTACCGAGATAACGAAAATTTGTCTTTTAGAAAATAATTTAACTCTTATTCTTGGCTATTATTCAAGACTTAATTCAAGATAAGATTGACCCTGGATCAAGAATATTTTTCTGTTTCAAAAAGTCATTTTTAAAAGACTAGTAGAATAAAAAACCGTAAAAAATAAAGTATGTTGAATACAAATTTATTAAATATTTCAAACAGTAAAAATTTCCAAAAAGAGTTCTAAATTGAAGTTTTTCTTGGCACCCCTAATTGTACAACGCATGAAAATATTTTTTCTGTGGAGCACAGCAGTAAATTGGCTGCCGGCTTTAGGGGTATGAGTACGTGAGAGTTCTTTCAAAAAGAAAACAAATCCATCCACTTTTTTTGTTTCGTCACATAGAAATAATTCTTTTTGTGTAAAGAATAAATCAAAACAACAAGAAAGTACGTGAAATGATGCGAAATTCATGCATTGTGAAATTTAGATTTGAAATTTTAATATTGGAGACATGACTTACTAAACAAGCTTGATTATATAAATACTGATGTTTATAAAATTTCATGAGATCAAACGAAAATTTCTAAAAATTTATTCAATGAATTACAAAACGATTTTGAATATGTACTTAATACAAAATGGTATCCCTTTTTGTCATATATTTATAACCCTTTGTTTACGCACCAAACGAGTCAGAAATGCAGTTTGCAAAGAATTAACGATTAAATTCCAAACGTTTAACGCAGAATGTAAGCTCTCTATTTAGTACGTTTAATGCTATTTTCAAAAATGATTTTTTTAAATCAAAGTTAATCGTGTCGGTTAATTTATTTGACTGAGAGATCGTTAATAAAAAAATAAGAGCAACATAGAATAGTCGTTAAGCTATGCGATATAAATTAATCTTGAAAAAATGCTTGATAACAAAAACAATTGCAATATGTTACATCTGATAAGCCGAAGAATTTTACACGTTTTATCAGGCAACAAATAATTATTATAGCGATGACATTTATTGTGGGAGAATTACGTCAATTTAGTTTGGTATTAAAAACGGCCCTCGTAACTTCGTTTTTGAATCACGCGCGATGAATCAAATGTTTTCTTTTATGCCAAATCTGCGAACACGTCAAGTATTTTTAATTTTTATGGGCCTTCTAAGAGAAGGATTCATTTTGCACTTGTAAATAAATTAGTAGATATATATAGTCGAAAGCGCCGTTTTTGAAGCATCATTCATTCACGAGAATAGTTAATGGATACGAAAGTGTTCGTAGTCTTATTTGACGATAACTTGAGTGCAAATTCACGCGATGATTGGCTTGTATCAATGAAAAATGACTTTCCAACCTTTTCTCTTCAATTCTTTTTTGATTTATTTCGATTACAGTAAGATTGACATTAAATTGTGTGAAATCAAAGTATTTTTTGTATTTTATGAGATTGCAATTTGTCTGTTCATGTTTTTTAATATAGTTTCAAACAGTATTTGAAGCTGAGATATGAGTACTATGTATAGTTTCACCTGAAGAATTTTGCCCGATCAATATATGAGCTGCGGTGATGTTTACTACACCGATATGTAATCTATAAAACTACACCGAACAGAAAAAAAAACTACATTGTCTATTTTTCGAATCTCCACTTGGTCGCACACTGATCGCCACAGCGCTTTTGTCTTGAAACCTGTGGTTACCAGCAAAGTATTCCTATTAACGAACCAAGTAAAATCGGTTGATTTTAAATGTAAATGATTTAAATATAATTTTTCGCCAAACGTACTTCAGTTTCTATACGCTACACCTCGTCATTTTGCTCTATTTAAAAACTTTTTTTTTCGCTAGCTCATTTCCTTGTTCCTTTTATATAGTAAGTGATTATAATTGCTACCAGTCATTTTGTGCGAGAAACATTTTATCAGAAAAATGTTATCTGGGAATCGTCGATCGAAGAAATGATTCTTTTAAATAGATTGTCGATTTAGATGAAAAATAATCAGCGAATTGTTTTACGGTTGTGGGATTAACAACTGTCCTTCATGCCGGCATTATAGAAAGAAGGAAGAAACACAAGTGATAATTGATTCGAGATGGCAGTGTTGCAAAATGTGAAGAAATGTTAATGTATCGCGACTCGGTGCGAGAAAAAAAAGTTTTGCTCCGATCCGCGAAGGTATAAAATTGTCTCAACGGGCAAGAGCACGGAGCGCGCGCACAAGCCAAACAAAATTTGCTAGTCGATCTGGTGCGATTAAAGTTTTGTTCGACCGGTCTGCTGGCCGGTGGCAATAATAAAGTCCAGAACCACGCTAACGTTACTCACAGTCTGACCGAGAACGTCGTCTGTGTACACGCACGCTAACTCACTAGTCGGCTCATTTTCTTCTTAGACATTGTGACTTACACGTGCTCGCGACACCAGCCACGCGACTCTCTTATGTCAGTTCCGAAATTCAGTCCACGAAAATCGACACTTTTCGCACATCGATAATTTTTTGTTCAAGTGAAATATCAAGTGTTAACAAAAGGTAAGTGTAATTTTTTATTTTAATTTTTTAAACTTTTTTTTTTCATTTCGAGTTTTTACGTGGTGCAAATTTTTTGTGCATTTTTTAGGCACACACATTTTCATCTCTCTTTTATGGTTTGGAATTTCTGTCTTTTTTTGTGCAATTAAAAGCAATTACAAAAAAATTCGACCAATTTGAAATATGCCCTCAATGAATATAATAATTTTTTAAATAAAAACAAAATGTGCTAAGAGCCAATTAATATTGTTGATTGATGTGTGGGTATCGTATAAAATCTAATAGGTCTCCAGTGCTGGGTATGTTAAATGCATAATGTATCTCGCATAAATGAATTTTAACTTAACTCCTGGTAAACCGGTGGCCAAAAAATGACACGAATCTCTTCCATGTGATTGAACTGGATTGTGATTTATTGATTCCTGTGTAATCTCCAAAGTTCACAAAACTATGTGATAATATTTGACAAAACATATTTGTCAATCTAAATATCTAATGATTTATACAACGAAAAAAAAGTAAGATAGAAATTTGGTTGGTTTCAGATGATTTTGATTAATTCATTTGTTTACATAGTTTAGAATTAATTTGTTGATATTTTTCCATTACATGGTGACAACAATTTTTTTGTAACATTCAGATAGATATACAGATATGATCGTCTAAAGACGGGAGATTGTTGTACAATCAATTATAACTTTCTGATAATGTTATAATCCTACTTTTTTTTTAAATTGAAGTACAATTATCGCGTTCGCGTCTTATATGATATCTAATATATGAACCAATGTCACTGCCTCTCTCCATTCGTGTCATTATGCCGTTTGACTCAGCAGTCGTGTCTTAATTTTCGGAACGAGATGATTTTATTGCGTTAGCAATTTTCTTTTTCTCACCGCCAGATGAGAAAAAACAACAATTCGTCCGGGTATTTATTCTTTTCATTTCGTGATACTGATAAACAATTTACGTGATGCAGTTTATCATTTTGAAATTATTCTCTCAAAATGCAAAAAGAACAAAAAAAAAATAAAAAGACAAACAAAATTCTCGTACATTTCAAAGTGGAATTTCTCTTATATGTCACGAGCGACATTTTTCAACATCATTTTTTGGTTTTCTTATCGACAATATATTAAAAAAATTTTGTTTAAAATTGCTGGATAAACAAATTTTTGAAATTCCATCCATTTATTATTATTTTATTTGCGCGTAGAGAAAAACTTTTCCTCTCGTTAAAATTTGCACCCCGTAAAAACTTAAACTCTTCACTCCGTTTCACGAGAGATCGCACACGTTTTATCTGATTAACATATTGATTTCCTTATCATGAACTTTGCTATGAAAACGTGTACCAAGTCCTTTTATTTCGATAACTTTGTTATCGCCTTTTATTATTAGATTTTTCGTAGTTTAGAAACAAATTGTATGATAATCGGATAAGTAAAAACAACCAATTTCATTTACTTTCCTCATTTGAAAAAGGAAAACCAAGTTGAAAACTCGATGAAATTGTCGAGTATTTGAGAACATAGTTGTGTAACAAAATTATAAAAAAAAGCCAATAAATTTAACAAGTGAAGCCTTGGGCGTCGCATTACAAAATGTGCTCTTTTCAGAAATGTAATGTGTTTCAGAACAAACGCGCCTGGCAGATCGATGGCAAGTTGGCGCGGAATAACACACTCGACGAATCCTGAAGAATGATTTCGCACAGGCTGTCATAATCGGTTGGAAGTGTTGAAACTATAAAGAGTGCGATCAGGAAAAATATGCATCATGATCTCTCGCATAAATTGTGCGTACAGTAAATCACCGAAGGAATCCGCATAAGCTTGTCGGAACTGACTGGATCGATTGGATTGATTTTTCGTAAAACAAACAAAAATGACAATGACAGTGGCGCACGCGGTGATTTGCCTGATGCTAATTTTTGTTTGCGGACCAGGAACCGAACGTGTGAGAGCAAACAAAATCGTCACACCCACAATCTATCCTGTTGGGCTGGTAAGTTGGCCAATGACCTGTAACTTCGCTCTCGAATCTTATGCCAGTCGCAAAAAATGCAACCAGATTTTATTTATAGACCACGCGCACCAACTACAGATTTATTATAAAATTTCTACTTTAGGCCGAGCTACGGTACTACCTTGACGTACTTTTTGATGTCTTTAATGTTCAATTTGAATTTTTCCCGAGACTAAAAAGAAAAAAAAAGAACATTTCAAAAGTCTCTCAAATGTGAAAAGGTATAATGAAATGTTCTTTATGATGTAGACTCCAACTCATAAATATTCATTATTTTAATATATTTGATTGACTGAATGTGACAATATTTATTGGAAGAGGAAGAACATTTGAAAACAAAACATTGAATTTGAAAAATATAAAAAGGACAAAATTAATTATATACTCAAAACTATAAGAATTCCGGGGGTCAGAAAAGGTCAAACGAGCCATTTACTTTATTATCAAAAAATCCACATTTGTTCAAATTATTAATGAGATTATTGATTTTGTTTTACAGAACGACACAGATATGACTACGGAATTACGTTCGTTGCCAATGGTCGCAAAATGTTGCAACGTAGGCCAAGTGTTGAACAAAAACGTTAAGGGCGAATCTGCATGCACGAATTGGGACTGGAATGACACGTCTGTCGCTTACTTTTCGCCATTTTTTAGCGAATTTAATCGGTCCGGACTCACTGCTCCAGGTGACAAAAAGAAACAGTTCGTGGCAGTTGTTGGAAACCCCTGTCACAATAAAAGGTAACGATGACAAATATCACATCCTTTTTTCTCATCATTGTTACAGATTTATTTATTCATTTTTGTTTTGTTATTTGAAAGTGTTGATTACATGAAAAAATCTTTTTATTCAGATATATGTTGGCACCCGAGGAATCTAGCGACGATGAATACTATTTGCTGATGAACGGATCGATTTTTGCACCGCATCATGTGCCTCTCATGCTTTCGCCACGTATTGACTATTGTATGGAAGTTGTACCTAATTTAGGGTTGCGAGCCCTTGTGTGCTTTCCTGAAGGTTAGCAAAAATTAAAATCTGATTATGGAGGCAGAAATGAACTTAAAGTCAAAAGTTTAATCAATTCAATTATAATTTGAAATAATGTTGTCAGAAATGTATACATAATACATTTCAGATATTTGAAATTTAAAAAAAAATAGAAGTTCTTATTATTCTGGAACAAAAAATGACCCAGAAGAGTCATGGTATGCAACTTTTTGATTAAATTATGTTAATGTTTCAAGTGAAAGTAATTTTTGTAGTTTATTTTAATGTAACGTTCAGAATGTAAATATAAAATAGATGAATAAAATTGTTTAATAAAAACTGTATTTTTTCATTCAAAAGTTTTATACCATGACGCCGGGTTTTTTTTTTTTTTGTTATTGATTTTTAGACATCTTTTTTGTAAGACGAAAAAACAATGTTTTTGTATTTGTTTGCAAATAGTTTGGGAAGATGAAATAACCATTGGTTTCTATTTGTAAAGATGTGGACACATCAGATGATCTGAGAATGGTGTTTTATGCCCTCGGACTGTTGATATCCGTGCCGTTTTTGACCCTCACGATTGTGGCCTATTCAATCACACCTCGACTAAAAGATATCCATGGAAAAGCACTTTGTCACTACTGTGGCTGCCTTGCTATCGCATTTACAAGTTTAGCCATTGTGCAACTAACCAGCTCTTATATATGCGACGAAATTTGCATCTCAATAGGTAAAACAAATTTCGGTCAAAAAACTTTTAAATTTCATCCACATTACGACCGTTTTACATTTTTTTACACACTCGTAAGACTAATTTCACATCATCGACGTCAATTTCGAATCAACAAATTTTAACACCTTTATGTTTCAGCTTTCGTCATTCAGTTTTCGTTCGTCGCTTGCTTCTTTTGGCTAAATGTCATGTGCATCGAAACCTGGATGCTGGTTAAACGTCACGTGGATGGAACAGACAGTTTCAAAATCGACGACAAAAAATTGTTCTTCTATTATTCTATCTGGGGTTGGGGTCCTCCTGCAGTTTTGATTTTGGTATCCATGATCATGGATTTGAGTCCCATGATCCCAATAACTTACGTAAAACCAAATTTCGGCCGAGAGAGCTGTTGGTTCAATTGTAAGTGTTTAATTTGTTAAGTGCTCACTTTAATTATAAATTCTAATTCTTTTGTATTCACTCCTTTTTGATGATTCCTCTCAAGATCTTTTCCGTGATATTAATTTTTCAATTCAATTTTCATTAAGACTATAATTGGCACTGATTATTGTCATTTTAAAATCAAACATTCAATTTGTCTGGCTTTATCTAAACAATTCACAATCAGCATCCGCATCTCTTATCCTGCAACATAATTTTTCTCCATACTTCAACTTTATCATCAAAAAAGTGGTAAATCAAATTCGACAATCGGTATATCTGCAAAAAAACATTAAAATTTTAACTGCTGTATTTATGTAATTAAAGCCGATGAAGGAGCATTGCCTTACTTTTACATCCCAGTGGGAATTCTGGTACTCGCAAATCTGGTACTGTTCAGCCTGACCGCAGTAGGAATAACGAGATATCAACGTGAACTGGATCTCCGTATTTTGGCACGCAACGAAGCGTCGGACCGCGAGGAGCTGCGAGTGTTTCGCAGACTGAAACGGACCTTTTTTGTGTGCGTGGGTCTGTTCTTTTTGATGGGCATGAACTGGGCCATGGAGCTGATCTCGTGGTGGGCCGGCGGTAATCCGCTCGCCTGGTCTGCGTTCGACTTTGTTAACGCCCTACAAGGAGTGCTCATCTTTGGGCTTTTCGTCCTACGCAAACCGATCAGAGGCCTGGTCTGGTACCGAGTTCAAAGGTTGCTTGGCGTCACGAGCACAACTGCCGAACCTGACATCGCCAGCATGGACCTTCATCTATTGCCAATCTCGAATGGCGACACTCTCCCCAGATGAGACTCGTCTACGCTCGCAAAAAGGCGTACTCAAAATGTTACTGTCATTTAGCGCGTCTCATCGCGACTTACAAATGCTCACTTTTTACAAGAGTCCGTTTGAAGTTGATTTTGCGAGAGAATTTACACGCCCGAACCACACAAAATCAAAATAACAAGTTTTATCGATAAAACGAGATCTTAATACTCTTATACAATGACGGCTTGAACAAATCTGAGACGAGAAAAGATTTTTAATGATAAAAAAAGAGGAAGAGCGTTATTTTCAAGCGTTACATAACATGATGAGCACAAGTTTGAGAGTAACGGATAAAGGAGGATTTTCACACTGGAAACGTACTTACTGCTTATGAATTGAAATAATGAAAAAAATTTAAGCTTCAACCAAGTGTCTTACTGGTTCATATTGAATCACACACTCAGATGCAATCAAACTATCGTTCCCAAAGAATCGATGTACAATAGTATACCATTTTTTTAGAGCCATCCTGTTTTTATGATAAAACTGCAAATTGTGTTGCAGAGAGGTGAATAATGGATTCTCGACTGATCGTGTGAAACTTTATCAAGGCTAGAGTTGTTATGAAAAAATATATATTTTCAAATGTTGTATATATTTTGTACAGTTTTCTGGTGTTTGATTGTGAAAAAAAAAAGTTTGAAGTGTATATTTTTACAGACTCGAAAACTATTCTGAACGCACAATTTTAATGGTATCAAAACCATGGCGATGAAACCGAGTCCGGACATTCATTTGAACAAAGCAGTCGTCGTAAATCATTTTCAATCATTATATTTTCCTCAATCATAAATACGCGAACTTCATCATCTGTATATAATTTTGTTATTCGTGTTGGTGTATTTACTGACTTGCAAAAAAACGAATAATTGATCAGTATTTAAGAACAATTATACCACATTCGCTAGCTGTATATATGCATCGGTTAGATTGAAGCATGGATTGTACACTGAATGTTATACGTAAGCGATAAATTACTCGACTGTTTTCCGTTTCTTATACGTTAAATCAAATGATAATCCCAGAAAACTGCCACTGTGTAACTGTGATTCGCTGTGCTTGTAAAATAACAAAACTGCAAATTTTGTTATGCAAAAAATTTAATTCTAAGGAAAACTTAATTTTCAACGAGGACTAGTGAGAGAGAACTATTTAACACCATGCTATTGTCTTGTGATTATTCGTTTGTACTGAAATATAATTGATTTAATTATTTAATTTGACGTGTTTCGATTTAATTTGTATTTTTATAAGTGTGTGTGTGAAAACCCAAGTGGAGATTGATTCGATCAAAAACTATTTGAAAAATTCATTAAACTATATGATGATATGTAGTTTTGCAAAATAATTCAGACATTTTCGGAAAATATATCATTTTTATTTGCTATCTTATAAATGTAATTACAGAAATATGTCAAGGTTTTTGCACTTTTACAATATAATGCGACGAGAATTGTTACAGTTTCTTAGCGTTTCATATTGATTCAGTTTAGAAAAGTGTTTCAAATACAGATTTTTGTAGACCAACGATTTATTATTAATTTAGCAGAGCTCGGTGGTTATTCCAATGAATAATTTGATGTCAAAATAATAAGTGGGTCATAACAAATTTTAAAAATAGAACTTTTCCGATGACGTGTCTGCAATAATGCCTCGTAAATAGAAATTTCATTTTTGATTTACACGATTGCCATTTCTCCAGCCGTAATTTACTGAATCATGAGATTAATATCACAAAAGTTCTATAAATAATATATTTGTCCTCATAATTTCCTATGGTCAGGTCACAACGACTCAAGTTGATCGCATGATAAATTATTATTTTACAGCAAAATTAACAATACATTGTTTTTTTACAAAAAAAACGTAACAAACGTTTAAAGACTAACACATTTTACAGAAACAACGTTCTATAAATAACATAGCTTATCCAATTAAAGAACTTGATTCACTTCCCCAATCAATAGCAAGAACAATTTTATATTTCTATTGAAAGAAACCTACACATCTTGAATCGAACCAATTCAAATGATGTAATAATGCAAGATTAAAGTCGGATATTTCAAACATCACAGTGAACATTGCGTTATCAAATCCGTTGACAAAATTTTTCAACAAACAAATCCTTGAACCACATTAATCATACAGTTCATTAAACCTATTTAATTACTGTTACAATACATAAATTATAACGCTAATATTTATTTGTCAAAATAGTTTGTTCTTTTTTTATCTTAAGTTTTTCCCATTAAAGCATCCACTAAGTTTTGATCCATTTAAACCCCAACAATCACGGTCATCTAAACAATTTTTGTGTAATACAAGCTAACAAACGTTCTGGGCAGCCGTGATAAAATATTTGTCAGAGGAACAGCGTTTATATTAGTTGCACACAAGTTGCAATAGGCCCGCGCAAGGCTTTAAAGAGTACAACTTTGTATTGATTCGTCATTTCTCTGATCGATGCTAAATGCACAACTCACACCCATAATCGACAAGGCACTTTTTTTCTCGCTAAAATAGATCAAACGGTACGTCCCTGACGACCTCGCTGCTATGAACGGAAACGTAACTTTGTTTTCAGTAGACGGTTCTCTGTCAGGAGCTGAAAAAATCGTACAAACATTAGTATAGCGTTAAATATGTGGAATATTCAACAGCATTGCAAGAAAGTTAAATCAAACAGCAAACCTTTGACGTATTCAAAAAATATATAATCTTCTATGGTATCAAAATCGTTGTGATATAAAGCGATATAATCAGATGGGTGCGATTCGTAGCCACCCTCATACTGATATGATACAGAGTTTTCCTCATCCAAGTACCAAGTTGGAACTGTTAATGTAACACTGTCCTCTGTGAAATTTGGTTTTATCTAAAATACAAAAATGCAAATGACAGGAAATAGTGCAACTTGAAGTAAAATTGAAATTATTTTATAAAGATTCAAATATTTAAAATACCAAGAAAAGGTATCATTTTTTTGAATGATCAAGTATCAAAACTGCTCCTAAAAATACTTGTTTAAAAACTTACAAATATATCAAATTCAGCTGTCACTGGTTTGTGATCTGATAGGGTGTAAGACGGATGGCTCGTATAGCTCAGCGGCACAGCTTTCAAATGATTTTCCACGTAAGCTACGGGGTTCACTTTATGCAATATTCGATCGGTCCATGATGGTCTGCGTCTGAGAAACAAAATTTGCGCTTAGTTCAGAACATTCTTATATTCATCTATTTCAAAATTATCAAAATGATCAATTCTCTTACTTGAGGTCAAATTCCTGAGTGCCGAATTCGTACTTATAAGTCGGCGGGAATGTAATGTTGTCCTCCACAAGTTCAGTGAAAGCTCGACGACTATCTTTAACTATTGTCAATTGGTCCTTCTTCAGCAGAGTTTTCAAATCTTTCTTTTTCACCAGTAATTCGATATCTGCCGCTGACAATCCTTCATCCAGTCGAAAATTCAAGTCGCCAATCCAAAAGACGTAACTAAAAATCCGAAATCAGAACTTGAATGAAACAAACGGTTTCTGTTACTTACAATTCACTGTATCTTCAAACATACAGACTCGTGATAAATAATATGTTTGGTTTCCGTGTTGTCGAATAGATGATTTTTCATGATCGTATCGTAATCATCAATCCGACTTTGTAAGGCCTCGTCATGTGCCGGCAGATGGGTATTCACAAAACATCCATTGATACCATACAAATCCATCCTGATGCTAACACCTCCTTTATTTCCCTGCAAATTTTTTTTCTTATTTCTTTTATCTTAATTTGTTTGTTTTTTATTAAAATTTTTCAGTCATCATAAATAATAATCCAAGTTCAAAGGAGCAACAATGTAATCCTAGCAATCATTCCTTGTTGGAATGACAAGGAGAAACAGAAAAATATTCATCTCACCCAAAATCCACTAAAACCAGTTTTCGTATACTTCCATTCTAAAAGTCGTAGATGCGGAAGATGTTTTCGAAGTACAAAAGCATTTATTATGATGCCCTGCATTTTTGTTGTATGAATTTTGACGTAACCATACTCTCTCAGAATTTCTCTGCAAAAGAACGTTGCTATTTTATCGTCTTTATCGTTTGAGAGATGCGATTAAGATATATAATTACCTAAATGCTTGGGTCCAAGGATCATATGCTAGAATATTTTTGACCAAATCCGTTACTTGTGATCTGACTTCTTGTAATCTAAAAAAAGGATGAAATATTTGTTTTAAATTTCTTTTTGCTGTTATTTTTATTTGAAAAAAAAAGGAAATTAAAATGCTTATTTTAATAATACACGTTACTCGTACCCTATTATGTACATGTCAGGTAGATTTTGTTGCGTTTTTTCACCGCCGGACAAATTCAATAACGGATGCAAATCTTCGTCCGGGTCTTTTGTTGCAACATTCCAAGTTACAAAATGTATCCTGAAACAAAATTGGAAAATTCTTGAATTGCAAAATTTAATATTTTATAAACTAAAAATCATACACATTTTTTTACTTTCTACCGTATCAAAATTTGAATTCCCATGGTTGTTGAATCGTGAATAAATTTAAATTTCGAAATCTTTGGAACGATTAGGTAATTTTGCAAAAAATTGTGCATACATTGAAAAGTCTTGACATTTTATATTTATGAAAATAAGAAACAAAAAAAGAAAGCAAAACTTGTAAAGAAATCGGAGAAAGAAAATTGATAGATAAAAAAATGGAACGTAAACTTTTGACACGAGGAAAAGTGACATTTCGGAGCATCAGTTTGACAGGTCTGTTTACCTGAGTTTTTCGAATTTGTTCTCGTGTGACGTCATGGCTGATGTGGTACACGTATACTGCGTTGACATTAGAGCAGCCAGGCTGAGAACCAACTTGAAAATAAACGTGTGCTTAGCGAACGAGGACATTCGTTGGTTGAGCAAGGAACATCCTTTGGAACGAAGAGAAATTAACCTTTCACTGCTATCGTAACGCGAACATTTTGTCGACTCATGTATTTCACATCGAGTACGACGTTCGCATCAAACTTTCCCGTCAGTAGTACCAGCTAGATTGTAACAAAAATATGATGTAAAACTGATTATACAGCCACTGTCATGGTCCTTGATTATATCGTTTGACAGTTGACTTTTTGTGCAACACACGCGCAATACCAACGCCGATACCTCGGTACGTCATTTGAATCCAAGCCCTTCTTTACCGATAGTTCAATTCAAAGTAATCAAATCTCGATGAAAGAAATCCACTTTTTATAACACAGAAAATGGATGCAGTTGTTATGCAAAGGGTAAATATAAATAACAAAACTCAAATTGATATTGAAATGATTTTTGTATTTGACAGAATGTTTAACAAGTTTAAAAATTCGCATATGAAAATTATCCAAGCGATTTCCTTTATGTTAAATAATTTTTTTTTCACATTAAGTAGCAGGAGTTATTAAAATAATTGGGTATCCGATATAGTAACGTTGATTATACAATTTCCAGGTCGTACAAAAGTTATTGTTTTATTCACATCGAAGATCAATACTGAACTAAATTCCAACTATAAAAATATATATTTGAACGAAAGTTTCATGATTCGCTGAGAGAGTGCATTTTATGACGAATTGATTTCTAGTTTAACTGCAGCAGCTCTGAGGTGTCGGATCCATCCCTGATCGTTTCGTTATGAATACTCGTGTGAATTCTTCGGCAACGGTCGGGTGAATTCCAACGGTCGCTTTCAGTTTTGGGAATGTTAAGTTACACCTGAAACAAAAACCATACAATTTCATTAATAAATAATAGGTAACAATTTGCAAAGTGTCTTGAAAAACAAATTCTTTTTTTTATTACTTGATAGCTGCAGCGAAACCTTGAACAACTTCTCCAGCGTGCGGTCCAATGAAATGCAGACCCAAAACTTGTTGGTCCTCAAAACGGAGTGCAACTACTTTAACATAACAGTGGGATACATTTTTCTGCGGTACGAAAAATTCGGTTGGTTTGTAATAGGCGTGATAAATTTCAACATTTTCTTCTCCATGGAGAGCAACAGCTTGTTCTTCGCTGAGACCGACACACGCGTATTCCAGCGGACTGAACACGGTCGTTGCGACATTAACATAATCCATCTTATCAGTTGCATTTGCAAAAAGTCGTTTAGCCAACAGTTTACCAGCGTGTATTGCCACCGGAGTCAATTCGGGCTTTTTCTGAAACACAAAGATTAATGCAAATTAATTATTAATTATAATAATTATATTACTATGAAACGAATAATGATGGCATTTATAATGATTACATTTTGTAATTATTTTTTTTTATAATTCTAATTTTAACGAACAGTCGATAAGGTGGAGGGACAGTAGCAATTTTCTTTTACCGGCTGGGAAGCTCAAAGTCGTGGTTATAAAACGTTTGTAACATCGTTTCAGTTGCAATTTCTTTATAAAGATTAATCTTTGAGTTGTTTCACTGAATTTTATAGTTGTACTACTTAGAAGTGAAAATTTTAACATAATCGTGGATGTAACAAGTGTTTGAAATGCGGAAGCTGCTGAAGAGAACTGGGTTGTACTTGAAAACCATAACCTATATTTAATCTTTTGGATAAAGAGGTTACCAAAACCATTTGTAAGTCCAATATACTAATTCACACCTTAGTTCTTTTACCAATTGATTAATTTTATTTTACTATTTTCCCAGAACGAGGATGAAAAAATTGCTCATGGATGACAAGGACGATAAACAATGAATTCAAAAAAACTAAAACTTCAAGACAATGCCGAAAAAGAACCAGCGAAAACCAAAAACCCCAGTTCCTCAATTCGGGAACTTCAGGGAACTAAAAAAACCAATACACAGATCAAGGCAAAACAGACCTATGCCTTGATGGAGAAGGCGGTGTTTCTCTGGTACTCACAGCAGAGGAACACAGGCCATCCAGTGTCATCGACAATGTTACGTGCCAAAGCAGTAGAATTCAATGCAATCCTCGGCGGTCCTCCAGAGTTCAGAGCAAACGACGTCTGGTTCAATAAGTTCAAAACTAGTCATGACATTATTTGCAATACAAAAGAAAACAGTTCCTCGACAAAGACATACACCCCGGAGACGATGCAAGGATTTGACCTGTGCAACATCTATAATGCCGACGAAACCGTTCTGACCTGGAAATCCCTACCCGCAGGTATCCTCCTGCAAGTTGAAGGACTGTCCCAGATAGATTTCGAGGACCATGTGACCTTGTTGTCCTGCAGCAATGTGCTGGGGACAAACAAGATCCCGTTGTTTCTGATCGTTAACACGGAACACATGGCCTATTTCACAAAAGAGATCAACTTCCCTGTGATATGTCGGTCCAACGACGAAGCATGGATGACCGAAGAGCTGTTCGATTACTGGTTCAGGAAAGTCTTTGTCCCGACGACTACGAAGAAAACGAAAAATAAGATTATGCTCATATTGGATTGCATGCGAGCCCATCGGACTAAGGAATATCTGAATTCGATCAATGATCAAATCACTGTGGAATTCATCCCTCCGAATTTGACTTTGGATGTGCAACCAATGGTGTTAGGCATATCAAAGTCACTGAAAAGTATCTACAGGAAGCTCCTCCTGCTGGAACTCAAGCAACACATCAGCTCGATGGATTCCGTGGTTAATTTTTTTGACAACTGGAGTATCCTGAATTGTTACAGGTTGATCTCGATTGCTTGGGAGTCGGTGTCGGAGTCGACAATTGTCAGTGCTTGGTGCAGGATTTTGGACTTTGAAACGTACTGCGACGAGGATGAGAACAATGTCGAGAACATCATGAGCCTCTTGGTTGATATCTTTAAATTTAAAAAGGTCCTTGAAAGCGATGTCGTTAGATGGATTCAAGAGGACGACAATCTGCCGTGCTGCTCTGTTCTTTCGGACGATGAAATCTTGAGGAATTGTTTTAGAGAATGGAATATGACACGAGATTCGACTGCGGATGACCTGTCGGGTCCGGAGAATACAAATAAAAGTACAAAAACAATTGAGGACATTACAAAAGTACAGGATGAACCGATGGATTTGTTTTGTAACGAAAGTTTTCGTGAGAATGTTGAGGGTTCTGCAGTTACTGTTGGAGAGAGTCAAGTTGAAAGACCAGCAGTTAAAAGCCCGGAGAAAGCTATTAGCAAAAGTGGCGAGACGAATGAATTGATTCCATCGAAAAGTGAAGCTCTAGCCGGACTTTCTTCTTTTCGCAAATGGTACGAAAGTCGGCCAGAGTGTAGCGAAGAAAACTGTAAACTTTTGGAGCAACTATATTCGACGAGTGAAAGAATGTCATAAGTTGGTCATAAATGTTTATGAAAAGTTGGTACTCGTAAAGTATTGTTGTGTTTTGTAATGTGACTATATTTATATCTTTGTATGAAACTTTTTATAATTAGAAAATAAAGTGCAATGATGTTTGACAATAACTTTTGCACTCAATATCAGCAACAAAACTTTTCACCAAAGTTGATACATTATTTATTAACAATATTAAACATGCAAATACTTACATGAAGCACGTCACCGACAGCGTAAATGTTCGGCACGTTTGTTTGTTCATTAATGGCGTCGATCTTTTCAGTGTCATCGACAACTTTAACGCCAGCATTATCCAACCTCAATTCCTTCGTGAGAGGTCTTCTTCCGATGGCAAACAGAACGGTGTCGTAAACGTCTTTAAGAACATTTCCATCCTGAAAGCAATTGACGCCAGTTAGCATTATTCACAAGGTCGTTCGAACCACTGGATGTAGATTTCAAAGACCAATGACATACTTTGTCAACATAGTGGACGAGCAGACGACCGTCCGATTGTTTCTCAATCGCTTTCGGTTTCGCCTGGTAGACGAAATGCACTCCACGCTGTTCCATCTCTTCGGCCAAGAGGTCAGCCATCTGTCTATCGAATCCTCGTAGTACAACTGAACGTACCATCACAGTTGCATCGAAGCCCAATCCGTTCAAAAATCCAGCGCATTCCAACCCAATATCTAAGCAGAAAGAAGATAGGTTGATAAACCTGAAGCTAGAAAGTAAGAACATAATTCTAAATTTAACAATTTAAACAATTAAAAATTAAGCATACATCCAGCGCCAACAACTAAGGTTTTCCCAGGAACGCGATCGAGACTGAAGATGTCATCGCTCGTGATACCGTATTCCAACGCTCCAGGAATATCTGGGTACCTCGGTCTTCCACCGACTGCGATCAGGATGTTCTCTGCTGTATATTCTTTCTCCTCTCCTTTCTTGTCGACGCCAATCACTGTATGGGGATCTTTGAAATATCCTTGGGCATTAATATAGTCGATCTTTCTGCAAGAAAATAGTAATATAAAACGTTAATTTCTGTTAAAACTTCTACATCGTTCGATCTTTCTTCTGTTTTGCTTCAACTTACTTGTTTCTAAGCTCAACTCGAGTTACCCAATTTACAGATTTTACATGGTTTTGCACTGCATCTTTCAGCGCTATCCAGTCAATCTTGATTGCCTCCGGGTCCGGAATTTGCCATCCAAAAGTCTTAGCTTCCTGTAATTCAATTATAATTTGAAAAATTAATCAAACAAAAAATATTTCTTGTTCGGTTGCAGGATAAGTTGAATCAAAAAAATACTAACATGTATAGATTCACCAAGTAGTGCTGCCTGGTGCATAAGTTTTTTCGGGATACAACCCACATTGACACAAGTGCCACCCAACCCCCATTTAGTACCTTGGGGGGAGGGAGTTACATAGTCGAAAACAGCAACTTTAGCACCAAGCTCGACAGCTTCCTTTGCCGCTGCCAATCCTCCAGAACCACCTCCAAGAACGATCAGATCGTACATCATCTTATGTTCCACTGAAAAATGAGAAAAACAACATCATTAAATAATTTAAAATCAATCCTAAACTCTGTATTATCTAAGCTACAACATTCAGTATCATGATTTATCAATATATGATTATATTTTTGTGACGTCAAGAAATTGAACAGATCGGAATTTAATCATTGAAATTATTCAGATAAAGTAAAAAATGAATTACTATGAAGATAAAAGACAAATGTTTTTTTTTATTCAATGTTAACTCGATAAAAATCAAGATCAAATTCAGATTTGCCGAGTCCATTGTTCGTAACTGTTATTACACGTGCAATATCGTGCAACTTGAAAGTTAATTTTTAAGGGAAACTCATTTTCCTTGACTCAATAAGTGGTGTAGAAAAAACCACTAGGACGAACAGAAAAAAAAAAGTATGAAGACAAAAAAAAAAGTTGCGACAATGATTGTGTTGCGCTGAGTGACGCAACTCAGCGATGCGTAATTGGTTTGTCACAATTACATCGTCGATCACAAAATTGCTTGCGAGTGCAACTGAAAATTGCCGGAAGGTTTTTTTTTCAAATAAAAAGGTAACAAAGTTAGGTTATGTGCCTGTTCGGAATCATTGGACTTTGAATTGACAAGTCGAGGGAGACCATCTGAGATGCGTAACAACCACGTGACTTGTGCCTTTTCGGAGCAACTCACTGGAGTAATGTCTTCGCGATCGTGCGAACGCGAAAACGAAGCTTTGGGTTCGCAACAATTGTAGTCGACCTGGCCGTAGGCACACGAGCCGTGGAACAATCGCCAAAGTAGCCATGACTTGCGATTGCGTGACGTCACTCAACACTTGACCGCACACCGAATCGGCGCCTCCTCAGGTGCCGCTGGGTCGGCCAATGATTTATTATTTTAAATAAATGATCGCAGTCCGTTCACTCCATCTCGTCCCGCTCGACTGACAAGTTTCGCCGAAACCTCTTATTCGCCACTGCGAAATTGCTCTCCTCTCCTCGCACTTTTACGGCCGGTGAAATGTTTTTTTTAGCTCTTTAGGTTTTATAACGAAATCACGAGATGATCAAATGAGTCAGCTCATTCGAACAATTCTTGTTCGTACTTTCTGTCTCTTATTTGTTTTCGTCCAAGTGGAAAAGTCACTTACGGATAGGCGCCATCACGTCAATCTTAATAATTCGGTTTCTTTTCTCGGACTGCTCTGGTCTGTTAAGCTCAGTGACAATTGTACGAACGAACCACCGGTGTGCAAGTTAACGTAAGGCTACAACCCAACTGATTCTGATTTTAGTTCCGTTGGGCTTGGAGACGCTTGGAGAAGTGTTGGAGGAATGATGGAACCGCTCATCGTTCATTGGCTGTCCGTTCAACTTAATTATGTACCTTCGCGTCATTACAAAATACTATTTTTGAACTATTATTTCATTCAACGGTTAATTGATATCAATTATATGATATCAATTTAATTTTTCTAGAAAGATTCATTAACATTTCAAACGCTGATGTATAGATGACTTAATTTAATTTATGTTTTCGTGACACTCTTTTTGTGTGGAATCATTTTTAAATTCAATTTTGTTTAAAAGTTGTTCAAGATTTATTAAACACCTTGAGGTAACAAATTTTCAGTAACCGAGGATTGAAACTTCGTAGATGTAAAAATCTATCTTATCCACTGCGCCAAAACTGTCTTCAAAATCCAAAATCTTTTTGTGAAATATATTTCTATCGTCTTAAATGATTCTGAAGTAGGGCTAAATGATTGATACTTGAAAAAATTTCACAAAAGAATTGAAACCAAATTTTCTTAAAAATTAAAATATTTAAGAAAATGTGATTGAGACAGAGGGTAAAAGAATTGTTCCTTACTTTTTGCCGACTGAGGCTGTATTATTTGTGGCTCGGGATCCTTGTCACTTTCACTGCTGTCTGAATCGATTGTCCTTGAATCCGAACCGCAGATTGACCAAAATCCTGACTTTTTCTTTTTTGAATGATTTTTCTTGCTGCTCATAGTAGTTTGACGGGTTTAGATTAGACGTTAACATTAACATCTTATCGTGATAACATTTTTCTAGAATTATGTAGTTTATTATCTCATTATTTACAATCTCATCAAAGTTGCGTAAGAATCATCAATATTATAAATTTCTGTATCCATTCACTTTCGTCGATTATGCAGTTTTTAAATTAAAACAGTTTCAGAAGATTAAACAAATTTTTGCAAAAACAAAATTTTTGTACGGAAAAAATTGTCGGTGAAAACGAAAAAGGTAATTGCCAAGTTGTGATTAAAAAATCGAAGACTGATTTAAATTTTATAAGCTTGATAAAAATATTTTTTCAAGACCAGACACTGGTTAGTTACTACTAGTGGTTTAGTTCAACTAAACGTTCAACTAAACTATTGATAATGCCACGATTACAACGAGCTGCATAAAAAGCATACGTGGAATATTGATTGTGTAGAATATATACATTATTTTTTATTGATCTGTTTATCGTTGAGAGCCTTATTTACAAACGACTTTAAAATATCTGTTAAATTCATATAAATTCATACTGCCAAAGCTCACTACCAAAATTGTGAATAATTTTATATTCCAAAAAAGAAATCATCTTAATGGATAATAATGGCTGATTATAATAAAAGTTTGTTTATGATTTGTCGGATTACTTTAAACAAACAAGTGAAGTTTTGCATCAACCTTGGTTTTAAATTTTCCCGGCAAGCATCGCGCGAATCATGCTTTTTATGTCACAATTCACAGTCTACTTATCGATGAAACCATAAATAAACGCCGCGTGGAGTAGCTGCTCGCCGGGTATTAAACTTCACGAAAATTCAAGTACTTTGATATTTTGGTTTTTCAATTTTATGAATGAAAGAGTTAAGATGAAGTCGATTTTAATAACTGGTTGCAATCGTGGCATCGGTTTGGGTTTGGTAAACAAGTTGGCGAGTCTGCCAAATGCACCTGTCAATATTTTTGCAACTTGTCGTGATATTAGTAAAGCTCCGGTAAGTATAAAAAAACGTTCAATTATAATTTTCATATCCATTCTACTTCCATTTTCGCAGTGACAAAAATTTGTGAGAAAAAAACAAATTTTTTTTTTAGAATTGTCAAAATGTACACAATATTGCGTTATAAATTGCAATGTGTAATAAAATGTGTCTAATCATTCAGATGATAAACATGGCAATTAAAAGTAGACTATCAATAATATCATTACTATCATTAATTATATTATACTTTTTTACTTGATAATTATCACTTTTTTCATTTTCAGGCCTTAACTGATATTGCTAATAAGTCTAAAAATGTAGACATCTTTCAAATAGGTAACAAATCTTTTCAAAAGTTCTAAATAATTTAGTTTCAGTTCATTGTAAAATATACTAAAATTTTGTTTAAACAGTAAAAAAAGTTGTTTTACAATTACAGATTTGAGAAATACAACTGAACATGACTCACTTGTAAATCATGTAAAAACCAAGCTGGGAGGGAAAGGTCTGAATGTTATCTTCAACAATGCTGGAATAGCTACGAAGTTCCATAGGATTGGTCTTGTTAAAGAACAGGAATTAGTTGATCTGTTTCATATCAATACTGTTGTACCAATATTATTAACCAAGGTTAATAAAAAGATTAAATAATTGAACAAAAAATTTGTAACAAATAATAAAAAACAGTGATTTAAAAATGGGTTTTTTGCAGGCATTTTTGCCGTTATTAAAAAAAGCTTCTTCTGAAGGGAAAGACCAGCCTCTTGGTACATCTCGAGCTGCCATTATTAATATGAGTTCGACTCTTGGTAGTATAACTGATAATACCACAGGTGGATATTATCCATACAGATGCAGCAAGGTAACAACAAAAATAATTTGTGTGAGTTTAGAGATGATCAACTTTTGTTAATTTATTTTTGTTGCAGGCTGCGATAAATATTGCAACAAAGTCAATGAGCGTTGACTTGAAAAATGATGGTATCTTAGCAACTTGCTTACATCCCGGCTGGGTGAAAACCGAAATGGGAGGCCCAAATGCTCAAATAACAGTTGAACAATGTGTAGATGGGATAGTCCAATTGTTACAATCTCTCAATGAAAAACACAACGGTGCATTTGTAGATTATACCGGTAAAAAGATGGACTGGTGATTGACACGATTGCACGACAAGTGTTGAAGTGAAAACTGTTGTTTATATCTTAAGACTATTTTACAAGCTATTTTAATATTGCGAGATCGATTGCACACTTTTTTCATGTGACTGAAGTATGTTTAAAACTAATAAAACCATGTTCAAAACTTTTGTTCATTTTCAATGGAGACCAAACTGTTTGTATTGCATTTTAATTTTAGTGACAAATTTTAATTGTTGCTTAAACAAATGTGTTTATTCATGTTATTTTGAAATAATTAAATATCAGCAAATGAGTGTTTATAAATAGAATGTTTTAATCACAATTTTTATTTTTTATAACATATTTAAACGTGATATCTCATATCAGTGGTCTATTATCTTGTTTGAGATTCGCGCTCTTTCAAGACAACAAGTTTGAAGCGAAGTTTTGTGTTGGTAAGGTTTCAGTTGCTAACGCACGCTCGACTGAATTACAAGCCATTAGATCTGTCATTATTTGATCTTCGAATTCAGGTACAATCGAAGTTTAATGAAAAATTCTTCCTTTTGATACATCTATTTGTATCCATCCAATTACAGCATTCGTCATTTCAATTGTATTTCAGCAATTTCTGAAACATGAAATCGGTTTTGATCACCGGCACAAATCGGGGAATCGGTCTCGGGTTGGTTAAAAAAATTGTCTCTTTGACAAACCCACCGGAACACATTTTTGCTACTTGTCGCAACCCATCCAGTGCCAAGGTAAGAAAAAATTTGATATAAAAAGCTCGAATGAAAAAATAAATAAATAAATTGTTACTCAAATAATTACATCCAATTGTTTGATTGACAGGAATTACAAGATCTTGCGAAAGCGCACAGCAGCATTCATGTCATAGGATTTGGTAAATTTTTCAACGTATTTAATTTGCAGAAACTGTTTCTCTTTTATTGTTCGAACGTTCTTTTCCGAGGGATTGTACGAAATAATTTGTATTATTTCATTTTTTAGACGTCAAAGACAGCAACAGTTATGACAAAATTGTTAAAATAGTAAGCGACAAAGTAGGCGATAATGGATTGAATGTTCTCATCAACAATGCTGGCATTATAAGTTCAAGAGGAAAAATTGACGACGTAATTGAGGATGAGTTGATGGAAGTTTACAAGGTCAACACAGTGGCACCAATTATGTTGACTAAGGTAGTGTACAAGATATAAATAATTGCATATCGAATTGCTTATTGATTGATTACATGATTGATTGAATTACATAAAAAACTTATAGCTGTTTTTGTATGTCTTATTGGTTACTGTTATTGATCTGTTTGTTCGAAGGCATTCTTACCATTGTTGAGAAAAGCGGGTAAAAAAGTAAGCGGTTCTACTATGGGTGTTACTAGAGCTGTTATAGTTAACGTAAGTTCCCAAGTCGGCAGTATTGATGACAATGGTTCCGGTGGGATGTACGGTTACAGATGCAGCAAGGTAAAAATATCATCTTTTAAAAATAAAAAAATTAAAATTAAAAAAAAAAACAAAATTAATTTTACGGAACATTTTTTAATAGGTGGCACTGAACATGGCAACAAAAAATATGAGCATCGAACTGAAACCCGATGGAATCATGGCAATTTGCATTCATCCCGGGTGGGTGCAAACTGACATGGGAGGCCCCAATGCAAAAATTACCGTTGAAGAAAGCGTGGATGCCATGGTGAAGACGATGTTGGCTTTGAAAGCCGAAGATACCGGAGCCTTCTTACGATTCAACGGAGAAATCATTCCTTGGTAAAATATACAATCAACTGGAAACATATTTTTTATAAGAATCCCTGCAAAATGGTTGAAATAAATTGAATACTTTATCTTGAACCAGAAGTTTTAACTGTTTTAGAACCTTATAGAACATTAGAACCTTAACAAATAATAAGAAGTAGGTTTTTTTAACAAAAGTTGATGAAATGAAGTAACATTGTTTAAAAATAGTTCAATGTTTTTTATTCTGCGAATATTTATTTTGGAATACCTCGGTGAATGTAGTAAAACTTCGTTGCCGGTTACTCTATAAGTTCAGCGAGAGTACCTGGTTTTTAAATAGTTTACTTTTTACATTTAATTTTTGCGCTACTTTAATTTTCTAATATTATGTTTTGCATATGACTATGTTTTTTTTTATACGATTTTACATACGATTGTTTAATGTTGAAATTGATTTCGAATAAGAAATTCGAATATTAAACCGTTTGACTAATTATTTAAGAAATATTTGGTAGCGCTTTTGATAATATATTTTTGGCGCTTGTGATATATCCTGAATTGGCGCTTATGATGACCAAAACCCTCATTGGCGCTTTTGATAGACAGCCTTCAAGACAACAAGTTTTAAGCGACGTTCTGTGTTGGTAAGGTTTCAGTTGCTAACGAACGCTCGGCTGAATTACAATCAATTAGATCGGTCATTATTTTATCGTTAAATTCAAGTACAATCGAAGTTTAATAAAAATTTTTTTCTTTTGATACATCTATTTGTATCCATCCAATTACAGCATTCGTTATTTCAATTGTACTTTAGCAAATTTCGAAACATGAAATCGGTATTGATCACCGGCACAAACCGAGGAATTGGTCTCGGGTTGGTTAAAAAAATTGTCTCTTTGACAAACCCACCGAAACACATTTTTGCTACTTGTCGCAACCCATCCAGTGCCAAGGTAAGAAAAATGAATAAATAAATTGTTACTCAAGAAATTACATCCAATTCTTTGATTGACAGGAATTACGTGATCTTGCGAAAGCGCACAGCAGCATTTATATCATAGGATTTGGTAAATTTTTCAACGTATTTAATTTGCGGAAACTGTTTCTCTTTCAATGTTCAAACGCTTTTTTCCGAAAGATTGTACGAAATAATTTGTATTATTTCCTTATTTAGATGTCAGAGACAGAAACAGTTATGACAAACTTGTCAAACTAGTAAGCGAAAAAGTAGGCGATAATGGATTGAATGTCCTCATCAACAATGCTGGTATTATAAGTTCAAGAGAAAAAATTGACGACGTAATTGAGGATGAGTTGATAGAAGTTTACAAGGTCAACACAGTGGCACCAATTATGTTGACCAAGGTAGTGTACAAAATATAAATAATTGCATATCGAATCGCTTATAGATTGAATTACATAAAAAAACTTATAACTGTTTTTGTATGTCTTAATGGTTATTGTTTTTGGTCCGTTTGTTCGAAGGCATTCTTACCACTATTGAGAAAAGCCGGTAACAACGTAAGCGATTCTACTATGGGCGTTAGAAGAGCTGTTATAGTTAACGTAAGTTCTGAAATAGGCAGTATTTGTGACAATGGATCCGGTGGGATGTACAATTACAGGTGCAGCAAGGTAAGAATTTCTCGTTTTGGCAATAAAATTTGTTGAAAAAAAAAAAAAACAAAATTAATTTGACGGAACATTTTTTAATAGGTGGCATTGAACATGGCAACAAAAAATATGAGCATCGAACTGAAACCGGATGGAATCATGGCAATTTGCATTCATCCCGGATGGGTGCAAACTGACATGGGAGGTCCCAATGCAACAATTACTGTTGAAGAAAGCGTGGATGCCATGGTGAAAACGATGTTGGCTTTGAAAGCCGAAGATACCGGAGCCTTCTTACGATTCAACGGAGAAATCATTCCTTGGTAAAATTTACAATCAATTTGAAATATATATATTTTACAAGAATCCATGATAAATGGTTAAAATAAATCAAAAATAAATTCATCTTATCTAACATGTATGAGCACAGTTTAATCGAGAGAATATGTAAGCTAGGCAATAATTACCATGAGTTGATCGACTTTTTCACGTGCAATTTTACTACTTTTTCAAAAAAATTGAAGAAATTACTTTATGCCACATAATAGTTAGTAGGAACACATGTGATATTATCTTAGTACCTGATATTAATATAAAAAATAAGATGTACTCAAGTTAAAGGGTGTATATCCTTTCATAAATAAATAAATAAATCTTGAACCAGCAGTTTTAACTGTTTTAGAACCTTTTAGAACATTAGAACTTCAAAAAAACAATAGGAAGTAGGTTTTTTTAACAAAAAACTGATGAAATGAAGTAACATTGATTAAAAATTTTTCAATGTTTTTTATTCGGCGTTATTAATTATATAAATTAAATTCCTTGAATTCAAATTGATAAAAAAAAACTTTAAAAATTCAGTCGCGTTTACAGGGTTCTGTTTACAATTTGATACATCACGGAAAAAAATATCATATAATTTTTCCGAACCTAAATTTTCAAGGAATGATCGTAAGATATTTGTTTCTGTGATGAAATAAAAAAAATGATTGATTTTCAATCTGACATAGGTGATAAACGAAACGTCTTTTCAATCAGTCACCGTAAAACGACCTATTTGATATATGCCTATAATATATACAATGTGTCACATGATTCTCTATATTACAAACTTACACGCATCGAATCAAGCAATTTTCCTTCGCTGTTCGTTCTCAGTGGACGTGTTGAAGAATTTTTTGTTCAACATGTTTTGTTTCCTCTGAGCCCTCTGTGACTCGTACGCTACAGAAATTGCCTTGGCGATTGTCGCATACACATATGGCAAAATGCAGTGTTTGTTTAATGTGTGCCTTAATACTAAGTTTGCGATGTTAATTAGTCAGTCTTTGGTCGTTTTGAAATAGGTTCACTATTTTGTGAATTTGAGTCCTCGGAGAAACCAAGATGCGCGGAAAAGTCCGTTAATCCCTGAGAGTCACTGACTGTTGAAAAACCTGTTAACAATTGGCAAATTTTAGTCAATTGACAAAGTTTTAATTTGTGACTTCATATAACTTTTTATATAAGTTACAATTTTTGTCAATATTTGTTTGACTCACAAGTGTTCGAGTCTTCTGTAAGCCCAAAATTGGAGTTAGAGGTGTCCAAACCTTTTCGTGGAATGCCGTTTTCTTTGTCCGCGATCACAGTTTTTCCTTTCTTCTTCTGAAATAAAATTTTCATTTCATTTTCAAACATTTTTAAACTCAATAAATATTGCATATACAATTATATATAAACAATCATACCTGTTGTTCTAAAGTATTAATAGGAACCCATTTATAAATTTTCATTGTTGTTTCTCCTATCGTAACCCACTTTTTTTCCCTTAAAAAAATACACAACAAATTAGAGGTTCACTACAAACAACAGCAACATAAACAAAATTTTTTTTATATCCCACAATTATGACATATTGGTGGTTTTTTAACTGCTCCAAAAAAGCTTTCTCGAGGTGTTTAAAATATTAAAATAACTTAGAAGGGATAAACTTTGACTCAGTGCGATTAAAACAATAAACAGAAAGTGACAATACCAGTGTCGAACTTTATCAACCACTTGCATCACACGTTTAATATCATCTTTGGCTCGACTTCGAGTTTCTGCCCGCACCGATCGAGACATCATGATATTCTTGAACTCCAATCGTGTTTACAGAAGCGTACGCGACTATTTACCGGGTTCACGACAGCGCGTTACTTCCCCGCTTGGAGGTTAGAATTGTGACAATACCACTTTTGAGGCTCTGTAATCGGATAATATAATTCCCACGAAAGCAAAGTGCTGTGCGTCGGATTTGTTGTCGTGAAATTAGAAGGGAAATGATGGCAACCGAGCCAGTGTTGCCAGATTTTCAAACAGTGATATCGTGCCGCCAAGCTATCAATTCATACAACAATAACACAAAATTGTCAATTGTCATCGTATAAAAAAAACGTAAAAAATTGTTGTTGAAAAGAATTTGTTTAAATATTTTTTTACTATAAAATATATTACGTTTAAATGATAAGAGCCATCTGGCGGGAAATCGTAAGGCGGGAAATTTAAAAAAAAAAATTTTTTGTGGTAAAAAAGAAAGAAATTGAAACCAGTTGATAAATTATGAGATTCATTTCATTTATTAATTCGTTAGATATTTTAAAAAGTCTGAGTTTTATTATTATTAACACCAATAATAATAAATTTAATCAAAACTCATTATTTACATTTCCAGACTTACCGGATCGTTTCTATTTACAAACTTATTTTTATTATAATTCACCGATAAAGTTAATAATAATAGATTGATTAAATATATCATGCAAATCGGATACATTACTTAAGAGGAAGAATTATTGTGGTTTATCTTTATGTTCCAATATCCAAGGGTGGCATTTCACTTGAGCCAAAGATATTCTTTGATCGCTATGTTTTCTTATAAGCTGAAAAAATTCTCATGTTTAATAACTTGAAAATCTTTGCAAAATTTGATTATTATGAAATATTTTGTTCCGGGTACCTGTGATATGAGATCTTTTGCCCCTGGTTTGATATGCGATGACCACGGGATATTCAAGCTCCGAATCTTATGATATGTTTCTTCCTGAGTTTTGCTCAAGAATGGAGGCTGGCCGACTAAAAATTCGTAACACAAAATACCCAAACACCATAAATCAACACCTGTGGAATACGCACATCCAGATACCATCTCAGGCGGCAAATAATCCAACGTCCCGCACATTGTTGTTCGACTGAAAAAAAAATAGTTTAAATTTAATAATTTGTTTCCAATTTTAAATTCGTTTAACATTGAATTTTATCTGTTTCACTTACTGTGAACTTGGCGCATGCACGGACCAACCAAAGTCAGCCACTTTGATATCACCGTTGACCGTTAATAGCAAGTTTTCTGGCTTGATATCTCTGTGGATGACATTATTTTGGTGACAATATTCCAGTGCGTCCGCTACTTGATAAACATATTTCGCAGATCTAAAAATAAAATGTTGACTTGTAAATTAAGCGGTCAAATAGTCAATTTTTTAATCCAAAACAAACTGAGTATATTGAAACTTACAGGTGTTCATTGAATCGTCTCCCTGGTTGTCGTTGCAATTCTTTATACAATTCACCCTTTGCTGCAAATTCCAAAACGAGAAAGATACGAGACTTGTCGTGGAAAAACGCGTACAATTGTAAGATGTGGGGGTGACTGAAAAAGGAAAAAAATTACTTTTATCTTTGAATTTCATCTTACATAGGAAATAAAATTATTTTATCGAGCTTTGATGTTACTTCAGATGAGACTGGATTTCGATTTCTCTCATCACTTGCTTCTCGACACGACCTCTTTGTAATTCTGACTTGTACAGAACTTTCAAAGCGACCATGTATTTTGTTGATTTTTCTCTTGCCAAATAGACACGTCCAAATTTTCCTCTGCCCAGCGGTACACCTATCTCGAAATCTTCCATCGACCACTCATAACTGAAAATTCAAGTTTTTATTTCATTAATTTTTCTTTCCTTGAGAAAATAAATACACACTTTAGAGATATCAATATTCATTATTATTTCTGATTATGCAAAAAAGTTGATTATTTGTAAGAGAAAATGAAAGTTAATCAATCTGAAATAAATGTCGAATCTATAAGAATTAATCTACCCGTCAGGATGGTCTGCGACATGCTGGTCTATAGCAGCCATTTGTTTGGCGACAGCTAACCGGTACCGAGGAGGTATTTCTCCGTGGTTAAATGTAGCATCCATGATGATTCAAAACTGACGTATTTTAATTATAAATAACACCACATCTACTACAAATTATCAACAAAAACAATCGACACCTTAACCAAACTGTTTCTCAAACAATGAAGAGATCAACTTCTTGGTTTAAAACCAATTTAAAACCTCACGCCGTTATAAAACTGCTTTGAATTCAAAGAATACATACCGAGCTGAGCCGAAAACACCCGACAAGGTTCGTGGTTGTGACAATCATAAAAAGTCCCTATAAAACCTTCTCTTCCACTAGTTATTACTAGAACTAGCAGAGCAAAACGGAGCAGAACAATATAACCTCGAAACTGTCGAAATGCTCCGAAAGTAAACATAACATTTTGTTATTTAATTTATAAGAATTTTTAATGAAACCTGAATGAAAATTTGAAATTAGTGAAAATGGCTGATAAAAATGAGGAACATGAATTCAAAAAATTGTTGGTGGGTATGCTGACATGCAGTTTGAATCTATTTGTTTAAATATTTTTATAAGATGGTCAAATTATTTTTGTCTTCATTGTTTTGTAGATACGAACTTGCGAAGAGTACAGAGATGAGTATACAAATTGTACGAGCTTCAAGGCCAGATTCCACCAATATTTTATTCATGGTGAAGCGACAGATTGTTCCATGTGGAAAAAGGATTTGGATAAATGCATACAATTCAATGAAACTGCAGATGATGCAATTTTGGTAAATTTAAAAACATCGTTTCTTTTTTTGTTATTATTTCAATTAGTTTTTATTGTAAAATTGCTTATATTTGATATTGGAAAATTATTTGTTAATTTGAGTTCTTTATTGACTCAGGATGAGATTCTGGAGAGCGAAAAAACTAGAAGACGAGCAAGATTAGCTGCTCATGTTAAAAATGATGTATGGACCAGAAGAAAAGAACCTCCAGATAATTGGGACCGTCCCTTGCCCGACTGGATGAACGAAAAGCTGCAATATTCTTACCTGAATTACAAAAGTTTAGAAGAGAATGGAAAAATAGCACCTAAACAATTGGCTTGTACCATATTATAAGTCAAGAATAAAATTGAATTTAGTAAATTTAACTCAAGCGCAGATCTTCTTAAAACCATATTACATTCTCATTATGATTAATTGTTGGTTTTTTAAATCTCTTCTCCACTTTAACAATATTACCAACGTAATGTCAAAAGTCCCAACACTTGTTGAAATTGACAGCTGATTCATGTCAGTCATGTCTGCTCACAAAAGGTAATCATTGATTTGAACTTCGAGAAACAAAATTGCGCAGTTTTATTTTTATTTGTAATTAATTGAACATTTTTACAAGTTTTTTAAACTGAGGAACCATAATATTAGCGAGATGAAAAGCCATTGGTACTGAAAGTATTTTAAATGTTCTCCGCGGGTGAAATAATTGTTCGCAAGGTTAGAATTCGGTTGTTTACGTGAAATCATTGTTTAACAATGAGCCAAAATAAAGAAGACGCGATCTCCGCTGCTCGACGGGCTGTTCAATTCGATTCCAATGAACAGTACGAGCAGGCAATTTATTATTATGGCATTGCCGTGAAAATTATGAGCCGCTTGGATGATGTGAATTGTGCCAGTAAAGTTGCAGAGTATAACAAGAGGATCGAAGAATTGAAACAAATAAGTACGTTGGAATTAAATCAAAGAAACAAAATAAAATAAAAATGTATTTTATTATTGAACTAGAAAATGAAATTTCGATAATTAAAATTGTTTACAGTTGAAAACAAGGCAATGAATCACGAGTCAGCTAAACCAAATGAAAATGAGTTACAAAAGTGTAGATTTTTAGTGAACCAGGCACTGGACGCTGACGAAGCTGGTTGTAAAGATATTGCTGTAAAATTATACACAGAAGCTGTTGCACTTGGCCTTAAAGTTGTGAGTGAAATTAAATTCTCATTTTCTAATAAACAAATTTCTATATTCATTACCTTAAATTGGATTTTCATATTTCAGAAAACTGTTGATGAAGAGGTGAAATCCAAATTAACAAATCTGATTAGAAAAGCTCTGGACAGGGCGGAATCACTCAAAGGAATAAAATCACCGAAGAAGGTTGATTCGATACCAGATTTACCGTCGATACCAGAAACCAACTTGCCAGATGTAAATGATGATTCACCAGAAACAGAGACGACCAAAAAATTAACTTCTCATTCTGTTCCGTCATCCCCAGGTCTAATTTATTAATCAATCAAACGTTAATTTTTTGAATTTATAGTTTTGACTTTTGAACCGGAAATGTTTTCAGTTAAACCGCAACTGCATCGTGGAACTAGTGCGCACTTGAAAGTTGTGAGTGGAACTGGTGGATACACAGAAGAAGAAAAGAGGGTGTTACTACATAGCTCGCACATAAATGACAATGAATTTGTACCGTTCATGAGTGTAGACTTAGCGGAGAAATTTCAGTATGCTATTCCTTTTACTGATAAGGACGGATATTTAGAGCTTGCTCCAAAACAGACATCTCATTTTGCTCGCTGGTGCCGACCAGAGGAATTGTTCGCTGAACCAAAGATGGTCATGGGAAACCATGTCGATTATTACAGCATCAAACAAACGGTATATAATATAATAAAAGATTTTGAAAAAATTAAAATGAAATCAATTTTAATTCCAATTTTTGCACTGCAGGTCGTTTCAGATTGCTCTTTTGTCGCTTCTCTGGCTGTGAGTGCTCAGTATGAAAAGAAATTCGGCAGAAGGCTTATAACATCGATCATCTATCCAAAGAATAGAAACAAAGATCCTGTCTATAATCCTTTTGGTACAAAACATTTTCGCATGCCCTACAAGATTCTGTTAGAATAATTATTCACGTAATTCGATTAAAAAAATTCGATTTGCTAGTTGAATATTTAAACTTCTTAAAATAATTTTTTTTAGGAAAGTACATGGTAAAGCTTCACATTAATGGGATACCTCGAAAAGTAATTATTGATGATTATCTGCCTGTGAGTCATCATAATCAATTGCTATGTTCCTACTCAAGTAATCGAGGGGAACTGTGGATATCGTTACTTGAAAAAGCTTACATGAAAGTTATGGGAGGATACGATTTCCCGGGTTCTAATAGTGTAAGATCATCGTAAATATAAATAATTATTTTTGTAATTATTAATACAAAAACGGCAGTTTATAAAATTTTGACTTGATTTACAGAATATTGATTTGCACGCACTAACCGGTTGGATACCAGAAAGATGGGCAATCAGGCTTAACGACCCGACTTTCAATAAAGATAAGTTATTTAAAACGCTGATGACTCGTTTACACAATGGAGATGTCCTGGTAACCGTAGCCACAGGAGACTTGTCTGATGCTGATGCTGACAGAACAGGGCTAGTTTCTACCCACGCTTATGCGGTTTTGGACGCCAGAGAGATTAATGTCAGTGACAATCATTCAGAGATGAGAATTGTAATAGTTTTGTTGTAATAGTAACAATGAAATTGCATTCATCAGGGTGAAAAACTTTTGCAACTGAAAAATCCTTGGTCAAACTTACGATGGCGAGGCAATTATTCGGAGCTTGACAGAAAACATTGGACTCGGGAACTACAAGAGACTCTAAACTACGATCCCGATTCGGCAGCCCATTTTGATAATGGAATCTTTTGGATAGATCTTGACAGTATTTGCCATTTCTTTGACGTATTCTACTTCAATTGGAATCCAAAACTTTTTAGTTATACTACTTGTATCCATCAGTAAGATCGAAAGACCAAATGTTTTTTTCTTAATGATCTTTTTTTTAGTGATTGTATAATATTTAATTATGTCTTCTATTACTAGGATGTGGAAAGCTGGAATGGGCCCTGTGAAAGATGCATATAACATAGGAGACAATCCTCAATTCTCTTTAGAAGTTAAGCCAGAAGTTGAAGGTGCTATTTGGATCCTCTTAACTCGACATATAACTGACATTGCAGATTTTCGCCAGAATCAAGAGTACATCACAGTCTTGGTGTACAAAAATGATGGAAAGAGAGTTTACTATCCTCGTAAGTAGTTTTCATTTGATAAATTCAGTAAATAAAAAAGAATAGATTAACTGTTTCACTTTGACAGATGATCCACCACCGTACATTGACGGAGTACGGATAAACAGTCCGCATTATCTATGCAAAATCAAATTAACTCCCGACAGTGCTCGTAAATTCACTCTGGTGGTGTCGCAATACGAAAAAACTAACACAATATATTACACGCTTCGCATTTACGGGACGTGTCCATTTTCGTTCCGAAAGATGGCTGAGCCTTATCAGTATGAAAAAGAGGTAACCGTTTTGTTGATAAAAAGTTTTCCTGTGCAGATAAGTTGTGCAAAAATAACTTTCAATTCGTAGGTGACAGGGCAGTGGAAAGGAATCACTGCTGGTGGTTGCGGCAACCACCCGATAACGTACAATAATAACCCGACCTACCAACTGGTATTGCAAAGCTCGCATAACAACAATTATTTGCTTATCATTTTAAAAGGCCCGAAACAATATCAAATAGGGTTTGAAATAATCACTGTCACTCTGAATGACCCAGATAGTCCACTGGCATTCAAATCCGTTACATCCGGACCTTATCGGTATGTGGAAAACCGGAAATTTAATTTAGATAAATTAAATTGTTTTTAAGTTTGTTTTCCACTTTTACGAATTAGGAATAATATCGGGTTTTTCTAGGTCTGGCTTTGTTTATCTGGAACTGGAAAACGTTCCAGCTGGTTCATTCAATATTATTCCATCCACGTTCTTGCCTAATCAAGAAAGTCCGTTTTTCTTAACTGTGAAAGCTTCCTGCAACATTCAGCTTGCAGCTCATAGACTGCAATAAAGTTTTATATTAGCTTTTTATTACTGCTTTCATGATTCTTACAAACAAAATGAAAAAGCAGATAATTTACAAATTGGGTATGTATATACACATGATGTAAGAATTGTTTTCAGTTCTTCAAATGATACGGTCGATGCCGAAAAAATAATCAAAATGAAATACACATTTTTACGCTTGCACAATAAAAGCACATTTTTATATCAGAGAAGTGATAACGAACAAAAAAAGTATATTATTCGAAAAAAGCGTACTTCGACCATGAATTGCAGAAATTCTAAAACTGTCAACGTACAAAAAAAAAAAAAAAAACATGCGAAGGAAATTTATTTTTCATGTCGGACGTTGCTTTCACGCTGAGGTTGTACAATAAAGTAGACGTTTGTTAAAAAAAGTATTTTATATTTCATTAATTAAGAAAAATAACACATCAAACGAAAAGTTGCAACGGAAAAAGCAACACCATAACTTGAAAGAAGTTTTTTTGTTTTATTTGTTTCACAACTAAAAGACTAACAACCATCATCTGCTAAAAAACAAACGAAGGAAGGAAAACAAAGAATCCTAAAACTGATTCGTAACCTAGACGTAAAAAAGCAGAGAAGAAAGTTTAAAAAAAACATAATGACAAACACATTGTATAATTAGAAACAAAAAAATGTTACAGAGCGTAACTGTCAGAGCATTTTACAAGTTGCGTTTGTAATTATGTTCTTCAATTCAATCCATTAATCCATTTTAAATGTTATTTGCTTTTCTTCCAAATTCATTCATCAAGTAAACTTAAATTATTTATAATACAACATACAGAAATATAATACATATTTACTAGCATCTCGTGTATCTTCGTGGAAGATCTAGATTTGTTGTGCATTAGTGTTTTATCCCCTGTTTATACGCCGTCATATAAAATCCAAGTCGCAATTGATTCTAGACATTTCACAGTGCAAAATATTCGTTTGTGCTATATTAAGTGATTTGGAACAGTTTATTACATTTATGGTCTCTCTGAAAATAGTTAACATCTCTTTGTTTATCACTTGTTAGTTTGCTTTCTTTTTTACTTGTCTTCTCATACTGATTGCATGAAAATGCATCACGGAATGTTAGATGTGCAATTTAATATGCAACCAAATGTTTTTTTTCTCTATTTTACTTCAAATTGTCTGACTTGTGTATTTAATATCACGATCTATGTGTTCTCACTCCGCAATCGCATGTTCATCATAGAAGATCCTTTGTAAATGAACATGCCTTTCACTTGATCAGTGAAATCTTAGTTATACTGTTCGGGTAGGACATAAGAGATGTCGTCCCAAGGGTGTCGGTAAAGGCCTTGCTTTAGTCTCTTCTGGTCCATATAATGACCTATAAATAAAGACAATAGGTGGTTAGTTTTTATCTTACAATATTAATCCTTAATTTAAAAATTAACTTTAATCATTTGACTGACCAATGAATCCTATGCTTCGTCCAAGAACGAATAAACTATTGATAGCTCCAATTTCGATGTACTCTTGAGCTTCTTCACTGGTGAAGCTGCCACTGTTTCTCAACATATCGACGAATGCACTCGCAATTATACCGTCAACGTTCAGGATGAGATTAGGCTTTTTGCTGGTCGTTATTTTTTCCACTTCCAAAGCGTACAACACCAATGGTTTAGCTGGGAAATTCTCCAGAACATAATCTTTGATCAGCTTCACCCTCATGTCAGGGTTGTTGATTGATTTTACTCTATGACCGATTCCCATGATCAATTTGCCCTGCTTGCGTGTATCATTGACAAATTGTTGTGGATGTAATCCAGCATCGTAAGCAGCTGAAAACATTTTCGCCGCACCGTCCAGAGCTCCACCGAAACGGTCACCCTAAAATTTCAGATAATTGATAATTAACACCCTGTAAATGTCTGGATCAAGATGATTGTAAAGTTATGTATATTTCGAAATTTACAATGGTTAAGAGTCCGGAAACGAGAGAGCTGACAAGATCTTTTCCTGCTCGTGCACAAACGATTGTGTTGTGTGCCCCTGACACTGCTGGACCGTGATCGGCAGTGAGCATAAGGGACATCTCAAGGAATTTGCAATAGACATTGGGCAAGCAACGCTGGAACCAAAGGAGCGAAACTACTCCGCCGATGCCGACGTTTTGTTTCAACACTTCTGTCACAGGCATTCCAGCGTACAACAGTTCCTGTCCACGTTCATCGCAAATCGATGTCATGAACGATGCTGGTTTTCGAATAAGCCCAAGTTCCTGATAACAAAGGTAAACGATTAAAATTAAAAAAAAAACAATAATCAATTGACTATTTTCCTGCTAGAGTTAAAAAAGTATTTTTCAATTCTAAACTGACCCTGGCCCAACTGTAGTCCATGGGAACGGTTGGTGGTGGCACTTCAGGTGTTGGGACAATCGTTCCTTTCTGTACAAGATCCTGATAAACCGTTTGTATAAGTTCTCCAAGATTGTCAAAACTGTCCGGAACGTGAGCCCCGGCTTCTTTGAGCGCGGCGTTCTTTGACGAAGCAGTTTCCATGTTGCTGTGCGCAATCGAGCCGGCATGGCCGAACTGTACTTCAGAGTTGAACATGCTCGCACAGGTGCCGATGCACCATGCCACCAAGGGTTTGGTGATTTTTCCTGATTTCAGGGCTTCGCAAACTTCGTACTCTTCGATACCTCCAACCTCTCCCAGCAAGATGATCAACTTGGCTTCTGGGTTGTTTTGGTAACGCATTATATGGTCCATGAAAGTCGTTCCAGGATACCGATCTCCACCGATCGCAACTCCTTCCAACACTCCATTTGAAGCCTTTGATATGATATTGTTCAGTTCGTTCGACATCCCACCCGATCGAGAAACGTAAGCGACACTGAAGACATTTACAATTGTTTTAAAATTATTTATCTATACAAATTAGAAAAGATATTAAATATCGGAATATTATATTGCAAACAAAACAAGTCCTGTTACCTTCCAGGTCTGTACAACTTGCTATGCAAAATATTGTCCATCATTCCTCCCGTGTTACCAATTTTGAAACAACCTGGTTTCACACCACCCACTGTGGCCGGGCCTATGATGGTAACACCTTTTTCTTGCGCGCGGAGGATAATTTTGCGCGTCATGTTTTCCGGGATACCTTCAGCGATAATAGCGATTGTTCGGATTTGTGGGAAGCGCAGTGTTTCAATAGTGCTGTCATAAGCTGACCTCAACGAGGCAAAAGTTATCATCACATCAGCGTCAGGATGTTTCGTCATTGCATCTTTCATTTGTTTGTAAACAGGGATAAGAACCTATATTAAGTGAAAATGATGTCAATTCGTTGATAACTTTTTGACTCGGTGGAAACAGAGTAGGATTTGTTGTTACCTCCTTGTGACCCCAATAAAACTTTTGTTTATGGTCGCCGGTGAATGGATAAACCAAAGCAGCAACCGACGGCTCCGTCCTGCGGCAGACGAAGTCAAAGTCGAGCATGCTTTGCACGGCTCTGGTTTGCATTCCCCAGATGATGGACTTGGTTGTGTTTGTAAAAAGTTGTTTAGGCCCTGACGAATCTGTCGAATCGCTTTTCTTTGTCGGCGACTGTTCTGTCGAGTCCTCGGTTAAACCTTTAATCGGTGGAGTTGGGACAGCATCCTGTCCAGAGGCCAGGAGGAAATTCGCGGTTGAAAATTCCAGAGCTTCGGCATCGGGGATTGGCTTTTTACCCAGAGCCATCGCGCAGATCGCAGTCATGTGCGTCTCCGGTCCAAAAACATGTCCGGTGATTCCAAGACGTTTACCAATCTCGCGGATAACCCTGAAACGAATAGTTTGATCATTATTATCTTTCTGACAGTCATTGTGATAAAGCTTGTCTGATTGACATTGTCCGTTACCTCAAACCTTCCTGATAATTAGGCCCGGCTCTTCTAACAAAAATTTTGATGTTGTATTCAACGAGCTTAAGTTGAAATTCTTGCAGGGCTTTGACGATGCCTTTAAATGTTGCAGCGACATTTGTGAAGTTTGCTATACCGCCGCCGATGATAAGCACCTTCCCGTCCGGATGTTTCTCTTTTGTCATCAGACTCAAGATCGTTTTAGCATACTCGTAAGTCTGCTGCTCGCTTGGCGCGCCGGAATACTCGCCGTAATTCGCCAGCTCGGATGCTGCACCCAAGTCGCAAATTGTGTCGGAGTAGATAACCGACGCACCTGAAAAACAATGAATTAGGTTGAAAATCAAACATTCTTCAAATTAAATTCGATGAATGATATTCGATGAATAACAAATATAATTACCTCCACCAGCAACCATGGTCCATATCCGACCACGGGGGTTCAAAACAGTGAGTTTCAAACTCGCCCCCGATTTCGCATCGAGATCGGCAATGTAAGCTTCTTCTGGGTAAGCATCACGCCCAAAAGGTGGTGGGTAATCAATCTCACCCCAGTCTGGCCTGCAGATGAAATCTGCCGTCGTGTCGAGCTTTGCGGCAAGATCAAGGATGTAAATCGCGTCGTCTGTCACCACCAAGGGGTTGATCTCCAAATAAGTGAAGTACAAGTCAACGTACAGTTTGTAAAGAGAGAAGATGAATTTTGCAATCACTCTGAAATCAAGTTCAATTGATAAATCACAGGGTGGTTGAATTTAAAAATTATAAATAAACGCGTTAGAAAGTCACAAGTTTCACAAAGATACCCACGGTTTTTTATCTTGCGACACATGAGTAAGTAATTTGTCAGTTATCATAGATTCGTCAGTGATTTCTGAACCAACTGGCACGTCTAATTTCAGGGCTTTGGAATCAACATCTCCGATGTCCACTCCGCCTTCGTGATAAAACAATATTGTGTCCGCGGTACGATGCGAGTAGATGCAGACATAAACTTCTTCTTCCTGTAAGTAAAAATAAAATTCGCCCGGTTTGATTGAGAATTTATGATTCATTAAATTGTATATTTAAATTGATTGGAATGATAATCTAACCGGTTTGTGAGGTACAAAAGGTTCTATGATAAAATTTTTGAGCTTGCCAGTAGCCTTGCCAACGGTCTGATCTTTGTTCATCCGCTCTGTGATCCACGATTGCACGCCAGCCAGATCGGTATTAACTTTGATCAAACCGAGCTTTCCTCTTCGTTTGATAAGCTGGTCTGGCTTCACAACGAGTTTCTCATCTTTCAACCACGGGTTCTCAGCTACTACATGTGACCAATTTGTGTCCTGGTCGATGCTCACGAATCGGCATTTCGCTGCTTTGGTGCCTGTTGTCAATTTTCGATTAATCAAGTCCTTCCCGGACGCCTCACGAATCGCTTTCGCAGACATTTTTTGTCAGTTTCTGTAAGACAAATTGTTGTTCATTCATTAAGTCGTTCAATTGGTAGTTCATTAGTCATTTTTCATTTTTCGAGACTTTTTTTTATTTCTGAATTGCAATTAGTTTTTTGTGTTCCTGTGAAAGTTGAACTTTAGAAAAAAAGGTAAAAAATTGGTTCCCCAAATCGAACCTTTAAAAATTGGGCGAAATTGGGCCTGAAGATGTATGTCAGCATATTTTATTTTTAAATACTACGACCAAAGTAAAAGTTGGTCGACCACATTCCGGGGAGTGAGAAGCATAAGTAATCGTATCCTCTTGCTTTCATTTTGAATAACTTGTCTAAACAATCCTTGCTTCTTCAACCGATTACATGCTTTTTTTTATTTTTTAAACTGATCTCAAAATTTGGTTTTCGTTTTGAAAGGTCATAAAAAAAACTAACGGTTAAGAAATCGTAACCCACGCAAGCACATGATAATGATTTATCTCGAAATACTCATTATTTTGTTTTTGAAAAAAAAAAAAAAAAAATGATAAAGTTGTTCATAGGCTTATGTAAAAAAGATTTAAACACATGGTTTCTCCGCGGTTCGTTATATATTCTGCATGAATTAAAGACTACATACACGTTCATTCCATTACGCTTTGTTTGCAAAATGAACTTGAAAAAAAAAAGATGCATAATACCGATTTTATAAAAGACATTCTCAAAATCTGCATGCAAATTTGCACCATTTTTAAAACTGTAACAATATGTTCAACTTTTTTTTTCTAAGCTCAGGTGATAATGCTTTGCATTGACTTTTTGCTTTATTTTACATAAAAACCTTTTACAATAACGCGTTTGTGTCGAACGAGTGACGTTTATTTCGATTCAATTCAAATTTTAGAACGGTATATTTTCATTTTATCGTTGTCAAACTTTCATCCACACAACTTTCGAAATATTAAAACACAACTTTTACTAATCAGATTGGTGTAATTTAAAATCTAGTCTACGAATTAAAATTGTGGCTCAATGAACGATAACAAAAATTTTTTATCAATAATAATATTCAGGTTCATTATGATCTTGGTCGGAAAAAGAAATAATAAATTTTTGCGTGTACTGTATTACAAGCGCACGGTTAAAACTTACGTAAAATGCACGTGTCCACTTTGTTCAAAAAACTAACGATAAAAATGTGTACGTCTGGCAAAATTGGTTGTCTTATGGGCAGCTACTTTTGTGAATGAGCGAAATTGTACGAGACGTCACGTCGGTCGGGGCTTACAAACACAACCGACACGTTCGACTACTCGGCACCGACTGAACTTTCACAGAAACAGTTAATATGTAATATAGCCACACGTCCTTGCATTATCTCAAGCTATCGTATACGACGATGTACTTTTTTTCAACTTCGTCATTTTCTTGACAAACATGCTCATCTTTGTGCATTTAAAAAAACATTATCGGGCATCGTTTTTCAATTACTTTTCATTCAGATTTTCAATTTTTTATCATCATTTTCAACAAGATTAAATATTAAAATGTCAAATTTTGACAAAATTGTTAAAAAAAAACAGTCAAAGATCAACTTGGGAAGAACTGAAAAATTAATGTAGCGGAAGTTTCTAACGTGGAAAATAACAATTTTTTTCGGTAAACAGTTGAAAAAGTTTTGAAAAAGTGAAATTAAGCGTAAAGATTAAAGCACTCACGATAGTTAAATTCGAGAGGTCAAAACACGAAACATATAATGTTTCCAGGAGTCACAACCCAAAATTGGGGCACCGAAAGGGGCCAAAATACAATTTTGAATTGTTTACAGAAAAAGAAATTCGTTATTTTCCACGTTAGAAACTTCCGCTACATAAAAATTATCTTAACATGCATTCGTTCGAACTCAAACGGAAATTAATTGGGGAATGAAATCAAAACAAAAATTGATCGAGACTTGTAAATATTATTGCGGGATGCACTTTTATTGATGATTTTATTTTCGTAGAACGTTTTGGTATTGGAGGTGAGTGGATAGGAGTCTCCCATGAGAATGAAAATGATAGGGAAAATGAATCGCGGAAGAAGAAAATTAAAAGGCGATGCAAAAACCAGTGACGTGTCAGCTCAAAGCACATTGGCATTGAAAGCACAATGACTTACGTCAGCAATAACAATTTGCTTGTGGTAATCAAGCTTCGAAGCACTCCCATGATAAATAAATAATTATGCTCCCAGACATGTGTTTACGAGACAGCTTAACCAGGCAATCAATTGTTCAATACTTTAATTCATATATTACGTGACAAAATTAATAAGTTATGCGCTTTTCACTCCGCGTACTCTCCAATTAACATTTTTATTCCCACGTTCGCACTTCTTTGTGTCAACTTTTTAACAATGGTATAATATTTGGATTTCGATTATGTTTCAATTATCATCATTCAACATAAAAATT
This sequence comes from Trissolcus japonicus, assembly GCA_030522925.1. Lineage (NCBI taxonomy): Eukaryota > Metazoa > Arthropoda > Insecta > Hymenoptera > Scelionidae > Trissolcus > Trissolcus japonicus. The sequence goes on from JAPYZS010000037.1 coordinate 136,218, forward strand.
CATTTGTTTTTTTAATTAACAGTAACTTGCGACTTATAAAAACAGAAAAAGGTAAATGGTTAAAATAATTAAACTAAATCATAAAAGAGATCTGAAAATGTCATTTAGCAATTATAAATTCGATTCTTGTTTTGAAAAGTGTTCTAAAAGTTAGACTTTCTTAAACGGAAGTAATAAAATGACGGCTTTCTCAATAAACAGTCAAACTTAATGTGACTGTTTATTATTTGTCACAAAATTGACAATGCGGGTGTAAAAGAGCGTGTTTCAACGTTTTTATTATTCATTATCGTTTACAGATAAAAAATGGAACATTTTATATTTCGTGCAAAAGTTTACAGAAAACAGTCTGAGCTAAATATGTCATTTTCTTTAGAATTATATGAGCACAACATTTCTCATGTTATGTAATAACAGTGCACCATTTTATTTATCTGAATACAGATATTTATATACATTTCAAGACTTGAAGAAAATTTCCATAGTTATAAATAATGTTTAACAAATGTTGTTTTCTTGAAAGGGAAAAGAAAATTGAAATCCTAAAAAAAAATAAAATAAGAAATTATCGACATCGTTTAGACTTTTTGTATTATAAGTTTGTTTGTTACGGAAGTGCATCAGATGGAATCGGATGGGGCTGAGATAAAGTATAAACAAACAAATGTTATGATTGCAATTTAAATAGAAAAAAAGAGCAAAAAGAAATCAAAAGAAGTAAAGCTTATGTAGATCGAAACAAAAATAATGATAAGCTGATTAGAGTTGGTATATGAGTTACTCAATAGCGAATAAATTTGATACATCCGAGTGTATTGAATCAGTATGCAAAAGTGATAATGCATTGGTGAGAACGCATCGCATAGCGTCACGTCCCTTATTCTCATCACATCAAACGTTCCAATCGCTCCCGATGGGCTTGGATAAAAACCCGTCCGTCCGCATCCAGCGAAACATAACTCAAATACAATGACCAAAAAGTGATCTCACGACTGCCGCACGCGTGTAATTTTCAACGTATTCGTGCAGTCACGTGGATATGGTCTGACCACCTTCTGCTTTCCGGTTGGCTATCTCTCTTTACCTCGAACTCGGTCGCATCGTTCCGTCTCACAAAACACTAATCCATAGCCTTGACCCTTTCTTTTCACAAATGTTCTGCAAAATCCATTTATCATCTATTCATCTTATCACACCGGTTCCAATTATAGCCTTTGCAATTTTTGCACACTTAATTTTTGCATCTTCTCTATCAACAATCAATCAATTTCACTTCAGAACTTTAAATTTTGTAATTTTGGATAAATTCCAAAAGAACATTTTTTGAGAATTTAAGAATGCAAATTGCAGCAGAGCTTGCAGCATCGTTTTGCAAGAGACCGGATAATTGTTGAAATAATAAAATAGTAAAGATGTGAATGGATTTTTTGTCGGATTGTAAATCTATTTGGCGTGCGGAAAGGAGACTTCCAAAATTTAAAAGTTGTCACACAATTGTTCCAGGAAGTGTATGCAAAATTGTTCGCACTCGCGCGATAACGTCGAGGTTATGTTTACGTTGAAGCATACATGATTCCGCAATAAGTATACGATTTGAGATTGATTCTGATTAGGGTTTCGGACACTCGGCATTTGCGTGACGTAAAATCATTTGAAAAGAGAATCAGCCGTGCGTTACTCGGATTTGCGATATCCACTTTTGACTTGGCTGAACAAAATGTTTTTTCCCCCAATCTTTTTGATATGAATATTTGTTTCAACTCCGCACTTTTGTAACTCTCGGTTCATCATTATTTGCAATGCAAAAAAATCATAATAACCTGACACAAGCGTTCGGTCAACTTGTTTATGAAATAACTGATAAGTGTTATTTAATCGGGATGTTTGTTTGAAAATGTGGATTGCACAGATGCAGAGAAAAAAAAAGAGTCGAGATTGAAAGTGTCGGTCGTGTATAAAAATGTACAGCCATGCACGTCATGAGAACCTATAAATATTAACTTACAATCGCTCTCGAGAGGTGCGCGAACTTTGCAATTATTTTGGAGTCGCGGATTCTTGGACGGCGGCGTTCGCTGGCAAAACGGAACCCGTAAACTGTGCGAGCACCAAAAACTAAAAAAACTACAAGAAACAGCGAGAGAACAGCAAGAGTGAGCGCTCCTGTGCATCAAGAGACCATCATGTCATTTACTTTAGTTAGCACAGGTTCAGCTCTGCGCATGCTCAGTCATTCGTTCGGCCAATCGTGCTTCACTTGACTCGGCACGATCAAAATCAGCCAGTTTTAACGATTTTCGGGTAGAATGATTTTTAACATTGTTGGGAGAAAACAAAAAATTACAACATAATACATATGTTCAATATATTTTCTTTATCACAAATTGCAATATGTTACATTTTTATATAAACTATAAATGCGTGCTATAAATTCGGTTCTGTAAGAAAACACAGAAAACAATATATATTCAGAAGAACAACAAAAATCAATTTAACATGGAATGCAAAAATTGGTATATCATTATAAAAAAGAGTTGCACCTTTTTTTAAAATTCATATCAGGGTGCGTAAACATTTTGTTTTAGTTTGACATGATTACATGCACCAACAGGTTCGAGTGAAACATTTTCATGATAAACATTAAAAAATTATATAAATACTTATGAATAGTAATAACTAATTGAGTATACATTCTTTATATTAAGAGTGAAAAAGGTGTGCAAATATGGATGTGATTGTATATCTTATTTGGTGGGTCATTTGCACCGGTAGCGTCTCTCTCATTTTGTTAATTCAAGTGTTCGTCTACTTCATTTGTTTAACTATCAAGTCACCTAAATTATTTCCCATCTCCTTCGCGTGTTTCAGAACAAACGAATGTTGAAAATTATTTTTACAGACTTCAATCTCGGCATCCGGGTGTTTGCTTTTCATATCCGAATAATAGCTCCTTGGTGTCCAACCGTCTATTTTACTGTAATAAAAATAGAGCTTCTTTTCGTGCTTTGATATCAACTCGTGATCAGCTTCGACGACATTCAACATTTCTTGCTTTGCTAAGAAAAACACGCTTCTTAATGAATCCGGGTGGAGGAGTTGTAGTACAGGTTTGACACAATTTTTAGGGATACCGTAAAATATGCCAAAAAGTTGAACCAAAAAGAACTGTAACATTGTCGGGAAAAAACTGAAGATCCAGGCAAGGAAAACTAAAAGCCAAGATATCGGTAGAACCTGAAACATTTTAAACAATCAGTAATTGCCATAGATGAAAATTTAAAAATTATCATTTGAATTTAAGAGAAAATTATTTTAACACTATTTTAAGTATATAATTCAATAGAGAATGAATAACAAAAGAATTACAAAATTTGTTAGAAATTTTCCATTTGGACTTTCACTCATGTGTTCTACGGTCGGGAACAATAAGTAACATTTAACGACCCGTTCAGCAATTTCATCATCTCTCAACAAGTTCAATGCAAACCAGCTTCCAATGGAATGCGCAATTAAGTGCACATGGGAATCTTTTGGTATATACTTTTTGATAAACTCAGCCTGCAAAAAAGGGATATAAATTTTGATGAATCACAATGTTTAAAAAAAATTTCACGCTACTAGGCATGAATTGTGAAGAAAGTTGTGTTACCTTGTGTTCTAGTTGTCCTTTCATATCGTACAATTGTGTATTGTCAGCCAATTCAGGCATGGTGAAAGACAAATTTTTAGGCGGTTGTACGTGGCCCGCATGTCCCACTATCCAGACGGGCGTCTCGGGTGGTAACTTTTTTTTGATGACCTTTGCAAATTCTTCGTAAAATAAAGGCACGCCAGGATTTCCAGGGAAAATCAAAATCACATGCTTATTACTGTTGTCAGCAAGGCCTTCCTCAATCCATCTACCATGAGTTATAACTTCGGTTGGTACATTGTTGCATTGCACCATAGCCTTCACCATTTTTGTAAAATTTCAAAGTAACCTTGAACATGAAATTTTTTTATATAAGTAATACAAATTTAATATAATTTTTATTGCAATCGAAACAAACAATTTTTTTGTTTAGAAATGTGGGTTTGATTCATGTAAATTTATCTCAGTCTCGTTACTTTTGTACTTACCGTTAAATGTCAAATTTTGTAAGGTTAGTTATTTGAGATCGCTGGTTTTTATCTTTTCAAAATGATTCGCTGAACTTGAAGAAAGATGAATCACATTTACATTGCTGAACATATCATTGTGATAGGTATACGAACGACATAAACAACGGTTAACTGAAGTTGCACTGTCACACAAGATTGCCGCGTATAATAACATGTATTTTGATCGGTGTGGATTTTGACATAACCTTCAATTCTATACATCAGATGTTGATGCGGGGTTAGAGCGCGATATTTGATTTCAACTCGACTGGATTGCGCCCAAAAATAACCCGATGGAAATGTAATTTAATATTATCGTGGTTAATTATTCTAAAATCATAAATCATACGATACACATATTATGAAATGTATCTTCAACATTTTACGCGAAAAATAATACACAAATAACAAAAAAAAAATTAACTTAATTTTTTAATAGAAATAAAGTTAAACGTAACGTTTATAAACAATTGTACTCATTATTTAAATATCAAACCGTTTTTCTGAAACGTTTTTTGTACTTCATCATGTGGGCAGTAATATGCAAGTGGTTTTTTGCCCCTGATTATAGGCAACCTCATAAAATACTTTTATGATCATTATGTTATTTTTATGAGCACGTCTTAAATAAATTTATTACATTTGTAAATTTAAAATGTGTGTTTTTTGATTTCAGGGTAAAATAACTTTTTAAATGCTTTCATTTAACTGGTTTTCAATCTTGAAAAGTATATCGGTTTGTGCTGAGAAAATGTCAGGCTTAATATCACAAATCAACAATTTACTATAAACTTTATACACTCTCCGATAAAAAAAAATCGAGTTACGAAATGAATAATCGTGGTAATTAATTTTATAAAAAAGAAAATATTTATGAATCGTGTAATCACGAATTTTATAGAATCCAGATTTTTATAACTCGCAAACCGATTCTCTCGGAACAAAATTTTGCACAATTTTCAACCGTCCAATAATTTTTCACTTGTTCATTAAATACGTTTTATACTTTTGCAATCAGTCGGTACAAATTTTGCAACTGAAAATATGAAATTGAAACATTTTTGGGTAAATGACAGGACGACAGGATGGAAAATTTTAATTGCCGCTATTCAATTATCTTTGTTACAGTCCTCCTCCATAATCTGTAAAAATCAATCGAACTCGTTACCAAATAAATTCATTAAGGTAATTCAATTAAAAGTGTAAATGCAATAATCAGAAGGTAGAAAATGATATTCATCCTTGGTTCCCGTCAACAAAAATTTCAAAATCATTCGGAAAATGACGTTTTTCAATCAAAAGTATTTCATGCTGAAATTCATCACATCCAGCACAGTGTGGAAAGTCGGTATTTTCCGCACTAGTAGTCAAAGCGATAACTTGTACTGGCACTAGTAAAGATTTCTATTTAGAAAATTGAAAGACCTAAAAAAATTGTCTAATTTTGTCTCTGTTTCAGAAGTCAAAAAATAGTGGAAGAACCTCTTAATGGTCAATTACAGTGTTGATTGAGGGATATATCGTCAACCGGTTGAGATTGACGATGGCGAGGTCATCGTGGGCACCAATCTGATGTCATCCATCTGATGACTGTTATCTTGACCCGAAACGATAATGGGCATTAAGGAGAGGACACCACCTCAGATTGTGCGATCATTTGAGGCCAGAGTAGATCCGTTCGGGATTTCGATCAACCCGTTGAAAGATCCCGCGAACAGATTGTGACGGTAAAAAAGTGACATCAGGGTTAGAGGCACGTTTGCACCATAGCAAACAAAATGGTCAGATGCTGGCGCAGTTTTATCTGCGAGTTTTTGGGTGTCGACTAAAGTTCACAGGCGTGGCTAAGGGAGGCGGCCTACGTGCTGGGCGGCGCTGCCCGATGAGTAAATATTTGTCCGGGTGGGGAACGAAGCTCTCAGCCTCGGCGCCTGCAGTTTCAACTGGTCTTTCGAGCGGCGAAGCTGCTCGTTTTCGTCGTGACGCAGCCATCCAAAAGTCAAAAAATGTTCACCCTCATTATGTACATGTTGCGCGCAACAACTCCGCTCAGTCATAACCAGTGAACCGGGCGGCCGGACGATCAAGCCGAGCGCTCTCACAGTACTCGCCACGACACTCCGGGACTGGGTGTGTTGTTTAAGTGCAAGTGCTCACAAAGAAACAACCGCAGTGGACACGAAAGCTGATGATCCCGATCCAAACGGCCAACTGGAATATTCGATATTGTAGCGCATCGATCGTTGCCCGGGATAGCGAGGCCGTTTTGTAATCCTCCGACTTTAAGCTAGTTCGACCGATCCACCCGTGTTAAAGGGAATATATTCAAAGCTTCTCTTCCGCCTCGAAAGCGCTAGAATCTCGCGCGCCTTCCAACCGTTTCACCGGTAAACAACCAACCTTTTGCAACTCCAACTTGTTTCGCAATCTCATAAATAATCTTCTCTACTTGACTATTTCATTGTCCTTGTTATCTGTCAGATTTTTATTTTTTTTTTTTTTCGAATATAAATCTTTATTGTTTATAATTGTTTGTTTTCCCGTAGGTCCGTAGGGGATTGAAAGATGAGAATGAGACGTGTTCAACGTTGAGTGACAGTTACGTTTTGGCAGTTGACACGAGACGTTTAGCTCCAGAAGTGAAAATGTAGGAAGAAACGTGCAGCGTCGTAATGCGGGTCCAGCTTGAGAAGTGCCTCGTATGTTGACGACGACTGTCTGGTGCGCGTTTCAGTGCGAGAGTGCGTCGAGGGATCGATTTTAATTTTTTTTTGTTATTTTTTTTTTCGTTTTAAAGTTTTCCTTCCACCGGTTAAGGTGCGTGCGCTGTGCTGGTTACGTGAAGTCGTCTCCCCCGAACAAAGGGATACGCGGTTCGTTAGGATGTGAAGATTGAAGAAAAATAGTGTCCGTCTTTGTTTTCACAGAAGATGTTATACCTAAGGGAGCAGCAACTCTGACGAGTTTACGACGGAGTCTGGGATGGATTATTTTTAAGAATAGTGTGCCGTCTAGTCATCACAGTGGAGTTCTGTTTTATTGCAGGTAATATTCCCAATACTCGAAGATATGTTAAGTGTTTACCCAAATGTTTCGTTCATTTTCGAGAAAGGCAAAGGGTTTCGGGAACTCAGGGATACAAAAGAGTTGTTTTTTATGTTTTTTTCTGTCCCTCGTCAATTAAATCAGTTGTAAAATGTTTTATAGGTACTTTTTTAATGTTCTTTAGAAATTAGAAATTATTGATCAACAATCAGAGTTAGTTTAGGTTTTTTGTTTTGTACAGGGTGTTTTTTTTAACACCGTGACAAATTTCGTGTACAATTTTGTACAGTCTGAATAAAAGTCGACTGGACACATGGGAGTGGGGAAGCACAGTTGCAAACGTTCCGAGTCGCGATCCGACGGCAAGCATACTTATACCTGGGTTGTGTACGGCATTCGAAATGGTTCGTTCTATTCACAGAACCTACGGGGGTCCTGATTTCTTATTCCGCCGAAACGAAAAAAACACGACTGTAAATATCATCCCAAGCAATTGTGCATCACAAATGCAAATTGATTAATCCCGTCAGAAGTTGGGTAACAAGATTAAAACCGTACCAAATTGCCAACTTTTCGCCGATTTTTCAACATTCGTCGACTAATTTTACACTGTTGTTTAGACTCGCTTAGTTTTCCCCACTTGTTGCACAATATTTCCAATGTAGATGTGTGAGCTCTGGTTGTGGCATTTTGTACTCCTTTAGTTGGAAATTGAAAACTACTTGAAACGTGATCCTGACCTGGCGGCCATGCCAGCCCGCCCGGAGATGGGATCGGTGTCGGGAATCTGCATGGTTGTATAAGGAACGGCTAGTTCATGACCCAACCCGGACACCCCTTTTTACCAGACCAGTTGAAAGTCTATATTTTAGAAAACAAAAATATTATCCGAGTAAGATTTTAGATATGGTCACTCCGTTATCCATATATGAAGCCATAAACCATATTTGCAACATAAATGTTTCCCTGTCTCATCATGTGTCCCATTTTCGGCACATATGGCTTTAGATATGGCTTTATATATGTTTCAATATATGTCCCACAAATGGCTGCTACAAAATCACACATAATCAATTTTCACAATTTGTTTTTCTCCTTAAAACAAAATCACATTTGTATGCAGCATCTATGGAACCATGTGGCATTGATGGAGCCATATATAAATTTTTTACTTGGGAGATTGACGAGGAGATTGATGAAAATATTGATAGATGAAATACATTTTGTTACAATTTCGATTTAATTATAAACTCGGTGGTATTTGAACTCTGGTCAGTGTGCTAGAGCCATGTTTCGGCCACAACAACCGATGAGAAACGCCCGATCGAATTTCTCCTCCCGTAGTGAAGATATTGTCTGACTCACTACTACCACCGTTGTCCCCACCAACCGGTCGCATATATGTACACAATTGTACGCACGCTAGACCATCAATCAGTTATGAAATTAAACATGGAAATAAAAAAGGGCTCATAAAAAAACGTTGAGCGTTTTTTATATGCTCGCTTGAGATCTTAATCATTGTTTAGGGTATTGCACCATATAGTAAAAAAATAGTTTGAAAAGAAAAAACAACCTTCGGATTAGATTTTTTTTAGAATAAAAGAAAAGTAAGACTTTGAGTTTAAAGTTTACTTCACCTTAAAGTTTAGGCTGTAAGTTTAAGTTTGCACACCAAGTTTAAGTTTTTTGAACATCAGCATCAGTTAGTGACAAATAAAACAATTGAAATCATTCAGAAAGTTGGGATAACTGAGACACTCGAGTAAATTTGCTATTTTATAAAATTTGAAATTCTTTTATAAATGAAATTAAAGATTGAAATGATTGAAAGACTAAGAAAAAATTGTTTCAAATGAATGAGTGAATCAAATTTCGGTAGTGTCACATATTACCACTTGTCACAATTACCCCAACTGTCCCCACAATTTGAAATCAATCTGAAAAAACATTTTTTTACATCAAAAAGTGATTTGGGGAAGATTTAAGTTTTAATTTTTTGATACAAAACGGGCAAAATTCGTCATTCTTCTAGCAAAATAATTTTTATTTTCTGAGCGTGGATTTTGCGCACTGGACGGTGCGCGGTGCAACTGATGTGGTCCCCTACAAGTGCCGGATTGACGTAAAAGAAAAGTAAGCAGTTATCAAGGGCTGCCGAACACTATAGGAGCCCTTGAATGATTCATTAATCTCGAGAATCCGGAGTGTTTTCGTTTAGTTCCGAAGCACAAATGACTCGACGATCTATAAGAGATGAACATTCGTAAGGTTCGCCCGTCACGTTAAACGTCATATATAATTATAGTTAATATCACATTTGTATATGTGCGCACACAACCTTCAACGCAACGGTCGGGTTCTGACTTTCATGGGGTTTTCGGTTTGAGAAAGTAATTTTATGCGATTATCGTACGAATCGCATTTTTGTTGCATTTTCTTCGCTGATAAAATTATGCAATGATAGCGTTATTTCATGCGACATTCGCAAGGCTTCTTTGACGGTTCTCTCAGCGCATATTATACCGTACAATTAAAATTGTTTTACCTCTCTCTCCTTTATGTGTTAATCTTTGTAATTTTTTCTTTTTTTTTTCATGAACACTGAAAAAAGAGTGGATTTTATATTTTCAAATTAAATGTTTCATCTCAACTGTCCAATTATATTAATAATGATGAAAAAAAAAATTATAATATTGATGATAAAAGATACGTTTAAAAGAAATGCGATATGAAGACGATAAATTTAATTGGCGTGCAACGTCCGGGGTATTTGAATGTTCGGTGCACGCTGGCTGAATTTAGGGAACCGATTATTTAAGAAGCATTAATGATATTTGATAATAGCAGGCTTCCTATTATTATAATTAGGACCATTACGGCTTACGTAGGGCGTCGAAGTAAGCTGAATCGGTTCTGCCTACTTTTCTCTTTCTCTGCTCTCCACCATCTAGTTCTAACGCACTACTCTTATACACAGCTGTATCCACCGTACATGCTGTATTTAAAGATGTTTGACTTCTTTTTCAAACCGGTTCTCACTTGTTATCACGCGCACCAATGATGTACCGATATTGATATTTCTGTAAATCGAACCTTTCTTTCTACTTGCTCCGTCCAACTTTCCCTATTGTTTACGCCACGATATCACTTCGAAAAAAAAAAAAACCTTTCGAGCAAGTTGGTGGAAGGTTGTAAAAAAAACCTGTTCGCGTCGCTCTCTGAATCTAATCAGTCTCAAGGGACTTCGGACCCTTCCCATCTAGAAAGGGTTAATATTATATTTCAGACATTTAAAATGTATTTACATAATTATAAAAAAAGTATCATAATTATGCAACGAGCGTGAGATGATGCAAACTGTAAACAAAATATCAATCTCAAAACAGTTCAGATTGTATTTGGCATTTCGAATGTGACAATTTTTCTTCATCTTTTGTATACAAAAAATTGTCATTTTTTGTGTACCATTTTTTTTACAAGCTAATTTTCATTGGCCATAAATTTCTTCATTCAACAATTTTTTAAGTTTTCAATAATTTGTTTAACAGTGTGGTCAGAGAAATTTGTAAGTTCAACTGCTTGTTGTATTTTTATAACTTGGGGAAAGTTCGTGAACTTGATTTTGTCTAGTTTATTGTGAAACACATTTCAAAATTGGAAGTCTGAGTTGTCGATCGCATGGCAAAAATGGTTTTCGAGTCCGAAAGTTTTCACTTGATCAGTGGGTGGCAGAAAACCGACCGAACTGCGGCCTAATGCGGAGACCGGTCGCTGCGAAGAATTCAAGCATCTAATGTCCGAACCTTGGCGGCCTTGACCTTGAGACTTTCGACTCGACGCATGCGTGCGTGAACGTTCCCTTGTGCACACAGACATTCTCGCATTAAAGAAAATCATCTCGTTAAACTATGTGATTTTACTCCGCCGACCCGGTGCTTGTTACAACTCAACAATTATAACGTGCCGGTGTGAGATGTGTGGATGCCTTTGACCGAAAAGTGGATAGCCCAAAGGGGGGAAAAAATTGCTGAATGAAGTAAAAGAGCCCAATTATCAGAAAGGGAGGGAGAATTTGAGGATGACATAATAAGCGAACTGATCCACTCACGCGCGAACAATAACGAAATTTTGAAATCGAACAACATCTATAGCTGTACGAAAAAAGAATGCTCAGAACAAAGCGAGACGAGAATTACTTCGTCACCCTGCGAGATGAACTATTTCTGGTTTAGCCGGCCGTCAATCATCCCATCGGATAAGGATTAAGAGTAGACATTTCTGCTCTCCCTTAAAGTTAAAACCACTCCCTACGGGTTCTACGCCGCTACTCCGGCCTAGGCGCGTAGTATATCCTTTTCCTCCCACATGCGCCAAGGATCGACCTACCTAATGAATTTATGTACCGCTATCTCTCTGACTGATCGCTAATTAGTTTTTTTCAGCCATCATAATTTTGAATTCATTTTTTTCCCCCCTTTTCAAATTATACATTTCCAAAATATGAATGATGAACATTATTTATTTCAAAGGAAGATGCAACGCGCATTTAAATTGCAACATTTTAATGAAAACATTCCTGAGAGACTATTTTTTATACAATTATTTATTGTGAATAATGTGAATTTTGTTATGAATACTTTTTCAATTGTTTTATTTCAACCAATTGTGACGTTTCGTCCAAACATTTTTCATGGGAGAAAAAAACAACCTCCGTTCTGAAGGGGTCAGTTTTAGAATTTCTCATTAGTCCCGGACTTGATTAACCTGGCTGAACCTGGTGGTCCTTAAAAGGACATCTTATCAGGACTACTGTATATTTTAAAAATAAAATTTGTCCCACTAGGGAGAGAAAAGTGATGGGAGTTAGATGTATACCCCAACGAGAAAAGAAGAATGAGCCGGATGAAATTTCGTGGACAAAAAAGCATGTTTTAAAAGTGCTTGGTCGTGGTAAAATTCACGTGAAGAGGTGGATTAGTATTAATTGTCGCGATGGTGGTAGTCGTACAGATAAGAGAGTTAAGACGCGAAACATTCAAGACGCTAACTCGTTTGAAGTCGATGTGCCGTTCGCTTGCATACGCCAATCAGCATATCCTCTTTAGGAAGTCGCCATCGTGCATCTTTGTTGGGAGGCCTGTATCGTCTCGCTCACACCATTTCCTATACATCTTTCATACGCACGCGTTTACGAGATTAACATGTCTACATACAAAGGATACCATGTATCCATAAAGTGCCTCATTTTCACCAGCATTTAAAATGAGTTCGCACACAAAAGAAACAAAAACGAAAGAGAGGAACTAATTTAATAATTTTATAATTGTCACACCCCCGCGGCAGTTGGATATAACAATTGTTTTCGACCTTTCATATACGCGATCCCAACCAGATATCTCGTCAGCTCAAGACATTTCAGACAAAATGTTTCGTCTCTCTTATCGTGTTTCAACGCGAGCTGAATTGGCAGATAAAAACATATCATGGCGTTGGCAATAAAAAATAAAACGAAAAATAAAAGTGTTGCTGGACGAAATTCATGTTTCAACTTGGTTTCGCATTGTCTGAGAAACTTTTATAGAAGAGGAAATCCGCACTTCTTTTTTTTTATAACAGGTTCAAAATCTTAAATCGTCTGATAAAGAAAAAAAAATTTATGAAGCTGAGAAAAAGAGTCTGGCCACGCCTCAGCGTATACTTAAATTTATTACGCCATTCACGTGTGCATTAATAGAGTACACGCGTGACGTAAACATTCATCAACACAAGGGTATAATGTCGGAAGTCACATCCAAACCGGAAACAAAAGATGGCGCTTCAAGTGGGGATCCTTTTTCCGAACCTTTTTCATTTTTCAAAAAAAATGTTATGGTGCAAAAATGATAAAAAAAAGAAAACTGTCGAGAAATAAAATTTAATTGAAGAAAATTGCATTTGTAGCTTCGGGAGGGAAGAATCCGATGTTGGTCCCTCCCGTGGCCTCATCTGGGGGTCGCCATGTGGGGGATACTGTGACATCCAGGGGTCTGCCAACATCAGCAGGTACAGCGGCTCTATGGCCTTTGACACCTGCTCAGCCGATTCAGCCCCCGAACCAACAGCCCCAATCTACGCCACCCCTCGCAGCAACCCCTGCGCCGGCATACAATCAAGGTACAAATTCCTGTCGGGAACACGATGTTCATCAAGGCACCACGATTAGCAGGCGCCTATAATTTTTTTTTGTTCGAAGGATCACAACTTTGGAAATTAGTCAATTGTAAATTATTCCAAAACGATCCTCACGTTCACAATTTATTATTTCGTGCTGCTCTCGCAGTTTGGATTTATTAGAGGTGCAAAGTTGGATTTTAAAATGTTGATCCAAAGAAGGTGCCTTTTTTTGTCGATTAAAAAAAATAGAGTCCATTTGGCTGTTTGGTTATTACAGGTGTTGGTCGATATGGGCTATATTCGTTGTTTCCGGGGGATGGGGGAGGCAGTTATGTCACCTCAACCATCCCCGGACCACCGACTTTGACTACACCTAAGGCTCATCATACATCTCACAAGGGTAAGAGCTTCCTAAATAATTATTTCGTTTTTGTTCTTCTCGCTCTGCTTCTTTGTTTGTTTAATCGCCTACTTTTCTTTCGATAGACCCAATTCACAGAGACCTTTTTCCAAAAGGTTTTAAGCAATCATTGCAGGTTATTGAATAGCAATTTCCCTCTAATTCAATTAGAGGGAAAAAATTGGCTGAGTGGTTGAGAAAAATATATTACTCTATACAAAATATGAAACGTTGAGATGAAGTTTTAGCACTCAAACATCAAAGTGTCTGAAATATAAAACCCAATAAAGTTTTTTTTTTCTATTTTGCTTCCACCAGGCTGTTGTTTTCAATAAAAGTTTTTAAATAAAAGTGATAGAAAAAAATGAAACCCTCCATCAGTCACTTTGGCTGAAAAATATTGTTGATAAATGCTGGTTGTAACTCGATTATTAATAGCTGTTTTAAATAACACTTTTATGTAAAACATATACATTCACTTTTATCTATTAAAAACTCCTTTTTTTTCTCGTGAACAGAGTCATCCCGAACAAATAGATCAAGAAAACGAACTATAAATAGAATTACCAGGAGGTCCAACTTATATCATCGGATTATATCATATGTTTACATGCTTTTGACAAAAAAAAATTTTGTTCAACCTTTTTTAACGCCCAGATGGAAAACAAATTATAACTTTATAAATCTCTTATCTGATGACGAAATATAATTGTATTTTATGAAACAAAAAAATCTTTACGATTCATCAATGAGTTTGTATATTAGCTCATTTATCTGGATTCAACACTCGCATTAATCATTAACGACCATTAGTGAATAATCTTGCTGGCATTTTCGAGCGAGTGATTCTTGAAACGAGAATGATCTGATGATCACGTTGTCCGGGTTTCATACTGACACTCACATATCGCACATATATTTTTCACGCCGTCGTACCTCATACAAATGCGAAACGCTGCAGGGGGTTTTTTTCTCCGGCCTCGTGCGACGACACAAAAATACGCGCACAATAACGTTAGAGCACAATAGACCAACGACTCAGAGCTCTAGAACTCTTGCTTCAAGACTCTGCCCGGTGATGACGCACTATTTATTATATTATAGGTACATGGGCGAACAGGAAATTTCGTGCTCTTGAATTAAAATACAATATTAAATAAAATATAATATTTTTAATTTGACAAATGTCATTTTGAAAAAAATAATCCATCTTTAAATCCATTTTTTGAACGTTATAATTTTTTATTCGCAAAATGTTTTTCGTTACTCGAGTGCCGCTAAAAAAGTTGACAAGAAAAGTTCTTATTTGTTTAATTAGAAAAAAAGGACGTTTAGTACGATAAAAAAAAGAAGAAGTAGATTAAAGTGGAATTATTTGTATGTGTTTCAGTGTCGGAGAGTATGTTCTCTGCGGCTGTAGGTGTGGGTGTGGGTGGGTACACTTGGGGCGCACCCACGCCACCCCCTGGTTCACCGTATAGCCCCGTTCCTGTTACACAGTTGGAATTCCTTGCTAAAAATTTGACCAGCTTAGCAGCATCGCCCGGACAACCGACTTTGGGACTACAGAGTGTTGGCACTGTCAACATTGGCAGTTTACACCATGCTCAGCATACTCAACATACCCAACACACTCTCAATCTCACAACTGGACTTCATCATCTTCATCATGGTAATTAATTTCAAAATAATAAAATTTCAAAATACAAAAAAAGTAGTAAAAAGTTATTTCAGTCAGTCGTTTATATTATTTTGCATTTTCAATTATTGTAGGCACAGTTGGGGGTGAGTGTGACAGGTGGGGTAAATGCGATAGTATCGAAATTACATTCACAAATTCCTTTTTAGTTGGATTTATATAGATTCAATAATAAGAACCTTCTTTTTAAGTCTCCTTAAACAAAAAAATTTTACGTTCAAAAATAACAAAGTTATTTGAGTGTCACATTTACCCCAAGGTGTCACTATTACCCCAACTGTCCCTGCAGTTTTTAATTTGTGGTTTTATATTTAAATATTGAAACTAAAGTTGACTGAATGTTACAGTAAAGAAATGAAGAAACCTGAGCTGATACGAGTTGAATTTTTGAATTGCAGGCAGCGGGATTCATCAGAATGCATTTTCACCGCAACTGTCACTAGTGACAACTAACCCGCCAGCTTTAACAATCAACAGTTTTACGCCACCTAACTCAGGGAACGACATGGTGCCCACAACTGGGGTCGTTTTGCAGGAATATCAATCGCCGACTGGTTCAAGTATAAATTGTGCGAGCTCTCTGAACTCTCCCACCTGTGCGAACAGTCCAAATGGAAATACGAACTCATTGTTGGTTTCGGGTGGCCTTTCTACAAACGGCAACGCGACACAACTGACCGCAAAGAAACGAGAAGCCTTCCTACCCACTCAAGGCCAACCTATTAAATTGGAAAATAAACCCCGGCAGCCTTGCATTTGTAAAACAAACAATGGTTAGTTTCGAAAATCAACCGATATCAACAAGTGTTTGTACAACTTTCATCAAATCATGTATACCAAGCTCCTCAAAACCAACCGAACAAAACAAAAAATTGCTTTCAAATGTTGTATTTCACTCTTTATTTAAATTCGATTCAGATTTCATTTTACTAAGGTTCGGTTAAATATTTTTTTTTTAATTTTTTTGTTTTTAGGTAAGTCGAAAGTTGTTCATTCGGATGCTGGATGCAGTAGGACGCTACCAGTGGTTTCGTCGTGGAACAACCAAGACCTCACAGTTTCAATGAACGCAAACAGTGACGGTGTAAGCCCAAGCGCCAATTCAACTGATTTAGTCAAAAGAGAACCACTTGCTTCCGTGCCATGTCAAGTAGCAGAGGTATCCACGTCGCTACACGCCACTACTACAGCCGTTAAAATTGAACCAATGCCACCAAAGTCGGAAAACAGTACGCATATACATTCACGTTCTCTTACTAATATAGCGCGAGCTCTTTAGCACCTCTTTCGAATGGCCTCTTGAAAAGTCGTTCCTTCAAACGTATACAGAACTGAAATTAAAATGAGAGATATTATTGATTTGCATATTAACCGGAGGGACGTGCATTTTTATTGTAGGTATTATTGTATCGAATGGTGGAACGGGAGGAATTCCAGTAGGCATAGCAGTTGCGCGTCAAAGACTGCAACATCAAGAAACTTCATCGTCAACGCGTAATGTCTCATTAAGTCATCATCACACCAGTTACCATCATTTCCAGCCTAATAATTTAGGTGAGCATGTCAAATGAGTTTGGTTTATTGTTCCGCACGTTTTGTGGTTTGGTTTATTATATATATAGATGTCCCTGATAAGGCCATCAATTTGATCAATAACTTTTTAGAGAATAACACTGACCTCTTGAAACTTTAAATCAGTACTTGTGGCCAACTTTGTTGTGAAATTTTATTTCCCTTTTTATTCAATCACGCTTTTTTCTATTCTGTGGATTTTTGTTATGTGAATTTTTTTTTCATCCTGTCAAACTTTCGCAAGGACGTCGAATTCAATTTAAATCTATAACAGAACTGTTGCCAATTCGGTGCAACGTCCAACAAAAGTTTACATCCATAAAACTTACTTTATTAGTGAGTTATTCATAACTTATTCGTATTTTGCTGTAAGAAGTTGGAGTCAAGTTTGTAATGATAAGATCTTAACAAACTTGGGTGCCGAGTTTAAGAAAAAAAAGCGCTCTCATTTCCTTGAAAATGTGTCTGGATACGATCATTTTGACATTAGATTTAAAAAAGACAGAGCTGGCTTATCTGAAAATGTCAGAGCCATAAAGACAGTCAATTTTAATGCAAAGTCAAGGCATAACAAATGATCAAGGATGAGAGTTTGGAAGTTCGACAAAGATACGATCGTACCTCTTTTCAGAGCGCCCACAGAGAATATTACAAAAAGAATGTACCATGCGGGTTAATAACACGCTTGGCGTGTAATTGCAAAAAAAAAAAGAGAAAAGTTATATGAAACATCTTTTGACATGATTTTGACACTTTTAGCGCGAACTCGTGCGAAGAAATTTCTCAATGATGAAAATGCCCTTTGTCTGAAAAATTCCCGACCATAAAACATGATGACGAATCACTCTGCTATTTGGATTTGCAACATGAGCACTGTAATTGGATTATAAATTTTACTAATTAACAGTCGGAATTGTGGTGAGAATTCTTGGACCATCAACTTTGGTGGATAAGTTTTTAATCTGTTCGGTTAGTTGGAAGTGTAAAAGTTGACTGGTTAATGTATAGAAACGCGCCGAGTATGATAGAGTCCGAACTGTTCAACTACGATCAGTTCGGGAAAGGAGAATATAAGAGAAGGGAGGCAAGAAATGTGTGCAAATAGAAAAAGATAGAACTGGTAGTTTGAGGTTCATAAAGAGCGCTCACGAGAGAGGGGATGATATTGCAGGGAGCGGCACAGCCATGGCGATGGGTGGAACGGCCGTTGTACATTGCAGCCCAGGAGGGGATGATCGAGCCGCCCACTTTGCGTTTCCAGCCGGTGGCAGTTTACCTCCTTCGATCAACGCCGCCCTCGCGGCCAGCTTTGGAAATATTAGCGGCACAGCCACCAACACAGCCAACACTGCAGCAGCTGCAGCCGCAGCCACCGCGACTACCTGGCCGCCTACAATCTGGCAGTATCCCGCGGCCGCAGCCGCCGCTGCTGCAGGTAACGTTGCTCCCATTTTTACTCGCAACGATCAAGAAAAGTACAACTTTTCACCAGGCCAAAAAAAAAAATGTTCTTCATCACCCTTAAATCAGACAGCTTCGCTCCACAGGCAAACATTTTATATGCAGCCATATATGCTGGCATATATGTCATATATGCCACGTATATGCAGCCATTCATATTCCACGTAGCATATATGGTAACATAAATTACCTACACAGCCTCATATATGATTGTATATATGTAGCATATATAACAGCATATATGAATAATAAATGTTATTCGTTTTGCCTGGGGATAGTTTTCATTAAACATTTGCAAAGGCCGCTCCGTAACGATGACGTTTTTCAAATTTGAACCACAGGAACAACTTTCAACCGATTTACATTTTGTTTTATCATCCAACAAACACGCATGCATGTGATTTACAGCAGGGCCATTGCAACGCTAACATGCCTGATCTAATGGCCACCCAACGATATGATAATATCGGCATCGGTTGTGTAGTAAGGCTTAAGAAGGCCTGGTCAGATCCACATTAGTCAGCGCTCTTACGCGGATCCAGTTTATATTATAAGGCTCCATTGTTTTTCACTTTTCGTGCGATTATTTATTTATTTATTTTTTTTTTATTGATTTTAAACATTTTTTATTTTCTACAAAATATTTTTTTGTGATATTTTATCATAATTATCAAAATTCAGAGCAAGCCAAAAGCTTTTGAAAAGTATGAAGAGATTATGTTAAACTGTATACTTACACCGAACAAGTGTTTTTTGAATCGATTCATTTCTGACTTGAGCGTTTTAATGTACTATTAAAGGAATAATTTTTGAAGGACGATAAAGTTTTAAAGAGAGAAATTCCTCTTAAATATAGTGAAACGACGCCGAACCACATGATCGATATTTAATATTTAATCCGCCCCTGCTCTTATGCGTCAATCGCACATCAAAGCTTATTATTTTCCCCGTTGCTATATGTATTTCCCCTCGAAATATACACACACTCAGCTACGATATATAAATTCGATGAAAAGTTTATCGCCGTGAAAAATAGATAAAATCATCAATTTCCTACTCCGCCATTAAAACACTTTGATAAATGATTGTTTTGCAATCTCGTGTGTTAAATGTTTGTTCTCACGTGCCCATAAAAGTATAAAGCCGGAATCAAATTTCCTCCTATTTTTTTCTCTCACATTTTCGCGTTTTATTACCGCTTTTATTATTTCTTTTTTACAACAAAATTTTTCCTTTCCGAAATTTGATTTTGCGATTATTTTAATTTCTATGATTTTATCTGTATTGTTTTGATTTTTCTTTTCGTAGCGATACCAATGGAACCTATGAACTTTCCACAAATGGGGGTCGGACTGCAAGGCGGCTTTCAAATTGTTCGTGATCCAACGACCGGCCACCTTCTATTGATACACGCAGCTGGTAAGTGCCTGGTACTGATGCTGCGCGTATCGCACATTCCAAAAAAACTTAATCAATCAAAAATCATTTGCGCAATTCGTCAGTGAAAAATCCATGCGCTGGATGACCCAGAACCTAAAACGAACATACACAATTATAATTTTTTATTATTTCGGGCGCGCCATCTCACATAAAATGATTGATTTGAAAAACCTGTGGTTCGAGAGGCTGCCGAGTCGTAAAAGTGAAAATAAAAACTTGTAGCCTAAGCGAGAAACGAGGAATAGTAGATGTATATAATATATCCCGATGGAAAAAGAAACTTGGCTTTTAAATTAATGACTATATTTGGTACGGTGGACTGCGCGATAAAGAGCCGTGTCCACGTTCTCGGAGGCTCGCAATTTTACGCTCAACTATCAGCGTAGCAACTCTATCATTCAGTATGTTTTAACAATATTTTACAGAGCAAATGCAGCAAGCGGTAGTCTGGCCAAATTACCATAATCACGCTAACGCTAATGTGAGCGCGGCGCCGCCCCTGTTGCTTCCGCCTCCACCGCCGTCGTTGCAACTCTTCAGCGACATCGGCACAAGGGTCGTTCTCACTGAGAGCAAGAAAAAGCAGCAACCAGGTCTTCCTATTGTTAAAATCGAATCGGACTGCGCTAATAGCCCGACAACGATAATAAGTAATTTCAATTTCAATTTTTATGTCAATGCAATTTTTTTTATTGCTCTTAACCCTCAACCTTCCCTTGAAAAGGGATGAAAATCGAATCGAAACTCCGATTAGTGTATGATGCAATTAATCAAGAAACAGAAAATATAACAAGTCAATGTATCAAATACGATGCAGTGGGGGGTTTAAGAGTTAAAGATATTTTTTTTTTATTCAACTGATTTTAATTTATTTCGTTCAATAGCGTCCGCTGAAACAACAAAAGCTTTGCAAACAGTATCATCGATCACTGGAACCTTGGTTCCGGACACACCAATGGTCACAACCCTGCAATACTATCCTCACGCTCCAACACTCGTCCAAATCAGTCAAACCGAACCAACTCATTGCAAATCACAGGTAAAACTTTGATTCTCATCAATTCAAAAAGTAACTCGTTTGTTTCAACTGAATTAATTGGTTCAATTTGTTTTTCATCTTTTTATTTATTTATTTATATTTTTTGCAAAAAAACAGTTGTTGATTTCAAAAGCAACTTCGCCAGTATCGTGTCTGACCCCACCCCCAGAGACTTCGACGATCAACACGATAGGAACAACGCACAGCGTCCAGGACGCTTCTAATCAAACCGATACGCCGATTGTTGACGAGGATTTCATCGACACGATCGTGAAGCAAGAGAAGGGGCTGAACCCGTGTCAGCTACAGACCACGACGAACCTGACCAACTTCGAGATCGTCGCGTCGTCGCCCGAAAAAATTTGCAATGTCGTGCGAATCACCACGACGACCAGCGTCAACACCGCCGGTTTCGTCGGCAAGGTTGACAAGGCTGAGAACACCATCATCAACATGGCGGACTGCACCAAGTACTCGCTATCGAGGAACGTCACCTCTGT
This sequence comes from Trissolcus japonicus, assembly GCA_030522925.1. Lineage (NCBI taxonomy): Eukaryota > Metazoa > Arthropoda > Insecta > Hymenoptera > Scelionidae > Trissolcus > Trissolcus japonicus. The sequence goes on from JAPYZS010000037.1 coordinate 157,670, forward strand.
GGACCACACGATCGAGCAGGTGATAACTCGTTGCGAGAAGCCTGAGACTGAACCGGTTGTCGTTAGGAAGGAGAGGGTCGAGAGGTCAAAGGCTGGACCGCGGATCATCGAGATCACCGAGGAAAATTGTGACAGTTTTCACGAGAACATCGAGTTCTTCAGTAGAAGGAGGTTGCCCAGCGAGGAGCCCGACGAAAGACCTACAACTACTGAGGAGATCCCTGTCGAAAAGGAGACTCCGGTGGAGGTAAAATTTGTATGGATACTTTTTGTTTGAAACAAATTTTTCCTCTCGTTTGATGAGAGGTAGGTTTGATGTTTAATTTTAATTGTCAGATCAAGGATCATCTCGAGGAAGAAACTAGAGGAGAGGAAGACTACGCGCAAGAAACACGCGAACCCAAACCGTGTGGAGTCAAAGCCAAGTTGTTTGACATGCCGTTTATTGGCGACGAGCACGAGGTCGATTCCACGCAGGCACACGCTAGCGCAAGTACCGACACGGAAGGTGCGAACAAAACCGAACCAAGGATCGAGAGCGTGGACAAATTCAAGAGGAATTTGACCGTTCCGTCCTGCGCGAATCAGACAACGAAGAGCCACGAGGAGGGCGTCACGAAAACCCCCTGTCCAAGAAGACTGGAAAACGGACTGAAAAAACTGATTTTGCGCTCTTGCGAGAACTCTTTAGATAAGATTTGCACGACTGAATTGATACAACAAAACGGTACTCTTGAAACGAGCAAAAAGATAGACAAATTAGATAAAACGGACGAAGATATCAATAGAAATAGCACAGGTGAGATTTTCTTTTTTGGTCACAGTTTTTGTATTTTGTAATCAAAAGTAATTTTACATTCAAATAATTTGATTAATTTGAATTAGATTGAATTGGAAATAATTTTTAGATATTGAATGTTTTTTTCGGCTCTAATCTTTTCAGCATTGACAAATGTAAATGAGACGAAGAAGGGCAAAACCAAATTGATGGTGGATCTGAGCGGATTAGAATTATTATCGAACAGTATTGAACAATTCGAGCACTTGAAGCCCGAGAATGAGAAGCAATCAGACTCGTCGCCGTCAGAGGAGAAATCACCGACGAAGCCTAAATCGATGACACAGCCCAACGAAGCCAACAACAACGTTGACAGTCCATTACGCTTATTGTGTGCATTAGCAGAACAGAGATTCATGGAGGAGGTAGCCGACGATCCGCAACAGCTGAAGCAATGCGGAAAGCCACCGAAAAAAAGTCAATGCCAACACTTGGAAGACAAAGTTAAAGCCACTGAATCAATCCAAGTAACAAAACTGATCGAGACTGCAAACGAGACGCCGAGCTTGGGTGTGAGTTTCGTTAACAAAGAGACGATGATGAAACTGAACAATGAAAAGATGAGGAATGACGAAAATGCTGAGTCGTCGGGCTCGGAGTCGGAAGAGAACGCCCAGGAGGAAGACGAGTTGCCCCATAAAGAAGCAACGACGGCTCAGGAATGCGACAGACACCAGTACAAAAGTGTCGACTCAAAGCTCGAAGCTAAGAAATTTCTTGCCAGAAAGTCGCGCAGCAGCAACGATAATGACGATGACGACAATTGGCCTAACATGAACCTGATGGAGCTTGAGATGAGGGTCCAGTTGGCCACTATTCAAAAACAATATCGCGAGAAACAAAAGGAATTGTCCAAACTGACCCCTAAAAAAGACGAAAAGAAAGTCAATGTCAAATCGAAGAAACGGAGTTTGTCCCCCAGGTAACTTTTCTTTTTTTTTTTGTTTCGTTTTGTTTATTGAAAATTTTACAACTTGAAAAATTAATAATTTGATTTTTTTTTAGTTCTGATTACGAGAACGAGTCTTCAGTAAAGTATGAATCAGACGATTCAGAAAGAAATGATTGTTCAACGCAAGTCCAGATGAGCGTCCCAAAGTCGAATCTTATGAAAGTGTTTGAACCCAAAAGTCATATAAGATTGCTGGACAGTATACCAAGTGTTGAGACAGTTCAACAAGTATCTTCACCAACAGTCTCATCAGTTAACGATGACGACGAAATGAAAGAGGACGAGGATGTTAAACTTAAAGTCAAAAAAGTTGAAGCAGCAGTGAGTTCTAGTTCGGCGTCAAAGAAACGGAAAGTCGGGCGACCAAGGAAACTTTTGTACACGTCCGGCAGTACCAGATACTTTACTGAAACGATTGTCGCTAAAAAACCGAAGAGTAAACATGCTTTGATGAAGTATGTTATGAATTCAAAGAACAAACAGTTGCAAAACAAGGTGACTATTCAATCCAGTGTTACAAGTTTTTTTTTTTAATTTTAATATCTTTTTTTAATTTCATTTTTATGGGCATTTTTTATATCTGTTTATTCTTTCAGTTGAACATACCGATTTTAAAATCATCCAGCAAGGTTGGAAAATTGTCAAAAACTAAAATCAAATCAGCGAAACAGACTCAGTTGCACAACAAAAGTGTCATCAGTTTGATCCTGGCTGAAAAGGAGAAGCTGAACAGGGGAAATCATTATGCCAAAATCAGACCCAAATTGAAAGCCGAAGTGAAAGTGAAAACGTGGGACGACGATGAATGGGATAGTTCTAATCGCGATGGCACGGAATTTTCATCGCATTTGTGTGAGGAAAACTCTCACAAGGTATAGAAATATAAAAAAGATATAAAATTTCTAACAATTTGTTTAAAAAAATTACCACAAAAGTAACAAAAAATTTTCAAAAAATTGCCACAAGTTGTGAAAAAAGATGAAACAAATTTTAAAAATATGCAACAAAGTTACGAAGAAAGAGTTGTAAATTTTTGTTTGAAAGAACAAAATGTTTATTTTATTTAGGAGGAGAAAAATGACGAAAGTAGTCACGAAATGAAGAAGAGTGAGAAGTTGAAGAAAAAGAAGAGGAAGATGAGCGGTGAATCAGCGGACAGAAATGATGCAAAGCGAAATAAAACCGGCTCCAAGCATCGGTCAAAGGAAGACCGTAAGGAGATAATTAAAAACAAATGCAAATTGACATCGGCTCATCTCGAGATCGACCAGTTGCGAGTGCTCACGGCTATTGGGGGCTTATTTTATGCCGGCAAGCTCAGCGCCGTCCAAGCACCCGATGTATATTCCATCACCCTTGATGGCGAACGAGGAAATCGGCCTCACATTCATTCGCGGGAGGAGATTTTGCAAGATACGGTAATAGAATTTGTTCAATCCATATTTTCAACTTTGAAAATTACTTCATTATTTAAATTAACAAAAACAATTCAGTTATTTTTAAACAATTCTATTATATTTAACCATGTCAATTATTACTGAACATTCTAATTGTTTTAAACGTTTAAAAAAATCGTTAACAAAAATTATAACCAAGACGAAAAAAATTGTATGTTGCAGATTGTCGAAGTTTGTCCAGAATCAACAAAAGATTTACCGCCCGGTACTAGACTGTGCGCATACTGGAGCCAGCAGTATCGCTGTTTATACCCCGGTACTTCCGTCGAGCCATCAGAACCCGATCCTGCCCTTGATGAGAAATTTGTCAGTGTGGAATTCGATGATGGTGACAGCGGTCGAATATCACTCGAAGACATTCGTTATCTGCATCCAGATTATCCTGTTGTCGGTTCGTATTTTTATTTCAATTGTAATGTTTACCTCTACGATACCGACACTTTCTTAGTAATTGATCGCAAACTCAGTTTGCGTTCATCAGACAAAACAACTTGTCGTGTCTTGTTTTCATTATTGGTCCGAGTCAACTGTTGTCACCTATTGTTAACCTCAAAGCTTTTTTTTGCTACTGTGTGGAAAGTAAAATCAAAAACATATTAGTAAATATAAATAAATAAATAATTAAAAAACTGAAGACACATTTTCAAATCATGGGTAATCATGTATCGACAGGTGAATAAAAACACAAATCATAATACACAGGAAAATAAAAACAAACCTTTCTTACTCTCTGTCTCTTATTTGAACGCGTTTAAAAGCAATCATTATAGTTCTTTTTTTTGCTTAATACATTCAATATTTCTTTCTTCAGAATACGATACGAACCCTCTACTCACACTGGGGAAGCGTCGCAGACTGGCCTCGTCGGATGATAAACGTACTCCTAACGGAGCTCAGACCATGTCGATGAATGCGCAAGAAAACGTGGAGAACCAGGACGAGTATTTATCAGCCTCAGCTGTTGATAAATCGAGCGACGAGGAGTACAAGGAACGTCGAAAGGCTAAGAAGCATCGGAAGGACAAATTGAAAAAGACAATCGACGGCAAGAAGAAGCACAAAAAACACAAGTCAGGCGAGCAGCACAAAAAACACAAACACAGGAAACATCGCAAGCACAAGCACAAGCGGTCGCATCATGATAGCCAAAGCGAAGCCAGTCAGTGCAGGTAAAAACATTCATTTATTTTTATATTGAATCAACGAAAATGGACGATCAATAATAATAATTAAATAATTATGATTAATTCATTTGATGAAATAGATAAAGTGAAAGAAAATTTACAAATTGATCAATGTAATTTTGTTTTTATGTTTAGTGGTGACAGTTCAAGCCCGAAAAGCGAGGAAGAAAATGCAATGTCATGCAACGAGGATGCATGCGAGAATGAAGCCAGTGTGGAAAACAAGATAGGCCGGATGCTTTCATTTTCCAGACAGTTGCCAGAGGAGGAGCCGAAAGAAACCGTGGAAGTAGACGCTGCCCCTGTCGATGAAACTGAAAATGAAAATGAAAAGATAGTCGTTGAGGAGGAAGAGAAGGAAGAAAAACCCAGTTCGACAAGGGAACAAAAGTCAAGAAAAAGGAAGGCATCAGTGGACAAAAAAGATGTGGTGGAGAGTAAGAGCAAGATGGCTGCATTTCTGCCTGCTCGTCAGCTGTGGACTTGGTCCGGACCCGGATACAAAAGACCCGGTGCGAAAGGCAAATCGAAGAAAAAGTTCTTCAAAGCCATAACTCGGGGCGAGGAGGTCATAAATGTTGGTGACAGTGCTGTCTTTTTGTCGACGAGTGTGCCTGAGAGACCCTACATTGGAACCATTGAGTCCATGTGGGAAACCACGAATTCCAGCATGATCGTCAAGGTCAAGTGGTACTATCACCCAGAGGAAACTCAAGGATGCGGCAAACTGGAGCACCCGGTATGAAACGATCAAATTTTTATTTAAACTACTGTATTAAATTTTTTTCAATGTTTTCCAATGTTTTATATTTTGTTGTGTTAAATAAACGGTTTTTGTTACAGGGTGCCTTGTTCGATTCGCCCCATGTGGATGAGAACGATGTGCAAACGATCTCCCACAAGTGTGACGTTCTACCGCTGGACCGCTTCAAACAAATTATGAGCGAGCAGCCCCAGCGTTATTACACAATTTATGAGAATAACGATCTATACTATCTTGCCGGCCATTACGATCCGAAAAATTATCTAATCAAATTCGAGCCGGGTGTTGTTTGAGAAAAACTCAAACTCAAAATTAAGCTAACTTAATGTTACTTAATGTATTAGATATTAAAAATACAAACGAACCAGACGATTCGACAATTTTATTGTCCAAGAGAGACGAAGTTTCTTCGGCGCATCACCTTTGATATCATTCTGTGAGATTTTTTGTTTCGAAAAGTTTCGAAAGTTATTAGCGTTATTGTGTTATGTTTCCTGTTCAATTGTTTTGATATGGCATTAGACATGCCACAGAGTCGATTTTTTTTATACAAAATAAAGAATTGTATTATTTTTTGTTCTAATGCAAATTTAAAAATGTGATGCGCCCAATGTAACGCGTAGAATGCAATAAGTATGACAGTGGCATTAAGTTAAGGTGCGCGTGTGGCTTTTGTAAATATTGTAAATAGCGTAGCAGCAAAAGTCGTATTAATATTTACAGCGAGAATAAAGATAATGCAAACAAAAAAAAGCATAGTGGAACTGTAAGCGCGGTATTGAATCATACACGTACAAAAATACGGGTTTTTGAAAATCTCGCGACGCTGAAGCGCAGCACACAACGCATTGTAAATAATAAAATAATTTTATTTTCAAATTGTTAACAAATCGAAACGCGTTGTAAGCGCTTATTTTTTCACTAAATAATAACATGTATTTTTATGAACGTTGAAAATGAGGAAACAGATAAAAAAAACGAATCGACATTAAGTGATGCGTAACAAATCGTCATGCCGCGATTTTTGTTTGGATTAAGTTTTGAGTATACGATTTGAATATTTCTGCGTGCAATGGTTAATGTATTTTTTTTTTCGGAAATGATGAAAAAGAATGACGTACGTCCTTGGAAAATTCGCGATATTTTCATAAAACTCATGATCGATTGTAAGAATTCGACTAAAAACGCTTCGAGTGGCGCCATCATTCTTGCAACAACAAAAAAATCACGCCTGTACAAATTTGGATTTTCTAAAACATTCTAAGCTTATGAGAAATTGTATTTTCAAAATATTTCCATTACACATGGTGCTAAAAACGCAATACTACACCGACTTTTAGTTTGTAAATCACAATAATTCATCTCGGAAAATCTAATTAAAAAAGAGGGAATCCGCAAGCTCACACTAACTGTTTACAAATTTTGCTATAATTACGTTGGTATCGTTGCGACGAACCCATTTTCAAGCTTGTTAATTCATTTGATTAATTCCTCATAATTTTTATACTTCGCACTGTAATTCGTTCGACTGACCAAGTCCCTCTCTTTCTCTACTCTTTACTAGTGCAAGAATTATTTTGTTCTCTTTGTGTCATGATGGATAAAAAATTCTCCATCTGCTCAACGGTGCAAAAATTAGTTTTAAGGATTTTTTTAATGCAAAAAATGTAATTTTTTATAATTCAGTGTATAAATTTGCCAATCGAAAGATTTTACTGGAATTTAAATTCTACATTACAATTTTTTATATAGAGATTATATTGACGAAAATTTGATAAAATAAAAAAGCGTTAATTTTATGACAGGTCGGAAATTAAATTCCAGCAAACCAAGTTTTACGTGAAACTTTACCCAACGTATACAATTGAATTAGTTGTACAATTCTGAAAGCAGTCCAATGAAATTTATTGCGACACTCAAATCTGTGGGGATGTTTCTGAACTATATTAAAAAATAACTTGTATCTATGTCTTCCTATAGCGCTTGTAACTTTTCTAAGCATTCGGACATTGTTTCCGATGTTCTAATAACAATCACATCCAATTCGAATGGATGAGAAAACTGATCGCTTCTTTTTATTTGACTCTGTTTTAGCTTTTCATTTGAAATGCATTCAAATTGTCCGAGACCACACTACGAAAAGAATGGCCACACTTTACACAAGTTTTACATTTATTAAATGTAATGTTCAAGATTTAATAGTTGAAGAATAGACGCAATGCAATAAAAACGCTTTTTTCTCAGATACATGAAAGAATTCAAATGACCGCGTATCAAAGATGGATTTCTGAAACAATTTTTAAGAATGTATTTACAAATTGCTCGAATTCCAACAAATTATTATCATTATATTTTTAGTCATAGGGATGAATAAGAAATTTTATAATTTGTAAGTAAAGAAAAAACCATGAATCCTTGAAAATTGTTTTATGAATTTGTTTTTAGTGATATTTGTCATCACTTTACGCGCGTATAATATTAACTTTCATATTTAAGATCACAGTTGAATAAAAAAAAATATTACTATACTAAACAAACAGTTTGTTTGGATGTTCTGTCATTATTGTCACAATTACCTTTATTATTTTGCGGGCACTTTCTAACTAACAATAAAAAGTTTTATACAAATTAATTTGTTCTAAACAATTTAAAAAATGTTGAGATTAGTTCAAAATTTTTATTAAGAATTTTTATTTATTTTCATTATTTTTTTTCAATTGAGAATTCAATTTGACCAAAACCAATAATTTCGAAATATTGATCCGCATTTTTCTCTGTATTGCATCTGTGTACATGATAACGTCCTTATGTGCCTAGGGCTAGAAATTTCCAACGCCCTTCATCATCCCTCTTGATAATATGAATCATCCCGGAATCTGATAATTGGAAACGAAATGGAATCACAAATTTTTCTTTCGACTTTTTGCGCCCCTCTTAAACGGCTATCACAATAAATGATAACAATAAGGAATTTGATTTTCCGATAAGATTAATATGCAAATTATGCAATTTGAAAACGTATCCGAAAAAAAGTTTATTAAATTAGTGAAAAACGTGTATAAACCGTGATATCAATTTATAGCTGTTGTAGATGTACAGTATAATGAAATCAAGATGGTAAATAACAAAAATAAATAAATATATATATTCAAATGTGATTGAACAAATTGTATCAATGCAAAACTCGCAATGAAATATAAAAAAAGATTGGAAATTGTGTATTAGTAGATACACTTAACGATAAATAAAATTATATTTGATTATTACAAATATAATTATTTATTAGAAATAAAAAAAAGAAGAAATGAAATAATAGAAGCATGTCAAAAAAGTAGACACTTTTCCGAACGTACTAATTCTAACTCATTGATAATAATTTTAAAATGAATTCAACGATTAAAACGACACCTTTCTTGGATTAATGAATTCTCTAGTTCTAATGTATCTAATAAAGTGACATCAAAGTGATTGAATGACCGAATTGGATCAGTTGTGTTTAATGGAAAGATGAACAATGTCAAGCATAAACCATTGCTATGAATTTCTACTAATTGTGGTATAAACATAGTTGAAGTGATATTTTAAGATAGAAAAAAAGACAAACATTCATACGAAACTTAAAATGATAAAAATAAAATAAATCAGCTTCTAATTACGTTGAAAGAAAAATTATTAAGAGGTGAGGTGAGGTACAACAAATGTAACAACTATAAAAGGTATTTTTGCAAAGTATCGCCAAAAGGTTGTCTTATAAGAAAAACAATTAATGCATACTTTAAAAGATCAACAATTTCATCATAAATCATCATGAATAAAATTTAAAATACAAGTGATATGTATCAAGCGTATAAAAAATGGTGCAGTGATATGAGAACTGGTAAAAATGAGATCAGACCCCGTAGATTTATCTGATTAATTACACATTGTGTATATAATATATACAAAATATTTATTTGTCAATCGTTTTTCGCTCCTTGACACAAATATTATGCAACTGTATTCTGTTATTTTGCGAGATGACACATAGGTGAATAAGGATTCGCGTACAACTAATGGAACTTTTGGCGACAATGAATGAAATTTGTTTATCCGACTTTGTTCTTATTTTGTACACTCCGTTTATAGTGCACTAAGTTTCATTATATGTAATGTATGAAATGTTTTCGATTGACTAACTTTTTGTATTCGAAGTAAATCAGAGACAAATAAATGAAAAATTTATCAGCCATCTACAGAGATGTTTTCATTCAATCAGAAGACCCATGAATTGAAAATAATACATCATTTGAATATACGAGCAATTTTTTTTGTAGAAATCTCTTTTTCGCGGTAATTGCATAGAATATAATAAATCGCAGCATAATACAAAGTCACATGGTATAAAATTATTCTATAACTCAAATATAACATTCAAACAACATCATTCCTAAATTTCAGGGCCAAGTTATTTTCTGACGCTTTGACTTGCTGGGCGACACCTGAAAATATATTTTTCCTTGTCTTAAATCTATTGCTGAAATTTTATAACAAAAATTCAAAAAATAATTACCTCAAAATTGTTGTGGTTTTTCTGAGACGTTAAATTATCCAGCCGAATTTTTTTCGACGGTACTGAGCTATCTAAACGTTTTGTACGTTTCAGATCACTGCTGTTTTGGTTACTATTGCTATTATAAAACCCATTGGGAACTAGTTTCCTGTGGAACAAACAAAGTTAGATAAATTATCAAATCTATTTGAAGAAACGAATATTTTGAAAATCTTTATAAACCCAACTTACATCAAGTCTTCATTTTCTCTGAAAAAAGCAGTGGGTATGCTTTTTTGAGCTCTCAGGGAAGCCATTTTTTTGTTTAAATATCCACCTTCTGAGTGATCCCTCTGAGGCTTAGGAAGTGCAACGTGTCGATACAAATCCATCAATTCATCCCTGTTCATCTGATGGATTTCTGGCATTTTGATACTTTTCTGAAATTAAACATCTTATGAAAGAAATTTTATAAAACAAAAGAATGCTAGCATAATACATTTTTTATTCAATTGCCTTTATTAAATGTACATCTATGAAATTATATCTTTAAGATCGTCATTTATATTTGAATAAGATAAAAATATACTTTTGATAAGAAAAGGAATAGAGTTTCAAACTTACGGTTTTTAAAATTTCGATAATCGCCTCGGTAGACATCAATTCCGGATACGACAATTGTTCATTAAAACTATTTGACATAATAAATACTTTAACTATTCATGATATGTCAAATAAATAAAAAAGTAGATCACTTTAGTTAACAATCGAAATTGTTAGATCAACAACTACTGTGCTCTATTGACGCCTACAATGTTTTTGTTTGAATTGAGGTTATGTTTCCGAGGCATAGTTAGATACTGTTGTAGATGACACTAGCAGTCAGGCACTAGTGCTCCGAAAGAGTGCTGGGACGCTGGATAACAATTTTTTGGTTGAAAATCATTCGGTTTGAATTATAAGAATAGTCATTTACACAAGTGACAATGGCGGAAAAAGTACAAAAGCGTTCGGAAGATTTAATTCCCGTTCTGGCGGAACTCGAGAGGATCTTACTGTTCAGTAAACCCGAAATCAGGTAATTTAAGGTTATAAACATTACTCTTATAAAAACACGTGTTTATCTGCTTGCTTAACGAGTTCGATTTGTTTCAATGTCTTTTTAGCAACATCATAAAGAAAATCAAGGCTTATGAATATAAAATTCAAAGAGTGACCAAAAACAAGGAGGATTATTTGACTTATATCAAATATCTGATGGGTCTGTTGAAGTTGATAAAAACACGCAGGAACGTGAGTGTCGTTCAAATTTTGTTTTTTGAATGAACGAGGACTTGAACGTGTCAGTTATTGATTTTAATTAATTTATTACTGATTACAGAAACACGGAAACAAGGAGAAACTATCTACAATAGATTACAAACTGTTGGACAAAGTCAACAGTTTATATCAGGAAGCAATATTTACTTTCCAGGATGACGTGAGATTCTGGATGTTGCATATACAATTTTGTAAGAAAGCTGTGAGTATGAAAAATCCATCTTTGAAAAGTTATGTGTTCTATAAACTTTTGAAACCCATCTTGATAAATAAAATGATTTGGTCATTCAGAAATACAAAAATCCGGTTCCTCGTATGATCACGCGTATGTTGCAAGTGCATCAAGACAAACCGGATTGTTGGTTTGTTGCGGCCATGTGGGAGAAGGAAGAAAACAACAACATGAAGGCCGCAGAGGAGGTGCTACTCAAAGGAATCAACTTCCACCCTGAGGCTGAGTCTTTGTTGAAGAACATTTTCAAGTAATTTTAGTAATTAATATGTTATACTAAAATAAAAGTTGATTCAATTGTTATATTATTACAATTTTTTTGTAGATTGACTTTAGAAATAGCGGTGCAGAAACAAAAAGAAGCTAATAGTTCTGAGACCAAAGATGAATCTGCACACGATCACGTCAATGAGTATATCAAAAAGAGCGAGGTTATTTACATGCACGTTTTGAATAAACTGAAAAATGTCAGAACGATAATTGAGCTTCTTAATATTGCCAAAGAGTTTCCCAACACAGAAGGTTTACAACAAAGGATCTTGACGTAAGTACATCAGTAATTCGGGCAACAATTTTAATATGTCTTTTTATGCTTGGGAAGAATCTTTTTCCAAGGAAGTTTCTGATTCTAAAAAGTTACTTTTTATTACAGAGATCTGTTTCAACATTTCAAAGATGAACCCCTAGTCTGGGATACGCTTGCTCGTCGTGAACTCGAAGGCAGACTGCCACGGCCAATGTTTCATGAACTGAGCATCGACGTTGATAAACATGACAAAGATTCTCCCAAAAGTCGGATTACGTTATGCAATGAAGTTTATCAACAAGCAATCAAAAAGTTTAACAATGAAGAGATCTGGTCCCTTTATCTTAACACTCTGATCAAAATCAACAAGAACAACAAAACTTTGCCTAACTTCAAGCGAAAGTTACTGAGAACTGCTTTTATGACTGGGCATGAAGCGCGAAAACTGACTGCAGATTGTTATTTGTGTTGGGTATGTGTTAAACTGTGATTTTCATCCGGTATAACGAAAGTGGTGAAAATGTAATTAAATATTTAATCTTGTGGCTTTTATTTGTACTGCAGATTAACACAATCATCAATAGGGCCGGAGAGAAGGTTGCCAATGAAAAAGTGCAAGAAGTCATGGAAATGGCAACAGAAGCATGTCCAAACAGTGAAGAATTATGGAATGCAAGACTCAAGTATCTGTTGTCGATCAATGATAAAAATGCTGCCGACGTTTTCAAAAAGGTACCAAAAAATTACTCAATTAATAAACGATTGATTAATTGAAAATTATAAAAAGGTTTAGGATATGGATACTAAAACTATTTCTATCTGCATTTAGGCTATCAAAATACTGGGAAAGAATTCTTTGCAATTGTGGAAGACGAATCTACTCTACATCCAAACGAAATCGCCGGAAAAAATTAAGGAATTTTTCGAAACAGCTATGAACGCAAATCCAACCATAGCCAATGCAATGAAGCCGGTATATCTTGAGTGGCTAGTTTTAAACGAAGGTAAGCAAACAAGTTTTTACACTTTTTTTTTTATTTTGTAAAAGATTTTGACTGACGACACATTGTTAACGATTTAGGGATCGAAAAAGCAAGAGCAGCTTATAAACAATACTTCAACATTCCGCCGTTTTGTCAAGAAATTCATACCAAGATGGCAGAGCTAGAAACAATGCAACTTATCATTGACCAAAAAAGCGCTCGTTATCCTCACGAAATAGCAGTGCAACAATTTGGTAAAACTAACGTGGATGTGTGGTTGAATTACGTCAAGTTTGAACTGAGATACGGAATCCCCAAGAATGTATCCAGCTTACATAATCGAGCGATTAAAACTTTGAAATCAACTTTAACTGCCGAATTCACCAAGAATTATAGTCTGCTGATAACTAACTTTGGTGTTGAAATAAATTAAGACTGAATATATGAATCGATTAGGATTGAAGCTTCAAATTTTATTACTTAAGTTGTACATTTTTCATGTATCGTAATGTGTTTTCACTTGTATATATAAACAATATATCACTTTTGGTTTCTGTATTCCATTTTACAGAAAAAAAGCATTAAATGTGACTAGTAAGTGCAAAAACCGTGATGTTATTTCAAACTGACTTTGTGACGAATCTTAAGCTTAAATTTGCATCGTTTATTTTAAAACTTGATTCTGATCACCAGTATCCAATGGAGATCTCGTGTCAAGACACATGACATCAGTCATTAAACTATGACCTTTATTATCCAACTCTTTTTCCAATTTAATCAATTCAGCTTCTAAATTTTTATATGCTTGCCTTAAGAAAAAAAATGTACGTTAATTTCCAAGTTGCTATATCTATTTACAATGTCTGCTTTTGTATTTGCAAATTTACTCACTTTGTTTCTTGGTACTTGCGAGTTAAATTTTCTTTTATCTGTTGTAAATTCACAATTTCCTCACGGAGACTTTCTTCCACTTCGTCGCGACAATGTTCTAATTTGGGTCTGGATTGTCGATTGCGATAACGATTTTGTGCATACTTTAATGCTTCATCTTTTTTAAATATTGCCTTTTCCAACTCACCGACTTCTTTAAATAAAACACCCATCTCGTTTTGCACCTAAAATTCAGTTTGGCGGTGACAAATGTCAATCCAATCTTGATTCAAATCAAATTACCTTAAATTTATGCCACTCCAATTCACTTTTAACTTTTCGCGTCTGGTGTATTCTTTTTCGTAATGCGAAATCGGTTAACTCTTTGATCACTTTGATATCATTTCTTGCGGAATTTCGCGTTACCCTTAAGCCGTTTTTGAAATCGAATGTTTCGCTCAATTCTTTTACCGTTGCGTTCTTCAAGTTACGACAATGTTCCAGCCAAGATTCGTACGAAATTATACTGTAATTAAACTTAGTTTAAGTTTTCATCAGAACATAACTGTTCTATGAATAATTATGATATGACAGTCTTTTACGTGTTCGGAGTGTCTAAATTTTCTGGTACGAAATATAGGCTGCCCTGATCAATGGAAACCAAATTTTTACGGTCAATGTCTATGGCAGTGTTTTTGGCTTCCAAGTCAAGTTTCAAAAGATGTTTCATATTTTCAAGGGAATCCAGTTTTTCATGTGTAAGGTTGATCCTGGAATATAGAAGATTGAGACCAAAACCTACCGAGTCTCAAAAATAAAAGAAAAAATGAAGAAAATAAAAATGTAACAAATTTGAAATTTTAAAATATTAAGAAATTTAAAATTCAAAATTGTATCGACCTCTGAGTCAAAGCTTCCTTAGCTTTTTCAATGACATTTAATTCATCCGTCAATGTTGCTGTTGCATCGTCTTTGGTCAATTCTGTAGGACGCCGACTATCTCTGATGGAAATACATTGTGTTACCACTTGCAAAGGGATGAAAATCTGATCCAGCTCGTGTTCTGTTTTGAATTTCTCCTCTAACAAAACTTTGAGTTCTGTTTCAACTTTTTCATGCAGTTTTTTTAGTTCAGAATACCAACTTGTGATTTCAATGATTCTGGATTGAAAGTACAGTTTTTAATTAATTAATCAAACAGACGTGTATACTTTCTAAGTAAAAATGTTAGTTTTATAAGAAAAAAATAAACATTAAATTTGCAAAGTATTTAAGTTTACCTTTGTGCAATTTTTGTGTTGGTCAAATAAGTGTTCCAATTAGAAGTGATTTCAGCCTCACATCTGGCAATTCTCCCACACTGCCGGTTATTAAATGCATCCTTTGTTGATATTTCTGTTGACTGATGGATTTCATGTTGTTTCGAATACCATTCCGACATTCCTGTCAGCAGAATTAAATCAAAAATTAATAACCAATGACAAATAATAATTAATTTCGAACTGGAAAGATGAATTCACCGATTGGAATAATTTGTTCAGAAGTTGTTACGATATTTTTTCTCATGGTGTTAAGTATTTTTGTTCTACGAAGAAATATATGAGCAAGAAATTGATGCAAATTGTAGACACTTAGTTTATTTGAGACAAACAATTATGTTGCTGCAGTAACCGTTGTTAGGATCCAATTTTTTAAGACTGTTTCTTAATTGATGTAAAATTTTATTTTGTTTTTAGATCACATTTTATGAAATTAATAAAAGTATTGCTTAATAAAATTAAAATAATTCATTTTCGAAATATTTTAAATCAAATTACAAAAGACGTTGTAATGCAAAAAGCGCGGGGGCCAATTGAAAAGTGCGCGGGAGATTTGAAAAATCACCATAATGTTAAGTTCAATGTTGAGTTTGATGTTGGACAAATGCAATTTCAAATTGCAACAATAAAATGAATGAACAAATACAAAATGTTAATCGTTTTAATAAACACCAAATTGGGTGTGAATTTTAAAATTGAAAGCCTCAACCCAAAGACTCACTTTTTCCTTCATTTTTTCTGTAAAAATTATTTTCACGAAAATAAAAAGATTCTGTGGATAATGCAAAAATGTTTACTCATAAGAACACTCATGTAAAAGTTACCGTACGTTAAAACGCAGCTTTACCACTGAGGTCGTTGCATTGTGACACATGATATGAAAGTGTCAAACTTAACCTCAAATCAACTGCACTTGCATGAAATTGAGTCCTCTAAATATCGTCCTCGATAAAATATACAAACATGTCAGCGCAAATGTTTACTCCGGCTGAAACAATTATTGAATCCAACGACAAATTTGACGCAAATAACTTACACGTAACGCAAATAGACAATATACCAGATAAATATGACCTAGAATTGTGTATCAACTGGATAGAAACACGAGGATTAAAAAGGGTAAATATATCAAATACCATTTATTCTTTCTCTTCAATATTTATTTACAATATTTTATCGTAAATCTAGAATATCTTCAAATAATACATTATTTCATCTTTTGATATAACTGAACTACATCTGCAAAATTGATAGTTTTGTACCAACAAAACGTGACACAAAAAACAATAAAATACATATTTTAAAATAAATATTTTAAGAACAAAAGCTTTAATGTAATTTTCATAATTGCTAATTTATGGATAATAATTAAATGCAAATTCTGTTTTTCAGGTATGTTTACAATTTCCGGATCACCTTCTGCCGGATTCCACTAACATAGGGTTGTATCTGAAAAAGAGACTTAAAAGAGACGTTTATATACTCGGCGATACCTCTTATGGGAGTTGCTGTATAGATGACGTTGCTGCGAGACACATCGACGCGGATGGAATCATCCATTTTGGCCACGCCTGTCTAAGTCCAACGACCAGATTGCCGGTTTATCATGTTTTTCAAAAAAACCCCATCAACGTCGACCAATTTTGCAACGAGTTTCAGTCGAGATTTTCTGATTACTCTGCAAAAATTATCCTGTTCTATGACGTCTCTTACGCACACGCGATTAGTCAAGTTTCAAAGAACTTGACTAGTCAATACAAAAACCTTGTTGTTACGAAACTCAACTGCACATCAAACTGTCCAGACGTGGACGCGAAAGAAACAAATTCTGTGATCTTAGGCAGATCTTATGAACTAGAAGGTGAAAGCAAATTGGGTGATTATCAAGCGGTATTTATTGGCTCGGAAGAAAAAACCCTCATGAATTTAGCAATTTCTATTCCTGTTTCGACGTGGAGTTTTTACGACAATCAGCGTGCAAAATTGGAGCGAGTCACGTCAACGAACAACCAGTGGATAAAGAGGAGGAGGTTTTTGATTGAGAAATTGAAGGACGCGAAAACCGTTGGCATTGTGGTTGCCACTTTGGGTATAAAAGATTATCTGAGAGCCATCGGTTACATTAAACAGACACTCAAAAAAGTGAACAAAAAATCTTACATCTTGAGCGTGGGCAAGATCAATCCCGCAAAACTGGCAAACTTTTCTGAGGTAAGAATTGGAAAAATGTCTTAATGATTTTGTGGAACGACTTTTTTTTTAGTTATAAAAAAGAGAAAGTAATTAGACTGCAATGTAGAGCAGAGTAGACTTTGTACGCCAGGGTAATAAAAATGATTTGAATTATTTCAGATGGATGCCTTCATTGTCATAGCTTGTCCCGAGAGCGAAATATTCGACAGTAAAGACTTTTTCAAACCGCTCTTAATGCCTTATGAAGTCGACATGGCTTTTAACAGCGGACGAGAATTCAGTTCGCATTATTGCATGGACTTCCGTCAAATATTAGATGGAGGTTTGAATTACGTTGAATTCCAAGGAGTTCCAGAGGAGACCGACGTATCTCTGATAACTGGTAATTTACGTAATTTTGCGCACGATGACGATGACGATAATTCGACGAATAAAATGAATGCAATAACTTGCAAGGCAACGGGCACTGTAGCAATCGGAAGTTCCGGAGCGAATTTCCTTGTGGAAAGAACTTGGCAGGGTTTGGAACAGAGACTCGGCGAGGATGAAATTCAAAAAACAGTCGAAAAAGGAAGGAGCGGACTTCCAATTAATTATCAAAATGAATCTAATTTGTGGACGAAATGAGTATTTAATAAAATGAGATATTTTCTTAAGCTAATTTTGTGCCCACTCATTTTTTCCTAAACAAACGAATGAATAAACGTATATTTATTTCAGTCACAAAGGTATGAGGAAATGTTTCAAATAAAAGTCGTCGCATAATTCATAATTAAAAATGTTATTCTTCATTTACAAAAAGAGTTGTATAAACAAAGTGACATCAGTCTTTGATCTTTATAATGGTTTACAATTCAATGATAATACATGAAATCCCGGACACACCGAAAAACGATCCGTTTCGCGATTAAATTTACACTTTAAGAATACCTAACGTATCGTAGTAATACTCGAATAACTAATATCTTTAAAAAGTATTGCTTAAGATATGTAATGCCTCGCTCAGCACCTCCATACGTTTCGTGCAACAAATCACCTAATAATCACAGCTTCTTTTACATTTTTTTAAACGTCTTAACAGTTTCAACAATTTTATATCGACTTTCTTACATAACGATCGTTTTTCAGCCGCCGTTGATATAATAATAAATAATAATGCTTATAAATACATTTCATATGAATTGTTAAAAATGTTTCAATCATAAAAATCATGTGATGAGAAATGCGTTTGTTACTTATAAATAATAAAAAATATGCTTAATTTACAGAATGGCACTTTATATACAACATTTTATATTTACAAAAAGATTATGATTAATTTTATTATATAACGAACACGTTGATTGAGCATAGCATGTTTTAGTTTGAGGTAAACAAGCTAAATTAAAAATAAACACGTTGTTCATGGCAGAGAAATTGGATTAAATCCATAAAATTAAACAATCATAAATATAGTGCTGGATTGACTATGATTATGATCCGTTAGGAAACGGACGAAATTCTTCTAGCTAAACTAATGAATTCAAAATTGATAAGAAAGCGGGAGAACAAAGTTTGTAACATAGTTTCGAAGTCTTTGGAAAAACGACCCGAGTAATTGAATCGAAAACTTTCGAGTGCGTTCTTTTTCTAAATTACTCGTTGACCTAATCGTATTAAAAGAATACCAGAAAAAAGGATCGATCAAAAACTTTATCAGTCAAAATGAATATCCGTAAAATACTTGCGTTAAAGTTGTAAATTGAAAAAGTGAGAAAAAAAACAGATTACAACAGAAGATTCATTTCAGTCCACAATATTTACACTTTAAGTAGATTAAACCTAACGAAAAAGAAATTTGATTTGATAATATCATATTATCAAAAATATTATATATTGCTGTTAAATTTTGCACTCGGACGGCTGTGCGAAACAAAAATTAATGATTCAAATTAATAATCACCATTCATCAAGTTCAAATTCATCGTGAATTTTTGCGAGATTAGAATATTGGTCGGTCGGGTATGCTCATTTTCGCGACTTTGCGCATTGCCCGTCTCCGAATTTGCACCGGTATTTGTTTCGCTAGATGTCGTTGGACAGTTATCGTTGTTTATTAAGACATTGTTCACGGCATTATCACGTTGTTCATTGCTGAATTGTATAAAAGGCCTGCTTGGCAATTGCACGGTTGTTTGTCTGCAAATAATAAAGCACACATTAGTACATTTTAATATATACTTCAAGACCACTTTATGCGATGACCAAAGTCTGATTAAATTAATTAAGGTTCAAGTTGACAAAATTTAAAAACGATCTAAAATTATTTAAATTACAGCTTGCATAATATTGTTAGCTCGATTTTTTAAATATTTAAATGTTTTATTTTCAATCTCGACATTTTGGATTAATTTTTAATGCAACAATTTGCATAAAATAATTCTCAAAGTTAAGTTAATTCTGT
Organism: Trissolcus japonicus; assembly: GCA_030522925.1. Taxonomy (NCBI): domain Eukaryota; kingdom Metazoa; phylum Arthropoda; class Insecta; order Hymenoptera; family Scelionidae; genus Trissolcus; species Trissolcus japonicus. The sequence goes on from JAPYZS010000037.1 coordinate 177,278, forward strand.
CAGAAGACTATTCAGACAGTTATTAATTAAATCGGGAAGTAATTGAGATTTGGAAAATGTTTTTTTTTTTATATTAATATGCTAGAACCACTTTAAGGGGATGATGTCACACTCACTGTGGCGTCCATGAACTGGGATTTGTATCTTCATCTGGAGATATCGGTTCCGTTAGTGGATGTGTCACCTGGTCGGAAACGTAACCCTGCGCTTCATTATTCAGCTGTTGCTCGTAATTAGGATTAACCGTTATCCAATTAGGTGGCATGTAACCCATCGCCGATACCAAATTATTTTTGTCGATCGAGCTCTTCTTATTTTTATACACCGTAGTGTAAGTTGGTGGCTTATCTGGCATCGACGTTACATTTCCCATCGCCGTTCCGCCGAAGGGATCACGAAAACTCCCTGGAAAAAAGTTTGCAAAATGTAACATAACGAATTGAGAGGATTAAACGAGAGGATTTCGGAATCGCTTTCGATTATCAATTTATAAACTAAGTCGACAAGTCTCGCCGCCACCCACCGGGTTAACTTGCAATCTAAAATTCTTTTCTTATACATTTAAATCTGTTAGTTAATGAGATAACACAATGAGCGAGAAAGCCGGCAGGGACAATAATTTTGATTGAAAACTTTGATATTTGTCGCCCAGCCGTGCAATTATGTAGCACTTTAAATTAGAGAGCCTCCGCACTGAAAACATTAATTGCGCTCCTGTTCCTTTTAACTGTGACGTTTTCGACCCATAAATAACCGAAAACTATTTTACTTGACTTACCATTTTCCAATGGTGGAGCACTCGGGCTGTAATTGTAAATTCCAGCCCATCCCTTACAGCTATCACTCCTTGCAGCGTATGACTTTAAAAATGGGACCCCACCTAGAATCAAACCATTTGATTGAATATCATTATACATCAACTATCAAATTGTGTTTGCCATTGAAAATAAATAAATTAAACAATACTCACGTTTTTTCGTTACATAAAAAGTTATGACAATTAAGAAAACTAATATTGCCACCACAACCACTATAATATATGCGAGCCCCGTTGCCTGATTTTTGCTGCTCCCCGGTGGGTCTGTAAAAGCATTCAATTTCATGATTAAAACATAATTTAATTCGATTACTTTTGATATTATTGGAGATGAAAAATTAATACGCACCATCTTCGGTTATCTGGCCGGACATCTTAAGACATTTGATGTCACCGTCGGTCAAATTTTCCGTTCTGTACCTGCAAAGTAATAAAAAAAAATTTAATCCCAAGTCTTAATTCCCTACTAAATAATATTGGCGACTACTGAGGCGAACGATTCCAACTTGTTGGAAAGTATTCGAAAAAGTTTGAAGATAAGAACGGAACTGATATTGCATAATATCAAGTTATTTTATCTTTGCACCGATGCCATCCGATTTGCCAAAGTGTGTTAAAAAATGTGACTCGATTCAGGGAACAAATTGAATAATAATCTTAGTTATAAAATTGCGCACAAAGTAAATGCAACAAACTTTTTTAACAAAAAATCAATATAATAAAGAGACAGTTTATTGAAACGAAATCTCTTTAGCAACCTTTTATCGAACACTTTCCGTGATAAGTTCATGCATTTTTTTATCATCCCTTGGTTCTATTTTTTTGTTGCAACATGATTTGACCATTTTTCACTGCAAAATAATTTTTCAGTGCTATTAAAAATGCATCTTCGGACTAAATTAATTCTGCTGATAAAAATTCATCCGAGGATGACTTGCAATTGTGAACACATGGTTATTTATGCGATCAAGTTAGAATTTCGTACACCCTGAAAATGATAAATAGGAGAGAAGGTTTAGCTATGGGAGAATAGATGAGAACTCACCCCGGCAGGCAAGGGCCACATTGCGATGGATTGCGAGGATCATTACGACCCTCCTGGCGATGGTATCGGTTGCATGCCGTGTAATTGGCGCAACTGAAAGACACGGTATAGCAGAATTGTTTTTCGGGGCAATCGGAGTCTGTTGAGCATCTTGTCCCCTCGGCGGCAACCTTCAGGAAAAATCATGATTAGTATGCAAATCTAAGTGCAAACTTGAGATAAGAGGATGATTAAATAAAACAAATATTGTTTCAGTATCTTCTTCTAGCGATCAAATAAAAATTAATAGTTGTTTATGATAAAAGATCAAAGAAAAAAGAGAGCAAAGTTATTGTTTGGCAAGATAAAGTGGACGCTGTCAGGAGTGTGTTACGCCATAAATAACGGATATTGTTGGTCGGAAACTGCGAATGGCGAGGGAAAAAATTTTGGAATAAGTTGAGAAACATAAATATCGAGAGAGCAAAGGACCGAGAACTTTGTTATGTACGCACTACTTCCCCCGGTTGCTTATTGATAAATGATTTATCGCTGGACAATCTAGAGCTCGGCATATGCTTTGCTGAATTATACTGTTCAACAATGGCCCAATCATAAATAAGTGATTTCAATTTACACGACTTTATAAATGAATTCATCGCGACATTATACTTTCGCGATGATTGATATTGACGGACGGGTTTATTTATAATGCAAAACTGGGAATTGATCACAGAGGGTAGGAGATATGAAGGGTCAGTGTAATTTTCTAGCGCGATCTCTTTTTCTATTTCACACACAAGCACTTGAAGAGGTGAACGAGAATGAAAATAAAATAAAAAAAAAAGAGGTGGATTCAATTTTGTAAAGAAATTTATATTATAATATATATATTAGTCGTTTTATTATTCGCTTAGCAGATCACTCGGAAAGAGCCGATAGTTTTTCAAAACAAAAACTAATGTGATCAACCTTAGCAGATAAAAACGTTCAAGTAGTTATGCATCACGGTGCGATAATGTAATTCTTTTTTTTTATCTACGCAAACAAGTGCACTGAAGTCTTAAAAGGGATGTTTTCAAAATCAGTTAACTTTTAAAGCCGGCTCTTCCATGGAAAAGATCACAAATGTTATTTTAAAAAATTGTACTAACAAAATTACACAAAGCAGAGAATTGAAGGATAATAAAATAATAAAAATTGGATGCAGAAGCATATTTCATAAAAAAAATGTTATTTTTGATCTAAAATTTTGTGCAACGAATAGCAAAAGGGATGCAATTTTGTTTTTTATATAATTGTTTTCTAAAATGAGCCTGCGACTTTTGAAGTTGACTGATATCCGAAAACACCTTTTCGTATTACTCTTACCCTCACTTCTCCCTCAAAATTCTCCATAACTCTGCCGTTGAAAAATGCGCGCCTGATTCATCATGATAAATCAAGCCATACAAATCATGGCCCTGATAGATTCTCACTCATACATAACCCGGGCGCTTCAAAATTTATTAATTAACGTGACTCTACATTTTTTTTTTCTTCGTATGAATCTTTTTTTTGCAAATAAATTATAAGTAATGCAGAATGGGCAGTTAATGAAAGTGTCAAGACCAACATTGCAGTGCCAAGACTTCCTAAAATACAACAAACCAGGAGGAGTGGGCAACATTGTTCGATGCATTTGAGCTAGTTATTTATTTACCAATCAATTAGGATTGCAAACATTAACCTTAAGGCAGCCGCTCTGGCACAATAGCAGAAATTGTTACGTCAGATCTCATGCATAATTTATCAATATTGAAAAAAAATCTAAAACATACATCTTATTGAATTCAAATTAAAAACAACAAAATTAACAACAAAAGTTGAAGAAGAGAAATATATATAAAAAGAAAAGGAAAATCGATATGAGTAGAAAGATTGGAAAAAAATTGAAAAGTTGAACGAGCTCTAAAATTTGAACAGGCATTGATTTTTTTTTTCAAGGGAATTTTTGAGACGATGTAAGATGTAATATCATTTGAGCGGATCTATTGATTTTCAGCAGGTTAAAAGATGTAGCAAATTGAAAACATTGGAATCAATTTGTATCGACCGTTCGACTCGTATTGACTGAATTATGATCACGAGAGCTCTATATTGAATTGAAAATCTTATAACGTGTCTGGCGCAAGATAATGGACTTTCTTTGTGCCATGTGCGTTAATGCTTGCAGGTTAATGAATAATAAAACAAAGTACTTCGAGTTGTTCGAGGCTTAGACATATGAAATAGGTTGCATTAATTTATTCAAGTTAATATCGAAAACTTGTGATCGAAGGTGAGTGGCTCCCATTCTCTCAGTACTTTGAATTAACTTTAAAGTTAAACGAATTCGTATTATGAATTTGTGAAAAGGTTTGCCCACTCCTGTCAACAGATGAGTCAGACATTAAAAAATTATAGAAACAAATCATGTTTAGAAATTTGGGGCAAATAGACATCCAGGATAAAATAACTGTACTGGACAAAAGTACAAGGCTGAGGAAAATAAAATTGGCTTTCGTTTATGAAATTGCTTGGTGCCATTTGTCCCAAATTTTAGCCAATGACAAGTTTTACGGGTTTGATATTAAAATATTGTACTTAGTGTCGGTTCACAGCAATCCAGTATTTGAGGACGATATTTGTTGTTGGAGATTTGGGTTCCTCCATAAAAGAGTTATGGCAAATACATAATAAATTAAACAATTTTTTTACGGATTGTGATATATATATTTTGCGGATCATTTTTCAACTCACCATAGAGGAAGCGAGAAAAATAATAATTCCCAATGTCTGAAACAGAAGAAAAAACGCAAATTTTAAACATTTATCACAAAAGCTCTAAAGTAAGAAATACAAGGAACAATATAGTTGTGAAGAAAATTTTTCCTCCTTTTCAAAGTGTACATTTTATTATGGGATACAGAGGCGTGTATATAAAAAGGCGAAAACTCGTCTTCAAATGTAGAGTATAAAAAGTGTCTCTCACAGCGTCCTGTCGTCTTTCAAATCCTCTTATTTTTTTTATTATTATTTATTTACTTTGGCCGGTGCATTGCACGCGCAAGCATGATGAATTTCGATTTTGACCTGCCCGTTCATTTTTCGCAAACATTTTTCGCGAACAACGTTTATTCATTTTAGTTGGACGGAGGAGAAAAAAAAAGCGAGGCAACGATAAATGTTTAATCAATTCATCGATCAAAAAGGATGCAAAAAATTGAAATCAACCCGTTCTTTCTCATTTGAAAGCGCTTTCGAGTTTGTGACGTTTGAATACTTCCAAACTAATCAAAGTCCTAAATTATTCACTGAATTTAACTTTACAAACATGGTTATTTGAGTGATAATTAAATGTTTCGCTATCCTTACTTCATTAAACTGATAATGAAAACTCGTAAATCAGACTTTATTGAATGTCCATGCTCTTTTAAAGTTAGCATTTCACGGCATAATATCGAATTGTCTGTGAGCGTACCGTGTTATATATAACTGTATACATAACTTTGATTCAATTTTGTCTCTGCAAAAGGACGTTGGATCCGTTTCTGTGAAAATCAAGGCTCTTATTGTTGTTATTTCAAGGTTGGAATCATTTTTTATTTGTATTTACACGCGACGGTACATGCAATTCTATAACTGTTTCTAATCAATTTACTTCATCGCCTTCGCTTTTCTTTAACGGAGACTTTTGTCGTGACGAATAAAAAAAATTATGTTTTATAAAATTGCTCATTTGCATAATTCTGATTATTCAAATCGCGTCACAATTTCAGATCCTGTTCGAGGAATATTTTTACGCAAACTGAACGATGGATGTGTACCGGAAACATTGAAAAATTGAATGTAAAATCGCAAAATTAAAATGATTCATAATCTGGCATTGTTTCTAATTAAAAATTTTTTTCTTTATTATTATATGATTGAAAAGAAAAATCTGGATGATTACATAAATTAAATGCACGATTAAATTCATCTTGTTGCACTGCTTTTTTATTCATTATTTTTAATATCATAATTTATTTTCTAGGAATTTAAATCTCCCCTATTAAATAAATTAAATGCTTGATGAAATGAGAGTCGAGAATATTATTTATCTCCGAATGAAGTTTCCTACAAATGCACAAAACTTTTCAAACCTTTATTTCTCTAAGCTTTTGTGTTGTAAACAATTAAATAAATTGTTTTACATCGTATGATTATTCAGACCAGTTTATCATATTAATTTGTACGTAAAATGATCTTCATAATGAAACCTGATCTTGTTTTATAAAAACAATAAACGTTATTTTAATTAATCAATGCACGAGTGAAAATCATTGTTGTTTCAAAGTTGAATATAAAGTGCACCGAATTCGAATCCCAACTTTTAATTTCATCGTTCTATAATTTCTATCGGTTTGACTTTCGTTCCAAGAATCGGCAGGTACACGTTTGAACCAAAACCTTCTTCGTTGATATCACTTTTAGATTTTATTTCCATTTTATTAGAATCAATTAACAGCGAGTAAATCTTATCTCACGTTCACTGACCTCCACTAAACGCATCAGTTTACAATTCGCATTATCGGGAAAGCATATAAAAAAGTCGCTCGAACTCAGCTCGATATCAAAAAAACTTATATTAGATTTACTTTCTCAGTTGGAATATAAAAATCGCCGAGTCATCGTGCTTGTCCCATGATGTACCCAAGGCTGTTTTGCTGTATTGAAAAGTTACCTTCTTTGTTCACAAATCAATAAAATGAAATCTTTTTCAAATTTATCTACCGGTTGTAAAATTGCATCAATATTTTTATTCATTTTTCAACAATTTATTTTCAATTTAATTTGAATTCGTTTTTTATTAAAAGATCCAACTTTTTCATTTTTTTTTAGATTAACGAACAATTTAATTAAAAAAAAGCAGAGCATATGAAACCAATAGCATTTAAACATTTATTGTTCACAATATTTTTTCCGAAAAAATCCCGTTTATTTAACAGCTAAATTTTACGCGCACCTATCTATCGCACCAGCGATCTATTTTTCTAGCTTTCAGGGTTTTCCGCGTGAAATGGCATTTCTAAACCAATGTGTGCGTGTCACGTGATGTACGACCTTGTTGCTATGTCGATCATCTCTTTGATCTGAATCTCGGTGCATGAATCTCATATGCTTTTCCATTCTTATACAAAAGTTTTATTTATTTTCAATCCATTAGTTGCAATTTTGTACTTCAAATTTGTTTCTTTTCATTCCAGAGTGCCTTTTAAGTTGACGCAAACTCAAAATTTCATATTTTGCGATCAACTTCAACCGCACAAATGATGACCAGTGCCACTTTCATCGTTGCATCACTTTTTCTTTCATGCCGACACATGCCTTTGAGTGCAAACAAAAAATAAAAACGAGAACTAACATCACAGAAACATTTTCACCTATCATATATTGTTTTCAAGATAAGACTAGAACGGAAATAAAAAAATTTTTTTTTTCATACTTTTACATTTGTGCATGAGATGCAAATTTGCTGAAATCCAGGAAGAATAATAAATTGGGTGACAAAAAATTGTGTGTGTCTATTGAAATCAATTGTTTGTACACACTGTAAAAGCCGAGTTAAAGTTTTAGTAAAATCACATTTCGAATTAACGTCAAAACAATGAGATAACGATACGAAGGAAAACACGCACGACCGCTTCTGAAGGTCCGCTAACTTGGATTGATGAGTCATTTTTTTAAGGCAACTGACCCATTTGGCGGCAGTCAAACCCGGCGCGATAATAATTCCGCGTATCAGGAGTAAAACCGTGCAAAGATTATTGTCATCGAGCGACACGAAAAACACAAAAGGAAAACACAAATTTGTCAATTTTGTTGTTATCGGGCGATGTTCAGGAACGACGACAGGACAATCGTGAGATTATTACGGGGAGGCATGACAAAAGGCATGCACGTGATGCGCGCAAGTCGATAGAAGGGGACGAAATAAAATGCAACAATAAAATATCGTTTGTTAAACAAAGACAATAGTTACCATTTTGAATGACATTTTAATGAAGGACTGCATTGTTCGTCTGGTGTTTGAATCCTTGCAAAAAAGGCCGCTCCATCAATGCCAACTTGCGGTTTTGCAAAATTTCGGTCCAACTAAACGTACTTTTTCGATTAATTTGCGCAAATTTTTTAAGCGGATACAAAATCAACCTGCAAGGCTCGACGCACTGTAAGCAACTGTGCGATGACTAATCGCGAGACTATACGAAACTAAACGTGTTCAGACTTGTCTTGCTGCTCCAGTCAGGGCAGCAAGCAGGTGAAGTGGGGGAGAAACACTTACACAGAGATAAAAAGTGATGCTGCCGTCTTGTGGGTATACAGGCGAGCTTTGCATGTATGCAATAACATTGTAAGAGATCAACTGGGAGATGTTGAGAAGGGGCCTTGCGTTTAAAACTAGGTCCGTGTTGTTTTTCTATATTTTGTTTTTTCGCCCGTCGATGAGTCTACGCGATGTGTGACGTGGCACTTGATCAAGAGGAGAGGTGAACGAACAGGCTTTGTTTGTCAGATTTCCGTGCATCCGAAACAATCTGGCGGATAATAACATTTTAATATCGATCTCGTTTTCAGAGGCGCAGTTTTAAAACCAATTTTTATATCTCGCAACATGTCGGATTACAGCAAATAAAATCGTTTCCTTCGATCAACGTTTTTGCTAAATTTATCCACTCTTAATTATAAATTCAAACGAAACAATTTTTTTAAGAATGAATGCAAAAAAAAATTCGAAGTGCGATATGGAACAGAACTGCGCAAACTTTTCTTTTCATTAACTTTTTTTTCTTTTTAGGTGGACTCGTATCGATTGTACTGATCTTTGCCAAGAGATTAAAATTCAGCTCGTTGATAGAATAATTGATTCGCTGAAGAACTTGGTTTGTTTGTTATATCAATTCTCTGCGAGATGTATTTACGCGAAAATTGTGCTAATTTTGCACAATTGGTTTTTGTTGATTTTTTTTTTCGCGCCGTGACGATGAATTGTTCAGTTAAACTATAAATAAATGATGGTTCAACAATCGGATAAACTATTTACGGAAACGAATAAACAAACACATCAAAAATGTTGCGAAACAAATTGTTTTAATAATTTGCGAATTTGCAAATAAGTTTCTAAATAAAGCGATTGCAGTATTTTATAATCATGCATATCAAATGATTAGAATTTTTTATCATTTGTCAACAGTTGTATTGTGATATAGAAATGGGGAGTCTAAATAGTCGAGACCTTATTTTGCTTAGCAACCAGATGGACTTGGTTTGACAGGATCTAAAATTTCATATGCCTTGAGTTATTGGCAGACAGAGATGAAGACCTTTCTTCGTTGGATATCTTTGTTGCGCTGGTTCTTAACTTACTTTTGCAGAGGCAATTCAAAAATACGGTCGCTCGAACTGCTAACTAAGTAAAACTTGAATTTTTTACAGCGTTTCCGAAGGGAACGAAGGTTTGAATGCCAATTGCCTGGGGTAGCAACAGTCAACAAAAGAAAGTACCTGGACCAAATAAATTTCAATGCGTCGGATCAAGCTGATTTACTTTCAATAGTATAACTGGGAAACTTACTTCTCAATGGGCTAAAATATATATCCCTGAATTATCATATTTCCTAAACATTAAAAAAAAAACTAACACCTTATCGGACTGCAAAAAGTTTAAACTTTATCTTAATTAACCATTATTTATTTATCTTTTATTTATAACAATAAACAATTTAATTTGTCCAAATAAGGCAAACGGTTAGCAAAAATATTGTTTAGATTTGTATAAGAACAATTGAAGTGGCAATAAAAAATGTTGGAAAAAGGTATACGAAACAAAAAGAAAAGAGAAAAATTCGCTTTCAACACGAGTACAAAAAAAGAATGTTCGCTCCTGCTGAACCTGCACCATTTTTACACCTCCGAATGTCGTGCATTTCTTGAGTCCTCTCGCAGGGTTGACGTTCCAGCATTGTGTCAAGATTTAATTAAACTTTCAGTTAATTGCAACGACGCGCTGCAATAAGATGCAGCTGAAAATGCTCTTGAAATCGAGACTGCACGCAAGATTAAACGAGGATCAATATTTCCTATGGTTATTGATAAATGCGCAGAATTTGTTTCCAAGCGGTTGATGATAAAGGAAACGTTTGCGTTTACTAAAATAACGTATGCATTGATAAATAATCAACAATACTTAATTAAAAGTAAATTAATTAACAAGTTAACGGTCGGAGCACTATCAAATAAGCATTTCAAGCTTGTTATTAAATATTGGGGGTTGGATGCAAGCTTTATTGCCAAAGCTGCAGAAATATGCAGATTTTGCAATCAAAACATGTTTTGATTGGTTTCTGCAGATTCTGCACTTGGGCGAAGAAACAAACAGTCATTTTGAATCAGCGAGCTGGTTAATTTAATACCCGAGCAAAGTTCCGTGAAATTTCACGGTCACAGATGAGAACTTTTTGATGTAGAATAAAAAGAATGATCCTGAACAGAGATGAATTCAGCATTCGCATTTTCGCGATAACAACCATGTCTTACGTCCACGAGTCACCCGTAAACTGTACTATGTGAAAAATATTGAAAAATGTTGGACCGGCGATGAGAGGCGACCGAGTTGAGCTACAACATTCAATATCCGTTTGATGTACAAATATACATTACATTATTTAGAAAACAAACTGTACCTTCAAACAAAAGACTCGCTATTCATGGATATAAAAATTGTATTGACTGTCATAGCCAATCAGAATTTTGTATACTCACGTATATACATTAGGTATGAACAGAGAGCCCAGCATGAACATCGCTAGCTGAGTACCGGGATGCATTTTTATAACGATGAAAAACATTTGTGCTTTGCGAGTTTGTCTAACACAGGGGTATAACTTGCAAAATACCGAGCATGCAAAAGAAGTATCAGAATTCAAAAACAAACGCCAGATGGTTAAAAAAGTGATGTGCATATTTGACAGAAAAATATCATAAAAGTCGGAGGAAGAAAAAATGATTAAACAATTTTTCGTCTATGAAAAAGAGGTGGGATTGAAATAAATTAGATCGTAAAATAATAAATGATGGGTCGAGACTATTAGGGAAATTTTTTCTCAGAGTGCACCGTGATATGAAATATCTGAAATAGGTTTTTTTTCGCGGCTAACTGATGATATAAAACTACAGTATGCAAATCGGCCGCTATTTATGGAACGTAAAATTCATTGTTACATTTCATGCGCAATTCTAACGATGTTGAGATTCTTTTTAATTGCAGTACAATAAATGAATTTTAATACTTACGATGCGCATTTGCAAAATTCGTATAATTTTGCATACATCTGAATGAAAAGACGCCGTGAATATTATATAGGGTACAGATTTTCCTACTTCACAAAGAACTTTTGTTTTAAACAAAATGACAAAGTTTCCGGCAAATGCTCGAAACTTCCATTTATCCGTGACAAACAATAATTTTGCTATAACTTTGTTTCATGCAAAATTCTCCGAACGAAATTTGTTTTTCATTCATATTTAAAAGGACGATTTTCACGATGATAATTCTTTTATTTAAAGGTCAAAATTAAAAAATAAATCTTATGGTAAAGTGTGTATGGAGGAATAAACAAAAATTGACAATGTTCGGTTTATATCACTTCTATTAATTTTGTACAATTATCATACAATTTTTACAGATTCTGATTAAGCATTTTGCATAATTCCATTATTAATTGTTTCTTAATAACAACTAGTAGTACAGACGTACTTATCGTGTTGAAAATCACATGTCTTTAGCACAGCATGAGACAAGTAACATCTTAATTAAACCAAAAATTTGCTTACTAAGATAATGAAGTAATAAAAATTTCCCCTCCCTCCCCCCAAATATACTCTTGACTCTTTAGATACCAATGTTTTACGTTATAGATACCAGCTTTACATCGTAAAGTTAAATTTGCAAGTATGTAGAGAGATGGCCATAGTAAAATTCACCACAGACTTCTGAAATTCTGTAAATTCACCATGAGCGCATTGAATATTCATTACCCACGTTGTTATTCATAAATTTACCACTTCATTTTCTTAGTGCTGTGCAACGCAAACGTTCGATATAAGAAATAAAAACATCATGGACAGTTTGGAAATATATACAAAAAATATTCGATATATATAAATAGAATATAAATTTTTTTGTCTTCAAAGTTTTATCCTCAAATTGTTTCGTAATTTTTGCGCGAATGCGTACTTGATTGAAAGAAAAATCATTTCTTATAATTGTTTTAAATCGACGATAATGTGCTATCATATCACTGCAACGCTTTGCATTCATTTTTGCAACAACGTGCTAAACCGATTGATCGTTGAATACAAAAAAATAGAGATGCAATATCACGTTAAGCAACCAGGAAAATTCCATCAGCTTCATCATTCTAGTATACAGTCTTGCATTTTTTTTAAATAAAACTTTCGTTCACTAAATTTTCTCTAATTTGGCTGTATCCACTGGACGCAAGTCACAATAAAGTATACAATCATTCAATGTTCGTGGTTTTTTTTTTCTCTATTGCATCTCATTTACACATAAAGTCATATAAATACTGTAATTCGTGTTAAGAGTCACGCAATCTCGTGTGTAACAAAATAAAACATTTAAAACGAGACAACGAAACACTTTATTTAGCGACGTTATTTTGGCGTTCCCATTTGAAAGCTGACGAGCAATGTTGCGTGCTTTGTGTGTGCAAGCCATTCACACATTTCGCTGTACTGATTGCGATGTAACCAGTTTTATTATTATTATTTTTATAGTTGTATAAATTCGAGACTTTTTGAGAGGCTTAATGTTTCATTTAAGTACTTGTTAAGTCATAAGGTTTACAAGTATTGCATTTTTTTCACCTGTTTTTTGTTGGACGTGTAACAAACAATAAAAGCTTACTTTTGTTTAACATGTAAATGGTACGTTGTAATAAAAAAAAGTTCAAACAAATCTTATGACATGGAAGAATTTGCATTGATCATAAGGACCGCTCAAGTTAAAGCCAAAATAATTGATTGTAAAAAAAGAAGTCTCGAGATTTAAGTCCGTGGAAGTAATGGAAAACGAATAACCTGTTAAAAGTTGCAATATCGCGTACCGTTAAAACCTCAAGCGTAGTTCAAATGATCAGTTGGAGTACTTCTTTACAGTCTTCTTACTTAAGATCAAATGCTCTCAATCAGCCTTCCATTATTCTCTTACATCAAAGCTTAAACAATTAAAAAAAAGATACGACATTGGAAAAAACAACTGGCAGTGAACGGATTCGTGAAAATGAAATCGTATAAAATATATGAACACATATGAGAGGGGGGGGGGCGCGATCTCTTTACAATAAAAACACCTATTATTTATTGTTTCCGGCAGCTTGATGGACAGTGTTTGATTAAACTTTGCTCGTCCGCGTAAACGCGATGAAGCTTGCAAATTGGCAAAAACGTCGTAATCACAATGAGAATGCAACGAAATCACACTAATGTTCGTCGTTACAAATGGACCGGTATCAAAAGCGCAAAAATTCTAAGTACTTTGTTGCGATAATAATTATATTAATGCATCGTCTGGCTCGGAGCGAGCTCGTATACCTTATTTACATTGTACACATATAAACATCCAACTTGTTCGACTGCTACACATATAAACGCACTCATATATACGCGCACACATACATACACACACAGAAGAGCAGCGGCGCACAAACGTTTGCCTTGAACAATGAGCGAAAAAGAAGAGAGCGCGAAGTGGGATAAAAATTAAAATGAATTTTTGCGCGAATCCGAGTGTGTACGTTTGTGCATCGCCGGTATAAGAGCGCACACGTGTACGTGCAACGGTATAAATATATAATCAGCACTCGGCTTTTGAACAACGATTACTCAAGGCATGAAAATGTCCGAGGCAAAAAAAAAAGTTAAAAACGCTACTTTGTACCATAGATTACCGAGAAAGAAATGCTAGAAATGCTGGCCGGTGTGTTTTCAAAAATTCGACAAAATACCCCTCATTCGATTTCGCTAGCTAACACAATAAAGAGCTTTCTCTCTCTTCCTTTCTTTCTTTATCTCTCTCTCACTTGCTTTCTTTCTCACCACACGTACTTTCCACAGTCTCTCTTTTGCTACATGCAACATCAATTTTATCGATTCGTCGTACATAAGTTTTCGCTGAGATAAATATGACAGTAATCGTTAATATCATTAAAGAAATAGTTTGAATTATTCGCGTACGAAAATGTTACCTATTTAAACATACACATCATTAATGATAAGTTTTACTTGGCAGGGATGAGTGGAAAACACAGTACTGACCAAGGCCGATTTTAATCGCGTTACAATTATTATTATCGTGGTATAGCAATTGCAGCGTGTCCTGATGGCAAGGGTGTGTAAGTGCAAATGTATATTTTGCGAACAAAAAAAAAAAATGGAACTGAAATAGAAAAAGAAAAGAAAGAATGAACGTCACAGATGGGTTCGGACCAGTGATTTTTCATGAAACATGTTTGCTCGGCAATCACACGTCAAAGTCGAGGACAAGAAATTGCGCGCACTTTCTAGGCTATCGTAAAATCCTTAACCCCACGGTGCATTACCAGTTATGATGTTTCCGTGTCACAAGGCCACTTGAACTGGCAACAACAAATCTGCAACCGATATCATATAATTACCGCTCAAGATGCGAAACGTTACGGACTTTCGAATGAGCTCGGAAACGAACCAAATGGACAAAAATGAACGGCAGCAGCGAAACTCGTGCGCGCGGAACCTCATCCCCCCCTCGAACGACATCAATGCGTCGGGTATTTTCGTACGATAACTTTGATTCGCGAGCGAGTTATCATAACTTGCATTGTGCTCAAATGTAGCGCACCGAAGTTGAGCGCCACAATTGGATTTCAATTTACTATAAATTGAACAATTTGTAAACGGCACTGCTGTTTGCTGTGCTATTCGTTAGCTGTTCAAATAATTTGTGGTCTATTCATTTTGTCGTAACGGTTATATGTTTATGCGATTATTAACTCTCCAATGCAACTCGGATGAGAAAAAGACCACGAATGGTATACTAATAATGAAGGAATAACTTTAAACATGACAATGCGAAAGATATCTTCTTTTTGTTGCATCCTTTGGACGATTTCACTTTACCTATTTTCACTTGTATGCACCGTTTCGGTATTGAAACGGTTGCACTTCACAGTCCAATGACAGAAACTATTAACTAAACGTTTAAAATTTATTTCAAAACTAATTAATTGTTAATTGAAGTTGCGTTTTTTTTGTACCTCCCGACAGCAACACTCAAAAGAAACGCAATCAGCCGATACTCAATGAAAATTCGTTTGAACAATATATATTTTGCGCAAAAGATGCACGTTTCAAAGTTATCGTCCAGCGTCGCGCATTAATTGGATATTTCATTTTTTTTTGTTTTACAAAAGTATACGTCCCCCGACGAGCGCGCGCCACTAAGCAGATACAATTAGAGACTGCGAGACAGGATGTTTGCATTATAAAGTTTCATCAAAAATTTTTGTTTCATTTTAATGGCATAATTTTTATTATACCTCCCGTTCTCCAATATACGTCGCGTTTGTCTTTGAGAAGGTAGCCTCTCTGTTTTATCCCAATTATTATTAGACGTGTGCGCGCTCGCCGAGCGGAATAGAAATATAAGAGGAAATTTTTCGCAGCCCGGCATAAAAACTTTTAAATGAAAAATTACTGGTCTTGGGGAAAAATGAGATGTACGTCCAACGGGAGGACGAGAGCAAATTAGTTATTTAGCTTTATCAACTGCGGAATTTATGATATCAATAATTGTAGCGCGAGCTTGTTTGGGGCAGTTATTTTTTTGGTCACGGTGCACTGAAAGCAGCTTTAAATTTTAAAGCGTTCAATTAAAACGCGGGGGATTGATATCGAGTTAGTTGAGCTCATTGAAATGTGACTGCACGCGGAAAGCTTCGCTTGACGCGTGAATGTGTGAGGAATAAAAACTGCCGAGCCGTCAAATCAATCACTATAAAAGTTAAAAAAGATTTGATCTGCGAAGATGTAGACGTCATACTTGAACAGCTCGGGTTCGTACGTGGTTGATTCGACGAGGTACAATCGGATCCAATATCTCTCTCGTCCAAATTCCACGCGATTCGTGGATGGAAAGAAACGAACAATTACTAGGAGCCAGAGAGAAAAGTGAGCACGATGGGATATTCGTGCAATCCCATTAACGAATAGAAAGCGCCCGTGCTAAAATAAATAATCCGCTCTTTTTTTTTTGTTTCATACACCGGTGGATAAATACTATTTTTATATGCAGCGATGCCGTTGACGAATTAAGTTTTCCCCGTTCTTTCGAAAAAACATTTACAGTGTTTCGTTTTTATTTTTGGTTGTTAATGTTCTTATTTTCTTTAGTACGGACTCAAATGATTTATCATGCGAGCGGAGTTTAAAAGCTATGAATTATTCACTGGACAAATGTTCAAATTTGATCAGACTCTTTGATTTATTTTTCTTTTCTTTTCTTTTTCATTGCAACGGAAAAATCGGCGACGTTAGTTCGTTGAAAAAGTTGACGTCGAGAATTGCGCTTGATTTCGTTTACACTCGTGTAAACTCCCATTTAAATACTTATTACAGATTCTTCGGATTTTTTTCGCATCTGAAAAATCGATAGCAGATAAATAGTTTGATGATGTACAGAAAAACTATATTCACATGGGTGTAAGTGAGAGAGAGAGAGAATGAGAAAGAGAGGCAGAGAAAGGTAGCCGAGAGAGAAAAGAGATAAAAGCAATCGAATAGCAAACTTAAAAGGGTGTTCTTAGACATATTTATATACGCGAGTGCGTATATACATGTGCGTATGTATGTGTTTACGTATGAATGCGAACATGCACATGTGTGTATAAAATGGATTGCATGGTCATTTTAAGTACCGAGTGCCAAGTACGCGGATTTATTTAGGATTCTTTTTGTCGTCGAAATGCCACGTAGCGCAGAGAGAGAGAGTCCACGTTTCGTCGCGGACAGTCTTTTAACAAGAATCTTACAAATTTTACAAGTCTGCTTGCCTTGTAAAATTGCAAATAAATATGAAATTAAAAAAAGGTTTCTCCTCTCCTCGTCGATTGTATATATATATATTTATATAATATTTATATATTTATATGGCGTTACACTATTATATACAGGGGCGCGTATACACACGTATAGATGCGTAAATTTGCGCACTTCTTTTTATCTTTTACTCTTTTATGTATAGGGCAATAACGCCGTGGCGTTGACAGCATCGCTAGATAGCGGCGTTAAGGAAGTTAATTAGTTGGGAAAAAGGCAAATGGTGTTTATACACAGGACGCGTTATTTTACATAAACAAACACGATATATGGCGCAGACACGCATACATCGACAGGACGTGCTGCTGCGCTGGCAATCGATGCGCCGTCTCACCAAACTTGCCGCGGCTACCTGCAACAGAAAAAAAGAAGAGCCATCGTTATTTTTCTCTTTCGCGATAGCGCCGACTTGCCAACATCCAAAAGAGCTTTCACTCCAAAGCTCTGCGACACATTTTTGCTTGTCGACTAAATTTTGCTCCCAACACAAAGTCAATCCCCCGATCTTCTTTCTCAATTACAATTTGTCTCATTTATTTATCTTTGATTTTTCGTCGTTGGCAAAAAGTTTTCGCAAAGACATCAGTTGGCCGCACATCTTTATTTTTCGCTCTGTCACAAATCGTTCGCTCACTATTTCGACTACTTGAGCCAATAAAATAAGCGCTATTAACTATTTTATTCCGCTTCCGTAGCACGCAAAAGTGGATTGCCAGATCAAAACTGTGAGACGTGCCTGGGAGCCGAAGTTTTGCTTGTCGCAGTTTTCCCTCGCTCAGACATATATGAAATATAAAAGCCAACTCGATGTTGTTGCGTTCGCGATTAAATCGCAGGGACTTTGTGGTGCTACGCAAAACTCCGTCGTCATTTAATTTGCTTTTAATGTGCATTTTTTTTTCATGCCGAGGCATTACCGAGCGCGGACCTTGCTACATTTTTTTTCTTCACTCTCTCGTTACATTTTATATGGCAAAATAAAAATTCTAACTTTTATGATTCCTTCCTCTCACACGAGCCCGAAGTTCGATAAGATTTCATTCCTTTTTTGTTTCCCCCTCCCCCCATGCATCTTGTCAAAGCTCATTTTTTTCCAAAAGTTCCAACCAGCCGTGATGTAACGCCTCATGCAAATTTTGCATTTTCCATTATTGCGTCATTTTTTCTCCCTTTATTTATTACCATCTCAAAAAAGAGAGAAGAAATAAAAGAACACACTTTTTAGTACGAAATCAATTTTTATGAGTACTTTTTTGCATCTCATTTCCATCGAGTGTTGATAACCTTTGAAAAACATTTATTCGTGCGTATATTTGGCAAATAAATTCAAACTAATTCGAAATTCCTCGCTCCAAGCGATGGGAATATATACCATTGCATGTTAATTATATGAAATTCATTGGTCAGTATAGTATTTACGTTATAGTTTGAATTTGACTTTGATGAACAGCGGCTTTGATTATCATTTTTATAATGTTGTATTACAGTTTAATATTCCACTTTGATATTCAAAACAACTAAAACAGAGACAATAGTTCAAACAATGTTCAGCCGTTAAACTTTTGTTCGAAACATTACACTTCATTAAGAATACGCAATTTGTTTGTGAGCATTCAGTCAATTCAAAAACGTTGATTTTACATTAAAACCACTCCCTGGGATCTTTTCATACATCAGTTGACTCTTTAGATAAGTTAAGAATGCTCGTTAAACATTTGGAATTAAAAGAAAAAAATAAAAAATGAAAAAGTTGCAAAATCCTCGACTCATTTCTCTGTTGCGAGTAAATAATAAATCCTTTTACTCAGGTCTTGAAATATTTATTGTTACGATGATACGAACGGCGAGGTGATAAAATGTTTACCATTGAAATCTTTAGTTATGATAAAACGATGGCTCCGCTGGCATTTAAAGTTTAATCTGATAGCGAAGCACTTAGCGAGTATCGACAAAACCGAATGTAATATATTGATCAAATGGAAAACTTGAATGCGGAGGATGTCTGGCAGGTCGAGCAATAACCGAAAAGCAAAGACGATCCGTCGATCGAATCGCAAGGGTTTGGGAAGGAGAAATTTGGTAATTGGCGTGCGAAGGAGACTCACCTCTTAACCTTGATTGATGTCGACGTGACTAAATGATGCCCTGCCGTTGGGTTGCATAACAGAGGCTTTGTGATAACTACGTGTTGTTGTAAACCTGATGATGAAGCGTATGGTGCGCAGGTTGGTGGTGTAGCTGACTGGAATGCGAGTGTTGCAATGAATGATGATGCTGATAGGACAACTGCTGAGGCTGCTGTCGGGCGTTGTAGCGCACGCTACCAGCGAGGGAGCTGCTGCGCCCGTGGGTGCCAACGATGCTCTGCGAGTCCGAGAGGTCCTCGTCCTCGCTGCCGAGGCTCCGGAAGCGAACGAACCCGTCCTCGGCGACGAGCATCGTCGAACCGGAAGTAGGCGGCTGCTCCATCTGATGATGATGGTGGTTGCTCGAGTTGGCCGGCAGGGTCGCGTGGTTGTAACCGCCGCTTCGTTGCTGCTGTTGTGGCGCCCCTTGCGAGTTATTAATCTCCGAGTTGGCGCGCAAAGTAGCCGAGTTGGGTTGCCGGCTTAGGGAGCCGCGGTTGTTGCCCTCGTAGGGGAAATGTCCAACGGTGCCGGACTTGCGAATGGAATGTCGTTCAAAGGTACCGGAGATGTTGAGGTGCTCCGGCAGAGTGTTCAAGGGGAAGCTGTCGTCGTAGACGTGTTTGCCCGTGCGCATCGTGTAGTTCTGGATGGCCTGGTTGGTGCTGCAGATCGCGGGGTAGAGCACATCGTCCATGTTCTCAGTGGACGTCGAGCTGCCGCAAGGGAAGAGCGCGAATCCCGAGTGGGCGGTGTGATGGTGATGGTGGTGGTGATGGGGCTGGGCCTGCTGGTGCATCTGCTTCTCGCGCATCGGGTACTGTGAAAGACTGGCGACCCAGGCGAGCAGAGCGCACATCGAGAGCTCGAGTAGCCTGACGGAGAACTGCCAGCCCCACCAGAGCCAGGGATAGGGGTACGGTCGCTCGGGCACCCCGAACACACCGTACAGTTGCACAAAGCCCATCAGGATGAAAAGGAGCGCGGTGGCGATGCTGGTTGTGATCGCTGTGTTCAACGCGACGAGGGTCGGGTCCGCGCCGGTGTGACTGCCGACGATGTTCTTGCCGCCTATCACGGAGCTGCTGCTCATGATGTGGATGTGGGTGCGGACCACCCGGTAGACGTACATGTAACAGAGGCCGACCGTCACGCAGACGAGGATATAAATGCACTGGCAGATTAGAGGTAGGATTCGCGCGTCGTCCCTGTAGCCGATCACGTAGCTGGACGTGTGCAGGGACACACAGAGGACGACGTGTATGGTGCTCGCAAGGATGAGCGCCCCTGGCGACAGCAGTCTTGTGCGCAACGCGGGCGCTTCGGAGTACCTCGCGAGGTACAGCACTAGCGTGGCGAACGCCGTGGACAGCAGGGGCGCCGGTAGATGCATAAGGATTCTCGATAGAGGCTCGGGTAACGAGTGGCCCAGGTTGTAGGCGTCGTAGAACAGGTGGAAGCACCGTAACGTGCACACCGTTGTCAGCAGCAGGTGGACAGTCAAAAAGTACGACTGCGTGAGCAGGTTCGTCGCGTCGTTGAAGCGCACGATCTTGTAGATCGAATACAGGGCCATCAGGGTGAACAGGATGGCGGCGAGGTACACGTGCAGGGACCAGGCTATCCTCCAGGAGGACTCGAGCGAGTGGGTCGCGTGGGGCCCGTTGTTCCTCGAGGGGTCGTCCATGGGCTCCTTCGAGGGCGCGGGAGGCTGTGGCTGCGGGTACGGCAGCCTCTCGGCGTCCACGATCTCGATGCTCTCCGTCTTAAGCACGGCATTGTTGTTCTTTGGTTCGCGTCTCATCTCGTCGTCGTCATCCTCGTCGTTGTCGCCGTTGGTCTCGTCGGTCTCGTCGTTGCGACGAGTGTTCGGCAAGTTGAAGATGGTAGGATGGGTGGGGTGCGCCGCGGGGGTGCTCCTCGCAGTGCTCGTCGTGCTGAGGGACGAGGAGGACCGGTCGCTTGGCGGTGGCGTCGCCTCGACCTCCTGTCCGATCGCCGGTACCTTGCTCGGCAAGGGCTTGAGCAGCACGTCCGGAATGTCCTGTTTCCTGCCGTTGCTGCCGGAGAGTATCCTCGAGATGCTCGAGTGATGCAGCGTCGGCATAAACTCGTTATTGGTATTGTTCCGGCGGTCCCGGTCGTGCTCCGACGACGAGCCGGACTCGCGCTGGTGCTGCTTCTGTTGTTCGGCCTTGCCGGACTTGTTGCGCGGATGGTGGTGGTCGTGGCTGGTCTGCACCAGGTCGGGCGGCCTTATCGGTATCCTCTCGTGCGCGGGAGTCAGACTCGGCGGCGGGATGGGCCTCCGGACCCCGCTGTGAGTTTCCGAATTGGTCCCCCTGAGGGTGGGTTTGTCAGCGAACGGGTTCACGTACTCCGGGGGCAGCGGTGGTGTGAACAGCGCCCTGGAAGGGGGCGCGTAAGACGGCAGTTCCCGGTACGTGGGTGAGACGGTGGACTTGGCCAGGGGGTACCTCAAAATCGATGGGTACGTGGTCGTGGATGGCACGGACCTGTGCGTCGTGCTCACAGCCGGAGACACCGTAGTGGTCAGGGGCGACGGCACCGTCGAGAGGGTGGTACTGGCCGACATCTGAGCCTCGTAGGCGGGCACGCTGCGCTTGGTCGTCGCCGAGCTGTGTGCAACCTTATTAAATATCGCGGCGATGTTCTTCTCGAGAGCCGAGTGGTCGAGATTGAACACGGGGCTGTTGGGGCCGCCGTCGCTCGCGATCACGACGCTCAGCCCGAGCAGCAGAATCGTCCACGTGGCGCCCATCAGGCTTGCTCGCATCATTGTTGCTTCGACAACACGTGCGTGTCAACTCAAACGTCGATTAACTCTAGTTGGGATCGATCGATCACAAGCGACTGTCGTCGCGGCTACGAGACGAGCGATTGTCCCTGCACCCGCCGCCTGCATAAATTCGCAGCGACATCGGATCGGGCGTGTTTTCTTCCTTCTGTCCGCTTGGATTATTCCTTAGCTCGTAGCCTCTCGGAGGTGCTGGGGCTGCGCTAGCCTCTGGCAACGGCCCTGCGGCTTTTACATCCAATTGCACGGATCATTCGCACGCTCATAGCTGGGCACTACCGAGACTCGGATTTCAGTGCATCCATTCGGCCAATCGGATCGCTCCCCTCTATCACAGTCTAGCGAGCGATGTAAACGCTTCTCGCTCCTTCGGAGAAAATGATCCTTCAGTTTTATACAAGGAACAAAGGTGCGCCGGGGATGGCCACCGAACCGCACGTACAGGACGCTGCCTCGAAAAGTCCCAAGGAAACCGTCAAAGTCAATCCAAGTTTATTATCCGCATCTTTTTATGATGCCGCTTTGTTGTCCCCGCTCTTGCTCCTTAATTGATCCGTTCAGATTGCACGTGAGTTCTGAAAACAAAGCATAAAACTAATTACTTGTCATGCTCGTTCCACATTAATGAAAAATAATTATCCCCGCTAATTCGTGTTAAATTCAATCATAAAAAGGGATACGTGAGGAAACAAACAAAAAATTAAGAAATGATAAAGAAAGAGAAGCGCCTGTCATCAGTGGGTCGGAGGCGGCAAAACTATTTTCCGTTTTGGTATAATTGAATCGACGTAAGCTGAGAGGCAATATGTAGGTCTGCATTATAATTTGGCATTGAATGACGATCGGGGTTTGCTTGCGCCGAGCATAATGGGTTTTGCAACAGGCAGCCAGATAAGCAGGCTTCCTTCCAAAGCTAAGGAACAATGTATTAAATAGCACGTAGGCAGCAGTAATCCTTATAAGCGCTCTTATCCCTATTTTCTTAAGTTTCAAGAGGTTCACCAAACAAGTAGTCAGTCGACTACAGACAGGAAATTAATCATACAACTCCGGAGAGAAGCCTTGTGTGTGCCGTGTGTTGAGCCTTTGAACGGTCGTACCTGTTCGGTCGTTTGTTTTGACAAAAAAAAAAGGGAAGGGAAACAACAGAAAAAGAATATGTGTTAGGCAAAAATGGGTTAGAGCTGCTCCTGATTAACTGTATCTCGCGGGGCACAAGGGTCAGCGCTGGGAAAGCTCGCGGTGTGCAACGAGGACGATCGATGACCAAGCAGGAGCAACCAAACAAAGCGGAAAAGAAGACGTTGGGCAAGAATTAATTTTCGGCCACTTGACATCAATTTGATCAGCCGTCGAAGCTGGAGTCCACCGCGATGCCAACCGTTGCGCAACGCCGTGAGGTCATTACGATTGTCCGCGGCCCGTTAAATATCATGATGCTGTGGAATTCTAAAACACTTGAAAATTCCCCGCTCACTTTAACTTCATAGTTGCTGCTATTCCTTGTAATACTTTCACGCGTTTCTTGGTATAACAGCACGGTCAGAGAGCACGCCGAGCGAGCGCGCGGCTTCGTGAGTCGTCGAGATTCCGAGTGTACCATCACCCAAGACAGAGAAAGAGAGCGAGAGAGAGAGCAGCCACAGAACGAGGAGGAGGAACAACAACTAGTTTCTTGGTGTGAGCTCGCCGCCAGACCGAGCCGTTTCTGTTCGATTGAATAATCCAAATCCCATGCATTCGAGAGCTATCGTGCTCGTGATAATTATTTCAGACCATTTCGCTATCTGCGCCTCGCTGATTGCGACAAAAAGAAAGATATCGGACATCTGATTGACAAAAAAAGCGAACAAAAAGAAAGAGAAAGAGCAAAAGTGACGTTTTATTTTCTTCTCCCTGACAAATCGCGAGTCAAATGTGCCATTTTTCATAATAATTCGTGGAAGGAAAAGAAGAGAAAAAGAAAAGAGTTGAGCGAATATCCAGAGTTCAGCAACCTGCACAAGTGCGAGACTGAATTGAAGATAATTGTTTCCTTTATTTATTTATCGACAGACGCTGCTATTCATGGGGGCTGCGTTTGCGACACCTCGGCGATTCCGACCTATGATATATGATATTTTGAAGTCGTCGCGCGACGCTCACGGATAAACATACACACAGACACAAAGTTCCACGTGCAATCAATCTTGAAGCCGTGAAAAGAAAGGACGGGCGCATTTAAATTCAGCATATTAACTTGACTCGAAACGGGATGTTTAGCCGGGAATAAATAATACCGACGAAAAGAAAAACCGGCCGGGCATTGTTGGCGGAATTCAAAATGATGGATCTAAATGACTCACCTCTCATCGCGCGACCCACAACTCCCATAATAACAAATGCATGCGTCCAGTGCGTGGCGTCCGGGTTCTGCAACAGATAACAAACATCATCATTAATTGCGATTCAGCGTCATTTCTCTTGATTTATTCAAACAATCATGCGTCCCTGTTAAAAAAAAAAAAAAAGTAAAAAAAAATCAAACAAAAGTCAGCGACTGAAAAACATTTTTCACGGACCATTTGCGCCGTTTTGTATCCACTTTTTATCCTCTCCCATCCCTTAAATCTTCTCTCTCACTTCCCCCGGAATGAAAGAGAGAGGGACTCGAAACGCTAAAGCCCAATGAGTAGCTAATAATAGAGCAACGTGCAGGCATAATCTGATGGTCCGTATTGCTATCAGCACCCCACGCCATAAAAGAAGTTTTTCTTCGGCGGCCATCAGCAACCCCTCGACAAGAGCAGATTCGTATCTGCTCTCTCTCCCAAAATTGTTATTGCTTACAAATATATCTCGCCTTTTTTGAAATACTAATCTCGGAGACATGATCGTGTCATTAAGAAGTCTTTTGTGAAACTGAGTCAGTGTAACGTTGTAATGATAAATTTCAAAGTTGACAAAAGGGGGAGGGTTGGGACAAGCTGAGGGGTGAGGGAAGAAAAAAGACAGACAGGTTTTTAGAGAGCTCGGTTTTCCGGAACCGGGGAGAGTTGGACCTGAAAGCGGCCGGACGCGATAGCTTTATAAAAGGGGGCGAGAGAGACGCATGCGACAAAGGTCGCTGGGTGGCAAAGCGCCGGCAATTTCGTGAAATTATGGCCAAATCAGCTGGACGCTGATTTATGGCGGGGCCCCGGGTATTTGACAGCGGCGGGCCCCCGGCATTCATCCGTCGGTGGCTCTTGTCAGGTCCGGCTCGTTACTGCACGATAATCTCGCAAACTTTTCCGTCGCCTCTTTTGAGCGGTCGAGCGTCGCTTATACGTTTCGCCACGAAAACGGCCCCTGGTAAAAAGGGTCGAGCGTGAAGATTTGAATCTCCATAATCGGACAAAAAAAGCTGTGAATGGAGAGCGACTCCCACAAACACCGTTTCTCGAGTCGTTCGTCTTCACGCTTCTAACTTCTTTTATTTTTTTCCCATTCCTCTCCCAACTGTCCCCCCACTGTTGAAGGAAGTCCGAGTTTTGACGATGTCGTTATACAGCGTGCTTCCGGATACTGGGAAATGTCACGCTACTCAGGCGCTCAAACTTGAGCGCATTTTTGTGCGACCCACCGCGCAGAGGCCTCTGCGACTATACGATTTCCCCGAACGCCCCGTTTCTCGGTTTAATTTATTTTCCACTGTATTAACAGTTCCACCACGGTTGCATAACAATGAAGGGGGGCTTTGTGGCGACGCAATTATTGCCGCCTCGGTTTCTACCTGTCGAATCAATTTTATTGGCCTAATCGCTTTGGAATGCTTCTCGCCGCATTATGCGATATTTGTCGCTGCTTTGACAATAAAATCTCTCGATTCGGGCGAGACAAAAGAGGAAAAGTCAGTTCCATTCGACACTTACGACAAACATTTTTGTTACTTTTTCATTGACTGTTTTAAGGGGGCGGATTTTTGACGTGGAAAATATCCCTTTTTGTTTGGTTTGCCATCCGATAACCTAGTTTGACGCGGACTAATTATATTCAAAGTACGAGAGCAATTTGCCAGCAAACCCCCGCGCCGCGACAAATTAACATATTGTCAGCACATATGTATACCGCTCGTCTGGAGGTGGCTTCGGCAATCAATATCGGGACGGAGGCGATGATCTTCGGCGGATGCGCGGTTCTGTTGATTAGCGCGCAACTAAACCGCCAATTCATTGAATCATCTCCGAGCCTCGGCCTGATCGAAATTAATACGTGAGCGGATAGACATCGCAGGGGCTGTGAAATCGGCTTTCCTGCCATTTGGCTTACGTTTCACTGCTTAAGGTGACGTTGCGTTATGTCATGATAAGTTACGTGTTTGCCATCCTTTTTCTCCGCCGCTGCTTCAACCATGCGTTAAATTCCTCCGGGGGATTGTCCGTCGGCCACCCCCGCTATCCCCCGCTCGCGCTCAACCGTACATCTGCGATACCGAAGCGCAGCTTCGGCTCTTTTCGATACTTCTCTAGCAAACTCAATAACTCGCCATGTGGATGTACGTGCTCAACCAACACAATCGACCGTACTCTCTGTCGTTTCAAATTTTTCCAACGCGCTACGCGTTTTTTTCAAAAACAAAATAACGATTTTTTTATTATTTCATTTGCATGCATCTTTTTAGATTATTTTTTTCCCGTTCGCATTTTCTATATTTTTTTTTTTTTTCATCTGCATTAATCTAGATTTTTTTTTTCATTTACATTTTTCTACCCTCTTTTTCATTTACATTATTCTAGATTGTTTTTTAATTCAAATTTTTTTCTATAAAACCAAGAAAACAAGAATTTGAAAA
The DNA here is from genome assembly GCA_030522925.1 of Trissolcus japonicus. NCBI lineage: Eukaryota > Metazoa > Arthropoda > Insecta > Hymenoptera > Scelionidae > Trissolcus > Trissolcus japonicus. Next base: position 204,092 of record JAPYZS010000037.1, read on the forward strand.
AGAATTCAAATTATTTTTGGTTTAAATTTGATTGGGTTTACGAACATTCAATCGTACGTTTCACTTTGCGTTCAGAGTTATAATTAATTGGAGAAAAAAAGAGAGCGATCCCCTTCGAAAAAACCGCAGACGAAACGCGTGGCACGGGTCAAATTGTGCAAAAACATATGTTTGTGCAGACGCCAAAAAGGTTGCGTTTCATTGTTTGGAGCATTTGCGGATATGTGTTTTCGAGCTATCTCTCAACGTCGAGTTTTCTCTTGACAGAAAAATTGGTTTAGGAAACCAAAAAAAAAAGTGAATATTTTTCTTTGCAACTTTTGTTTTGTTTCCTTTCATTTTTTTTATTCTTTTTTTTTGAACCGTGGCAATTTTTGGGACGTCTTAACAAATGTTCAGTTCGACGTTTAGCATCAATTTTACGTCTGTTAAAATAATGAGAAGACACTGCAAATAGTAATGTTCTTGTCACTTGTAGAACATTCCAAAAATTTTCTACATACTAATGAGATGGGCAAACAAACATGTTGTAATATTCAAATTAATAAACGTATTTTTGGTTTTGAAATATCATTATTCGCTGTGAAAACTTGTTTAATATGATAAAAGTAATCAATTGTTGTTATTGTATTGTATTGTAATGTTTAAATGAGCATTCGCAAGCTATTATAACAGATTCAGAGTTGTAATAATACATACAAATGGACGATTTTTATGTTGGTTTATAATATTACACGCTTAAAAACAGAAATCAATTCGGATATTGTACCACTTTAGTGGAGTGTACACAAGCAAACAAAGCGAACATTTCATTAGAGTTTAACTAAATTGAAACAAATTGTTCTGTAACAATTTGTAAATTAATTTCGATCATGAGAAATATACATACGTGCGAAAAATTAAACAACGCGATGAAGTTAAATATCAACTACGATGCTCCCGGTATTTTTAAACATTTCTCATTCATAATCAGAAACCAACTGATACACAAAAATAAAAAAAAAAAAAAAACGTCAAAAATTTGACCAAATTTATTTTTGTGATTTTTTTTAACTTGACAAATTCACAAATCTCGTTGATTCTGAAAACAAAAATCTTATTGATTCTTTTTTCGTTATTTCGTATAAATATTCAAAGGCACATTGTGTTTGACGTGTAAAAAATCCGGTGCATTTTTCCTCTATGGCACGTGAAATTTGTCGCCCCGACTACGAAGAATTCTTACGTCACGGTGCAACTTATTTTGCACGCCCCCTTTACGCGAGAAGCTCATATCTCGACACATAACATTTATATTCGCAACCTCGCGCGGTTTCTCGAAAGAACAAAAATATGCAGTTATCCTGACTAACATGACCGCCTTAAATCACGGACGTTCATTCTTAATAAAAAGCTCTTATTGTTCTAGATCGATATAGCCGAGTAATCTGGCGAGAGACCATCCTTCAAAATAGAGCCGGCTTTGTCAGCGTTTATTCGGCATCGGTGACACGGATATCGGCAATGTAATTTATCTAGAACTCATCGCAACCTTCAATTTGACAAATTAAAGCTTCAGCTTCGTAAACGGATTGCAGTGACTTTTTGGTGTAAAATTTTTAAAACAAAACGAAATAAAAAAAGGAGGAAAAAAGAGCACAGCTTGCAGTGACATTAACTTTGCATGATAAATACACAGCTCGCCAGATTTAAATCGACCGGGCACCGGAAAGTTGTGCAAATTTTTTTTGTCAATTAATTGCTCGCTCAGATTAAAATTTTTCAACAACCAAATCAGTTTTGTAGTTTTTTAATGAATAGAAAAAAAAAAAAAAAAAAAAAAAACACGAGGACGGGTCGCAGAGGTATCGAGACTAAAACAACAAAGGGGAATTACAATTTATTTTTTCGGACAATTCTCGAGCGTGCAATTTACGTTTGATCAAACGTAATGTAATTAATCAACGCTCGCTCAATAGCATAGAAAACAATTTGCACAATGTAATCTTCAAATGTCTGACTACGTTGCATTAACTGGCGAAAAATAACGTGGAGCGTCGCGCAGTTTGATTGCGTAGGGTCGTTGTGAAACTCTCGAGTGCCCGTTCGGCGGAGTCAAATTTTTGCTTTTTACCAAGTCATTATTATTTATGGATGGGGTAAAAAATTGATGCTCCCTCGTATCCTCAAGTACAAACTTCACTCGCGTTTAAATTCATGAACAATTTAATCAATGAAAAATTGTCTCGACTCTCTAATTATTTCGTTCCTTTGTGTTTTTTTCCTGTTTTGTTTCGTTTTGTTTTTTCGTATTCTGTGTGTGAAAAAAAAAACGTGCACGTGCCTCGAAAGAGGGAAGAAAATAAATAGCGACGGAGTTAAGTACTGTTGAAAATGTATTCTCCATTAGTAACAGCTTTTCAGGATGTTCTAATGTTTTAGATCGAATCAAAAACATACAATTCAAATTGTTATTTATGCAGGTTAAACGTCATTGCGTAATTGCAGCTTGGGAATTGAGCGCATTCGACTGTAAAGTTATGAAGTATACAATTTATATTTAGTCACCCTTTTTTTTGTTTATTATTTTTCATTTTTCTTTCTCTTTTATTTCACAGAATGAAATGAGACAAGGTAATAAAAGGATTCCCATAGATTTATAATAACAATTTAATAATTGCATCAAAACGGAAGATACAGGTTGTAACATGAAATTGATAGTCCATAATGAATTGTGGCGTATAAAATGAATTTTCAATATATATTGGAACTACACGTTTAACACACCAAGTTAATCAGTTTTATAATTACAAGAGAATTTTCAACCAACTGCAAAACATTCTTCTACGAAACGGAAAAAGAAAAATGATCTCACCTTTTAAAACGCTGGCTATTTTTCATTCAATTAACCACGAGAGATAATTATTTGAATTTTATCAGTCGATAGTCGGAGTTTAATCCGCTATCAAGATTGATTTTATTGGCTATAGTTGCACTTTTACTATTTTTCTTGGGCGCGATAAAAAAAGAAGAAAAAAAATAAAATAAGAAAATAAGGCGCTCGACTCTAAAATGTGTTCTGCAACGTCGATATAAAGTAAGCGGCGCGACAGATTTGATAAGCCCTTAAAGATTGCACGTTGCAGGATACAGCGATAAGACAATGAGAAATCTGCGGCTAACCGAGAGGTGGTAATTCGTTTGGTACAATTTCTCCGCGAGGATCAGAGGCCGAGTTGCATTCCTGATCAAGGTCAGGATGTTGACCAATCGCGCCGGCCACCACGTTACAATTACACAACACAAAGAGTGTGAATTTGATGACGCAAGATGCACAATCGCTCGGCCTCGCCGACAATCTTCCCGAGATAATGGTAAAAACCGCAGTCACGATTACCGCTGATTATTTTCGCACGCCTCGGCTCTCACTTGTATCCATACGTGTTGCATCCTGCTGATATACCCTTTTCCTTTTTGTTACCCCTTTTTGTGTGCATCTTTTTGATTTCATTTGTCGCACGCGAACGATGAGCTGTTAATTCGGTGCTGTCACTTTGAGTCACGTGCTCGAAATTACGCGCACCCAAGTATATGCGACAGTAATTGCGGTCTTCAACTGGCGGATATGTCAAACAGACCAGATCCTGCCATTTACCAATTCACTCCGAGAAACGCCGTGAAATGGCTCTAAATATGTTTGATATTTCCTTTGGTCATAATGTTTTCGCCATTTCCTTTGATTTTGCAAAATTGTCACGCACAGATATACATTACACTGAATTGTGCAAAATTTGTTTTCCGCCTAAAACAATGTCGACAGAAGAAGAAAGTTTTTTTCCTAAAACATCAATTTCACATGAGTTAAAATTTTGATTTTTTGACGTATTCGAAAACAAAATTTTTTATCATTTGTAAATATGAAATTTTGACTGTTTTTTTATGACATTATGACACCGTATATAAATTTCGATGAAAAATAATCCGCGCAAATTAATTATTTATCATATTTCTGAGAACGGTGGGATATATACACGCGCATAATTATTCGCGGGGGTTATAAATATTGATTGCGAATATTAATAGATAAGATGTCAACGTTTAAATGAGTTTGTTTTTCAATTCGATTGGCCGTCGAATCGCGTAACGAATGCGTCGACAAATAAATGGCTCGAGTGTTTAGTTATAGCTCGATAGAATTAATATTCGGCGGGCATAGTGTGCTCTGGTTTGCGCGTCCCCTCGGCTTCTGCGAAGACACATTTAAATTGCAATCGTTCAATTGATCGGCAATAAATTGTCCGGAGCGAAAACGCGCTGTCTATTTTTATACCCAGGCAAAACCAGAAAAAAAAAAATGTTCGCTTTTGCGCATCTAAAATGTAAATTGGTTGAAACTAAATACAGTAATGTGATATTTTGCGCGTAAAAATGGGCAAAAAAGTCTGGCGAAATGGACGAAAAAAAAAGAAGAAGAGGAAAAAAGAAGTCTTACTGTGATCGTAAGTTTAACCTTTTCCCCTTGGGAATATTTATCGCCGGCTCTGGCGAGAGGCGACAAAAAAATCTCAATCAAAGTCGTGGGATCAACGAAAAAAGAAAAAACCTGCACATTTTCATGTTATTAAGGGATTTTTCATTACAGCTGAACCGAATCTGGCGTACAATTAGATTGCATTTGTGAATGAGCGCGGATGAGTAATTTGATTTCTGCCTCGTGATATAAACAATATCGCATGTATATATCATAATTTTGCATTGTAATTGAATTTCGTATCTCGCATTTGATTCCTAATGATAAATCACGTTAACTATATCCCGAGCGTTATTAAAAACTTCATTACCGAAAGATTTAAATTCATCCCTCATATCATTTGCTCGAATCATTTTGCTGCCACCGGGAATCACCGCTTCCGACAACGTGCGGATAATTAAAATTATTTGATGGTAAATTAAAACCATTAAAACGAAAGGCTCTCGAGCGCTCGCTCATCAGACGCCGTCGCCATTCTTATAAATTCGAGGGTTTACGAATTTTATCAATCATCGTTCATTCAAACGTTCAATGTTTGCAAACTTCAAAGTAAATTTTCAATTTTCCCTCTTGCTCTGCACCAAATTTCTGATCAATTTTTTTCATTCGGCGCGTCATTTTGTTAACGGGATTGCTTGCTTTTTTTTTCTCGCCAATTTTTCCCGCCCCGCTTTCAGTTTGTTAGTTCGAGCCCACTAATGTTGTTAAGAGACGAAAATCGGGTAGTTTCGGTTAGCGCAATAAAGAGCGAGGAAAATTGCCGGGGGATTAATATTGACAAAACGATTAACGTGTGGGATGAGAAAGCAAACTAGCAATCGATCAAATCGAATCTGAAATGAGTCATAAATTCGTGGACACCCCGGTTGCAGGAATGTGAAATTGAAAACCGAACGGAAACTCGCAGGACGAGGCTCCGCTGCCGCCGTCAGGAGCGTAGCGCAATTTTTCAAGACCCCCGCTATATTTATCAGAATTTATTGTTTTCATTTTCCTCCTCTCCTGATAGTAACGGATGTTTATTTTAAGAAGCCCCGCGAGACATTCTAACGAATACATCATTTTCAACCCGACATAAATTCTATTTATGCAAATCACCTGACAGCCTTTTTCAGCTTTTGTCAAACCACGCATTAGGGCCGTAATTCAATCGGGTGTTTGAATTTTTGTTCCTTTTTCATTTCGATTTCCAATTTCGAATAAACGAAGAAAATTGAAAAAAAAAACGAATGACACATCGTATCTTTGAAATCAAAAATAAATATTACCGATCGGTCGCCTTTATTAATTGACGTTGAAATTGTATGAGAAATTCATTATCCCGACTGTCAAAATAACTTCCCGCGAGCGAAACACATCTGACGAAATCATTTTTCGAAAGGCTTACATGTGAGAAACAGAACAGATGTCATTCATTAATAGTTTATTATGTAAACACGGTAATGGAATAAGCTATGGAATTCATAACGTATACATGAGCTCTATAGTCGAGATGAAAAGTCATCGCACGAATTCAAATGTCGATAAAGAGGCCGCTTTTTTTTTTCTAATCTACGTGTGCTGTGTCGAAATCCAAATAAGTACCCCACACACACCACACCACACCATCTTTCTAAGATCTGTTTGCACTTGAGAATTATAAATGACAACTTTCAAGTAGACGTAAAAATATATTTCCATCGAAGTCGGGAGAAAAAAAAAGCGAACAAAAACGTGAACATATTTAATTGGACGAATCAATTTCGAGATAAAAAGCAGTAATTTATAAATATAACCATTCATGGCTGCTCGAAATGCATCGAGAAATCTTATTCTACGTGTCAACTGGTGACAAATGCTCTAACTTCCCCAAAGCTTTTAGTTGCCGGGAAATTTTTATCTCCGATTTTCTTCACGGGAAAAAACTTCGGTCGGTTGATATTAAAATGTTGTACGTTTAACTTTTTCCTCAGACATTTTCAGCGTAAAATATTGAACACTAGAATTTCGTTTTTTTTTTCTTCTTTCGGCACGGCATTCAAATTCTATGACACTCATATTTTTTATGCGTCACCACTTATAATAAATAATTCTGTTCGTGGCCTTTATAGAAAAAAGGAACAATAAATCGCCCTTAACCTACTCAATTTTTCGCTGCGCAAATCACTTTTCCCATGCTATTATTTTCAGTTCAAATAATTCAAATCCGAATGGATTATTTTGCATTATTATTCATTGTTTCTTTTGTTCCCTGTACACAATTTGTATCTGCACAGTTTGACTAAAACATTTGAGTTGCTTTTTGGTAATTAGTTTATTCAAATGATTAAGCTGCTGTTAAACTCGGCGCGAGTTATTTAATTTACGATTGTTTAACTTCGACTTACTTCGCTAATCTGCAATAAAATTTGTTTACAAGTCTCGCAGCAGTTTATTTGTTCAATTTAAGCGGAATATTATAGCCACGATAAGATGCAAACGTCGGACGATAAAATTTGTCCGCGATTTCGTCGTAGATTTGGGATTGAATTGTGTTTGAAATTTTCGAAGACGAGTTCACGGATGAAAAGTCGATACGAAATCCGGCCCTGGTCGTCGATGGTGAGCGATTCAGAAGGAGGTATAAACGTAGTCTAAGAAGACAAGTTTCGGCTCGAGAGAGCCCAGGGAGGTGTTGTTAAGTAAAGCGAGCTTCTTCGTCTTCTAATGCGCGCGCGAGAGCACGAATCTCGCGCAAACAAAACGGTACCGAGAGAGCGGCGCTGCAAAAGAGAACGTCGATTGCGAATGTCTAGGCTGAGTAATCGAGCCGACGCCATCGATACATGCTCCCCGGCCGTATAGCGGCTCGTTAATGCCACATCTTTGCATCCTCTTTGTCTCAAGGCCTTGCCACCTTTTTTTAACCCATTTTCATTCCTGATTTCACGCCATCTACAAATCTCATTCTCACCTTTTTATCCTGATAATTATCAAATTTCAATTATTCGAGCCCAAATTCTTTTTTCTTCACCAAAAATGTTTTGTGCCATTTTTCGTTTTTCGTGACATTTTTTTTCTTTGTGAAAATGTGCAAATTTTAGAGTTAAACTTCAAGTGGGACCAAAAGGAAGGAAAAAATATTTTCGAAAATTTTCCATCATCATTAATCAGCTAGGAATGTAAAAAATTTTAAACATTGAAAAAAAAGGGTCACGCACCTTTATTAACTGTTTATCGACAGTGGCCGTGCGACTTCTATTTCGAAATGGCTGCTCATTACCCTTTAGCTGCTTGTTAACGTCATTGTTACAACTTTATTATACCCAGTGTTCCAAATATTCCATCAATCAAATCAAATATTACGGTTTTTGGGTCGCTCACAAAGCACAGTTATATAAGAATAACTTGATTCCTGCATAGCTACCGTCAATTTTGTTTGCAATTTTCAGGCTCTTTATATTTGGAGACTGATGAAAATGTATTTCCGTGTCTCGTCGACTAATCCGGGCACCCAACTAAACACGCTAACTCGATATTATCAATACAAACTCAATTTGAAGGAGTTATTAAATTTTAACTCCGCTGGAATTGCGCGCTAGCAAGATAAAACGGGGAAAAATATATTACCCGAAAATCAAATTATTTTTCATTAGATCCAAATTCTTTTCAATTTTTTTACTCTCCTTCTCTCTCTCTCTCTGTCTCTTTCCGAGCTTGTTTCCTCGTCCATCTTTTATTCAATTTTACAGCACTTTCGGCTGAGGAACGACAAGTCGATTAATTGCTGAAATTATTGCACTTTTTTTGTCCAACGAAATATCCAAAACGTCAAATGCTTTGCAATTAAAAAGATACGCGTTAAGGCGATATGGCGTTTCAACGTCACCGGGTCACTATCAACTCGTTTTGCTTGTTAAAACGAACTCTAAAATGACGGGGGAAAAAAACCGAAAAAATAAAAAAAAAAGAGAGAGAGAGACCTCGAGCCATTTTTTCCTTTTTACGACGCGTTTCAGTTTTCATTGTGCCGCCGCGTTATCAGTTAGTGTGTATCTTCAATTATGGATGAAAGAAAAAAATTGTATAACGGTTTTGTAATTGCGCAGACCGTCGAATTGTTGATAGAAATCATCTGAGTTATCATTCATTATCTGTACTATTTCCAGATTGCTGACTCCATTCGCCGGGACTGCGAGAGAGAATTATTTAAAATCAATTTCATTCGGAGGATGGAATTTAAACCGCAGAGGATAAAAACAAATACACGATTGGGCGAGTGAAATGAAACAAAAAAGAAAAAAAAAGGAATAAAAAATACACGAGTAGAGGATAAGAAATTTACGAAATAGGATTGAAAAAAATGTGGGGTAATTAAAATGGTGAGCCAAAAGGTTGGAATTGCGATGCTATCGAAGTCGATCAATCGATAATTCGCTCTTTGTTCAAATCGACACAATTACCACGCGATCTTAGTCAAACAAATGCACGCTCGAACATTTTCCCGCTGGACGTCTATTTCCCACAATTAATCATCCCCACTGCAAATCGAATTAGCATCATGCAACTGAATCATCGAAACTCGCCCGAGCTTCGCAACGGTCGGAGAAAAAGAGTCACGCATTTAAGTTCATGGCGAACGTCCGTGTGCATGTGTGAGCGCGAATAATTACTCACGGCATTTATAGAAATCACTTTATACAATGTCCCACTCTGGGACTCGTGCATTATCTCGCTGAATCTTCATCGGATAAATAAATTATAATTTCAATGGAACACGCTTTTGGACGCGGTGAAACCAACCTTTTATCTACAAAATGAGCACATTCTATGGAGAGCATCACGGTGCAGAAGTAGTTTATAAAAAAAAATCGTTCATCTTCCGAAACTACTGTCGTAAAGGTGCAAAAGATGATTCAACAATTTGATGGACAAATAAACCAAGTCCGGGCGTGCTTTGATTGTGTTTTACGACACGTTGAAAAATGTCCGTAAACCTATATCTTTTTTCTTTCCCCATTCGATTTCCAAATACAAAAATACTGCACCGTTGAATGCAGTCTAATTTTGTAAGAGAAATCGATCCCGGCAATGTTTCACGCCGATCACGATTCCCCTCTCACTGATATTTCTGTATCCTTTGACGGAAAATTTGTTTGGGAAATCGCTCTCGGGAGAATTTTTTGAATAAACAATCCTAAAAGGTTTCCAACATTTTTTTTATTTTTCACTTAATTTGGAAACTTTTTTCTGCTTCGGGTTTGTTTATACGTGGATTACCATATAGGACAGAGTCATCGAAAAATGGGGGCCCTTTTTTTACGACACCAAATTGGGGATAGGAAAGAAAACGATATAATGGGCGTAGTATTTTTTATAGTCGTGGAATTGTTTTTGTAACCTCATTGGGAGAGGTTGAATGTGCAAGTGAGGAAGAGAGAGAGAGAGAGAGGACGAAGGAAAATTCAAAATCGAGCTTGTTGACCCAAGTGTTATGATAGGCCGGTGCGCGACTTATGAATAAAACGTATTATCTCTGTTGGAGAATGAATATATAAGCGCGGGGAGCTTTTATCTGTTCGCGTGGTATTCGGATGGGTGTACGATGGCGTGTATGAGCGAGGCCTTTGAAAAGTCAACAAAAGCAAAATAGAGGAGAGGAGAGGCATGCCCGAGCGTTTATGAACGTGAATGGAAAAAGCGAGTAGGGCCTTCGGCGAATATTAGAACGCTTCTCATCGTCCGTCATTCCGATCGCGTCACGACTTAAGAATTCCGTAATTGCGAGCCGGCCTCGCAATCACGTCTCGCCGAGTATAATCGGCCCGCTGTAATCTTACATTGTCACCGTCAATTTTTTTTTCTCTCCTTTTCCGAACCTTGTCTCTCCGTCCCTCGCTGCTGTTTCTCTCTGTTAACTTGCAATTTTTTGTTGTCTCATTTCACAACTTTGTTGAGTTTTTCCGCACCGCGGATCTGCTTTTTCGTGACCCCGACGTCATCGCAATTGTGCAAACGTTTTTGCACAAATCCAAGCCGTGAGAAACACGACGGACGGATCGGCAGCATTAATTGCCCGACGCCGTTTCGGCCTCCGCTTGGCGTGTAAAATCCAAGATTGCCGCACTCCTGGAAATCGTCTCCCCGAGGCCATTATGACGAATTGTAAACGTGACCGACACTCGGGATCATTCACGTAAAATTCTCTCGTGTTTTGACGACTCCAACGGCAGCTGTCACGTTTCCGTAACGTTCCTCTCGAAACCGCTAGATCTTTATTTTTGGACCATCAATATAAATGCGGGTGCATTACAATTGATACGGCTGTTGCGCAAGATTTTCTTCTTCTCCTTCTTTCTCTCTTTTTTATTTTCTTCATTTATTTTTGTCGATCCAAGTTCGTTGATCGGTTGATTTTATTTTAATTTTGATTAATTGAAAGAGGAAACCCAAGTGAGGTTTGTTATTTTTTGTTAATGTATGACGATTGAGTAATAATATCCTATGAAAATAATTTTAATTGAATTTTGTTCTTTTTTGTTTTCAAAATTGGTAGCTCAAAGATCAAACTGTGCTCCTGTCCATTTGAATTGAAAATCTGGAAAAAAGTTTGGTCCAAGTTTTACGTGGACGGTCAACATTTTAATTGAAATAGAAAATTTTTTTTCTAAAGTACGTTTTCATGTAGCTGTAAATCAGTAATCGGTGTACGAGAAAAAGGAAACCAGCTTTTCACAACGATAGGTGACAGGGCCAGAGAGAGAGAGGACAAACAAATTCATGTATCAAAAATGAATACTAAATAATAAAAACCCGGGGACACTAAATAACGTCCTACAAAAGTTCAGTTTGGGAAATGCAGCACGTCTAGTTATGAATACTACTGCTCATTAAAACTCAATAACAGATAAAGAGAAAATGACAGTACGTATAACGGACAATAATAAATCAATTCAAATGATATTCTACACTACTTAAATGACGGGTGTTTTTTTTTTCCTCTCTTTTGATTATCTTTTCATTGACGTCGACGAACGTGATGTTAATTTTAAACAGGAAAAGAAAAAAAAATAGATGAAGTTGGATGAAAAAAATATTGGCATATTAAAAATAAAACTATTAACTTATATTATAGAGAAAACTTGGTCGTTTTTAATTACGCCAAGTTGTAATGAACTTTCAGCATTTTTTTTTTTCTGTTTTGAAATAAATTTCTTGAATTAGACAGATCTGTTTTTTTAATAAACACTAAAGTTTTAATTTTGAGTTATTAAAGCACGTGATTTTGATTATGGATGCAATTTCCGTACATAGCCATTAGAACTAATTACAAAACAAATTACGTGCATTGTATAGAACGGGATTTTAGACTTCATCCGGTCAGAGTGGAAACGTCCTCAAAACTTTCTTTATTTACGACAGTGAAATTGTTTTAAGTGGTGGAGACCCCTGGACGTGGTACAAGGACCATTATTTTTATCCGAAAATTGTTCGGACAGTTTTCAGTCGAGCTGCCGGCCACAAGCACAAAGAAAGTGTTGAAGTCGGCTGAAATTTGTATTCTTTATTTTTTTTCATATACAGCGGGGGTCCGAAAAATTTGTCGCCGTCGAACTGTACAGTCGGTCGAACAAATTTTTCATCCTTCGTGACAATGACGCTGCACAGCCACACCACATGTTTACACTTCTTTTTCGTCGTGTGAAAGTAATCATATTTCGAATGCCAGTCAATAGCTGCGCACTATTTATAGAACACACAAAAAAAAAGAAGATCAAAAATTTTAATTGTACAAAATTTCAGTTGAATACAATTTTAACTGGAACAATTTTTAATCCGACAAAACTGTACGTAACAGAGTTGTGTGAAAAATCTGTTAAATTTTTTTATTCAAAATTTGAGTTGAGAAATTTTATTTCTTTTCAGGTTCCAATTTTGTTGCACAGTTTGGAATACAAAATTTTCGTCAGCGGAGGAAAAGCCGGCTGATAGCATCGATACACACGTATGCAAAGGCAAATAATAATAGTGATAAAAGTCGGAAACGAGCTTTGCCCGCGCAAAAGTAATAATATTATTTCGTTCTGTAGTGTTGGTTTTTTATCACCAAGTTAGATATAAATGTGTAATACTTTTTTATAGTTCTCCAAAGACTGTGATGCGCGCACCTATAGCAGCGCATACACTACACGTTTCTTTATCTTGGTAACAGCACAAACTGAAGGTAGAAGAAAAAAATTTTATGAACAACAGCGCATAACCCACGTCGCATAATAATTATGTCCCACCCGCAACATCGGCCCGACGTAATTACGCTGTATAGACTTCCCAGTGTCTCCTCTCTTCCGTAAATGTTCGCTTACGCTACTTTCGACCTGAAAATCCCTGATCGATTCATCGATCTGTTCCACCTTTTCTTTTCATTTTCATCTCATGACACTTTCGGCGTTAACTCTCTCATCGAGATGAAAATGCACTTCCGAAATCGCGCCTCGCTTTTATGATGAAATGTCGGAGCCTTTTGTGATTACAGTCAAATCTCAAAATGTAAAAACTGTTCTCGTAAGTATATTAAAAATGGTCTTTCAATCCATTTTCTGAAAAACCATATCAATCAGATAGTAACATCTTTTGTCTTCTTTTAATAACGGATGTTCTTTAACACAAACTAAAGTGTCTAAATATGAGCTACTTGGACGACATAAATTTTTTACACTTTCTTACATTTTTCAGTGTCTTAATTTCAGAGCCTCGTATCTTAGTAAGGTGTACGTTCTAAAAGCAGTTGAACATTTTTTCAAAAAAGTACGTCTCAATTTAGGATCCTTTTCTGGGGCTCCATTTCCGACAGTTTTACACGGTTGTTTTTGTGGTTGAATTTTTCAGTTTGTCTCAGCGGATCGATGTGAGGGAGAGAGGTGTGTGCTCGGTAAATTTGGTTATGAAGTTTGTGACGGAAAGAAAGGAGGTCGAAGAAGGAAAGCGGAGAGTCTAGCGGCGTTCGATTGTCCACGCCAATTACGCCTACAACACATTTTACGCGTAATTAAAGACTTGATCGATGGTATCCTGTGCTTCTTCATCGGCATTATTTGCATTGCATTATTCCCGTCGCTGTTGCTTTATCCGGCGCGCGTAGTCGCAGAACGGTTGATGACCGAAACAAATTGTTTGCGTAGGTAATGAAAAATACGCTCGCGGTCATTCGTTGCGAAAACATCAGCCGAGATAGAGAGAGAAAAAAACTGAGAGAGAGCGAGAATAAACAGCGAGAAATTGTGAAAATTGTTTCGCCTCGGGTTTGGTACACGTAAGAAAAAAAAAAAAAAAAAAAAACAGAAAAAAAGCTTCGCGAGTATATATTTATTCGGGACGAAAAGTTTTCGGCCTGATCATCAACAATGTCGCCGCTATAAGGGGCGATAAATCAATGCGCGGAGTGACGATGCGGATACTTTAATTAAAATTCCAGCGGCTGCGAAGTTTTAATTGCCTGTGTTGTAGTCCAAGTTCGGCCGCCGAGTCTTGACCGGCGATTTGTTTCATTTCGCGCGCGGCGACTCGTGCATCTCTCGGGTCGCTAATGCGTTGCGATTTGCCGAGCGAGCGAAATAAATTCAGGCATAATAACGCCGCGCGCGAGAGGGTACGACCAAAGTAGGTCCAATTAGAGCGCGGCCACGGATCCCTCCTGGTTCTTCGCGTTTCCTCCTTCGTCGAGGAGCTAACGGTACTAATTTGAATCGGCTGTGCAGCGCTGAAATATATATTCTCATTCATATTCGCGAGCGAACCCCCGGCATCCAGACGCCGGGTTGAAAATTTACACGCGAAAAAAAAAATCACGCCCCATTAACAAATCAGCTGCGATAATGAAGCGCCAATCTTAGATACGCGTCGTTGCCAATAATAATAAAATGATAATAATAATTTGATCGCAATTTCGCGACTCGGTCGCGTATAATTTTCTTAATTGAAACAAATCTTTCGCGCGAACGAATCATTCGTGGCATTTGCATTTCAAATTGTCGCGACTACTCGAGTAAAAAAAAAAAAAAAAAAAAAAAGAAAAAGGAAAAATGACGAGAGAAAAAGAGAGCGAGTTAGTTATAAATTTGTGACTTTCGGTCGGTTTGATTGACGGCGAAAGAAAAAAATTGCACGAGAGAAACGAATATACACTTTCGAGTCTCACGTTGATTCTCACAGTCAGTTGAACAAATCCCCTTGACATCGGTTCGAGAAACCCCGCGCGCCGATGACAAATATTTTATTTGCAATTTTCATATAATCGAAGCAGACACTTGTAAGGAAAACAGATTCATATTTCAAATTTGTATCGCTTGTAATGCAAAACGAGGATCTTTTTTTTCTCTCTCTCTTTCTCTATCTTCTTCCATTTTTTATCTCCTTATATTCCCGAGGATAATAATGGCTCGTTGCGGACAGGAAAAACTGTTTACTTCGTAATGGTAACGTGGAAGGGAAGATTATTTTTACATGCCGCCTTGGCATTTCATTTCCAAGTGCCGTTACCGCGGATTTCTCGGGAGTGCGAGGAGTTTTCTTATCTGCGTGTGCGAATCCAAAATTATCCGGCGAATCTCTTATTTCTCTCAACACTCGACGGTTCGCAACGTCATGGGGCGAGCAAATGCACGCAGCCCTTGCGCATCGACAATCTGAGCGCGCGTGAATGAAACGCACGAACGAGAAAACAAAAATGTACACAGTGTTTCGGACGCGGCGCGGGGTAAAAGAAAAAAAAAAGAGAAACATAAATAAAGAAAGAAAGCGAGAAACTAACATCCGCCAAGCTGTGTTTACTTATTTAAGTCTGGTGGAGGAACCGCGACAAAGGCGTGTGCGCTGCGAAATCGGGAAAAACGAGATCTAAAATTAGGGCCTGGGGTGCTAATTCATTAGGCGAAAGACGTACCCGCGCGAAACATGTGCTCGGCTCGTTGTCGCCTCGGACCCGGGCAAATAAATAAGCGCGCAAAGAAGGACGCGTTTTCGAGGGGACAGACATTGACAAACGCTAAGTAGTTAACGCTTAAATTGCCGCAAACAAAAAGCCCCGACGACGAAGCGCTTTCTCTTTTCCCCGCGTGCGCTCACTTTTGTTGTTATCGGTATCTTCTCCTGGGCTCTCTCGCCATCTCTCTCGGTTCTCTCGGATCGCGCCAACTCTCGTCGGGTTTTAACTCTCGCGCAACATAATCCCAGGCGCGACTTTGTTCAAGCTTCGTTAACTTTCGACTTCACCGAATTATTGGAATTTAGCACGATCGCTGAATTTACTTCTGACCTTGTTTGCCCTTCCATGGCCGCGCGCCCCGACACGTGCAAATTGATACCTGTACGCCCGAGAAATGCGAGAGAGCAACCCCGCTAGCGGATTAACGACATGGACATATTATGCCCGCACGAAATCTCTAAGAAAATAATACTCCCGATGCAGAAAAAAAAAAGATATAAATAAGTATGACCGTTTTTCTGTCCCGGTGCTGCGATTTTGCAACACTTTCCATCTCAATGCGATTCCGTTCACGGTAAAAGGAAATTTGATTGCACAAGGAAAAGTTTCACTCTTTTTTTATACTCGTACCTAGTCTGAAATTTAAGGTTGTTCTAGCGATAAGTGAAAAATGTGAGAAATTTTATTCTAGTTATTGTCCAAAGTTTGCGAGACATAAAAATGATTGAATATCTGAAACTAGAATCTAAATTTTAAATGATTATAAAAATGTTGTGAGATGTTTTAAGAAATAATGAAAGTTGAATAAACGAAAACCACCAAAATATTTCGAAGTTTTGCAAATACCGGCTATATGAAAAATATGATTCTGGTTGTTTCGCTAAAACCACCTTACGGATAGACAGACATCGGTGTAAACTTTATAACGCAAATACTAGGTCAAATTCGAAAAACTTTTCATCATAATAAATACACTAAATAACTATGCACTACAAAGAAAAAAAAAAGGCAACGAAAGTTTGATGCAAAGTTCACCAAGACATCGTCGCGGGCATAAAAGTTTGCCATCAATATTTCCATGGAATTTTGTGTTGTCGACGGAGTGTGAAACACCAGTAAATTGTACAAGTGGAATTTAGCGAAAACTTTATATTTTTTTTTCATTTCCTCGACGGCGGCACACGAGGAAATAAGCTACATTACCAAGTATTTGATTTGACGTAAAAGTTTTGTCGGGGGGCGGCGCGAGTTTCGTTTCTCGATCGTGTATTTTGTTGCACGCCGACACGGGTTTTTAGTTCCCGAAGTTCGCGCGTGAAATTGCGGCACAGTAATTCTATTGTCGAGAATTATCCTTCAAGCGCCCGCGGTCTTGTCGCGTAATTAGTGCGAATATCACGTTATAATTGTAACCTTGCTGTAGATGCGAGTTCGGGCGCGGCGGAAAATTAAAGCGAGAGCAATGATAGTTGTCGCAGCTTTTAGTTCGCGCACGGTCGTAGTTGTGGATAATTGTTGCTATTGAAACTTGATTACTGGTCTTATTACGCTGATGACATATGTCGAGCAACTTGCGCGCCCCCAAATTGTATATTAACATTTCCAATTCAAACTTTTACACCGTCTCGTTTCTTTCTTGCTTTTTCGTTTCATTTTTTTTCCTCTACTAACGATTCAGTCTCGTTTACATTATGACTAAGCAATTGCATTATCTTCAGTCGTTCTGTTTGGAGCATTAAAAAAGGTTAGGGAAAAAAGCGATACAAAAATGGCTTTCTTGAAATGCCTCCTCGTATGTTTTTATAGGCCAGCGAAATGTTTCCTCGAAGGGATAAAAAAAAATTGATAAAAGCACTTTGACGCGGTGAATGTTAATACGCTTTTGAGTCGAAGATTTGAATAACAAAAAATAATTAATGAAATTGAATGATACGGTTGAAATAAAAAAATAAGAAGGGGAAGACGAAAATAGGTTCGGAATATAAAGCACGAGGCGTTGCGCGAGAATTTGCGTTGCATGAATATTGATTGGCCGGCCGAGAGGCAGATGTGTTTTGAATTCTCGTGAAGTGTTGGTAATAATAAGTCTAAGAGTGAAGAATCACTTGAAACATTCGGAACGAGTGAGGATCAATTGCGGGGATTCGAAATAAAGCTCGAGAGAGAGAAAGCGGAATCCCCGGTGCAGATAATGGCCCGCCGCGGTTACCAATGACGATGAATTAATTCGATTCGAGAGAGCTCAAACAATATGAAAACGCGGGCGCATTCGAGCGCCGTGCAATAAACAACGTACCGTCAATGTTTCTTGGTGTAAAATAATATTGTGCCACTTGTAGACGAGCGAGCGCAAATTGTTCGCGACCGTTTATGGTACATTGCGCCAGATAAAATAAACTCGGCTGCTTTGGCCCCCCGACCGTAACTTATTATTATTGCTCGGCGCAACAATATACGAAATACGTTCCGACCGACCTCTTGTCTTTCATTCTTCGTTCCTTTTTTTTTTTTCTGTTGTTTCTTTCCGCTGAATTTACATGCGCCGACTAATTTGACGTGACACCATTCATATACTCCAAGTCTGAACAGCCGAATAACTCGCCTTAATAAACATGAAAGTCGTTTGCAATCTGCACTCTGTTTCACGGGCAACTGTTAATTCATTCAAGTGGCTACTTCCAATCCCTGTTCAATTCTTTATAAATTCTTTGCGACATATTTTTGTTCTTTTTCATCATTTTTGACTCTTGCCCACTGCAAAAATAAAGTACCTATATTTGTCCAGCAATTTGAGAATATTTAAAATTTTATTAACCGATGTCTCGATCGATTAATTTACTGGTTTGAAATAATTTTAAATATCTATATTTTTGTTTAATTAACGATTGTATATTAGAGTAACGGGGACAATTTAAATTTTCAACATAAAATGCCAAAAAATAGAAAAATAAATCACTGCTCGAGTGTGAAATTTATAGCTCTTAAATGGAACAAAATAAGGGTGAGTTCGTGGGGGAAAAAATATGGGAAAAAAAATCATTGAGAAAGACTCTTGTGTTTCTGAAAATTTGTCCAAAATTATACCGTTATTTATTGCAAATGAATGGTTTCGAACTTTACCTGTCAATTTAAGGATTTTTTTCCTGTCAAAATCTAACCGCACTTCATATCGAATTAACTTCTAATAAATAATCAACCAAACTGACATAACTTGTCACTATTTGTTTCAGATCAATTCGAATCTGTAAACCGCAACTCGAATTCGCCATCAGGAAACAAAATTTAAAATTCCAAAAGGCGTGTTTCCAAACGTTTTCAAAAAGTTTCACCTCAAATGTTTATTTTCTCAAGAGTGCTCAACGGTTAAAAGTAACACACATCTGAAGCGCTACTGTAACAACTAATGAATATCGCATATAAAGTTTCATTAGCTGCGGCCGTGGGGTAAGGTAGATTGGAGTTTGGGATTATACACATTCAAATGTAAGCGGCGTATAGCGGGGTCTTGGTCGTTGGTCTCGTTCTGTTCAACATAACTGTACGTTGCACTACAAAAGTAGCATTGTTTGCGGGCACGAGGACTAATTGCGTGGCAAAACTATTGGGCAGTGGCACCACGGTTGAGCATCGATATTAACTCAGAGTGGGCATTTGTATCGCCGCGGGACAAAGTTCGGGGGAGAGCTTGGCGCACAAACGTTGATGGAGCGCGTGAAAAAAGCCGTATGCTAATTAGCGCGGCGGTTTAGCATACAATGGGGCGTTATCTTTTTGTGCTAACGAGATTAGGTGTAACGCTTTAATCTAATTAGCGTGCACAGTCACCTCGTTTGGCACAATGGCCATTCGGTCGACTCTCCCAACCTCTCTGTCTCTCTCTTCTCTCTCTCTCCTGGCAAAAAAGTATCAATTTCTCCCGCACTTGTTGGTTAAACACCTCTCTTCGTGTGTTTAGAATTTGCCCACGAATTTATTGGAATCAGATAAAATGCAACTTATGCGGCCGGCGGATGGATTTGCGGCCAAGTTATGGCCGTTTGTTCGCAGATGCCGCGGTGCAACTTTAATTTCGCGACTTAATTCCGCGTCTCATTTGCCCGGGCAAATTAGAAAAATACGCGAGACTGAGACTTGCTTACTTTACTTACTTCTTTTTTTTTTTCTTTTTTTTTTACCACGAGCAACAGAATATGCCGGTCGTACACCGTGCTTTGCTCTCAATATTTAATCCAGACTCCCCGCAGTCGGTTTGATTGTTTCAATTAAAACTCGGCACACAAACCCCACTTGTGGGTTACGCCAAAAAGTTTTGCAGCTTAACAAGATCATTCCCATTGAATGCTCCCTTAAGGCCATGATTAAAATCCGTGCGAAGAAACAAAAAAAAAAAGGAAGAAGAAAATATACAACCGTCGAAAATTTCATAAAACGCCCACGCGCGCGAGTTTGTAACTTGTGTGTGTCTCTCTTCTAATTAAATGCGACAATATTCGTGTTTGAAATGCGCCAGAGCGAAACTCGATTTCATCGCATATCTGCGCGCTTAGATTTGGCTTTTGCGAACTATCCGCCGATGAGAGAGTCAATATGGTAAAATCTGCCTGCGGCGTACGGTGGAACATGGAGTTGAAAGAAATTTATTTAGCCAAACTGATTTTCTCATCCTCTGCTAATGACGAGCATAAGCCATAGCTGATGTTTACATCAAAACGATGGTTTTATTTCTTTATCTTGTTTCCTTTTTTTTCTTTTTTTTTTTTTCATTTTTGCAAAAATTTTGTAAAATCATCCGAGTCGCTATTTTGTCATCCTCCGTTACACTTGTGCGCTGATTATTTCTAAACAATCGCGTGATTTGTTGCATTTGCATAATGCTGTGGATTAATACCAATCGAGCTGCAATCGTTCCGTTACAAATTTATAATGCAAATGTCGTTCATTCCTGCAGTATCTTGATCGATTTACCTAAATCGGTAAATCACGATTGACATTCTTCTATCGGTAATCCCGGCTCCAGTCAAATGTAATCAAATCTTCCGATCGATAGGACAATTAGCTATTTGTGTTTATGAATAAATAATAGAAAGTGATGAATTTAAAATGCAAAACCGTCAGGGGCGATTATATTCAATCGTAAACGATTTGTCGCTCTCAATTTACAATTTTATTTTATTTTTTTTTTTCCCTCCTCTTTTCCCGTTTTGTTCTCGGCAATAAAATCGCCGCGTTAATCAGAAACATTATCGAAATCATAATACAAAAAACAGGGACACGGTTCAGGGGAGCGAGGATGATTTTACATTTGCAGTGAATATAGCGCTCGGGGCGATAAAAAGAAATAATGTGAAAACTGTTGAGCTCACGGTGAAACAGAGAGCTGCTGTGTGTATAATCTTGGCGCTAAGTATACAGTCGAACGAAATTCTAATTAAGAGTCCGCTGTTCGGCGTAACTAATTTACGATTGCGGGGGAACTTTTTTCGAAGGTCAACGCGGGACAAAAAGACCGCGCCGTTGACACCTTTCGAGCCACTTGGCCCGGTCTTTGTGTTCGTTCTTTCGTTGTCTATTTCGGTGACTCGGAAAAACCGCCGTGGAAACGGTAGACGAAGGCATAATAATAAATAATTAATCACACGATGACACCATCCAGTCGAGAAGGAGAAAAACCAACGAGAAGAACACAAAAAAAAGGGAAATAACGCGCTAAAATATAACGTCGTCTGGTCGCCTTAGACGCCAATCAATTATGTGGCTGTTATCAAGCTTCGCGATCGGCGATTAATATTCACACGTGCTAATCAGGCTATTTTTTTCCCCTTTCTCGTGGCACTTTATTATTCTCTCCTGCTAAATAAAACCTTTGTGCGATCGAGAACTGTCAGAGGGATTTTCAGCGAGTCGAAAATTGTGGATAAAAGAGATTCGTATGAGGATCATTAATAGGGGAATTGAGATGACATGAATCGTTAACGCGATACGGAGTGACTTTTTTGAGACGCCTGGCTATGATTCAGGATGACGCGTCTGGAAGAGTAGTGTGGTTTTATAAGAATTCGTAAATCAGTGAACTTTCACACACGTGATGAACAGTGCAGTCCTCTCCGTTGAGAGCCCAGCAACGTCTTAGAAAAAAAAAGGAAAAAGAAAGAAGGACCAAGAACGAGAAGGGAGGGGAAAAAGCATCGAGAAGAAAAAAAAAAGTAAAAAGATCGGCTGCCTGCTGGCTATCTCTCGTTCGCATCTTCTCGTCTCTGTTCGTTCCTTTCTCTGGTTGTGTATGCTGAGGCCGGGCTCGGCGTTGTTGCAGGCTCACTTGCCCGCGAGAGGGAGCACACGTGGCAACAATGTCGAAAAGCCAGCTGTCGTCGGCATCGAGCAGGTCAGGACTCTTCGTTCAGGATGTTTGGTCTCTCGCAGTCTCGGCGTCTTCGTACGCCGGCCGAACGCACGAGCACATTTGTCGCTTTCAAAGGGCCATGCCAAACACCAGCGGGAGAAGCCCGAATTCAATAACGCAGTTTAAACTACAGAACAAACACAGCCGCCTTCGCAAAGGCGGAAACTCGCTCATAAAACGTCCCACATTTTTCATCTCTCGCCGGGTGTAATTTTCATCGCCAGCGTACACACGTCTTGATCGTACGAAACAAAATAGAAAAAAAAAAAAGAAAAAAAGACTATGTACTACCAGATTCAAAATAATCACGTTGATTTTGTTTGTAACAAATAGATCCATCTCTGCGGGCTTTTGATAATTCGAGCCGGAGATTGTTGCACGCAAGAAAAGTACACCGAGTCCGTGAAATTGTAACCCATTAAACGTCCAATGGAGGCGCAATTCAAATTTGATTGAAAATTTATTATATTGTGGATGTACACGGGCAAATTTTATGTCTATAGAGATGAGTACGAGAGTACCATACAAAAGTGTGTCTGCAAATTGCGGTGCTTTGTGAAAACGCGGACGTGAACATTTTTTTTATGTTCAAGTTACACGAGCCGAACGAAAAAAAATGAAAAAAAAATAAAAATAACACGAGAGAACATAAAAGATGGTGAATCTGTTTCATAGTTTTTCGACTAAAATACTTTTTGACGCACAAAATATGCTTTGCAAGTTAAAAGGATGTAAAAATTAAAAGAATGAAAAGAAGGTACGGATCTCTCTTATAATTGTATTTGGGAACTTGCATTTTTTGAAAGATGCAAAGAAAATTAATTACGAGAATAAAAAGAAAAATTTATCCACTTTTCCACAATACGTCGTAGATAATTTTGAAATTTCGTGTAATCTAAGTTACACGAACAAGTTGGGTAAAATAAACTCAATCAAAATTGTGAAGTGCCTAAAAAAATTAGACATATATGGCAGGGTTGTGATTGTTGGTTTAGGACGCTTTGAGGAAATCTGATTTTGATAGGCGAGGGGTTGTTATCAGTACGGTGGCCGACATCTGGCCACGACTTTATTTTTGAGTTTACGTAGCGGGTACCCTTTACGAACAATCACGAAATAGTCTTCTTTCATAAAAGTGGAACAATAGTGGCCATTTATTCCGAGCTCGAGGGATGTCTGAGCGTCGCTCCCCTTTCAACAGCGTTTGATAAAAACTTAAATATGTTCTGACGAAGAATTTCATCAGCGCCGTAGATCGAATTAGAAATCGAGAAGACAGGCACAGACACACAGTTCGCATCGAGAAATTCGAGAAGTTATGGGCAATGTACGTTGCGTGTGCCAACGCAGTCAGATGTTACGGGAAAAACGAGTCAGATGTTCAGATGCTCGCTTCCATTAGGGTAAGGGATACGGACGTGGGTTCTGGACTTAAATCATTCGGATCTCTCTGTCGCGGGCAAATAAAATCACGTTGATTGATACACTCGCATTATCGATCGGTCATCAGAACCCGAAACTTGCGGTGAACCGACCTCTTCCCTCTCGACAAATACAGAGAAAGACGCCAGAGTCGAATTAATCAACATGTATACCTTTATGACATTTTAATTATCTACTCAAACTCGATCAAGTATTCCCGTTGAACTCATTACGTGCTATTTTTAATGCACGGAACTTTGAATAAATAACACATTTCTGACGGGTTATAGTTTTCGAACATCCGAGTTTGCGAGTGCAGATATAAACTTTTCATGCATTTATAAAATTTGTCGGTATTATTTTATTCACACACCTCTTTTTGCTCAACAAATCAGCTAACAATTTTTCTTTTACTTTCTTTTGAAACTATAAAATGTTTAAAACGATAATATACTTTACACGAAGGTACATATTTCGAGATTATATTTTTCGCCTGAGCTCTCAGCTCGGCTATGCAATATGTGTCAGTTCATAGTTCCAAGTCGTTCGCAGTCACGAAAACTATGCTTCTGACTGTGAAACTCCAAAGGTGTAACGAAATTGTTTGTACGGCAAGAAAGCGCAGCTCACCTCAAGTATTTATTCAGCGAACTGTTTTGCGTTGCTCCAACACTTCCATTTTGTCCACGTTGGGATCTAGAAAAAAAAAAGGGAAACGGTTTTATTAATTACAACATTTCCAACTTTCATTCAATACCAACTTAATACCAGACAGATTAAAATGATTCCAAATGTATATTTTTTTTTTCTGAACCATTTTGTTTGGCATTGAGAATGATAAATTTTTGCAAATAAAATCATGGAACCCCGAGAGAGTGAGCCAGGTATAATTATACTCTGCAACATGGAAATTATTCAACACCAACCCGGGGAGTTATTAATGGGAAAGCTGCAAAATTATTATCCGACCCAATAACGCTTCGAAAAGTTGAGCATTAATTTTTTATACTAATCACTCTCGGATTATTGTTATCCGGGCAAAAGAGCCTTTACAGAGTTGTTGCGAGTTTTTTTTTTCATGACACACGGCTGAAAACGTGTAAGTTGCACGGGTCTCTCGTTTTTATACAGCGACGGAGCTTTTTTTTTCTATAATTAAAACGCTAGGCGGTACGATATATAAGAGGGGGACGATATTGAGCGTACAAGCTCACGGCGATGTGGAAATGATTAAGACGCTTCGATTGGCGAGGTGCGGGGCGCAGGTACAATAGCCTCGCAGGTACAAATGACCAGCTGTCTCTGTGCTGCGCACCTTCTTCGGCCCTCTTATTATTACGAACGATAGATTGCTTTAGCATGACAGTGCGGACGATCACGGCACGTCTGCAGTTCAACTACCGCCCCACCTCTCTCTCTCTCTTCCACGTTGGCTCTCTCTCGCTCTCTCAAAGGGTGTAGAAACCCGGCGTGTAAAGCGAACCGAACGACCAATAAGTAAGACATAATCACAATCGTCGACCGAGATCCACTAGTCAGAGAGAGACTTTTCGTGAAGTTGAAACTCCCGTCGACGGGAGCGAAACTTTATTGAAAGTTGACTTTCAGATATGAGATCAGTCAGGCGAGATCGAACGCGATTAATGACCGCGATCTCCATTGTCAAAATCGATCGGAGGTAAAATGATAGTTTGATCTTTGAGATGTGATTTTTGTTTATTAATCGCACGTTGGGAAAGTTGGTCGTATGATTAATCGTAGGTGTGCGTTCGACATAATTAGAATAAAGGTACGAGCGTCGGAGAGAGAAGGCAAAAAAAAACTATAGGAAACAAACGCGGCGTGAAATCGTAATGAATATTCAAAAAAATGGGCATTTCATGATGTTGTAATCGAGGAGGGATTTGTGCTTGCGTATGACGTACGGTAAAACGACGATTGTCATTAAGTCGGAATCTGGCCGGACGATCCGCTATCGAAAATCCATCAGTGGATCGGATCGATTATTCATCCACGATACAATTAGAACACGACGGTTGCCCCGTTTCTGTAATCGATTAATCGACGTTGCGCAAAGCCCTGATGTACATGCACATTAACTCTCGCGCAACACAACGTCCGACCGGGGGGAGGGTTATTTTAAAAATGATTTTCATTCTTCCCTCGAGATGTGTCTGACTTTGTGCAGCGCTCCGCAAAAGCTCAAAGTGATAAAAGCAGTATACGTGTTGCACTTTGTCCCGTCAAAAGACCGACCGCGCTGATTAAACAAGCGCTCATGCCATTATTCAATTATTAACGTACACTTTTTTGTCATCGCAGCGGACGGTTATTGTTATTAATAACGCACCGGTTTAATTAGTAAATTAGCGAGCGGAGCTCCCCCCCCCCCTCCTCTGTCTGTCTCTGTCACTAAAGTGAATTGCGATTCGGTACAGCAAAGTGTACGACCGAGAGCGCTTTCCGAGCCACACCCACAAGAGGTTTGTTTTAAAGTTTCGCCGGCCTGATGACAGCTACTAAAGTGCAGATTACTTTGCCATTACGGACTTTGACGAACAAGTTTAAACAAGTCACACGACACGACGAAAAAGCCATTCGACCCGCGGTATCGACCGCCGGTAATACACACGCGCAAAGCAGCCCGTCTCTGTTCCCCGACGTTACTCCTTTTTTTTTTCTTTCCTGTTCGTTTTCGTGTCCCATCCTCGGCGCGCGATTCGATATTTCTTTGTCACGCGTTTTACGATACCCCCCCGGTTTATTGCTTAGCCGCAGTGATTTTCAAAATCAAAACTCCCGGGCACACAATGTCAGCCTCGTTTCACATTCCAAGACCCATGGAATGCCGCACAATATTAATAGTCTTTCGTTACAACATTTGACGTGTCATGACGTATCATGTTTCTTCGCTTGTATACTTCCATCCGAGACGTCGCGGTGTCTTTGTCTCACCGACGGTGCCGCCCCATCCTGTCTCCTTACCCCGGGAGAAAAATTGCCATAACATGCAAAACTCGGGCGCTCAATAATACATCTTGTTCATTCTAATATATTCAATGAAATATATGGTAGAAACTTTTTGTTCCCCGAATCAAAATCAATAAGAAGATTTCGTTTCCTTTTTTTTCTTTCTTATTCTTTAAATCCGTAACTTTTGTTTCGAACAGTTAGGTTTAATTGTATTAAAATCTCAACAACTCTGGATGACGTTCTAATTGAATGTTTACATCAGTTTATGCACATTTTACAGTTTACCTTGAACTTAAACCTAATTGCAGGCAGGCATGCAATCTCGTGTCTGTTTCAAGTCCGAAAAAAAAAACTAAAAAAAGAGCTGTGAACTGGTTTGGACGATCGGCGACTAGGTTGGGATCACAAAATTGATTCATAAATAATTGAGATTAGACCCACGGGGAAGGGGGAAAAGTCAACTGCAGGGGGATGAGAAGAAAAAAGTTGGTCGCGACACGTCCATGAAGGAAACAAAACAGGCTCGCAGTTATTGCGCGTGGCACAGCTGTGTTGGTTACTGTGTTCGCCCGTTGAATATTTAGGCACTTGAAAAAGCAGGATATAGCGTTTCACATATGTTCGATATTTTCATTTAGTATGATCCTCCAGTGGAGCGTGTGCGTGTACGCTCAAGGCCTCTCGTACACACGGAATTGTTCGATCGTTTTTGACGAGACAATGGGCGCGCTGCACCGGCCATATGTTGTAGCACCGCCGCGGCATTCAGAAAGGCCCGCTCGCAAATTCGCTCGCCAAGATTGCGATCAATGGCACTGCTCGCTCGCGTGATTAATTCACACGTTTTCGCCTTTTCCACCGGCGGCACTCGGACGATCCGCCGAGACGCGATTATTCATCTCTTCGTGACACACCGGAGATGCTAATCGTGACTTTGATAGCGCGAGTGACTTATTTACAAGGATAGCTTACATTTTCTGTATACTGATTCCGAGACAACATTTATAATCCGCCGACAATGCGCGCATCATCCGACCCCGATTTTAAAAAAGGAATACAATTTTTTCTTTCCACATTTTTTTTCTTTTGAGATATTTTTCTTTTTAAACTTTTCCTTTTTCATTTTTCTTTCCCTCTCTGATATTTCTTTTCTTTTAAATTTTGTGTTAATCGGGAATTTTTTAATTAAAAGGGATGATATTATTACTCTGCAGATGGAAATGATTAAAATAATTTTTCATAAAATAATTCTACTAATTGAAATTTCTCTACTTTTTCTTATTGACTCTTTTAATTTTTTTTCAACGTATTCCATCTTTATGTTGAAAAATAATTCAATACGAGTTTTTAGTTTTTTTCACCCCACAAAACATGTAGAACAATTCAATAGCCATCCATTTACTTTTGTTGAACTATACTTTTCCTTGATTGTGATTGGGTTCTCTCAGAAGTGGGTCTTTGATGTATTGAAACATTCGAAAGAATAATCTCATTCAAGACGTGCATTTTTGTTACAACTGGTGGTATATCCACTTTTAGAAAAAGTGTATCTCGCAATTGACTTTCTCCATCTTCGCCCTCTCCAGTTTCTTTTTTTGCAATTTTGACTATTCCTTTCGTTTGTCTCTCCGAATTCGCATATTTTCCATTTTCTATTTACCATTCCTATTTTCCATACCCATGTTTATTTTCATCATTTTTCAAATTCGTTCCTGGCTAGAATTGAACTCTGATCCAGCCTCTTTTCCAAGGCTGATATTTGTTTTACTCGTTTGTTATTTCCAAAATAAAAATTGCACCTTCCAAAAAAAGACCTTGTTCATCACACAGTTCGGTAATATTTGACACACACTTTTGATGTACCTTTAGTGTACAACCTCTTTTTTTTTTCAGTGCAATAACTCGTGACGGCCCGCGGTGCTCTCGAAGGCGTGCGATTATTGGTAACGTTGGCAGCTAATCCGGTCGTGACGCTCGTCCGGGGCATCCATAAAGAATGATTGGCTGCAGATAGACACGATACCAATCACGTACCGCAGCCAGCTCCGATCATGCTCGAGCGCTCTTCGTCGCCGGGGCTCGCTTTGTTTCAAACGGCTTCGAATTATTATTTGCCCCGCGCGAATGACTATTGCGAAATCGTTCCACTTCCAGCAACCTATACATCGAGACCAAGAGGCGTTTAAAATTGCGGCGCTTTGTTTCGGCCGCCGTGAGATTGTATAATTATCAGGTTTTATATTAAAAACCCCCACGACGTCGGCGGTTTTTGTTTCGAGAGCGTGATATCCGGCCCAGCGGTCGATCCGAGCGCTCACGAGAGCGTACAACACTCTTTATTGTAACATTGTTTTCAGCTCGACGTTAACTTTCGCGCTGTCAATAATACAACTTACTTTCAGCGCGGATATATTAGCTTCGCGACGCCCCGGGCGTTGTTATATATTTAATGACGGAATCCGGGTTGAGAGGGGCCACGGCTCTCTATCTCCCTCTTGCTTTTTAGCATGCCGATGTGAATGTACAGATTTCTGTAAATCGAAGACGAAAAAGCAAAAAAAAAAAAAGATAAATACATAAAAGTATCGAGCGCACAATGTTCGTTGATTGTAAAACAGATAGACACCACCCAAGGAATATATATCTTAACTGCTTCGCACGTAGCGCTGCTGCGCTCTATCTGTGCACTTATTTACTCGTGAATATTAGGTGCGACGAAGTGTCGTACCGTCAACACGCGCGAGTTTCTATTGGAAACTCCGAAGAATGGCTTCTAGTAAACACGAAAAATCTCTTTTTTAACACGTCACTGCGAGAGCTGATCTCGTCACCGTGCCTTCGGCGACATTAATGAACGTGGGAATTAGCATGCTCGCAGAGTGTATTTGAACAGTAAAAAAAAATTGCACAAACAAAAAAAAATCGAGAAAGAAAAACACGTGAAATCCGTGTAATATTGCGCTCGATTTCAGAGGGAATAGAATTACACTGTGCAATAAGTTTCATGTCAAACACACCGAGGCAGATTGATCCAACAGGGAGAAAGATGCTAAAAATTCAATGTCAAACAACCGCATCACCCAAATAGAAGAGAGATGTTCCCTGGGAGTATACTTTCGCGCCTGACAAAAATGAGCGATCGATGTCTTTGAGGCGGACTCCGAACGCTGATAAAGCACAAAGTGACAGTTCTCGAGAAAGTGCGCGAAAAGAAAGGTAGAAAGAGAAAAAGTGCAGGGGACACGGGAAAAGAAAAAGAAGTGCGCGCCAGCGATTGATTGCACGAGTCAAGCGAGATTAGTGCGCGAGATAAATCCTAGCCGGCTGATTTACATGGAGTCGCCACGCGTGTTCCATTTATGTCGCTGATTATTATGAGAGTTATAGGCGGTGGCGCTTGGGGAGAGTGCTCATCAGCTGGGACAAATCAATAAACCAGAACACGTTTTTCGTCTTTTGTTTTTGCGTCTGGCCGTGGAGTGAGGGGCATTATCCGATGATCGCGTTTATATAAACAAGCCCAAGCTTTTACAAAGACATCAGAGGTTGTAATGCACTCGCAGGTATGCATGTATTAACACTTCAAAAAGAGTTATCAGGCATAACGCCGCCACCAAAGAGAGACAGAGAGGGTGAGGGGAGAGAGAGAGCACCCACACCAGCGCGTGCACTTTTTTTTCTGCCGTCTGCCCATCCATCCATGTTTCCTCCCTACGGCTTCGGCATACAAACCCACTCCGCAGCTGTTGGCATCCGAACCTGCAAAACTCGAGCCATTTTAAATAGTAATGTGTGAGAAAGCTGAATCAAGTGTAACACCTTTTTTCGCGGAATTCCAGCTCCGACGGCCCTCAAGCAAATCCGAGCGAACAACCGCTATGACGTAACGCCAGTTCTTGAGATTCCTTTCCGCAGGTTATGGCTTGCTCTCGTTGAAACTCAACATTATCAGATTAACATTTCTAACTTGAGAAACACACAGCCCGACAACGTATTTTGTTCGCTGCGTCCCGGAAAACAACACCGAGCAACGGTTTTCACAACACCCAAGTCCCTCGTATTTACTGCGAAATTCGCCCGCACTTGTGAATTATGTAACATTGACCTTGGTCGAATTTCATCTGCAAATTGTCCACAAGACCAAAAACCAAAACAAAAAAGGTAAAAAGAAAAAGGAGGAAAACAAAAAAACCAATTGTAAACCTCGGTTTCCGGGTTGTTGTAGTAGTTGGAAAGTGTTGTAAACATTGTTCATACAATTACAGTAATCAGATCACGCGGGACAATTTGCAAAAGTGTTAACGCAATTGCTCAAGTTTTAATAGCAATTTGGTTGGAAATTTCGATAAGTCCAAACTCACGCCGGAGTCAATAATCGAATTAACATTTCGAGCTTATAAAAGGGGCGAGAAGTATGCTTATTGAATTACACGCTGCACAATGCCGAGTGGCCGTGAACAAAGGCTGTAGTGCTCGTTGGAGTATTTGCAGGCGCACTTTTCTTTTTTTTTTTTTTTTGGCCTAGGCGAAGTTTGTTGTGCTTTGCTAAGCAGCAGCGATATCGAATAACCCACCGGGGTTCGAAACAAGTCGAAGGCCTTGTGCACCTAAATGTGTAATAATAGCCCGGTTCGCGTTTCCTTGCAAGCCTCGGTTGGTTGGGAAAAAAGAAATTGACAGAAAAAAAAAAAAGTTTTGAGAATGAAAAAAGAAAAGCACGTTGCAGTCTCTCTGATACGTCACAATGGGCATCGCACAACTCTTGTCTTCGCTTATTTGCTTGTAACAATAAAAACAGCACGAGGACGGGTTTCGCTAAACAATGACATTCATTATGCAGTCGCGCGATAATGGGACCAAACTCAATATTCGGCCTCGCAATTAGGCCCCGGAAAGTTGAATCCCGCCGGAACAATGCGAGGCATCAGCACGGATGAGTGTGTGCCGCACTCGCCAATATGGTACCGAGAGCAGTCCATTGAATGGCGGCACCGCCGCAGCTCAGCGTTTATCAACTCGCACAAAAGCCACCGAAGGAAAAGAACGAGCGCGCGCTCGCTCGGTATAAAAGACAAAACTCCTGGTACGCGCTCAGATGTCACGTGCAGCGCTGCAGCCTTACGAAGTTACGACACGTGGGCATGCCAGTCTGATGCACAATGTTCGTCGCAATTAGGAAATCGTACATGTACCACGAGGTTTCTTGTTAACGAATGACGCCGGA
Source organism: Trissolcus japonicus (assembly GCA_030522925.1). NCBI lineage: Eukaryota > Metazoa > Arthropoda > Insecta > Hymenoptera > Scelionidae > Trissolcus > Trissolcus japonicus. The sequence goes on from JAPYZS010000037.1 coordinate 235,560, forward strand.
AGCGTCGTATCGGAAGGCCCCATCTGGTCAAGAAGCGAGCCAACGCCGGAAGTCCGCAATCAAAACGAACTTGAGTTACGCCGAGCCGCAACAAACATGACGGGGCGTGGCACCCACCAGTTCCTTATATTTTTCGCCTGGAAATTTTTGGGTTCCAATTTTTCTAAAAGCTGCTTCTGCTTTTTGGATGCTCAATTTCGATAATGTACCGAATTTTCTTTTGAACTGATTTTCTCTTGTTTCTTTAGATGTAGGTCTTGGATTTGAATCAAGCTGCATGGATAGGCTCTGATTCGAGAGAATTATGAGATCAGATATATTGACTCCAATTTACTTGATTGAACTTATATCGTTTATCATTTCATTTGTTTTTTCACGTTCAGCTCTTCAATTGTTTTTTCACATTCGCAATTGGAATGAATAAAAAACAAAAGTGAAAACAAAAATTCCGAATGTCAGGAGATATGCCATTTCGAGACGCCAGAGAGTGGTTGGAGTTGTAAGTTTTCGCAGTTTGTATACACTTTCGAAAAGATAAACGCCTGGCTTATAAACGTTAGGGGGGAAACGAAACAAAAAAAAAAAGTTCAGGTATACTGTTGGGAATTATTCAGACACGTTATTAAACGGAAAACAATACACCGGGGTTTATGCAATAAATGCACACGGCCGGTTATAGTTGTGATTCGCGGCAAAATATGCGGTGTATCTATTTCTCGACGTTTCAATGCGAACGATTGGTTTCAGCAAACGTGAGAAATGGCATGTAATTGTGTCGAGCGTCGAGGTGGATGGAAATCGATTGGCACGCAAGCAAGAAGAAAAAAAAGGAACAAAGGCGTCGGGGCCGTCGGGAGCCAAGGTGCAGTCGACAAGAAAGTCCTAAATAAGCATTGTTTATTTAATAGCCCGGATGGGAATATTGAAAATTCGTATCATGAATTTCACATACGCCGCGACTTTTGCGTGTGTGATACGCGCGGTTTCTTCAAGATATCGATTCCTCTCCCCTCGTGCTGTTTATAAAATGACGTCACAATGTACGACCCTCCCGGCATGTAATTACAATTGCATCGGAATGCAGTGGACGCAAATTCTAATTGGACTGCCGTTACGAGCAAAAAGCATCTCGGAATTTGCGAATGCCAACGGAGATTTGACCCGCCTAATGTCCCTCGAATTATACTAAGAAAGCTTTAGCGTTTAATTGAACCGCGCGCGGATTATTCGATTTATGCACAATTAGAGCATGATGCATTGTGCTCGCAAATTATGTCGTGTTCATTTCGAGCGACTATTTTTCTTCTTGTAAAATGATCCTGTTCTCATTCAATTATTAAATTAATTTATTTTATTTTCATGTTTGTAAAAAAAAAATTGCCTCGTTGTGACAGGGACACCAAAATGATTTACATTGGCGTTGACTTTTTTGCGCGACGCGCGCCATCGACGGATTAGCAAAGTGAAAATTGGATTGCATTTTATTTGCGTACGACAACTGCGGTGCCGGCGCACCGCGCGCGCGAATATTGACATAATATATTTCGCGCAAAGCTACCGTAATTCCCCGGTTCATGTCTATTTTAAATTCACGTGGAAAACCCCGCCGCCAAGGACGCCCCCACAAGCAAATTATTTAATGGCCGACATCTGCATAATTCATAACGAGCAAATTTATATTAAAGTCGTCGAGGGCGTTGAGGACGCGAAAAACTTGCGCCAACTTAATTATTACATCACTTAACGCGCCGTTCTTACACTAATTTCGCACTTACTCAATGAATGCGGCCTAAATTCACTTTGCCCTTTTGACAACATCAAGCGCCACTTTAAAGAATTTGTTTACTTTGTGAGATCAACTCGTTAACCCTGAAACAACCCCCGTTTGAATACCCCGCCATTTATCCAACTTTAAATAAACGAAAGCCTTGAATTTGCATTCTTTTCTTAGAAATATTTTTTCATGTTCTCTCTTCTCTCTCTTGTGTTTATTTTCTCTATTTTTCATTGTGCAATATTTCATGCACTTTTCAGAAATCAAGCACGCTCAGGGAGAGAGGGCTCTTCGTACGAAACAATTGCCTTTCAAATTGAATTACACCGAAACAAAGCGAAATCTTCGTATTTTGATTCAATCGCGTTGCCTATCTGTGCGATCGATTGCCTTTGGAATTTTCATTGCGTGCATCGTCGCTGCGGAGACACGTTTGACGAACAAAACAGTTAACGCGCCTGGGCACAAGGGGCGACTGATAGGAGCACGCAGAATATTAATGCCCATCGCGTCGTGTACGTACGACAAAAACTGCGGGGACCACACGCGTAGAGCAGTTTTATTCGATTGACTCAGAGTCTCCGCAGATAGAGAGAGACAGGCAACAAAAACAAAATCCTAAAACAGCAGCGGTTATGTCAATTGAAAGGGACGGGTGGCTCTAGATGAACTTTTCGGCCGGCGAGATATTATATTAAGTGCGCACGTTTTTCGACCGACGTTCGAGGAGTTTGCGCAAGCCTTATGGGATCAGGCGGAATGATCTCCCTGGCAGCTTTTACGGCCAATTCAAATGATATGCTAAGCGACTGTTGCGATTTTAATATTGAGAAAGGAGAGGAAATCAGTGAGTGGTCAACTGTCGGCGGCCGAAGGAAAGTGTCGAATGACTAACGGGTTGGCCTCTCAACAAAGACCGGCTTTGTGAAACCCCCCGGTGCAATCAAGTCGGAGCTTTTTTATTTTTTTTCCCCTGTGGAGTGCGATTTAAAATGCGACGCGGCATCATTGCGGGAATTCCGGCACACAAATGCCCGGTTTGTGTGTGGGAAATGCTAAAAATGACCTGTCGCATTACGCGACAAGCACGAGATCGAAAAGGATCGAACGGGAAAGAGATGAGGGGTATCGAGCGAAGTTTCGGATGCAGAGGCGTCTCGGTGTGCCGAGTGCGACTTGATCAATCTGTTCGTTCTACGAAATTGATACTGACAGTTTAAAAGAATCAATAGTCACCGAGTGAGAGAGACAGAAAGAAAAAAAAAAGAAAGAGAGCAAGAGAAGAATGAGTGTAGAATTTTTAATATAACTGGTTGGATGGGGGGGGGGGGGTGCACTTTTTTGCATGCGGGGAAATTCAAAGTCTTGCGTGATGCAGATCGATAAACGAAAGACGAGAGCGGGGGTGTGGGGGCGCCAAGCAGCCGGACTAAAAATAACAGAAATAAAAGTCGGTGCTCGTCAAAGCAAAAGCAAAACGGGTCGCTCACGAGCTTTCATCGGGGGAACGGAAAATAAAAGCCGATCAAAACTTTGATGTATAACTTGCTCGAGAATAAACTAGTTGGCTAGCCGACGCTGTGAATCCTCGATTCCTTTTTCTATCCGGGTGTATACCTGTAAGCGGATTGTAGAGCTTGTGAAAACGCACACGCGGAGAGCCACTCGGTCAGTCGCGGTACGTATGTACGTACAAGCCAAGCACCGTTGCATCGGAGGCACACCGAAAAGGTGCGCGCATACCTCTAACCAGTTACTGACCCAAACGCTAAATGACCATATTGATCTGAACTCGGCGCTATAACGGATAACTACACTCCCTGCGCGCTAATCACTGTTTGCAGTTTTCCCCGGGACCGTTGCAAAAAAATAAAAAAAAAAAAAAAGAATTGCGAAAATTTTCATCCGGTCCATTTATCCATCATGTGTGTTTATGATCGCTGCTTGCTCCTGACAAGCTATGTACATTGCAAAATACACGCCACGAGCGTACAAAAATTAGCGACAGGTAACTGCAGCTTGTGTTGACATGTGAATTCTCCCCGACGTGTACAAATAAGAGAGGCTCGGTTTAATCCGCAATCAAGGAGATGTCCGTTGTCACTTTCCTGACCTCTGTGAGGCAACCCAATTTTTTAACTCCTTGGGATATGTTGGAAATGATATGAAAATAAAATGACTAATTATAATAATTAATTAATATAAATAATCAATTTGACTTTCAACTTAGGGGTCTTGAATGTTTTTGCCAAAACAACTCTGTGGTTTCAAATCATAAAACAACAACAGCACATTCATAGTCTTGAATTTCATCATGAAGATCTTGAATCTGAAACTCAAAATATACGAAACAATCGAGTGACTAATCTAATCATTCTATTTATTCTTCATAGATACTGAGCGACACGTGAAACCACTTGAAATTCGAAATACGTGACTGTATTTTTAAACAAATGAACTGCGCGATGCTATTTTAAAAGTATATCAAAAAGTTTTTAATTGGTTTTCAAAAACATTTTTAGCGAAAAAAAAAAACTACATGGACAAAAAATTGCAAAAATAAAAATTTAATAATTAATCAAAGTTTAATTCAACAATGTATTTACTCATTTCAAAATATGTTTATCCTATAAAAGTTTTCATGAGCAGTTACACAAGAAATGTTCTCCATACAGTCGCAAAATAATAATAATGTCAGATGAAAAGCGAGGTAAATTTTGCTTAGAAATTACAGAAACCGTTTTCACTAAAAGTTTTCATCGCGGTTCATCTGATTCGATTGTATAAGTGCACTTCTCTTCCTCAATAGCTATACGTACACTACGACGGAACTTTTATTTGAATGAACGACACGATGTAAGAAGTGATATAACTATAGACCAGGAAAAGTGTACAACATTGTGTAACAACGATGAACTAAGGCAAATCGATTTGGAAGTGCAACGAAACTTGGAAATAATAATTAACTCGCCGAGAGAGATGAGCGACTTGCAACAAAATCAAACGCGGCGCTCATCATCATTTGCGGTCGAGATGTTTTACAAAAGTGAGCGAGAGATAAAGGAACGGAGCGATTCTTCGCAAAACTTCACGAAAAAGGCGTAAAATCGAAAGCTTGGCGTTCATTTAGATTGCATTTGAGTGTAAAGAATAACCGTTCATTAGGATAAATTTGAAAAAGAGAGAAGAGAGGAAAAAAGAAACAAAGTGGAGACGGGGATGAGATGATTGTGGTCGCGACGCGGGTTAAGTAGTCTTAGCCCTACTGAGCGCAGGCTCTAATTTGCTTGTTCTAAATTAGAGGTTAGCAGGCTCTCGCCGGACGTTCTATAATTTGCAAAACGAAAAAGCGTGCCCTCCTTGTTTCTCCCGACGCGAAAATACAAAACCTCTTTTGTTTGGCCTCATCGCGAGTTTAGGGACGGTTCGCTCGCGAGTCTTCTTCTTTTTTTTTTGCAACGCCGCCGGCGACTATATGCAACGGGAATATTTCGTAATTTAAAAATAACACGCAAACGCGTAACACGCGTTAAAATTCCGCCTAGGCGAAAACCAACAGCGAGAGACAAAAAGCATGTCCCTCCTCTCGCGTGTGTCTTTTGTTTTATTCCCCCGCGCGAGATATGTTTCCGGCACATTTCTCTTTCCGAGAAGGACTCTATGTGCAGGCGTCTAATTGGTTGTCGCGTGTCATGGCCGCGCTCTTCTTTTCCGAACTTCTAATTTCCATGGCTCGGGCTAAAAGTCATTAATATCTCGCGGTCTCGGTGTCACGAAACAATTCAACCGGTTGAAAAGCACCACACAAAAATATATCCGCCGGGGCTATAATACTTTTAGCCCCGGCACGGCTGTCGCTATCTCGATTTGGACAGTTGGCGTTTTTTCGTCTTGTTAGCCTCGGTGAACATTCAGCGCGCCTGGCGCGTCGTTATTTCGCCGCGCGACTAATCGTTCCGGCTCATTTTCGCCGAGAGGGCTTGCATGCAACGCTCCGCTCTCGGATTAATTAGTTCTACCTTGTTGATCTACACTTTACCGTTATAAGCATGCATATTCGGCTATCGATCGGCGATCCTTTTGTTTTCGCCAATGCAATTCGGTCGCCCTCCCCCCCGGCATTCAGAATTAATATTGTTTTAATTGCAATGTTAACTCGACATTTGTTTCGCCCATTTCGTGCCGCTTTTAAAATGCAGGACAACGCGCGCGCGCGCCCGTCCACGACGCGATTTACCGTTTCGTTAACGTTTCTCGCAATCATTGAACAATAAATAGTAATCATTACCCCATAACATGTCATTAGCGCGAATTCAATAAATCTCTTGCTTGATAACTGATTCAAGGTGAGGAGGGGGGCGAGGGGGACCGGCCACTAAATGGGGGGCTTTTTGTTTGAAAAATGACGACCATTAATTAATATTAAATGCGTTTTAATGGCAAAACGTTCGCGAGCACAGCGCGGGTCGTAACTTTGCAAACGCGCACCATCATAAGCATTAAACACTGAATTGTTTTCATCGTCTAAACGAGGTTACGAAATCGCCGATCAACATCCATCTTAGCCATCCTCTTCTAATAGACTGTTCCGCTCACAACAAATAAACCATCAGCACGATTACGCTATAAATATACAACCTCGCGATGCTTTCAGTCGCTTCATTTTGCCCCGCTGCCTTTGCAAACAAAAATATTTACTCTCATTCGACAATTTATTATGCGCTCATTTTTTGCTCATTCTGTTTTTTTTTTTTTTTTTTTTTTTTTTCTCATCATTATGAACCAATTTCAATCCAGTGCCTCGTCGTGAGCGAATGCAAATTTTGATGAAACATCAAGTTAGCAGAGACGGAAACGTTCCGAGTGGCCATTTTTAGTTTCATTATTCTGTTAAGTTTTAATTTCGCGGGATGGCTTTGTTTGTCACAACCGGAGGGGCTTTGTCGCGATCGATTCGGTAGCGTCGCGCACATACACGGGAATTAATAAAGTCCAACACCTCCGAGAGCCCGACTATGTTGACATATCACGTCGATAATAATAACAGCCGTAACAAAATCGAACCCTCGAGCGCAACTTTGAATACGAATGCTGGATTACTACTTAGGAATATTGTCGAGGAAGATTATTGGCCAGGTGTGCAAACGCATTTTTCTTGGTATACAAAAAAAGGCTTTGCGCCAATCAAAAAATAAAAGAATTTCAATATTCCATCTAACGCATGGTTTTTGCTATTTTTGCGCCGACAGAAATTTGTATACGAGTTTGGTATAGGTTTTCCGTCTACGCTATTTCTTGCGGTCGATTAGTTTAGACAATCAACAAACTCGTGGATTATATAAATAGAAGGCGTGGGTTCTTCACACATGTAAAAACATCGGTTTAAGACTTATCAAAAGATACATTTGCTGTCACAACAGAATTCTCGTAACATTCGGTAAGATAATCTTTTTCTTCCCTGCGCGAACCCTTTTTTTGTATAACCAAGCCGGTGTATATCCCAGCGGTAAGAAAAATCTGGTTTAATTACCCCAGTTGCGGTTGTACAACAGCGAGGCGAAAATAAAAAAATACAATCAGAGCCCCGGAGCCGCAAAAGTTTAATTATCATAACTACAAATTGAAGTTATTCATGACGTAATTAAAACTTGCAAAATATTCAGTTTTGCAGTCAGAAAATTCTATTTAAACAAGTGTAGTCCGTCGAACTTTTCTACTTGCCGCGAGACTAATTGCCATGTTGACTTCAAATCTAATTGTAACCGGAAAAATGGATTATGGTAAATAAAATTGGCAAAACTTTTCGTCGGCTGAATAGCTATCTAACGACGATCCCAACTTATTGCGCGTGTACGACTTGATTATGCGCCATGAAGAAATTCCGGCGCACTTTCTGCCGTTACCGCCCTCTCGAATACGTCTTGATTCGTATACTAATGTCAAAATCGCGTGTCCAGCGATCCAAATATACTATCAGCCAAATTTTCTTACAATACAACCGACTATATATCATCCAAAAATATTCAAAAAAGAAGATCCTTTTCAAAATTAATCCCATTCAGTTTTCCTCATCTTTTATATCCAGCTGTTGAATTCTTTATTTTTTCTTTCTTTTATTCCTGTCAAATAAATTGTGTCAAAACTCTGACAGATTCTTTTTTGTGTTTTGGAGAATGAAGAGGAAAAGTTTGTTTTTTTTTGTTTTTTTTTTTTTTCAAAAGTCAATTATCTAAGCAGATAAAATATCATATTCATCTCAATGGTGAGATCGAGTTTGTTTTAATTAAACCTAAAATTAACCCGAAAGTATTTGGTGGGCTCAAGTTCACGAATAAGTTGAAAACAAAAGCAATAAAAGTTTGATTAAAGTTTTGACGATTAATTAATGTGTGATTTAAATGCCCAGCGGATTAAGTGAATCAATTCAAATGAAACTGAACTTTTTATTCAACTCAACTGAAACTTCAATGTTTTAGTTTAAACGTCGCTTTAATTTAAATTACGATCATCAATCTTTGATTTGCAATGAAACAGTCAAACTTGTTACTCGAAACTTTTCAAATCGAACTTGAATATTTTTTACATCAAGTACAACTTGATTCAACTTTATTGCTTGAGAAACATTGAAAAATTTTAAAACCTGAAAATCAATTGCTCGCAAACGTCACCAAATTTTTCGTCTTGGAGAAGTGCGGATGAAATAATTGGCAGGACAAAACGATCCGTGGAGTTTTATCTTTGTGATGTGTGATAGCTGGTGTTTTGTCTGAGCAATAGTTCGGATCTCCAGTTCCATGCGATAGGAGAGGAAATAAATGGATGCTCGGTTTGTTAGAGCCACACGACGTATCCTCACGAGCGAGCGTGTTATTTGGTTAGTTGGATACGCGCGCGGCGACGAAGAGGCATGCACACGTTCGGTATTTCACTGACGACGGAAATGCCGAACATCCGACCTCAAAGATAGCAAGGAGGAGCTATGCCTCGATAGCAACGGCATCGCTTAGACAAGCGCCGCACGATCTCGTGATGCACACTACCGAACAACCGACGACATTTCACGCGCGCGCATTCTAACACATACCGAAAAGCTCGTCGATGATATTCCATCTCACGCGAATAATTGTCGCCCCGGTGTTGAAGGTGACCCGGTGCAAAACGCCAAGAATGTCTCATTGATAACACTCCGCCGAGATAAGGACGGGTTGTTTTTCCGTTGGGCACAGCAACCTGGACCATCCGGGTTTCAAGTTCAACCTTGTCCGAGAGTTTTGAGGATGTACAATTTGGAACGATGATCGTGAGTCGGAACGTACTGCTAGGTCAGCTAAGGCATTCCTCGGTAAGGTGAATGTCGGGCAGCTCAGCAGCCGCTCACACAATGGCTACCCGGGCTATACGGTATCTTGCGGTCGCGCTTCCACTTTACTGCTTCGAACTCATGTCCGCGGTTTTTCGCTCGCTTCCTCCATCCAAAACACATCACCTGTTGTTCGTGCTCGACCGTTGATAAACCTTTTTTTATTTATTTTTTTTTTTTTGAGTATTTCCATGCACTCATCACAATTTTGCCTCGGCTGTCATCCCAATTTCACATTTCATTTTGCCGAGTCCATGAAAAATTCCTGCCTCGCAAATTAATTTTCAATCCCCGTAGCTATTTTTTCATTCCGAAATTGCGCGCGATCCAACTGCGTTGTACATCCTTGGGGTCCGATACTTGCGAACAATCTCAGCAATGCTGCCGCGATTTTTTTTTCTTCCTCCTATGCCGCGGCAACGCGCTTTTACTATTTTTATACACCCTGTCAATTAATTTTTTCTTCCCTTGTGTATGTGTGGGGGTTTTGTTTCTTTTTTCGTACGGTTTTTTTTTTCACTCAAATAGTTCCTTTATTCATGCCTATATTTATTTCAGGACTTACCTCTCAAACTAACTGATAACATCTTCGCTACTGATAACATCTTTACCGAGTTCGTGCGAATTGAAAATGTTCGCCATGTACATCGTAAAACTTGCAAATATATTGATAAACCGGCGATTTAAATTGTAAAACTCGCTCTATGCAATTCCGAAAATTTTCGCTCCTTTTTCCCTCTCCCATTTTTGCTTTTTTCTTTTTTTTTCTTTTTTTTTTTGCTTCTATCCCTCTTGTTTTTCCTCTCTTCTCAGAATAACGAAACAATTGTATATTTTTCTCTCAGGTTTTTTTTCTTACTCCGACAATGAGTATCTTTTCATAACAGGCCACATCTTTAATATTTATATTTTCATATTTGATTGTGTAGCAGAGAAAGGTATAAATGATACACTTATAAGCAAATAACACAGAAATATATAGAACACGTTTTCTCTTCAGTAATGTTACCTTTTGGCTGCAAACTAAAACCTAAATCTGAACAATGTATTATTATTCGGTCAAGAAAGAAAAAAGAAAAAACAGTTACAAAAAAATCGGTCGCCACTTTTTAATTATCCTCAAAAAACAGCTTGTTCTTTTTTTTTATTATTTTTTTTTAGTTGTTGACAAACTAAAAAAAAAGCATTTGAACCGGTAGATTTGCCATTACCACCGAACATAAAAGGAGGAAGAACAAGCTTTTGTTTTTAAACCCGCAAATGCGCCAGGTACTGATGATTGTTTGCCCGGTGAGTAATCATTGCAAAACGTTTATTATTCCAATGTAAACATCGGCGTTTGTAATTACGCGGTTGTTTGACAACAATAAGCGGCCGAGCGTGAGTCGGATATTTGAAAATCTTACGTTTCAATTACACCGCCGGGGCAGGAAAAATCCGCGCGAGTGCAAACATAAAAATTGGCCCGCATTAATGGGGAGAAAAACCCCCGTGGAAGAGCTTTTTCTACCGGACACAATGTTTATTAAAGCATTACAACAAAAAAATCCCTGGGCATTAATCAACGGAGGATGAAAACTCGCAAACTCAAGTTCGCGTGGAATCTTCAGCTGCAAGGCGGTGCATTTCGTTTTGGACCATTGATCAAAACTGCGATACAGCGTGTCGGCGCAAACCGTCAGCAAACACCCCGTAGAGTTTGCGATTAGTATCTGCTGGAACAGGTCCCTTTGCAATTTCCAAAGTTGGAATTTATAAACCCCAGACAAACATTTTCTATAAAATTTCATGAAAAATGTTCGTCCGGATCAAATCGGGTTTTTTTGGCAACTTGAAAAATAAAATGTCAAGATGATCAGTCGGTCGATTAAATTTGTCAAGTTATTATTTTGGTTGTTTGTGATTTGTGACATTGGGGTTCCATCATTGTTTATATATTGTTGTTGATGTTTATGAGTTGCGGGAACTAGTTTTGGTGTACGCGTTGTGTACATGAACTTGACAGTGGTGGATGATAATTGCTAAGTTAATAGAATAGACGACCTTATCGGTGTCTTACCGGTGTCAAGATTAATGGACTGGGCGGCAGTAACGTCGGAATATTTAGGCAACGGAAAGCGGCAGCGTCAAAATGCCGCAGCTTTGGCAAGACAAAGGCCCGGGCGCCCTCCTCCGTTCGTGCGCCGAGTTCATTCGACAGCGAGAGGAGCCACGATGCACGCTCAAAAATGGCTGGCCGGTCGGAGAGCCACACTCACTCACACACTCACACTGCAGGGCGAAGATGGAAAAATAAAAAAAAACGTGAACTGAACGAAGCACCCGCGAGACACAGGCCGAGATGGCACTTTTCACCAGCTCCAGCGCTTGAGCAAATCCTGCGCCAGTCAGAGAGTAAACCACTTGCTCGCGCCGGACGCCCCCCGCGAAATGACAACCACTGTTATCTATCCGCGTTCGTCGCTCCGTACGTGCACGCACTGGCGGACTGTATAAACTCCAAGTTATTGCGGCGGTCCCAGATCGCGAACAATCGTTGTCAATTGGTCGGTCGTCATCGACAATGACGTTTTTTTTTCTCTTCCCTCTTTCAAAACCGAGCTTCCGACGGCGAACTGTCACTCACGCGGGGGCACGAGCTACGGCTGCTATGGGCCAACGCCGACTAGTCTCGATGCTCGCGCTCGCGACCGTCAGCGGCTCGGCGCTGCACCACTACAACCACCGCGAGCCCCACACAACCAAAGCCCGAAAACACTGGGGGGAGTAGAAGGCACACACAACGCTGTGTCAAGTGGAACCCAACTGACCAATCGCACATCCGCCAGCCCGAACGCCATCTTGCCGTTCCACGAGGCGAGCCGAGCGCGCCCGAGCGCCCGCGCCGAAGACCGCCGAAGCCGCGCGCAAGACGACCACCCCGCGGAGACGACCGAACACGAGTTCAACGACGCGACTTGCCCCGACGCCCGACCACATGGTTTCGAGGATCGGTGTCAGAGCCGATCCTCCGGCTTCGAACTCGTGTTGTATTTAGGTTAATTGTCCGGGGCCAGTCGTTTAACAACCCCTGGCGATTCTTTTGCAAACCATTGTTTGTATTTCTTTTTTTCCTTCCCGCGTTTTTTTCTTTCCAATTTTGATTTTTGATTATTGTTACGCGGGACTTTTTCTGATGCCTTTGATCTCGATCTTAAATCGAAAGTGTTTTTATCGAACTTTTCAGATTCATTTTTTTTTGTTTATTTTTTTAGTTGATGTATTTTTAACGAAAAAAACGATTTTAAAAATTCAAGAGGAACTTACGAACTGTAGAAAAATGTAGACTGTTATAATTTTCTTTTTGGTAAAAGTATTTTGCAATGTTGACGTTGACCATATTTTGCACTGAAAATATTTCGTCAATTTCCACTGAAAGTAGAATGAGCAAATAATAATCCAGCCGAGATTTGACGTAAGATGAAAATTTCTATTTATCTTTTCAGGTAATCTCGTAAAAAATAATGATCGGCGTTGTATGCGGTATGAAAAAACCAAGAAGACAAACGCGTCACATCAACAAGCCTAATAAGCCATTCTGAATTCCCTTCATGCGTCTCTCTGAAAGCTAGAAGTCTGACTTTACTATTTGCTCGAAGAATTGAATACGAGTTGTGGGGCTCGATTATACATATACCGGATGTCAAGTGTTGTTTCACTTGATTTCGTCTTACGGGATTCTTTTGCAAAACACTTTGCAACAGTTTTACTTTTCAATCACGTCTCTTTAATAGAAGACGGTATAATGAAATAAAAAAATATACATCAACGATGAAGCCTGTCATTGAGATTCCTACGAAGACCTCCTGTTCTGTTCCAACGAATTCGCTCTGAAATTTCGTTATAATTTCAGCTCTGAAAATGTATGACCGTTTCGTTTTACAATTGCATTTTACAAAAACCAAAACGTACTTTTTTAATAATGAAATTTGATTCGCCCCCGATTCAAATGTACGAAATTAGTTGGGAAATGTAATATATTTTGATTACCCACGACACGGCTGATGAACTAAATTGTATATTGCGAAACTGTCCTTAAAAAAATATAATTTGAAAGTTGTACGTGAGAAGATTACAATGCCCATTACTCCGAGCGATGTTACAACTTATCTGTCGCAAAATTGAGATAAAAAAAATGGCTGTTTTTTTTATTAGAGTAAAAAAAAGTGCAGCAACCAAGTTGAAAGTTGAAACTACCGGGCATACAACGGTGGATTAAAATTAACATTATAAAATGAGTGGTATTAGTATAAAGTTCGAATGAAGTTGCACACCGTTCGCAGATAAATGTATTTTCATTCAACAAGTAACGAGATGATATTGTGTTTATTGTAAATTATACATTCAAATGTGCAAATTTTCCAGACGCCTACGAACATCAGTAACAAACTTTGGTGTTCACCAAATTTATAACACACCGAATCAGCATTACTCTTATACAAACATCCGCGCGCTCGTATATATTTTTGAAATGTATATATGCTCGGTAACATATCAAAATGTGAAGTATGTTATTTAAATAACGTACCTTGGCAATGAATAGCAAATTACTTATTTCAACTTTTCAAATATTAGATCCGTTCATTACATGTACGTGGATTAAAAAAACACAACCGTTTTACTTATATTGTACACCTATATAGACACTAGTTTTAAGATATACCGCAGCAAAAACTGCGAGAATTTTTCAGAAGCTCGGCTGATGTTTTTGAATGAAAAACATAATCTTGTAAAAATAATGCCGCTGTCACCTGTCAGATCGATCATCTTTCTGGATAATACATACGCAACATTTACAAGGAGAAAATCTTGGATCAAGCATCTTTTTCTTCGTGAATTCAAAGTTTAACGAAGAAACATTATTATTTTTAAGTTTACTTGTTTATTTTTTATGCCAACTTGACTACGGAAATTGAGGGAAAAAATTAAAAAATTAACGGTTCATAATACTCAAAGTGCCGCAGGGTTTGACCCAAGTCCAACTAGGAACCCAAGCTTATTGACAGGTCTGGTGAACTTTTTTGTTATCTAAAAAAGTTTATATCACAAGCAAGAAACTCGATACAGAAGGGAAAAATAATGATAATTGAAGCCCTGTGCGTACAAAACGAGGTTTATTAAAAACATAAAAATTGATGTTTTTTTTTTTTTTTCATAAATCTGTTTTTTTTATATTACATTTTATGTACATTGTAGTTGGATAAAAAGTGTTTTTCGGCGTCGCTGTTTGAAACAAGGATGATAAATGATGGAGTGCCCGCAGTTACAATGAATCTGAAACATGGAATATCAAAAATCAATAGCACCTTTTTGGCTGAACTATAACTAGCGCTAACAAACAAATTACACAATACCCTTCGTGTTGCAGAATTTCGAGCAACGTTTTTTTCAACTCCACTTTATGAACTGCTGTTCTGTTAGCATCCTCGAAGTAGACGTTCAAGTTTCGAAGTTTGTAGACACCTTTCGAGTCCCAAGGCGGGCATTCCTGGAACAGTTCCGCGAGTTGATCCTCCATGCTGGCGCAAAAAGACAAACCAAACAGCTCATTCGAATTATGCACATCTCCAAAATTGTACTTTGATTTCACTCGCAGGTACTTACACAACATCTTCGTGAAAATTTTGTACAAAGTCAGTCTGTTGGGTCTCTGGGTAACAAAAGATAACCGGCCAGGTAAGTTTGTTATCCTCATCCAAGTGGACCCTGTTTTGAGCGAGATGAGGGATACGCGGGTCAAGATCTTCGAGACCCAAGTGTCGTTTTCCGTCCACGGACACCATTTTGATATTTCGATTTTCAATCGCACTTATCAGCTTATCCTCTTCCTGCTCGACTTTCTTTTCCAATGTATCCTGCAACCTCTTATCTCGCAACTGACGTTTCTAATAAAAGAAAAGAAATTAAATGAAACAAAGAAAAAAAACCAACATAACACAAACCAAAATGACTTTTTGATTATAAAGAAGAAGATAAACAAAAATAATAATTTAAGGGATAAATTAATTACTTTATCAGACACAGCTTGGGAGCGCATTTTTACAACATCTTTATCCTTTGGCCATTTAGATAAATACTTATCGCACAGTTCTACACACTGATCATAGTCCTTTATTTGCAAAGCGCACGTAATCGCTTTGTTCCAAACCTTTTGGTAATCTGGATTTAATTTCAAAGCCAATTTACAGTCGTTTAAACATGACCTACAACATTCGGATTATTGAACAATTATTTGCGAAAATCGCAATCGTTCTATGAGGGCCGGATATTTCATTGCTACCCCATTTGAAATCACTTTAACGCTTTACCTATAATTTTTTAGCATCAGATTTGCCGCCGCTCTGTTATGATACAACTGCGATAAAAGTTCCTTATCTTGACACTTGGTTTTTATGCCCTCGGTGTAGCTCAAAATTGCCAAACGAAACTTTTTGTATTTGTAATTAAAGTTCCCGTCTTCTTTATAATTTTGAGCCAACTCTGCAAAAAGGCGATCGTTCAATTGATTTCACAAATAATAATAATAATTGCAAGTAGAACATTTTTGTTATTAGCTGTACCAATATAAACTGTTATTTATTTGTATTTAATTACATGAATTGAAATTCATTTCCGATCTGATTTTAAACGTGACGAATAATTAAAACAATTAATTGATAAATTATGTATCAACAAATTGAATAAACGTTTAATTAATAACCGATATTATTTCAACTATTTTGCAAGCAACTGCATTGCAGGTTTGCTGAAAATGAATGACCTTCCGGAGTGTTGTTCTCCTCTCCGTACTTGAGATTTTGTAATCCTTGCATCAATGGCGACAATTCGTCACCGGGCTCAGGTAACTTTTTCATGAAAAATGGATGCTTCTCCATTTCTTCCTCCCAGCGATCCTCCGGCCATCCTTCGGTGTACGTTTTCTTTTCTAAACCTTGTATAAAGTCGTCCAATTCATCGTCCAGTTTTTGCGCGAGCTCCAAACGCTCCGCTTCCGACAAATTTTTCGCCGACTCTTTTTTCTCACTTTCACTCATCCTTGTTTTATTACAATCAACTCATTCAACATACACATTCAACCTTTCTCAACAAAATATCATGCGAATTGTTGGAGGTTATGTTTACGTACATGTGACAGCGGAGTGACACATAAACGCATGAATGAAAATCAAGCTCAATCCGTAACTGCGACGATCGATGGCCGGATTTTGAGGTTACGATCGCGCGTCACCCGCGGGCGCACATTTTTCAATCCCAAACTTTCGTCATTGTCGCCGCTGCAAAATATTTAAATCGTTTCAATGAATATTAAAATATTCAAAGTTGCAAATTTTTGTTTCTTAACGAAATCGCACATTTGAACGAGAAAATAAACATCGCAGAGGCGAGCGCGCCGCTCGGCAAAAGTTAGAGATTGAATTAAAGCGCGGGAATATTCAAATCTAGATAAAATTCGGGGCTTTGATTGTATTAATTTTGTCTTGTGTCATCGACAAGGATAAAATTTGGAGGTTTGTTCAAAATTATTAGTCACAAATGTTTCGTCAAATGCGTGTAATTTTGTGTGATAACAAGCTTTAACGCAAATGTTGGCAACAATCGACAAGACATAAA
This sequence comes from Trissolcus japonicus, assembly GCA_030522925.1. Taxonomy (NCBI): domain Eukaryota; kingdom Metazoa; phylum Arthropoda; class Insecta; order Hymenoptera; family Scelionidae; genus Trissolcus; species Trissolcus japonicus. Next base: position 252,344 of record JAPYZS010000037.1, read on the forward strand.
TGAGTTACATGTATACGGACACTGAATAAAGCTTGTATACTACAGATGATGTTGTTTGCAAACTACAGAAGACTGAAAGGATGAGCTTCGAGCTAAGCTAGAGGGCAACAAGCTGTCATTTCGTTGTTCAATCAAACTTTCTTTGCTGCAAAGGAATCGTCCTACTGTAAAAATGAATGTCGTATTATTGTGGATGCATATTTGTGTTTTTCGACAAAAGGAAAGTCGCGAGGTGTTTTTTTCTTTCATTCTCTTCTTATTTTCGTTTTACAGATCAATTTTATTGTCTTTGAAATGTGCAGATGTGAAACATTCGTTTCTTTTGCAAACTTGACATATAATTTTACCAAAACAAACAAGAGAATTAAAATTGTTTATCAAAAATAAATAAAAATATAATTTCGTCGAAGAAATTACGGTTCAGAATTTTGAATTCGTAAAGAGGGATTTTTAAGAAATTCATTCGAGAGACTTTTTAAAAGTGTTTTTTTTTTTCAAATTAAAATTTTTGAACAATACTTTTTTTCTAATTGCAGTGGCACTTGGAGTTGAGATTTACTGCCGTGATTCTTTTGGAAATTTGAAGTCAAAAAAATGTTTCGATTCATGGCCAAATCAAGTTTTGAAGGACCAACTTTCACGAAATCTAATGAACCAGTCTTGGTATGTAGTTGTGAGTCAAATTTCATCCCGGGGGTACTTTAGCATCTGGAACTACGGTGATTCTTGAATTGAAATGCATGAATTTCAAATGATATTTCTATATCAAAGTGACATGTTTTCGTGCCGTTTTCCTGGTACACGTGCCACAAGATATTTATTTAGAGTCGTTGGATGTGTAATGTCATGGGTTTCACTTTTTTTCTTCCTCGTCTGAAGACACTCATGTTTTCCCTTCTGGAACGTGAAACAGTGAGCTGATAACATGCAGTGAAACATCTAATCACTTTTACAAAAAAAAAAAGGGAACCATCCGTACCGTAAATATTGAAATGTTTCGGCGCATAACTAATTTTTCTTGATGTTTTTCAGAGGGCTAGCTGTATCTCAAGATAGTCCAGGTAAATGTTGAATGTAGATCAAAAATAGCCAGCTTGTGTTTTGAAAACTGAAGGACGTCAAACCAGTGTTTTATAGTTTTAAGGAAAACAAAGTCCGTGATAGGGATTAGGGGGCAAAAGTGTTTTATCTTTTTTTGAAATCTTGCATGGCTTTACAGAAATCTCGTTTCTTTTTTTCTACTCCCAACCTTTTTTTGATTCTTATCTATGCGGTTATCGGCTTTTACCTGGCGGTTTTAACGAAGGTAAAATGATACATAATGGTATCTAATTCCAGTCAAACAATAACATTTTGTAACAAAAAAACAAACAAACATTACGTTTTAGTATGTTCGGAACGCAGTAAAAAAGTTATATTTTTCCATCATATGAAATTGGCGTATAATAAAATGTACATTTTACTGACATACAAGATAAATAGTAATTTGTTTCGTTTCATGACTGACGTATTTAGTCTGAAGGATGATTCGAACTTTCTCAATCTATTATTTAGGATTATGAATGCTAAGTCGAAAAATATATAATTCACCGAATCAAATATAAAGCATCATCTTGATAGTTTTCATCAAAAGCACCGGGGGAAATTGTGCACTGTCATATTCTATTCTCATTTGGTACCATAAATACATAACAATCATGCAACAAAGAAACTTTTAACTTTTAGTTATACGTCAATTTTTTCAATTAAATTCTACCCTCCGGAAGCAACGCAGATTCAAGGAACATTTTTTTTGACGAATTAATATTCTTTCTATCAAAAATTTTATGCGAATTTTGAGGCAATCATGAGTGTTACTACTTCAATTTCTGAAAGGAACATTTAAATAATTTGACATAAATCATGTGCGAAAATAAAAAATTATTTTTTTGAAAATGGTTTTAATTTATTTTTTTTACCTTTTTTTTGAAACTCAGCAAATAAATTTACATTTATTTATTTTTACTTCTTAACAAGTACTATTGACTACAAAATTTTCATAGAAAATCGCAGGTCGCATGTTCGATCCCCATGTAGTGCAAATTTTTTAAAAATTACTTTTGTAAAATATCGTTTCGTTTTAATGTTTTTTGCTTCATTTCTTTTGATTTTGATCTTTTGGAACTTACAATTTGACTAGAAGGGAGTTGAGGATACCGGCAATTTGTTAGCGCCGATGTCGGGCCGGTTGTCGGTGCAGTGCTGGCACCGCCGCCATGACAGTGGGCACACCTGCCTGAAGCAGGTAATGCGGGATGGAAGGATGGAAGGAAGCAGGGGCAAGAGAGGCAGGTGAACGCACGCTCGAGGCAAACGATTGTAACGCTTTTCGAGCTAGTTGGCAGGATCTCGGCATCAAGTTCAGTTACAACACATTCCTCTGTCTTTAAATACCACGCTACAGCGTCCAGTAATTTCAATTTGTGCCGTGTTTCTGTGTTTTGTGATAAAAAAAATTCCACTGCTGTGATTTTCCCAATAGGGCGGCGTAATTTCGACCCAGAAGATTTCGGTCTAACCTGGCAACGTCACGCCGAAGCCATTCTCCGACTGAAAAAACACCGAGACGCCGATTTTATTCGTTGACCGATCAGTCAAAACACCAAATGATGCTAAAGAAATGCAGGTACGGTTTCAAAATGTAGCTCAGGAAATGATTCAATTCAACTTCGTTAATTGATTGTCCTCCACAAAAGATATGTAGATTTGTGTCACCAAGTGGGTGTCAACTTTGACCAAACAGTTTCGAGAGAGCTCTTTGATCATTTCAGCAGTACTGACATCTCAAGCACCGCCGCAGTTGTGTTAAACATCCGAACTTACATCTGACAAGTTGAAATTCTAACGACGTGTTAAAAGAAAAAAAGTCAAAAAATTGCTCAGGTGATTTATTTTTTAAATTTGCAAAGTCTCGTCAGTTTCAGTGAACTAGGTAACTGTGTAACTCGGTTGAAAAAGTGGGGACGCGGTTTTTGAAACGAAAAGGTCCATCAAAAGTAAAACGTCACAGTTGTCGGTCACTATAAAAGTGGATCTGTCGATTGAGAATAAGTCACTGCTGACATGTTAATACCATGAGTTATATTTCGATGAAAAAAAATTTGTTGACGCCCCCGGGACAATATATGCCAGATGTTAAATGAACTCACGTTTGTTATTTTTTGTCACCAGTTGAAGAAAGCTGTGGATCAAACGTTGTTTTTTTATTTCGGGGCTATTGGAATGTCAAGTTCAGATTTGGACCGAATGTAATAAAACTTTTTTTTTTCACTCGTTGCCCAAATGAGAGATGCTAAAATAAAAGTTTTATTTATAGAAGAGAGCAAAAAAAATCTATTTATTCCGCGAGATGTCAAACAGCCTTATTCGATAAAACAATGTTGTGACAGAAACAAAATCCTTGACGGAATAAAAAATAAACGACAGGAGTAGAAAATTTTTATAAATAATAAAAAAGTGCGTGCTGGACAAACAGTCAATGCACGATTCGACATGAAAGAAAGTTACGTTGAATCGAGACTGAAAAAAGCTTTGTAAAAATAGAGAGAACCGACTACGGAACGTTTGTCCAGTAAACTGGTGATTATAAAGGAATGGTAAAAAATTAATTGTTCGTTATTTTTTTTCTTTTTTGCAACGATCGGAAACGAATAATTTCGTTTCGAATTTCGCGTCAATCAGCAAGGCTGAATTTACAATACCAAAATGGCAGTGAGGTTTGCGATGTCCCAGTTTCTCTCAGGCGATGGACTTGGTCACGCGTCTTGGAGAATTTCGCCGTTGCAAGTGTTGAAGACGAAACCAGACGAGATTTCGGACCGGGCTGCGGACTTGCAACACCCAAACGAAATGAAGCAACCGAACACATTTGTAAACGAAACGATTGCGAAACAATTATGACGACCGATTCATTTAAAATTGAAAAATTCAAGAGTTTAATCAATTTTATAATCATAAAAGTAAGCGAAAAATGCAAAAAATAAATTCGACAAAAAATATTGCAACATGGTTTAGAGCAAAAAAAAAAATATAAACTTACATGGGTTAAATTATAAAAATAGTTTTCTAGTGTTTTTGAAGTTTTGAGTAGAGTTAACTAATAAGAAAGAAAATTACCGGAAAAAATCAAAATTTACACATTCCACCTGAAGATTAAAAACGCGAAAAAAACAGTAAATATTATAACGGTGTGGTTAAATTACAACGCTATTGACCTCGAGTTTTACAATTGACTTCGGCGAAAACGTTGCGACTTACGGTGTCATTTGTCACGACTCATCAAGCACGCGTCACATGCAATTCCAAGCGATTTAATTAGTCGCAGCGACTAGTTTTCATCCGGCGAGCAGTTTTCTTTTTGATACTCGCATGTTTTTTGTCAGGAAAAAAGTGATGCTTTTGACTCTGAATGTAACCGGGCTTCAGAAAGAAAAGTACCGGCAGATTCTTTGATGCGTATGAAGAGGGGTTCCACACAAGTATCATCATTAATTTGTCTCCGCGTTACTCAAAGCTTGTCTAAAAAGCTTTTTTTTTTGGACATAAAAATTGTTTTTCTGTTTGTGTGTGGGATTTTTTTTTCTCGTCAAACGTCCGAAGCGCGTATTAGTAAACCAAATGAACCACGCGCACTTAAACTTTGCGCTGAATCCAGAACGCCATTATACTTACAAAATCATATTCAATAAGATCAATTTTGTAACACTTAATTTTAATCGTGCTTAAATAACTTCATATCACTTAACATAATTCCAATTCAAGTTTCTTTTTTGTTCCTCGACTTTGTTACACAGAAAATAAAATGGAATTGAACCAGATCTCCTTACAAACTTTATCTTCTAAATCATAAAAGCGATTGGAAAATACGCGCCTGGGATATAAATATTAATCTCATTTCACTTTTTCCTGAAAGAAAGTTATATTATAGAATCGCAGTTCATAATTGTTATCCCAGACGGTTGTTCTAAAAAAAAAATTATGATTGTCTGGTGGCGTGCTCGCGTTTTCACTATGATTTTAAACCCGTTTACGTAACCGTAAATCACAGTCGTAGGCGCATCTTTGAAACAAACCACATACGATAGTAAAGTAGCATTGTTTCCAATGTCGAAAAGGTACGGTTGTGAGCAAAAAAAAATCGCTCAATCGAAACGCGTCGGCGGAATTAGCACATTACACTCTCTGTTGCAGTGTGTGTCACGGTTGGATTAAAATTTTACGTATGCCAGTTGCAATAATACCAGATGTCGTGTGAGACTAAAAACAAAATTCCAACTATTATTATTAAAAAGAAAAAGAAAACGGGAAAAAAGTTTCCCATCTGAATTTTCAATGTTTGCATTTAAAATAATGAAAATATTTGTTTGGCTCATTCTGAATGTCCTGGGGTTGTGTTTACATTTCGTATAAAGGATGTTTGACATAGATAAAATGATAAGGCAGAAATTGGCTGATAAAACGATAGAGTGAAAGGGATGTCCGTTGAATAAATTATTTATGAGACTCGGCGGAGCTTCGACGCAGCAAGTAAAAATGAATTAGACGGGTTTGCGCACAAATGTGTAACAGTTTGCCGGCTACTTATGCCTCATTAAGACATTATGTAAGTGCGCATAAGAGAATCTCTTTCATTTAGCATTGTTACCAATTGCATCATTGTGCCTTGTTAGCGCTTTCCAGCAACCGATGAATAATGCATCCACATTTCTTTTTTCGACGTATTCATACGTGCATGCGAGATAAACGCGAGCCATTTCCAAATTAATCTACAGATTATTACACTCTCGAATTCGCTCGAATTCATCATATACAATACCGACATGTTTTTATCTTTTTTTTCCCCCTATCGGAGATGTTATTATTTTTATTGATTGACGTTATTTTTCGTTTTCATCTTGAATTTTATGATTGATTTTATGTATAATTAAGCGAAAATTTAGAAACTGGTATGACAACTGGAGACAATTTGAACGAGTGAGATTATATTCATAGATTATAATGCTCCATATTAAGAATGTATAAACCTCCTTTTTTTGTCATATAAAAATGGAATCGAGGTCGGTTTTTTTAAGGAGCATTTTTTTATGCTTTTGGTACAGTTTTGTCCTTTTATGAAGAAAGCATAATCGCAAATGACATTGTGGGAATTTGTTATGATATGTGTAAAAGTAAAGTAAATTTTGAAATGGCGCGGCGGAATGCAGTTAGCTGCCGGTTTTCAAGAAGAAAGAAGAGTCGCGGTCGAGGTCTAGTATGGCTATACCGTTATACGATGTCAGTATGTAACACGAATGAACGGCAATCGGGCCTGAGAAATATGTACGGAGAGTAATCGAAAAAGATGATGATGCCAAAGGAAAATGAATGAAAGTTTCTGCTGGTCGCGATAGTCGAGAGAAATTTTCAATCATGGTAAATTTTCTGAAATTATGATTAAAATGTAATTACAGGGAATTGCAATTGAATCCGATAATTTAGCAAAAAATTATGAAAAAAACGTTGGATTGGAAATTGCGCTGTTTTATGACTGACGTATTTTGTGAATAAGAAAGTATCATCAGTTGGAAACTCAAATTTTGATTGACTGATTGATTGATGATTTTGTGCACGAATAATTTGGCGCTTCATTTGTGCAATTGTGAAAATTATATTTGTAAAATGGTAAAACGAGGCAGAATCAGGTTGTACCATTAAAATTGACGCAGAAGTTATTGGAACGAATTCGCTTCCCACAGATGCTGTATAAAAAAAGGTCGAACGAATTTTATAATGATTTGCTCTGAATGCGCAAGATGCCTGATCGACAAGATTGGTTAACATAATATTGTCGGGGCATAAAACGAATACATCCCATCTGACAAGGAAACTAATTCAATTTAATTTTCGTTTGTTTGTGAAATTAAAAAAAAATCTTGCATACGTTTATTCGTCGTGGAAAACTGAAGCTCATTTAGTTGCTAATTCCGGCTTGGCATATAATGTCTCCAAACGAGAACTCAACTTGCGTAAAACGATTATCAAACTAAATGTATGAACTTATTTAATTATTATTCAAATTTCTAGTCTGAGGGAATTGCGAATCTCGCATATACTCCGTTGTGTCTGGAGATTGTGTATTTTTGATTAATCGGTCAACTTATAAATAAATGGAATTCCATTTTAATTTTACTGTTCGAATATTACGTATATGCGATATCGCGTTGCCATATTCCTCCAATTTATTTCGGATCGGATTTTCAAAAGTTAAGTTACTTTTTAAAATAATATTGGTACGATTGAATACGATCAATTTCCATTTCAATAACTCTTTCAATAACATCAATAATTGTTTCATCAACTCATTTGATTTCAATACGAGTTTTCAATATAAAAATATGCTTGAACGAAAAAATAAAAAAGTTGATTTTAAATTTTCACCCGATACTCAATTAAGGAGATTGGGGTACGGACTCAATTTTTCATGAATTTTATAAAAACATAATAAAAAAATATGAAACTAATCTTTCGTATAAAATTTTACGACTGTTCGCTCGGTAGTTTTTAGACAGAAATTTAATAACAATAATATTAATTACTTTTGTAAACGGTTAATTTTTTAATATCCTTGTAACAAACTGTGATACAATTAGAATTCTATCTTTTCTCTTTGTTCCTCATAAACGTTCCCTCATTATTCCCCCTCGACCTCCTTAAAATGACTTTTGCAAATGTATAATGAAATTTTGATTTAATTTTACACTCGCGGCCTGGCCGTGCGCGCACTTTTATGGCCCGAAATTATAATGAAAACGTACACGGGTACATGACGAATAAATAAATTTGAAAACTCGGCTTTTAATATCAAATGTGATAATTCCGTATCGATTCCATGTAATACGCTCATGATTTTCCAGCCTGAAATGTATGTTTAAAATTTCATGCGCTTTTGATGTTGTTTATTACGTTCTAAATGTTACCTCATATTGAATGTTAAAATACGATGTTATGCAGATGATAAAAAGTGAAAGATATCTTTATTTGTTCCTTTTTGTTCTCAAATGTGAGAACAATATCCTTGAAATAGAATTACAGCAAAAAAATCCATTAGATGAAAACAACTAAAAGGAATTAAAATGACGAAATTAAGTCGGACAAAAGTATACAAAAGTTTCAAGACAATGAAAATGCGAAAAAAAGTTAAAATTTAAGTAGATATAGTGGTTGGCGTTAATTTTGTTATGTCAATCCATTACACAAATGTACATTTGTTTTGCGCAGGGTCAACTATCAACTGACGAGCACACGATTTTGAATAAGGTGTACGAGAAGAGCGCGGCGATAAGACTGGCCTACATTACGTCGAAAAAGTGGACGGAATTTGGCAAAAAACGGCGAACCATCGCTCTGGGTTCGGATCGGGACACGGTTACGGAAGTCCTTATTCGTACGCCTACAGCCAGAGTGCGCCGAGCATCTGCAATAACGGGTTCATCCAGCCCGTGCAGGAGGACTACCGGCCGATATATTTCTACGTCGCGCAGCCCTATACTATACCGTACACTTTCGCCCGGCGACCCAAGCCCTCGTCCTTTTCCACTTGGTCTTCCCTGCGTAGGCCCGCCAAGTCGCGAGCTCACCGCTGCCGCGTCAAATTTTCCAAACGCCTCAATACAGCTGAGTTCCATCAGAAAGTCAAGCAGGGCGAGTTCGCCAAAAGTTTGAACCAAGTTGATTTTGGCCATTTTCATTCGCCCAATCCAGGTCCTTTTCACTCAACCAATCTGGTTTAATTTAATTTAGTTAAAATTACTTAATTAAAAAAAAAATAGTTTATTAAAGTTGTTAATTTTTTACAGCGGTTGGTAATTTTGTAAGATCGGCCGGCACAATCACGCCTCATTCTCAGTCCCATTCAAATTCTCAGTGTCAGGCAAGGATGTCGACGTCTATGTTCCACAGGGGTACGATATTTGCAACATTTTTCCTTTCGCTGATCAGTGGCGGGTTGGTGTGTGCTGCCTTAGTCACGCAGCACTGGATCGAAGCGAAGCCCTGGCGAACACCCAACCCTCAAGAAAGTGCGGGTCACATTCATTTTGGCCTATTGCAGGGAAAGAAAGAACTCAATGTGGCTTATGGATGGAGGACGTATCACATTTCTGGTGGGTCACCCCTTTTTAATTAAGTCCTTAAATGAGATACATTTAATTCTGAAATAATTAATTTTTTTATATTCATAAAGTTTAAAGTTATATTTTAATTTAATTTAAGTGATTAAAAATATAATTTACAGTGCCTCAGATGATCAAGCAGGATCCATCCGTGATGTCATGGAGTTTATGGATGGGAACATTGGGAACCACCTCGGCAGCGTTGCTGGCCACAGCATTGGCAGCTCTCCTGGCAGTTCTGAACACGGCAACGACCCCTCGCTCAAAATTGCTATCAGTACCAGGAGTTTATACAATGAACATATTAACACGTCAGTGTGCCCATTAGGCCCTTTGTACTATTTTACAATCAATTTGTCTCCGAGTTTCTGAACTAATTAAATGTATGTTTACAGTGCTACTGTGCATAGCTAGCGTGGTTACGTGGCTGACGCAGTATTACACGAAACTTTATATGAATGTGTTACCAAAGGAAGACATTGACAATATGTGGACGAGCGAAGGTTCCGCGGAACTGGGATACTCATTTTGGTACGAATAAAAAAATTAAAAAACAAATTTTTAATAAGGTAATTTGAAATTACAACGAGTTATTTTGTGATGTAAATTAACAATTATGCTTTTAATTTTCAGGCTTGTTGTGAGCGCCGGAGTTGTTCATCTGATAAGCATAGCCTTGGTGGGATGGGGATCAGGAAGAGACCGGGCTGAACGTTTGGAACCCATGCCTCCCTTTGAAGAAAAGACTGCAGCCGCTATAATGCTCTACTAAATCAACCGACTTTCGTTTTGCATAAATTTAAAATAGATGCAGAGTTCCTATTTTGACTTTTCCATATGATCCATATGTGAATGATGACTTAAATTAACTCCACATTACAAATTCATGTATTTATAATGTAACTTTGACTTTATCTCTACCAACTGTTTTTTTAAAAGTACAAATCAGTTTTTTTGTATACAAAAAATTGAAGGCAAAGCTTCAATGTTTCGTTTACAGCATCGAATCATACGCTCAAAGCAAAACCTTATGCAATCCATTAACACTCGGAACTCTTTGATGTTTTATGGGAACGATTCTTTTTTTTTTTTTTTATTTTTATTCAGTAAAACTTTGAGATTTGGTGGAAACATGTATGTTTTGCGGAATGAATGAATTTGAAAAAAAAAGCAAAGTTGATCAGGGTGTTAAAAGGGTGATTTATGTTCTTGCCACAATTTTAAATTCAATTTGATGTAATACGGTTTTCATGTATACGAATATCATTTGGTAGTTTACCTACTTTTATAAAGTATATTATTTTTATAAACAGCTAATTATATTACGACGAGAAATTAACCATAAAATTAGTATCAGTACTAAACTTTTATTTTATTAACATTAGAGACACGAAGAGATGACCATATTTTTAATCGTTAGGAACTTTATGTGTATTAAATTTTGTACGAGACCGCGAGTACCGAACGAATTACGTATCTCGTTTCATTTTTAAATCCACGAACAAATGAACAAAATTTTAATGATGGATGTTTTGTAAAGACATTGGAGAATCAATGATTTTTAATAATTCAAGATACACGTGATACGCGATTGGTTTCGTTGGATTTATCATTTTCACTCCAGTGAAAAAGGTGAGCTTATAATTATACATTTACAGATGTGCCTTCAACATTGCACAGTATGTCAATGTTGCATGTAAATATTTACTGCCGTAGTTTGTTCTAGTTTTAGCAAATTCTATTTATTATGTGACATATACGTTGATGTACATCTTCATCACAAATGAAACATCGTCATTAATAAGGCATCCCGGTAAAAAACATTGATCAACTTTCAAAAATAGAAATAACATACGACAAAATTGTAAAATTGCATCTTATAGACTTTTTGGCATGAGTTTTTTTACTGGAATGTTTTCTTAATCAGATACATTCAAAATATGAGAAATAAACGAATTGTATTTTATTTCGACTCGTCATTTCAGTTACCCGAATTAAATGTTTTTTTTCAGAGTGAATCTATAAATTTGAATTCAAACGAAACTTACCGCGAGAATGGAAGAGTTTTCGATTGGTCGAGAGAGAGAGAGAGAGAGAAAACTTGACAGCGACGCCTAGCGAGTCTGGTCGCGAAACTGTCGACGGGATTTGCGTTGCGAAATTAATTTGTTTTTTCATCGTTCATTGTAGTTGTTCTGCCTCGCCGGGTTGTTATTTATTATCGAACGAAAACAAAACATCGGCTAGTGCGAGGAAAAACAAAATTGGCAGTCGCGCTTGGCGAATGTAATGGATAGAAATAAGAAGAACTGCCCAATATCAGGTCAAAATTATTAACAAACGTCGTTGCGCGTCTGAGCAGAGATCAGATCAGAGTAAACAAAAATAAGTGTCAAAGCGAAGAGCAGGTCCTCGGCGTTGTCTTTGTTTGAGTATACTTACCATGGGAATTAATGAAAACTCGGCCATGGATGAGGTATTTTTATCATTAGCATGATTTTACAATTGATTTTACAATTTTTGTCCGTGTGTCCGAGACGTTTGCCAAACCGAGCGTGTTAATTTTGTAACAAAAAAAAGTTAGGCGTTTCTCGTTGTGTGTGTGCTATCATCTCATTCGTTTGTGTGATTTTTCGTTTGTGTTGTCGAACAATTGTTTACACGGGTCGAATAAAATATGTCGAAGGTTTGTTTGGTTCCCATTTGCTCATTCTTTATGAAAAAAATAAGATTCTTGATTTTTACATATCAAATATTAACAATGTTCTAGGAGAAACACATGAAACTTTTGAAGAGGAAATTGGAACCGATAAGAGAAGTAGTGATTGAAGTTAATTCAATACTATTGTGGGACAAGTCATGGTACCCTGGAGTGATTTTCGGATCGACAACTGTCATATTTCTGTAAGTGTTTTCTAAATATATGTTTGTTCAAACTAAAAATATAAAATTGAATACAAAAATATAAATGAATGTTGTAAATAAAGTTTTGTAAAATTATTTCATTTCAGGGTCTACTGGTGGGTAGAACCGTCGTTTTTAACATGGTTATCAGCACTGTTATTCTCGGTCGCTGTTCTGGATTACTTAGCACCGGTATTGATATCAAATTTCATGGGAAACAATTGGACAGGTCCAAAGGAAAAGAAATTTGAAGAAATATGTCAGACGATATCGACGTTCATTTTGCGTCTGTACTTTATCTGGCATTCCATGCTTAATTTCCGTACCACCCGTCCCCTTATCGTAAGTTCTAATAAAAGTAACACGATAATATAATTAATAATACAATGACAATAAACTTATAATTTTGTTTTTCAGTTTTACACAATTTTGTATACGGGCCTTCTCTTATTGGCTTGGTTGGGCCATGTGATCAATAACTGGCTCCTGCTGTATTTGTTCAGTAAGTTTTTTTTTTCATATCATAAAGTTGAAACAAAAAAATGTTGTAAAATTAAATTTCATATTTCTTTTTTTTTTTCAGTCAATTTCTTGCTGCTTACTCCTGGCCTGAAACATAAGCAACGTGCTCAACAAGGAATTAAATCTCTCTACAACTATGCGGTTCATCGAAAATTTGAGTAATTTCAACAGTTTGTGATAACAGTATTGCATTTAGATTTTGTTTATATGAAAAGAAAAAAAGAATAAATCTAAGACTGCGATGAAATTCGTGTATGGATATGTATAAATATGTTTGCAGTTTAATCTAATCAATGTTGCACAATTGATGAATGTATTTCATATAACATCATTCTAGTTCAGAACTGTCAGTGAAGAATCTCTGTTTTAGATATTGCTAGATGCGTCGGAAGTAAAATTTTGTTTTTTCTTGCCTAGAGATCTGTACTCAATTATAAAATCAGGATAAAATTGATTTCGAGTTGACAATGAATGTTGAACACACGTAAACGTAAAGAAATGGAACCGGCTTGTTCACATAAACATTTACAAGCAAGAAGTACTGATGCATATTTTTTTTTCTTTTACTTTGTTAACTTTTCAACACAAATATTTGTACTTACATCAATAATTGTTTGTTATATCATTTAATCTTTTAAATATTTATGAATTATCATTAATAACAAAGAGATGTATATTTTGAAAATATATTTTGTTCTTGCCAGTAGCGATGATTTGTGTGGACCAATATATTTATACTGATTGTGTACTGGATCACAAAATAAGTTTTATATGTAATGTATATTAATGTATATTTCTTAAGACAACTGATAAAGAATTGTAGACGCGACTGAATTATAATACTAGCTGTAGTTGTCGTACAATTGTGTAGTCGAGGATGTATGCTCTTAAACGCTGTATTGTGATTCCTTAAGAACTCGAAATTTTTTTATCCCAAAAGGTAACTTATTACTGTTATGAAAAAAAAAAAAAATATATAGCGGTGACACCTCAAGTAGATAACAATGTACGCTACCAATATAAACTATATATTAGTTTTCTTTATGTTATGCGGAAAGTGCAACTTCGATTAATCGGTGATACATTTATCATTTCTAAGGTTACTTTTACATTACCGTCCTGGAGGAATAAAAACCAAGTTTAGCAATACTCACTTTATTTGAATATATATCTAATAAGAATGTATAATCTCGTGAAATATTATTTATAAAATATCATCGTTGAGAGACTTCAATATAATTCTTTGTTGTACAAAAATTGTTCATCCTCGTTACATCTTCTGTCGTTCGATTGCCACGAGTACTCTTCATCGGACGAAACTTCGGAATCGGATAAATATTCTATCGGTGTTTTCTGTTTCTTCAATTTGCCGTCAATATCTTCCTTTGAGCCTAGATTAGATTGCTTTGCATTATATTGAAACATATGAGAATTGTGCGTCTCTCTTGATTTGTCAATCGATCCAACTTTACTGTAAAATATTTGAATCGTTTAAATCATACTGTTTCGTACATTTTCAAATAGACACAGATCTTACCTGTGAGAATCAGAGGCATCAAAGTCACGTTCGCTTCTAGATCTAACAGACTGAACAAAATTAAATAAAAAACAGAAGATAATTAGTCTCCAGAATGTTTTAATTACATTTGATAAATTGTGATTAAAGCACTTTACTTCTCTTGTTTCGTCTTCGGGATTTAAAGTAGATGAAGTGTGACGACTGCTTCTGGCTGTTGATAAGACTGATTCGGATTTGCGCGACTGTAAGCTGATGTCGCTTGTAGCTTTTTTGAACGACTTCAGTTTGTTCAACAAGTAAGAGATCTGATTGCTGAATAATCAACTGATTAAATACCTTTGTTCAATGAAAAAAAAATATTAATGCATCATAAGTAACATTACGTTTTCATCTTGTTGTCGTATTTTTCTGTGTTTGTTTGTTCTTTAAGCATCTTGATTATATTCAAACAGCTGTCATCAATTTCCCAGCCATCGTTTTCGTCGCTATTCCTTGAAACTGAATTGCAACTTTTATTGCCTTTTGATTGGACACTTTTATCACCTACAGTAACACATTTATCACATGCATTTTCGTTATTTTTACACTGCGCTCACAAAAAAAAAAAAAAAGAAAAAAAAAAAGGAAACCAAACCTTTGATCTCATCGACAGATAAACTCTTCTTTTCTAACCGTATTGAATCGTAACTTTTCGTTGAAGCTTTTGATTCTTTTCGTTTCAGTGAAATCTGCAAAGCGATTTACATTACTGGTTTTAATGAAACATTTAATAAATCAAATCAATGAAATGAATCAACTTTACTTTATGATCAGAATTTTTGTGTTTGACATTGTCATAGGACAGCTCGTTTTGCAACAGTTTCTCCTCCAAGATATGAATTTGCTTTTGCATATTCAGAATGAGTCCCTTGCCGTGTTGTTTGACCAACTTTTTGATATCAAAGTCCTGATAAAAGGATTCAAAATTAAAAAAAAAATGTTGAACAACTTGTAACTTCTTATCAATACAAATATTATGATCTCGTACCTTGTTGGTGGCTACTAAATTTTGAATGTGCGCATTTTTCTTCAGAATTTCATTTTCAAGTCGTTGCATTTTAATTTTAAGGATCCGATTTTCGTTCAAGCTTACGGCTAATTGCTTTCTTAAACAAATTACATAGGATTGGAGCTCTTCCTGAGAAAGCAAACTTACCAATTAACATAAATCTAAGAAACAAATGTGGGACTCGAGATAAAACCGTACGTTGCTTTTCATGTGAAATCCTTTCTTTGATTTGAACATGCCGAACTCCCAGTTTGATCGCATTAATTAAATAGACATAATTTTAGCGAAAAGAAATTTCTTCAACTACTTATAAACATTGGTGGTATAAAATATTAATTAGATAGGTTACAACTGTTTTTTTGACATAATGACAGACGTGACGTGAATGTTTGCGAAACTCATTTTTGTTTCGATCCCGCATTTTTTTATATTTTCAAAAAGTTCCATTCATAAATGTTGCCACCTTTCGTTTAATGTTTATTTTTCCGAGCGAATTTGCATCGGTAATGACTGTTATCGAACAAAAATATATCGTTAGATGAAATTTTCAAAAGTAAATGTTGCGTGCGCCTCGACTATAAAGTATCCGTATCTTTTGCTCGTAGGAGTGTACTTTACATTCCGCACGTTTCGCATTTGTATAGATGTGACTGCGTCCTTTGACGTAGAAACATTCTACATAAATGGCATCACACATGAGTTACTGATTGGAGGGGGTGTTTATAATACACCTATAATTCTATATGCATCATATTCTGTCATCCCAGTAACTCCCAAGTTTTTACTCAACAAGGTCCCCCCGTTGGTTCTTTTTTAAACGCTTCTATTTTTTTGTAATTCATTTTCCTATTTTTGTTTCTTCCAAGTAATTTTTTTCACACATTTCTTTACACTTCCAATGAGAGACAATTGCATCACAACACAGTGAGTATTTTCATCTTTCTATTTTTCTGTACTTTTATTTTTATTTATTTAACTTTTTTTTTTTAATTTTCATTTATGAATTAATAATAATTTTAATTTGTTTTCAAACATTTTTTTTGATGTTTTATTTATTTATTTTTAGATAAACAAGTTTGAGAGTAAAAGTATGTTAGAAACAAATTATTAGAAAGGAGAAAGAGAAATGCAAAATTGGTATGGTACGGTGAAGAAGCGAGGCTGCGGCTTGGATCGCGATTTAGTCGGACGTATTCGTGCGCGCAGGCAGCGCGTAGAAATAGCGAGAGCGCGAAAAAGTGATCGGTCCGCTTTGATGCCGGATGTTCAAGTTGCTCGCGAATCACCGAGTCGCGTTGTATATATATAGGTGTACGCATCAGCGTGCATGTGCGATCTGTCTATTATTAGTGTCGTCTCATCGCACTAGCTTCTGCGTACAGCTGAAACGTCGAGTTCTCGCGCGTAGCTCACGGCTTTCCGCATCAACGCACATTTTTTTCGTGCCTCAACATTTTTCGCTCAAAGTTTTTTCCTCCCCCCACCCCAAAGTGGACACAATTCTAATGAACCATTCGAAACTGTGAACTTCCCACGGTTTTAGTGCCAGCAGTCTGTTTTCCTGTTTCTCAAAGAAGAGCATGATTTTAAAAAAACAATCAACGTAAGTTTTCAGATTCGTCTTTGCCTGATCAATACAATTTAGCATGATTTGTTTTTTGCCCGATGATTTTTAGGATGAAAAAAATTGCGCTCCGACTTGCTAAGAAGCCTGTGTGCATGTGTGCTTAATTAGTTAAGTGAATGAAGAACAGGAATGCGCCGCACAGTAGCGCACAAATGCTCGAGCTCATTCTTTTTTTTTTCGTGACACATTTATTCGGCGTCGTTAGGGGGGTGTTGACATGCATCGACGTGTAGTAGCGTTATTAATATTTCGATTCCGGTCTTTTTTTTTGAACCGTTGATTTATCGAGCTTAAAAATAACTTTTCCGAACTTTCAATCAAAAGACCTAAATAGAAGTGGCGCGGCTTGCTGCTCTCCGGTTGTGCGACATCGCTTTGCTATTGCTGCGCGAACCACACAGAGCTCTAATACTTTCTTTGACCCACAACGATTTTTCCGCGCTCAGATCTCCAGATGAGCCTTCACGGGTTCGTTTAATATAGAAAAATCATCTTTTAATAACAATTGTTTTTTTTGCTGAATTAACATATTTTACACCTGTTCAGTTTTGTTTAACTTAATTGAAGATGTAAAGAGCTGTAGATGACATTTGAGATGTGTATAATTTTTGTCGTTCGTGACCTGAAATTACGAACATATTAGACCATAAGTGGATCAGTTATAAGATGAAACAAAGTCGTACTTATGTAACAAATGAACTAAAGAATATAATTCAAATGAGTTGTATATATTGCTGATGCATTAATCATGTAGGAAAGTAGTTTGGTTAACGAATGTTCAAGGTTTATTTCAGTTTTATTTTATGCAACTTTGTGCAAACCTTGATTTGGTTGTAGTGACCTTTTTTTATTGTTTTCAGATGAGGGATGCTGTTTTGCAAAAACGAACCAATAACGTGGCCACTCCAAAATCAAAACCAAGTCTCGAAATTTATCGTCCGCCTGGTAAGAATTTTTATTCTCACTTTTTGATTCTTTTTTTGCTGTTTTTTGGTTCATTTTTAATTGCAATAATTTTAACTTTTGTTGTTCAGGAGTCCGCATAGACGTGGCTACGAACGCTACAAATCCTCAATTGAATGTTCACGCGAAGGAATTCACAATGAAACAAAATGAAACTCATTTATCAAAGTAAGTGGTTGTTTATAAAACAATTTAAGATTTATCTAAAATTTATTTAGTACAATTTCATCATAACTTTATACAATTTTTTTTCATTTAATCTTTTCAGATCGCAACCGATTGACAGAGGATTTTATCTGCAACACAGCAAATCAAGTGGTAACATACACCGGTACATGTACAACCAGCAACACCATCTGCATCATCAGTACCCCATGCAGCATCAACTTTCTTATAACAATATTCCCCATCAACCAAATTATCATCCCATCATTGACAATCACATGAGAACGCCATATCTCCTCAACACTTCAGCATCCAGTGGAAATATCTTACATGCAAGTATTTTTCATTTTACCAATTTAGTCATTAATTTTAATAATTTTTTATCCAATGATATGCATTTGCGACATTTTTTTCAATGCGTGTAATTTTTATTGAATTATAATTTGTCGTTTGTATTTGATTGCAGACTGTCAACCGAGTGCACTTCAGCAAAGAAGCCAGTGACGCCAAGTCGGGTAATCCAAAACCTGGAAAACTCACGAAATCGTTGTCTTTCGTTTTGCCATATGCACTGAAGAGATCAAAAAGTTTGAGCTCAGCTGATGTAATTGCAGCAAAAGCTGCCAACGTTGCCGATGCTTCTGAACTTGGAAAGTTACCTCAACCTGTTCAGGAAAAACTCAATAAGGCTATTAAAGGTATTTTTGAATTGTTAGAGAGTTGATTTTTAATCTGCATCATTTGTAATATTGAATATTGATTCATTCGCAGATCCAAACGTTTTGAATGCTAGAACATTGATGGAACTGGTTCCACACATTTTGGAATTGGTTGTACAGCACCAGAATCAGCAGTACGCTTTGAAAGCTGCTAAGATTTGTATTACAATAATTGAGGTATGTTATTAAAAGAGAGAATTTAAACAAACATTTTAAATGTGCAATTTTGTTAATTGTTGAATGAAATTTAGAAAGAAGTTAAGGAAACTTTTTTGGAATCTCTGCTGAATCTATGCCAACAATGGTACCAAGACCGGTGTCGCGCACTTCAAGAAGGAGCGAATATTTCAAATCCTTATTCGGCCTTTATGACGTTCCTTAACGAGATGTACTGTCAGGTAATTTAAAATTTGGATAACAAAGAATTATGTTTCATTAAAAAAAGATGTGAATTGCATAATGATGTATTCAAAATATTTATGCATTTTCAGTTAAAACGACGACAATTGCAATTGAAAACTGAATACGAGGGTGTTTTACCGGAAAGAGTTCTCCTTACACTTTTGTTGAAATGTTGTCAAGAATGCCTGCAGCCACCCACTACGAGTGATGTGGAACAGGTTTGTTATAAAATATAAAAGAGAATATACAATGGAGAAAATGTAATCTTTTAAAAATGATGTAATTTTAATTTAATTTTTCGTTCGTTTTCAGATGGATTGTCTGTTTTCTATACTAACTAGCGTCGGCAAAGATTTGGAAACAGAAATGCCAAATCAGTTGCAGCAACTGATGAGTGAAATACGAGACACTTTTCTGTCCGAATATACATCGAATACCGTGAAAAAAACGTTGTTACAATTGATCGAGCTGCATGCTTCCGAATGGCAACTGACAGCTCCGGCTGTTGTATATTATTATCCAAAATCGACAAAGTGACAGATGTAACCTACTGTTTTATGATATTTCTACAATTTCGCATAGTTGATTTTTTGTATCTTTTCGCAATGTCTATTCTTGAGATTCTTGAGTTTCTTTAAAAAAAACTGAAACACGTAACTTAACTCTACGTTTAAGGCAAAAATTATCGGGCACAACATTTCTGAAATTTGAAACAAAAATAAAAGGAACGAAATATTTTTGCAAATTGACGAATACAGCATTAAAATTTTTTACACTCCAATGAGAAAATGTATATATTTTGAGAATAAAAAATTGAATCATAAACGTTTTGAATTCATTTGCATCTCGTTTCATCCTTCTGATAAGTAATTTTTTTGATTTTCATAAAAGATTCGAAAAGTTGTGCATTTTTCTCTGTTATAATTGAATACAATTGCAAATATAAATATGCAATGTAAACATAACATGAGAAACAGAATTAATATTACATTTCCGTTATTCAATGAAGTTTGATAGATCGTTTATTTTAGATTCATACATATTCAACGATTTATTATATTGTATTCTAAATTCGAAATAATCGGAGATTAATTGATTCAAAATTATTTTTTTCACAAACTTTTCTTTTCCACCTTCTCAGAGGCAGATGAAAAGAATATTCATAGCTGGATAGTGCTGCCACTTCATTTTTTTTATTTTACCGTACCGCCGACAGTTAAAGAAACACTTTCATAGACCGTTCAAAACTTCTTCAAATCTACAATAGAAAATTCAAATTTTTAACTTTGATGAAAATTGAAGTTGAAAGATTCAATGCAAAAATAAATTAATTTTAGCAATATTGTTTCAAAAAACTATGCTATTTAAACGATGAAAAAACATATTCGTATATTTTCCATTGATTTTTAAATTCAATTGAGTTACTTAATTTCATTCAACTAAAGGATTCGCAGGAGTGATAAGACTGATACTATTTCTGCTGATTTTGATTTAAATTATTGCAACAGAGAATTCGACCATGAAACTGAAAAAAGTGGGTCAAGTTGATCGGGACATGTTTTACGAACTGGTACTTAAGGTAGGTCTTCGAAACAACAATTTTATTTAGAATCCTTTCAAATTTTTGCATACTCGTTGCAAATCATCCACATGACATGGGTGTCAATTCTGTTTTTGCTTCGTCGATAAAAGTCTTAAGGTCGCAATTAAGACTTTTGTTACTGACCATGGCTTTCCTATTCCGGACTCTGATTACACAATGGACGTGAAATTAATTTTTGTGAAAATTAGAAATCGTAATTTTGGTATCACGTTGATGATCAATTAAAAAAAAATTCATATTTTTGTTTAACTTTCAAAATGTCGGTATTGAATCCAAAACTTTCTGAAAACTAAAAATTTTCGGTTTCATTGCGACGAGAAAATTTTCTGTTGCATTTGATCGCAAATTGTTAATATATTTGAGTCCGACCTTCAATTCACTTGAGTAATCAAAACATTGATTTTATAATAAACATTTAAAGTCTTCAAGAAAGCTGAACAACCATTCGAAATACCGGAAACAAATTTCAATTGCTCACAAGTATGATTCCTACGTTATAGTGATATAATAAAACGAATGCTAAACCTATTTTTTCCCCTTCATTTTTACTTGACTACCTACGAGCGATTATGATTAATTATTTATTTGTAATTTTAATTTGTTATTGGCAAATGACGCAAGTACCAAGGAATAGGAAGCAAATGAATAAAAAAAAAAAAAAATTTTATGCCTTGCAGAACTTTTTAATTCGGTGCATAAATTGTTTCAATTGAACAGATAAAAACATTTAAAATAAAACCTATCAAAACTTCATTGTGATTATGGCCTTGGAAGGCTGAAATTGGCATATTGAAAATGCAATATTTCAAAAATTTCAATTTTTAAAATGTTTTTCTGTTCAATTTCCTTGTAAAATTATAATTGCTATAAGGAAATGACAATGAAATTAAGAAATGATTTAAAGACCAAGAAGAAAATTGTTTTAAATAAATGCATAAGCCTGATTTCAGTAGTGTCACATATTACCCCCAGTGTCACAATTACCCCACCTACCCCAGTTGAAAAAAGTTTGAATAAAAAAAAAATAATTAAACCATTTTGAATGTTCCGAGCTGTTCATCTCAAAGATTATTTTAATTGTTTAATGTTCCAAATGTTTGATCGTTGTAAAACAAACAACCCAATTTTCATAAAAATATTGCAACAGATTAAAAGAAAATGGATAGAAAAAACGGTATGAACCGGAACGCAGTGCGGTATTAGTCAGCGTGTTCGTGGCCGGGCGGCGGTACGTGTTACGTGAGTTAATTTTTCCAATCGGCTTCTTTCACTAGAACGGAATTTCCCCTTGACCTTGAAAAAATGGTGCACTGTGGCCTAAAAATGTCCTTGACTGGTGAGCGCGCGCATTAAAATCGTGTTGATGGAATCGGTGTGTGCATGCTGATGCGGCTCGTCCGTACGATATCCAAGAGCCAACGTGAGAGAGACGATTGTGTGGCTACGAAACAAATAGGCCGTCGGCGACTTTCACCGAGCCGAGCGCTCGGCAATGTCGTCGCGCTGCCAGCAGCCTGGCAGTGGCAGGGAAGGGACCGGGGGCCTTATGCTGGGCCCGTGTGTGCCAGACGTGCCGACTTTACTCCGTCTATGCAGACGCATCGGCAACGCCACGAATTCCTCATCGGTGAACAGCAATCGGTCTCTCGTTCCATTCTTCTCTCGGTCCGAGCAAAAATCGTGACTCGTCGTGGCCGTACCGCGACCGCGCCGCGAATACCCATGTGAGACATGTGCACTGATCCGAAAAACTCGCGACTTGTTGACAATGCCGCAGCATCAAAAACCACCGATCATCTCCGCGCTGCTCACCGTCGTTTG
The DNA here is from genome assembly GCA_030522925.1 of Trissolcus japonicus. Classification (NCBI taxonomy): domain Eukaryota; kingdom Metazoa; phylum Arthropoda; class Insecta; order Hymenoptera; family Scelionidae; genus Trissolcus; species Trissolcus japonicus. The sequence continues at coordinate 274,825 of JAPYZS010000037.1, forward strand.
GCTAACGACCATTACGAAAGCCGGTGAGTATCCGCGCGAACTTTTTATTAGTTTTGTTTCTTCTCCACGACCTGCTCTTGTTCTTCTTGTCGATAATTTTTGAACCGATCGACCGTCAGCGGCGCGCAACAACATTTGATCTCTCTCTTTCCATGGCTTGGGATTTTGTTATAAACAAGTGTATGCGCCGTGAGTAACAGGTCTCTCTTTCACACGTGTCATGTGGCCGCTCACCGTACACAACGTCGTATCCCATTGTTCGTATTTTGATTATTACGAAAGTGAAGAGAGTTCAAAAGGTGCACAGGCTGACCCACTTTCTTTGCGATTCCACATGCTCTTCGTATTTCCGCGTACGAGCCGTAACTCTTCGCGCATTTTTCTCTCGACTGAATGGTATCATGTTTAAATTGTAAGTTTTTGATTGTAACTAAGCGCTAAGTTTCAGTTTACATCTTTATTTTGCAACTACCATTTATTTGAGTGATGAGATTTACGTTACAGTTGACATGCAACTTTGATGCTCCATTGCATCTTACTTGCAAACTTTTTTGTTTGATCATTTTTTATCATCCTTGGGAATAATTGTCAGACTAGTCGAAAATTATATATTTATAAAATATAAAAAATATATTGTCACGAAGGAGTAATTAACGAATCAGATAAACGATTTTTGATAAGCAATGCATTCCAATGACTGGTGAAAAAACTTGGCGAGGAATAGCATTTACATTGGAATTCTACGAATACCGAACATTGTTATATGTCAATAAATCAATGTCGTACGGATATTCATAGAAACGGCACGAAAAAAAAAATCATAACGGAACAAAAATCTTGCCGGTCGCTTTTATCAGTGAATCAGAGAGTATAATGAATTTTAATAATCAATGGTTTCATAAGAAAAAAGCTCATAACGCGACATTAATATATAAAAAAACTTGTCAATTTTTGTAATCAGATTATATTTCCGAATTGAATATTCATTTTCCGAGTGCATATGCAAATGCATTATTGTAATTCCAGTTGAATTTCCCGATTTAGTTTGCATTCAAATCAATATCCTATCGTCGTGCCATCTACAGAATACTTTCAATAGCTGCACTTCCGCGATTCGTTTATTATTCAAAATTATGACAATATAAATTCCAAATTGAATTTCGACTTAAAAATAAAAAATATTTGACAATATGTTGAGCCCAAAAAATTAGGGTAATACAGTTAGGGTAATTGTGCTACCTGGGGTAAACGTGACACTCGAATAATTTTGCTTTTTGTAACAAAATATTTTGTAACACCTGTCACAATTACCCCAACTGCTCCTTTAATAAATTATTTATTAATCTCATAAAATTCTCTAATAAAAAAATTTTTTTTGGGCATACAAAAAGCGTCAGTTCTGGTTGAAATGTTAATGGATTGATGGAGCGTCTTTGGTATTCGACCAAATGTTTTAATAAAGAAAATAATAATTCTCCGGCGTGTATGAAAACAAATGTCAGTCACTTTTGTTTTATGATGCCAATTATTCTTCTCGCTATGGTAATCTCTATCTTGGGAATATTCATGCCGTGAAAACAAATGACCACGAATTACTAAGTGGCACGATGTTCTCAATTCTTTTCCATAGCCGGTGGACGTGTGAATAATTTTCAAACTCGAGTTAAATGCTATATAAATTTGAAGCCCCGTCCGCGACCATCAACCGGAGTTGTCAACTCACAGGATCATAATTTTTAACTCTTCGCTCCACATCGGAAAATCAATTACAAACCAATTGCACAATGAATCATGGTGAAATATCACTCTTGCGTAATTAAGTTACAGAATAAATTATGTACAAATATTTAATAAACTCCGCTTAATCATTACCAGAAAATTACAATTGTGATTCCAAGAAATTATTCTTTCATCTTTCAAGGTTGCAGATTCACTGCACACAATAATAGGCGTCGAGTAATTATAATATGCGTTGAGTATCGCTTGGCATTTTCAACCCTGCAATTGCATCTCATTTTTGGCACAATGTAAGCAAAAGACAAAAATCGAATCGGTTCTTCAGTTTTGAACCTTTTAAAGTTTAATGTCTCAAGCGTCAACGAAAGGGGGTTTGAAAATGTTGAGAAAGATTATATGACAATTAAGATATCACTATCAAAACACAATGACGTGAATTTGAATCTTGTATTTTTAATCTTGAATTTCGTTTGAAGCGATGACGAGTTTTTTTCCCCTGTATCACCATTAAAAGCCCGCTGACAACCCGGTAGTGATACGTCACGACAACCGTTAATCAGATCTATCGGTGTCATTGAGAACCGTCTGGTTTTTCAACTTTGACGAGTTGACAGACTTTGACTCATAAAATTATCATTACCATCATTTCGAACTGTTCAATTTTGAAAAGCATATATTTGTTCCCCCTAAAAAGAGAACTGATTGAGAACGAGGAAAACAAATTTTCAATTTTACAGTAAACTTGTTACATTGTTTACATTGTTTTACACAAAAATTGTGAAACAAATTGTTTTAGAATAGTTTTATGCCGGACCGGTATGAAATTTTAATTTTCAATTTACGCAACGGTCAGGATAACTTTTAAAATAGCGAACATGTTTGACGTTACAAAAAAACGTACAGTCAACCCTAGAAAAGTTTTGTTAATAAGTATTCCAACGGTTAAGATTTCATTGCAACATCCGTCCTCTATTTAGTCAGCGACCTTCGTTTGTCTCCGTAGGATGCCTTTGGTAGATTTTAAGAAGACTTTCCATTCCCGAGATGTCCTTCGTGAGCGGACAGGATTCCCAGACAAACTGTACTGTTTGCAGCGTGTTTACCAAGCAATTTGATTAAAGTACAACTTCATTCAGGCAGATGTGCATACAATACCGTTTTCATCCTCCGAGCCCAACGTCAGTTTGCCAATAGTTCATTTGATAAAGTCGCTGCGAGTCCTGCGAAAGAACGCGCTTTCAGTCTCAAACCAGAACTGTTGTGAGCGACGTGGACATGATAATAAAAATTTGACGATCTCGACAAATTGCAGTTCAGAAAATCGTTAATAAAAAAACTTCAAGATCAAAAAGAAAAAAAAATAATAAGGTCTCCCCAGGCGATGCTGGAAACGAAGCCAAAGAGAATCATTTAATAATAACAAGATGGATAATGATTTAAGATACGCGCGTCCTTGCTGCATTTTGAAATTATAATTCGTATAAGCTAGACGTTAGGCTAATGATTTATTTATTTTTGCGCGAAACTTTGATAATTTGCTAATTATACAAACTGGCTTAGACGTCTTTGGAATTGGAAATAATTAAACAAGCTACGTTATTATTTAATCGAAATTATGTTCCCATGGTACTTAATGGATACGCGCTTAGAAATCCACAATGACGATAATCAACGCTCAGTATTTATAAAATATAGGTCTCGCTTGTTCAAAGAGTTTTGCGTCACGACGTGATCTTTGAATGCAGTTTCGTTAATTGCAAAGTAAAATTAGTTAAACATGATGTATCTTAGAGAAACGTTTTTTTTTTAAGTAAAAAGCTGTGTTTTGATCTTGATAAGTCTAATAGTTTGTGACATAAAGAAGCGCTTATAAACGGACACCTAATTGGTTTGGTGTGATGCACCCACTTTGCAAATAGTTCGTTTCGACATCCTTTTATACCAGTCGACACTCCGAGACGAAAAAAAGGTTAAATAACGGTCATCATTCGCTACGGTATCGATTAATTTTTAAATACTTTAAATGAAAAAAATCCCTATTTGTTCACTCGTTTCGCACATATGTCGAAAAGATATATGAAAATGCAGGATAATTTTGCAAATCAGTTGTAAATTTTAAAATGAAACGTTTTACTTTGCTTTTGGTTTTCACTTTTGCCTTTTTTTTTTGTTTCACAGACGGTTTAGACACATATTCGGTGAAGCAACGGTACGATGGATGGTTCAACAATTTAGCACATCCGGACTGGGGATCAGTTGGTATGAATTTGAAGCAAGTGTACTAATTTTTGTTGCCATGAATTTTGTTCTAAAATGAGGATAACAAATTTTTAGACAGTAAACTGATCCGAAAGACGCCAGCGGCTTATGCGGATGGCGTGTATATGATGGCTGGCCCAGGCAGGCCGTCACCTCGTAAATTAAGTGACTTATTTATGCAAGGCGAGGAAGGCTTGCCTTCAGTCAAAAACAGAACTGCATTATTCGCTTTTTTTGGTAAGCAGATTGGCTAACTAAAACGTCAAATCAATCTTAACATGAATTTTCAACTTACAAAAATAAGAAAAAGAAGAAGAAAGAAAAAAAATGAAAAAAAAAATATAAAAATATTGTTGAAAAATGAAAAAAATATGAAAAAAAAAAACAATTAATTCTTCAGGACAAGTAGTTACATCCGAGATAATGATGGCTAGTGAAAATGGATGTCCATTGGAGATGCATCACATCAAAGTTGATGCCTGCGATGGAACGTTCGATAAAGACTGTGAAGGAAATAAGTATATTCCCTTTTTACGCGCGGATTACGACCGCAGTACTGGACGCAGCCCTAATAGTCCACGTGAACAGGTAATTCAATGACGTTTGATGGCACCTTAGGAGCCAGAATGGAACGTTCAGTGTGACGACGCAGGAATAACCGACAGAAAAATAGCTGTTAATACATGAGGTTTCAGATCAATAAAGTGACAAGTTGGATCGATGGTAGTTTCGTCTACTCGAGCAGCGAGGCTTGGGCCAACACGATGCGATCATTCAAAAACGGGATGCTCTTGACGGACTCCCTTGACAAAAATTATCCCGTACGAAATACCATGCGAGCTCCTATTTTTAACCATGCGGTGCCAAATATTGTTCAGATGTTCAATCCGGAAAGACTTTTTTGTAAGTTCTTGTTTTTCTTTTTTTTTTATTTTTTTCATTACACAGGTAAGCGAAATTGATAAGATTCCGTGGGAATGAATTGTGTTGTATTTATTTATTCAGTACTCGGAGATCCAAGAACGAACCAACATCCGCCTCTGTTGGCTTTTGGCATTCTATTTTTTCGCTGGCACAATGTTATTGCTGCCAGGGTTCAAACTCAGCATCCGGAAATGACAGACGAGGAAGTTTTTCAAAGAACTCGAAGAATCGTTGTTGGAACAATACAGGTAATATTTAAACGGATGATCGAAAAATTTGTTAAATAAAATAAAAAAATGTCCAATCGATTGTAACAGCAAATACTAATTTGTGCTCGCTCGAATTTCAACTTCTCCTTTCAAAGTTTCAACATTTATCAAAGGCATTTTGTTTAAATATAGGATTACAAGTTCTAAACATGAATTACGTTTTCTTTATGATAGTATTTAATACGTTCATGGTCTGCTAATTCTATATGTTTATCCTTGAAGAGTAAATTTTTAAGTTATGCAACGCAAGCTAATTGTTGTGAACAATTTGTATAATGACTAATATAAGAAAGTTCATCAACTCTTATGACACAGGATTTTGTTTATTGCTGAACTTTTGTAACGTGGCTTAATCTCAAAAAGGCATCGTCGCGATAACGAAACAAAACAGTATTTGTTTCGGTGTTAAAAGAGTAGAAGATTGTATACAACGCTAATTAAAGTTCATTCAACCTGGACTCTTTGCCCCTGTTTTTCTTTATTATGTGCAGTGGTACTATCCTGAATGAGAATTTTAATCAAAACGCTTATGAAACATCACTTTTATTTATAGTCCTTGTACTGCAATCCAGTAATGTAATTTTTACAACCGAACAATATAAATCGACAGGTAAAACTTGCCCGAGACACAATCGGACACGAAGCGGTGCAAAATTTTTCCAATAAACATGCACACTAGTTTTTCGAGAGAATCGAGGTTGCAGAATATTTACGCTAGGTTAACGACCGTCATTAACATAGCTTCTATAATGAATTACTGCATTTGTGACACAAGTTTCACCTTGGCAATTTTTCTTTATTTATTATAATAAGAATGCTTCGCACGGAATTATAATACGACAAAGGAACAAAGTTCATTTAACACAAATTGAAACTTAGCTTGAAGAAACATTTTTGCTATCATAAAAAAAAAAAAAAAAAAAAAATGAAAAGAAAAGAAAAAAAAAAAAAGAAAGGAAGAAAGAAAGGTTGAAAAAGTTTGCACAATAAAGAAAAACAGTTATGTCCGAATGTTAGTTGATTAGTGTCAGTCGTGCTTTCAACTTGGACCAAATGTGATTTTGATAGGCATCGCGGCTTATCGTCATGACTTTCTTTCAGAATGTAATAATGTATGAGTATCTGCCAGCACTGCTGGACGAATCAATGCCACCGTACTCCGGGTACAAGCCAGATCTGCATCCTGGGATCAGTCACATATTTCAGAGCGCAGCCTTCCGTTTTGGCCACACTCTCATCCCGCCTGGAATTTATATACGAAATGAGACTTGCGACTTTTTTAGGAGTTACAAAAATTATCCGGCTATTCGACTTTGCAGCGTTTGGTGGGATTCCGATGTAAGTATCCAATTTAATAACTCATATTTTTCTCTGTACGAGATAAATTGTTGAATTTCAAAAATTATCGCGGAATCTTTTTTCATTCCATTAAATTAATGATTTTTTATTCCGATGGCTGCGAGAGATTTATTTAATAATGAAATCATTTTGATGAGTCAATCGCGATGATCTTTATGTGTTGCGTATAGTAAAAGAAAAGTAGATAATTAAGATCCGGCTTTTCTTTATACGATTGTACTTTATGAAAGTGTAACGTGATTTGATTCATCCTGCAACATTGCATTTTCTCAGAATCTGCTTTGTTTCAAAGATCCCAACGTGTGTTATTATAGATTACTAAATTTTAGCGTGCGTTTATTTTTTACGAAGCGCGGATGGAGTAATGCGAGGACTGATTCATAACTTTCGCTGAAAAGGCGACGTGAGTGCACTATATTGTATCGTTGATCGCGTATTGTCAGGGACACTCCGCAGTCTCATTGAGTGATGCGTTTTGAATATTTATTTATCATCTTCTGAAAGGCAAAGTAGACAAAGAAAAATAGTTATCCAATTACACCTGACACTACTTTGAATTGCTTCTAGAAAAATGCGTGCTCAACTGTACTGAATATGCTAATGAGATAATGATAAATGAAAAATAATTTTTTGTTTGAACAAAATAAAATCATAATAGTAAAGCAAAAGTTTTTTTTTTAACTTTCGTTTCAACAATGACGTAATTGCGAAAAAATCTCTTTTTTAGAATTGCACGAGTTTTGTAATTTTTAAATTATGAAAATGACCTAAAATCACCGGACAAAAAATTTATTGTTATATAAAAACATTTTTATTAAGAAAAAAAAGTTTATAGTAACATTAGTATCAAGGAGTATAAAAAAGTTTATTTGATCATATTTAATCTGACATTAGAAAGCAGGTGGTTACAATATGAATGCAACAGTTGTACATTGATCTTTTTTTGGTACAAGATACTTTCAAATTACGGTTCAGAAAAGAAACATAATTAATTACGGTATTAAAAAAAATGATAATTCAAATTCGACGATTTTATGATTCAAATTTCATATTATAAATCTATCATAAAAATATTTCCAAACCAATTAATAACTCAAAATTTGATGATAAAATTCACTAAATGTATTTGAAAGCGATCGCATAAAAATTAATTTCACATATAAAATTTAATTTCACATTTCACGTCTTTACAGTTTATATTGAAAAATGCCTCGATAGAAAATATCTTGATGGGCTTGTCATCGCAAATAGCTGAGAAAGAGGACAACCTGTTAGGATCGGATATTCGAAACAGTCTTTTCGGTCCGATGGAATTTTCTCGACGGGATTTGGGAGCTCTGAATATAATGCGAGGTCGTGATAATGGCCTTCCCGATTACAACACCGCTCGTGAGTATTTCAAACTTCCTCGTCGCAAAACGTGGACTGACATCAACCCAAAGTTGTTCAACAAAAATCCCGCTTTACTGCGAACTCTTATGGAAATATATAACAACAATTTGGACAATATCGATGTCTACGTTGGTGGGATGCTTGAATCGACTTCCGGTCCTGGTGAATTGTTCACTGCGGTAATCAAGGAACAGTTTTTAAGACTCAGAGAATCGGATCGATTTTGGTTCGAAAATGCAAATAACGGGTAAGTTTATTTCCCCCATAAAGAAAATTCTAAAATTGCTCCAAGTTGTTCACTTTGTGCTGCATTTTATTTTAAATTTTATATTTCTCAAAGTTACAACTTTACGATTGCAGAATTTTTACAAGAAGTGAGATAGAAGAAATCAGGAGGATCAAATTGTGGGACATAATAACCAACGCCACGTCGATCCCATCGGGCGCGATCCAGCGAAGCGTTTTCTTCTGGAATGAAAATGATCCTTGTCCTCAACCTTTTCAGTTGAACACAACTTTTCTCGAGGACTGTGAGGCGCTTCAGAAATACGACCATTTTTCGGTAAGTATGAAAAAAAAAAAAAAAACAGTTTCCAGGTCGTTAAATTTTGAGTCGTTAAATTTATCAAAACGTTACAACTTTCCACTTGTTATTGTGCAATGAAAAAAAAAGAGAAAGAAGAAAAACTAAACTGAAGGATTCCTCGCACGTCTTCGTATCAGATCGGCATGCATCAAGTTGCACAATAGCGGAAACAAAATATCCCTCTTCACTTTTCTCTCCCGCTGGTTGTTATGTCAATTATTGTGCAACGACTTGCGCACATCACCTACATAAAATTTAATTTACAGTCATGGTTGTGCATCGCGTAACAAAAATCAACACCTAACAAATCAAAAATGGAAAAATATTTTCTTTTTATTCAATTGCAGGGCAACGAATTTAGTTACACATTTTTCTGCGTGAGTTTTTTCGTGATACTTGTCGGGAGCATCGGTTCCGGTTATATTTTGCTTAAGCTGCAAAATAAAAAGCGGAGGAAACTGAAGATCCTGCAGGAAGCTCTGCAAAAGAGACGAAACGGTCGTATAAGCGTGGACAAGATGGTTGTACGCGAGTGGCTGCACGAGAACCACCGACGGATAGTTAAAGTTAAATTCGGCCCAGAACCAGCTCTGCACATCGTCGACCGCAAAGGTGAAAAGCTGCGGACGTTTGACATTTCAGAGACGGACTTAATAACGATCGAGGAGTCGTTTGTAAGTTTATGCGCCTTTTTTTTTATTTTTTTATTATCATCCTTGATTACCCTTAATGCAGTTCTAAAAGGTTGATTCTCATCAGGTAATTGGCTCGGATAATCGAAAAGCATTGGTGTTATTACGAATACCCCGTGATTACGACCTCGTCCTTGAATTAGATTCATTAAACTCGCTTAGAAAGTTTATTGCGAAACTGGAAGTATTCTTGAGATCGCATAATAAACAGTTCATATTATCGCAAAGTAATCGCGAAAACATGCTCGCCCATGCCGAGACCAAGGAACGAAGACAAAGGAAGTTGGAACAGGTAATTAAAATATTCGAAATCTACATTTCGTGACTTGAAGATGTAATTTAATTTTTCTTTTTTTTTTCTCGTCTCTCAGTTTTTTCGCGAGGCTTATGCTTTGACCTTCGGTCTGCGTCCTGGCGAAAGAAGACGTAGATCCGAGGAGAATGACGTGGAGGTGATCACAGTTATGCGAACGTCATTATCGAAAGCCGAATTTGCCAGCGCACTGGGCATGAAATCGGATGCTGTGTTTGTAAAAAAGATGTTCAATATTGTCGACAAGGACGGCGACGGCAGGATCTCGTTCCAAGTAAAGCAACACCAACTTTTACAAAATTGCAACCTCTTTTTTCATCGCCGACTGGGAATGTTTTAATGATTGTTTGTAAACTTGTAGGAATTTTTGGACACGGTCCTGTTGTTCTCGAGGGGCAAGACCGAGGACAAGTTGCGCATAATCTTTGATATGTGCGACAAGGATCATAACGGAGTGATCGACAAGGAGGAACTGTCTGAGATGTTGAGGTCGCTCGTGGAAATTGCCCGAACAACAAGTCTCTCGGACGATCATGTCACCGAGTTGATCGAGGGAATGTTCCAGGTAATTTCAAAATTTTTTTAATTTCAATTAATTAAATTTCTTTTTGTTTTGAAAAATTGCAAATTTTAAAATACCTTTTAGGATGCCGGGTTGGAGACGAAGGACTACCTCACCTACAATGATTTCAAACTCATGATGAAGGAGTACAAGGGTGATTTCGTTGCCATCGGGTTGGACTGCAAGGGAGCGAAACAAAATTTCCTCGACACGTCGACTAATGTCGCCAGGATGACAGGTTTTCACATCGAACAGACGTCTCACGACAAGCACAAAAGCGCTACTCGAACACAGTGGGACGCGATAGCGACCTGCCTCGAAGAAAACAGACAGAACATTTTCTACCTCTTTATTTTCTATGTTATAACTATAGGATTATTTATCGAGCGATTTATACGTGAGTTAATGGTTATGAATCATTACAAAAGCTGTAGATTATAAGAACCATGCGACTGCAACAATCTGTCGGCACGATGATTTTCAGATTACTCATTTATGACGGAACACATGGACCTGAGACACATCATGGGAGTCGGCATCGCGATAACCCGAGGTTCCGCGGCGGCTTTGTCCTTTTGTTACAGTCTCTTACTTCTGACCATGTCCCGCAATTTGTTGACCAAATTGAAAGAGTTCTCGATCCAGCAGTACATACCCCTCGATTCTGCCGTTCAGTTCCACAAGATCGCTGCCTGTACCGCTTTATTTTTTACCTTGATTCACACAGTCGGCCATCTGATAAACTTCTATCACGTTACCACGCAACCTGTCGTTCACCTACGATGTATGACAAAGGAAATCAGCTTTCCCAGCGATATGAAAGTCACTTTTTCATACTGGGTTACCAGCATTACTGGTAAACCTTTTTTTTCATTTATCAAAAATTGTATCTTGAAAAAAAAAAACTGATTTTGAACGAGTTGAAAGGTAAAATTGTAATTTAAATTTTCGCAGGTTTAACCGGGATAGGATTGTTTGCAGTAATGACGATAATATTCACGTTTGCCTATGGCACGATAAGAAAAAAGGCATACAAATATTTTTGGTGCACTCACAGGTTGTACGTTGTGTTCTACCTCTTGTGTCTGATGCACGGCTTGGCTAGGTTGACGGGAGAGCCGCGGTTCTGGGTCTTTTTCATTGGACCTGCAATTGTTTTCTGTATGGATAAGGTATTTCAATTTTTGTATTACAATTTTCTGTTAATTAAAAAAAAATAGACGAACTGGAAAGTTGCAAAATGATTTCAGATTGTGAGCTGGCGCACTAAGTACATGGTCTTGGATATCATTGAGACAGAATTGCTCCCGTCGGATGTTATAAAAATAAAGTTCTACAGGCCGCCTAATTTGAAATACCTGTCCGGCCAGTGGGTGCGACTGACGTGCACGGCGTTCCGCTCCAAAGAGTTCCATTCTTTTACGCTGACGTCAGCCCCGCATGAAAATTTTCTCTCGTGTCATATCAAGGCGCAAGGCCCGTGGACGTGGAAGTTGCGAAACTATTTGGATCCTTGTAATTACAATCCGGATAATGAGCAACCAAAAATTCGGATAGAGGGACCATTTGGAGGTGGCAACCAAGATTGGTACAAGTTCGAGGTTGCTGTGATGGTCGGCGGGGGGATCGGAGTGACACCATATTCGTCAATTTTGAACGATCTTGTGTTTGGAACTTCAACGAATCGCTATTCTGGTGTAGCTTGCAAAAAAGTAAGCAACATTCTAAAAAAAAAATAAGAAAAAGATAACGATCAAGATTGTTACAATCTTTTACATTTAAAATTTTTTTAATTTCTTTTCCAGGTTTACTTTTTGTGGATCTGCCCGTCTCACAAGCATTTCGAATGGTTCATAGATGTTCTCAGAGACGTTGAAAAAAAGGATGTGACTAATGTCCTTGAAATACATATTTTCATAACGCAATTCTTTCACAAGTTCGACTTGCGTACTACGATGTTGGTGAGTTGCATCACATACGTAACATATTTTATTTCAATTAATTTGCACCGATTTTATTTTAATTAATTATTTATTTTAATTTAAAATTTCATCCGTTTTTGCAGTATATATGCGAAAATCATTTCCAAAGACTCTCAAAGAAAAGTATATTTACCGGGCTCAAAGCCGTCAATCACTTTGGGAGACCTGATATGACATCATTTTTGAAATTTGTCCAGAAGAAGCACAGTTATGTGAGTATTTTTTTTTGTTGAATACATTAAAGAACAAAAAAAAACAGTTTTACCGCTACGTTGCTTCTCACTTTTAAGATCGTATTCGAAAATTGTAATCACGTTTTGAAAAAACGTCACATTGCAGGTGGCTAAGATTGGAGTCTTCAGTTGTGGTCCTCGACCTTTAACAAAAAGCGTTATGTCAGCTTGTGATGAGGTCAACAAGGGTCGCGGAGTTCCGTATTTCATTCATCATTTCGAGAATTTCGGATAAATTACCATAAATTAAGCGCTAATGCCATCACCAAATTGGATGTTTATTCTCGAAAAAAAAAAGATATGTATCTTTGGAATTCAACGAATTTTGATTTATGAAAACACTTGATCCGACAAATTTGTTATTATAATATAATACTGAATCAAAACGATCGATGCGTCGATAAAATGGATCAAACAATATTAAAGTCACTACTCCCCAAGAAGTTGATTTTCATTTGTGTAAATAGTTGTGAATGTGTGGCGCGAGCATGTGTATATTTGTGTGAGTTATTTATGCCTGGGACAGCTTGATTTATATTACTATATACTATAATAAAATTGAATCAAAAACCTATTTAATTGAAACATATCCCGATGTTGCAATTGTTTGTAAATGATGTAAACATAATCTAAGTTAATGTTGACTCCAAAAAGGTTGTAATAAAAAATTTATTCTAAATGTTGATCCTCTTCTTGTACTCCTCTTTTTGATCGTTAACTACAGGATCGTGGTATTTCCAAGGAACGAACGAATTGCACGATCTTAAGATTTATGTGAAAACAATTTATTATTAATATAAGTACACGATTAAAAACGATTAAGAACTAGAAAAAAGTTTCAACAAGGCAGTCTTCGAGCAGATTGTGGAAAAGGGTATTGCCATTTGCCTCTGTTGAAATCGTCCATCTCTGCTGTATCATTTGAAACGAAACCTCGATTAAGAACTCCTTGCGATTCTTCCTTGTTTGATTTCAGCTTCGATGACAGTTGACTGTAAATTTGACAAACGTGATATAAAATTTAATTTAATTATTTACATTAATAAAATGTCTACCTTATAAATCGCTCGCTAAAAGGGTCCTCCTTTTTTGGTATCATCCTCCGAAAATTGGACAAATCCTGACTCTTCTCGATGATGACATGTCTGTCATAAGGCGTGTCATAATCAACTTCCAGTATCGTGGAAAACTTGTTGGGAAATATCATATCGATGATGACAATCAAAGTTCCCGAGAACAAGCACGTCAGCCCTGAAAAATCAACAATACGTCAAACTCGTCAGACTGAAGTTTTGCAATTTTCAAACAACTTTACCTGCGATAAGAACAAGCCAATAGTTCCAACCAAACTGAAACATCAAAATTGATCCTTCGACGTGCGCAACAAGTGGATGCACCGGCAGATGCGCCCAATAAATACAATTTGTAAGTAATATGCAGAGTCCAGTAAACGTCATTGCGTAAGCGCCGTAACGTGGTACCATGACCAATAACAAATTCATTAGTAGCCACGATGTAAATGACCACCTGGAATATAAATTTTCGAACAAATAATCAAATCAGATTTTTTCCTTCAAATAAATTAGTTGAAATTCAAGTTTCTCATCTTTGATTGCGAGTCGCTATTAATTGCGACGGGAAATAATTGACGTACCATAACATTATCGAAGCATAATAACCAGCTTTGCGATAACTCATTCCCCACGAGAATCCTTCTGCGTGTAAAGTAAAATATTCAGCTAACGAAAGAATAGGGAAAGGAGATCCTCGATACAATGCTTCTTTGTAACATGCTTTCATTTCCGTGGTCTCTTTCCACCAGAATCTTTCGTTGTAGTCGACGTCGATTATTTGTGAGTTCGTTGATTTCGATGAATAGTCAGTTAGAATCGCTGCGGGCAAAATCAAAGGGAAAGATATAACAATTGACGGTATTGGAAAATAAATCTGAATCAGTTGTCGTTACAGGCTTTCGATTTGGCGATACCTCTGTAAGTGATGTTGATGTGCATCAATCCAATGTACCCTCCAACTTCTGCTGTCAATTTGTCGTTTGAATAGGCACTGTATTTGCTGGCAATGATGCCCGAGGTTGTCTGCCATGTTGAGCCGTATTGAGCAACTGCAAGGAATATTACACAATTTGTTGTTGAGGAGCATTGACTGATGTTACCTTACATAAACATACGTCTTTGTATATCTTATTTTTTTAATTGCTAAATTCAAGATAAATTACAATGGAACAAAGAAGCGTATAACTTTAATAGAAAGAAAATAATAGACGAGAGGAAAAAATTATAAAAATTAAAATGATTCATTAAACAAAAATGATATCAAACCTAAAATGCTGGCTCCGATGAAAAGACTAATCGTGACTGAGAAAAATGTGGCCAGTCGCTGTAAACAAATTATATTAAATTTTATCAACGATTGAAACAATTTTTTTATAAGAAGAAATGTTTGTTTTATGTAAAAACTTTTTTTTTAGTATGTAGCTTGATTTCTTACCTCTTTTCGTATGCCAGGAAATATGATGACAAAAGCGATAAATATCGTAAAAAATACGGCAAATATGGTTATCAGGCTGGCATCACCAGTGACAGGAGTTCGATTCGTATAGCTATACATCGTGGGTCCACCATCGTCTCGGAAAGCGTCGAAAAATCCCTTCATTTTTACTGAAAACAGTGGAAGGAAATGAGTTGAAATACCCTCTTGTCAGATATAAATTCGGGCTATTTAAAATTCACATTTTAATATTTCCTGCGCTATTCAAACATTGAGCATTGAGATATGCAATTTTCGATCGCAATTTTTTGTTCAACCTTGCCAACAGTTCCTGCTTTAATTAAATCTATCACATTGAAATGTATGAATCAATGAGTGTAATTGTTAGTAACATTGAAACGGTTTCCCGTTAGTTTCCATTAAACATACATTTTTTTTATAATTAAAAAAATTGAATTACATAAAACCGCTGGCAATTTCTGACAAAAATTCAGTGGAATATTTTCTACTTCTCGATCTTTTGGTATTCAAAGATTTGGTAATCAAAAAAAAAAAAAAAAAAAATAAATCAAATAAAATAATAAGAAAATTGAAATGGACTTTGTTATAAACATTGTCCAAATTTATGACTAAAAAAGTATTTAAACAAAATTTTTAATTCAATATTTTGTGAACGAGCTGATGAAATAAAATAAATAAGTAAATCAAGTAAATGCACCTTATAAGTTAGAACCGGGTGAATCAAGTTGGTATCGAGATGGAAACACTAAAGTCAGCGGAGCGGTTCCTCGTCGGAATTCATCTTTGGAGCTCAGAGGTTTTTCGGAGTCGCGCACGTGCACCTGCAGTTCTGGTGTACAAACAGAAGTGGCTCAAAGACTGGTGCAAGTAGGTTAACAGGTTTCCAGTTGAAAGTGGCCTCGTCATTTTGAGAGGGGTAGAAGGGATGCCTTATGGTGGGAGGAAAAGACAACGAAAGGTGTGGGCAAACGACCTTATGCTCTGTTACAGCTTCGTGATAGAAAGAGCCGGGATGGAAGATTCACAACTCTCGGCATGAATATAATCGAGGAAAATTTTATTAAAAAGACACGAGCTCACAAGCTCGTCGTTAATTGGTGAGAAAGTTTACGAAACACCGCTCGGTGCATGTCGTTAACAGTAAATACTTTTTATTTTCATCTTTAAAATTTTATCTTACACAATTCTAAGCAATTATTTGAAGAAAAGTAAAGTGATACAACAATCTTACAACAACTTTTCTTTCCTTTTTCTTAAGTTGCACTTCCTCCATAGGAAGATAAAGCCTAAGAAATGGAACACAAAGTACATCACCACCATCAGCTCCAAGTCCAACTCGAAATGTTCTTCGAAGAAATCGTGATGTACGAGTACCTCGCTTCCTGTTGATAAGCAAGGCAACTCCGTGTTCGATAGATTGCAAGCTAGGATGTCAGAAGAGTTTCGAATATAAATTTATGTTTCAGCTCAAATAAGTTCGTAGTATTTAATTGTATAAAATTTATGCGGTTCTTACAAATGTTGGTGATGTTTTTCCATTGAATAATAGACAGTGCCTCTGTGGCCTGATGCAACCATGAAATATATTTGATCCATCTCACGTACAGAGGCAGGGATCTATAATTTTTTTTAATTGTCATAATTTATGGCTAATGATTATGATTATTTAATTTCATGCAATTACGTTGGTTTTTTTCATTTGATGAAACTCACCCGACTTTTGCGAATGAACCCATGGTCATCATCAGTACATAATCGAACGGTACCAAGTACGCCATAGCGAAATCCACACTTTCAAAGGAGGCGGAAAAGAAGCAACCTTGGAAATAAAACATGACGAAAATTTGTATGACATTTGTTTTCGATTGACGTTGAATATATTGACGTTGTGATTTTACCACAGGCAGCTGATACGTTAATTGTGAGAATAACGACCAACAGTGTGTAAAGATATGCTTCCAATTCGAGGCGCAATCCAGCTAACACGTAAACCAGTGATGTAAATATGATCGGTTGCAATATAAGGCCTGGTACCTAAAATCATGAACGTATAGATAATGAACTAGTTATTATCATATTTTAATTTAGTTAAAATTTATTTAGTAAAAATTAAAAAAAATATTAATTATAAATTTCATTTACCAATGATATCACTCGTGACAAGTAGTACGAATAGATTGAATACATCCCAGCTTGGTACTCTCGAATAAAAAGAGGAAAATCTTGTGGAAACAAAGCCAATGTTGCGTACATCGGTGAAAACGTATTTTCAGCAACCATTATGAAAATCACTCCTTGGACAGCTTGTATCCCGAATTGATCCAGGTGAATACTCCCAGCAAAGCAGAGTCCAGTCATTACTGCTATACACTAAAAAAAATTTTTAACAATCTAAAATTAATTAAAATAAAAAAATTTAGTCAGTAGTTTTATTTTTCAAATTGATTCATCTACTAACAATATTTTGCAGAGCCTTAAATAGTTGAATGGACGGCTTGCGTACCACCTGGACGAATTCACGATGTGCGAGCCAGATGAACTTTTGTAAACATCGGGGTTCAAAACTAAAATTGAAAAATTGTGAGAAAAATTTATGAAACGTTGTTCAAATATTTTTGCATGTATGAAATATGCACTTACATGTTCTTTTTTAGATTGAGACTCCCACGCAACCACTGCAAAAGTACCGTGTTTTATTATTTATCAGTTTGCTCGGTCGTGGAACGTTTTTTCTTTTTTTTTAAATAAAACATTTTATACATTACATAGTCGCTGGGTTTTCTTGCAATTTGATTAACGATATATTGATCCATCTTTTTGTACATTGCGCTCATTTGAAAAGTATCGCATATTCGTTGCACAATTTCTTCTCGCGAGCCATCACTTCGCGGGGGTATGGCAAGAACTGATACAAAATAATCTGCTGGGTTGTAGTCGACTGGACACTCGTATCCTAAACTATAACCGAAAAAAAATTATTCTATTTTCAATTGTTTTACATCGTTGCAATAATAATTAGAAAAGTTGTATACCTCATAAAAAAAGTCAAGGCCTCCTGTCTGGTTCCTGAAAATGCTATCCGTCCATCAGCGATGAAAATGATTTTGTTGAAGTTGGAGTAAATCGAAGAACTTGGCTGGTGAATCGTGCACAGCACAGTTCTGCCGAGTTTTATAAACGAAGATAAATAATTGATGAGCACATGAGCCGACAATGAATCTTGGTTGGTCGTCGGTTCGTCCAAAAATAATAGTTTTGGATCCGTGATCAACTGCAATTATTCATAATCAGAAATAATTTACGAGGTTCTGTAAAAACCATAGATTTGAGAGGGGAAACAAATATTGGATTACCTCTGCGGCAAATGATAAACGCTTTTTCTCACCCCCGGATAACAATTTCATCCCGCTGTCACCGATGCGGACATCTTTTTTCACGTACAAATTTAATTCTTGTAACAGAACGTCGATTTTGGATTGAATATTCATCGTGTTTAACGAGCGATCCAGTTTCATCCGAGCCTGTAAATTTATAAGAATTATGTACAACTATTGTATTTTTCTCACCCCCGTTAAGAAAATCTTACTTATGATTTGAGATTAAAATTGACCGTACCATGAACCACATATGTTCGCCAACTGTCATGCTTCCATAAAACATATCATCCTGATACAAGTATCCACATTTTTCTCTCATGTACGCGGCGTTGACTGGTTTTCCATTCACTCGAATGTCACCCTCCGATATCAAACTGACTAGAAAAATCAATCAAAAATATATCAGATCGAATCATTTTTCAATACAATTTTTATTACACAGATCTCAACTTTCTTCGATATCAACTTACAATCATTTCTATGTGCCAGAGTCATCATAAACGAACTTTTACCCGCGCCACTAAAATTTCACAATGAAACGTACAAAATACATTTTAAAATATATAAATCCAATAATAAAAAACTCTTTAAAAAAATATAGGAAAAATGTTAATTTACCTCTGTCCAAGTATGGCCGTCAGATCCCCAGGCATGGCGATGCCTGAAACTGGAAAAAAATTTTATTCAAACTGAACTCATTTCCCAATCATTAAAACGATAAATTTTCAATTTTGTTTCACTCACCACTGTTTATCAAGCACTTGCATCTTTTATTCGCTTTATCAACAACGAAAACCGACAGATTTTTCCAACTGAGGGTCATGCCATTTTCCTGATCAGATTCTACCAATCGCTCGTACATAATGGCACTTGAATTATGTTTCTTAAGTTTTTCACAAACGAAATTATTTATTGTTAACGAAAAAAAAAACCCCGAAATACTAAACAATCGTCGAGACAACTTTACATTGCATCGGGATCGCAAATCTAACTGGAATCAACATTCTGGACGAATCGAAACTCAACTCAGGAGGAAAGTGAATACGTATAAAGCGCGGTCCGAACTAGAAGGGTTATTTGAGCTCGGAGCAAATGTACATACGATACCTTCTAGTATATGAACGTGTTTGATCCAGTAATTTGAGAACTTGAGATTATCAATATTCTTATTTTACTTACAGTCTGTACTGACTCGGATAGACGATGTTAAAATATTAATAACTTAAAAAAAAAACCACTTGGAATATATTTTTGTACATTAACATTTAATCCCAATCCATTTTATTTATAAACATACTCATGTTACTAAGGATAATCACGAAATATCACGTAATTGTTAACTGAATTAAAAATAAATGCGCGAAAAAAAATTTTCAAGTTCAACAAAATTAAAAAAGTCTAACAATTTTTTTCCATTTTTAAATCGTTTCAAATTTGTCAGAATAAATACCTGATTGTACAACTATATGAGTAATATGTAATTGTCATTTTTATAATTATTATACTAGTAATTATATAAAGGCCAAAAATAAATTTTTATGTGAAAAAAAAATTTTTTTTTCAAAATTTTATTTTGACCAGTGTTACCAACATGCATCAGTGCAGGCAACTATTTGAATTTCGACCGCCATCTGTAGTCTCCGCTTGAATCGCTTGAAATGAGAACGGTGGGTAAAAGTAATTGGTAATGTTGACGAGTAAAAAGTCGCACGTCTGCACCGCAGTTACAGTTGTCTAGAAAAGTCCGCGGAGAACAGTACACACGTTCACTCCTACTCCCCGATCAGCCAGCTGACTGTACCTGTGTCCTTTGATTCAATCAGACGGTCGTTTCCGCGGTACCATTGTTCATCCGGGGCTTAAATAAAATTCCCCGACTGCTTTTGAGTCATTCAGTACCCGTTATCAGTCACAGGTGATTCAGAACGAGCCCACAAAAGACGTTTTTGAATTTTCAAAGTGCGCACTGCAGCAGAACAATCGATTATTTTCGGTCTTCGGTGAGGATATTTCGGTGACCTTGAACCAAGCCAGCAGCCATGCCTGCGGATTCGGAACTGAGCACCATCCTTGAGAGACGTCAAAAGATGAACGACGACCTGGAGGAGGGCAAGGACGTGAAGAAGCAATACCGATTTGTTAATATTTACACCGAATTTCATGAGCTTTCACGGCGGGAGATCAAAGAATACGAAAAAACTTTCAACAGGTAAACCTGTCAACAAAGTTGCACAATTAAAACTCGCTCATTATTTATTTATGAGCATCGTAAACATTGATCTCTCATTATCTAATCGCACCTTTTTTTTTCATTTCCGATTCTCCGCGTGAGTTCGCGCGCATTTTTCATGAAATAATTTTTATCCTGGGAGGGGGTTGAAAAAAAAAGTGGTAATGCTTAATTTATCTTCGACAGTTCGGAAAATATTTTTAATGAAAAACAAAGCCACTGGGTAGCTAAAAATAAATCAAGTACAACCGAGGTTTCCAGAGATTAAGCGGAGAAAAAATGACCCCACGCTGTGAAAAAGGCATATATGTAATTTATGAAAAAGCCCAGTCCACTTAGAATAGACGATTATTATATTTCATCGTAATCTCCGAGTTATATCTTTACATTAATATTGCTTTTGCGAACTTGCTATTTTTGTCGTAAGAAAGTAGTATGTTTTCGTGTTATAATTCGCGTTGATATCATTTATCAACAAACGAGAAAAAAAAAAAGAATACCAAATTACAGAGTCGTCGCCTTTCATTTCTTAACGATCTGCACCAGGGAAGGTCTAGATTTTCACCAGCTTCCTATAAAATCATTTTTCCTACTACTTGCTAAATGAATTAGAAACTGCAATAGTGTTCCGAATACGTCACTCACCCTTATCAATTAAAAAAATTTTCCTATAAAAATAACTTTGACCGAAACATTAGTACCATCTCATTAACAAAAATGTTTCTTAAAAAAAAAGAAACAGTCAATCATTAAAAATCATTAAAAATTAATAATCAATTCTAAAAAGAAATATCAGACAGAAACAAAACATTTCGAGAATCAATTTTCACTCTTGATAAATCAGTTCTGAATAACTTTGACATGCGATATGGCATGTTTCAAAAAAAAATCGTGAAAGTTATGCGTTTAATATTCTTCATTCGTGTGCTGTGAACGGAATTCATGACACTTCCGAGTGAATGTACTGGCGAATCAATTATAACGAGACTCTTTTTTTTTACAGTTTTGTATCATTTTTCTTGCGCAGTTTCTGGTGAATCTCATGATTCATTCAGAAGCAGACACGCGCGCGCGAGAAAACTCTGTAACGCGAAAAATGTTTCGCTCGATTATAGATTTGCTCGTGCGATTTATCCCGCTGATTACGGCTTTCGAAAACAAATGTTCTATTTCGTTGCGAGATAAAGAATACGGCAAGTTGAGCGCGCACAGTTATTCCCAGATAATTTGTTGATAAGCGGCTATTAATATTCAAATACGATGCAAGGCAACGTCCGTGCACTGAAAGTCTAGATTTACCTGATACAAGAATCAACCTGCGAGTGTATATCGATTTTACAACACGAGAGTTTCACTTGCATAATCGTCTACATAATTCAGATCGCGAATTTCCCCCGCTATTATTTTGCAGTAAAACGAAGCGGTACAACATTTTTATATTCCCCTCAACAAATTTTCTTTTTCAACTGCCTGTTTTTTTCTTCTTCTACTAAGTTGCTGTTTACTATTATTTTTTCAGGTTCGATGACGGCAATGATGGCTTTTTGGACTTGAACGAACTGAAAAGAATGATGGAAGTTTTAGGGGCCCCTCAAACTCATCTCGGATTGAAAGCCATGATAAAGGAAGTTGACGAGGATGACGACGGACGCATTTCCTTCCGTGAGGTTCGTTACCCTTGCTTTGATTCAATTTATCAATTTGTATCATATTGCCTGTAAACAAACAGATTACACATTTTATCCACGCCGATGAGTCACAGATTGTGATTCATTCAGGACAACAAAAACCCAAACACTCTGATAACGCAATTTTATTTTTATTGTTCTCCTAAAATACTTTTAGACACGATTTCAAAAACGACAAATTTAAATAATCAAAAAAAGTGACAAGTGGAAAAAAAAAAAAAAAGTTCTAAGATAACTTTGACGTGATATTGTTTCCGTTGTAAGAAGAAACTTTTTGATAACAGAATTCTGTTTGCTTGTCTTCTGGAAACTTTTTTAAACAAAATTATAAAAAGTACACATCTGAGGAATTAAAATACGTGACAAGTAAGAAACGCAAAGATGAAAAACGTCCAAGTTTTCCCAGTCATTCAATTTTTGTCAGACACATTTTCAAATCTTTTTTCCTCGAATATTTGTATGAGAATTAAATTATTTATTTTATATTACAGTTCTTATTGATTTACCGTAAGGCCCGTGCTGGTGAGCTTCAGCAAGATTCTGGCCTCGGCCAACTTGCCCGTCTCACGGAGGTGTGTGTTGAAGAAGTCGGTGTGTCTGGCGCGAAGAACTTTTTTGAAGCCAAGGTAGGAGTGAGAAATATTACCTATCAGATGTATCATGAAAAAGAAAGAGAAAAGCCGTTAAGCTTATGTCAGACTTAATTATTGAGACGTTGAGATTGAATGCAAATTGCTCAGAGGATTTGAATAATTATATCAAACGCTTTCTATTCTTTCAGATCGAGGAACTTCGAAGATCAAGCAAGTTCGAGGATGAAATTCGTTCGGAACAAGAAGAGCGAAAGCGAGAGGAGGAAGAGAGAGCTGCCAGACGTGCACAGTTTCGACAAAAAGCGGCATTGTTTGGCAACTGAAGATAATAATTGGATGAGCCAACGGCCAAGGCGGGCACTAAATATAATCATCGCTAGACGTTTTATAGCGCGAAACGGCTTCTACAATCCATGAGTCCTAAAATCAACTTATACAATTTTTTGAGAGAAGAAAAAGATGTGTGTTTTTAGCGTAAAAGTGAAATGAATTTGAAGAACGGACTGAAAAGGAAACCAAGTTACTTTTCATTTTAAGTCGAGTCGCAATTTAAGAGTTGTGATTGTTTTTTTTTTTTCTATAGTAATGTCCATGATGTAAGATGTTGAAGGACATTGTTTATTGTGCATTTTGAAGAATTCTTACTTCGCAATGAGGATTCGATAGGTTTTAATGGTTCCGATTAATTGACTGGCTTGGTTTCATCGTTTCATTTTCAATTTCATTCAAGCTACCCTTATTTGTATACCTCCGGCAGGAGAAAACGCATGAAAGAGAGAGGAACACGCGGCAAATTTCATGCTCCTTCTTTCAACCTTCATACATTCACTCTTCACAAGAATGCCGTTTTTACAATTTATGCATAATTCGTGAGAACACATTTCCTAAGTCGAATTCTTTTCACAACTGATTTCACATTCCATTTTGAAAATTGCATTCAATGTGTATTAGAAAAGCGTTACATTATGGGACACAAACGACTTTTCACCTTTTTGTTTTTGAGATTTTTCCTTTTTTGATACGAACTTTGATCCAAGAGGCTGCTAATTCACATATTGTTATAAACGTACACTTGTCATTGTTTGTTCTCTAATGAGAGGTATACACGTGAGGCGACTAATTTGATAACCACACGCATTTGATATTTTTTGATATTTTTGTCATTATACTGCTTGATAAAAAAAAATTTTTTTAATTACTGAAATGTTTTTAGTGTTAGTTAATTATTGGACTGATACTTAATTGTTAATTAATTTTTGATAGGCAAATTTTAATGAGTCATTGCTGTGAAACATGTTTGTGGATTTTAATCAATGTTGTTATTGTTAATCTAGATGAAAAAAAAAACAAGTTGTAATGAATTTTTGAATCTTTGTGTGTACGTCGAAAATCGTAGACGATCTGATCTGATTTAAATCTGTCATTTTTCTGAAACCGTGCATTTATAGCACCGAGAGTTATATTTTTTTGTTCAGACAAATAGACGCATTTAAAATGTAACACTACTTTTACATAGACAGGCACTTGACTTGCTTTATATATAGTATAATTATAAATACATTTTAAAATGATAGATTAGCATAAGTGTTATTTTGTGAACGTGTGAACTACTAAAAAACGGCCATATTTTAATACGAAGCGTCTAAAATGGAATGTCTTATATTTTATATACTGATGATTTTATTGACACAAAAATGTTATGTTATTAGAAATTGTATTATTGTACGATCAATTAATTTCGACGAATTTCTATGATGAAATGGACGCTTTAACAAAATTTCGAATCGAGTATACAAACAAGTGCGTGGTAAACAAAACTGACTTTACAAGCGAAAATAATAGCCTCCGATGTGAAAATGAATTTGCGTCGATTTCATCGTATTGAATTGTACCAGTTGCTAAATTGTCCATCAATCAATAAAGTCTTATCAGAAGACAAATCCGGCCTGTTTTGATTAAAAATCCTCAATGCCATTTTTCAAAATCTGTTCCTTCCAGAGATTCGTTTATTTTTTCATTCAAACAAATGAAATGTTTGAAAATTGTTATGATTTTCGTTTGTTCGGTTGTTATAAATTTTGTAGTTTATAAACAACAATAATAAAAAAGAAAAAAAACAAACAAAAATCATGTTTGAAGTCATCAAAATTTGCCGCCCCGGAGAGCTTGGAAATAATAACGGCAGGTGGCGCTGAGCAACGCGCTTACTTGCAGGAATGTGTGCATCGCTCGGACGAAAGGCATGACATCTAGAAAATTCTTGTTCAACGTTGAAACAGCATGACACGAGTTTTGGAGCAAAGAGCAGCATTGAAAACAGCCTAGAAGGACAGACACAAAATTCAACAACAAAGTGGTGAAAAGTGATTTAAGAGTGAAGTTTTATTCATTTTTGGAGATTTAACGATCACGATGGCCGGGGCAATGATGTTCGAGAGGTCGGTTTCGACGAACCGCAACGAAGCACTCAACAGCGAGCTCAACGACATCGCACAGGATCCAAACAGCGATGGTCCCGACGACAATGAGGACAGCATTCGCATCAAGGAGCAAAACATCCTGCAGCTCGGCGAACTTTACAAAAAGGAAGGCAAGGTCAAGGAACTCGCCGAGCTCATTAAAGTCACCAGACCCTTCTTAAACCTCATTAGCAAAGCAAAAGCAGCGAAACTTGTTAGATCCTTAGTGGACTTCTTCTTAGACTTGGAAACTGGAGTTGGTACCGAGGTAAATGTCATCTCTCATATTTTTATTTTGTCTCGCAAATTCACATAAAATTGTTATTTCTAAATTTAACCAAAGCAACAAAACAAATATTTAATAAAGTTGCGACAAACGTATTTGCAAGGGTAAGTTGCAAAAATTGAATCTGCGATGTTGAAAATGAGCACAGCCATATTATTTTTACCATCCTTTGTTTGATTCTTTTGTTCACAACTGTCCATACTAGAAGCACGAAACGTAAATCTGTACACTGTTTTATAAACAACAGATATTCCCAATATGATTTCAAACGATAGATTTATTCAAATTATGTTTACCAATATACAATAAATTCTGTTTACACTGCGAATCGAGAATCGCAACTGTATTAACATATGAAATGCCAAACATTTCTAAAGCGATTAACAGTTCCACAGCAAACGTGTGTTTGCTCTTTTTTTGTTAAATCAAAATGGCAAATTGAACCCCAATATTGAAACTAACGATAATTGCAGCTCCAGGCCCAACAAGTGCAGCTTTGCAAAGAATGCATAGAATGGGCAAAAGAAGAGCGGAGGACATTTTTGCGGCAGTCGTTGGAAGCACGGTTAATTGCCCTGTACTTCGACACCAGCATGTACAGCGAGGCTCTGCAGCTGGGATCGGCATTGCTCAAGGAACTGAAGAAGCTTGACGACAAACAATTGCTCGTTGAGGTTCAGCTGCTGGAAAGTAAAACGTACCATGCTCTAAGCAACCTGGCGAAGGCCCGAGCGGCACTCACCAGTGCCAGAACAACCGCCAACGCGATCTACTGTCCGCCCAAGATGCAGGCCGCCTTGGACCTGCAGTCAGGAATTTTGCACGCGGCCGATGAACGCGATTTTAAGACTGCCTATTCTTACTTCTACGAAGCTTTTGAAGGGTACTTTATCAAATGAATAAATTATTTATTTACTCTTGAATTAATGGAAGATTTAAAAAATTTAGTCGAGTAAATAATAATAATGAGAAGTTGGAACTGAAAGTAAAAATTATTTTTAGGTATGATAGCATCGACAGTTCAAAGGCTCTGACTGCTCTGAAATACATGTTGCTATCGAAAATAATGTTACGCACACCGGAAGACGTGCAGACCATAATGTCAGGCAAGTTGGCGGTCAAATATGCCGGCCGCGATTTGGATGCAATGAAAGCCGTCGCCGAAGCCAGCCACAGACGATCACTCGCCGAGTTCCAAGCGGCAGTCAAAGATTACCGCAAAGAACTCGAGGAAGATCCCGTGGTCACAGCTCACTTGGGCTCTCTGTACGATGCCATGCTCGAACAAAATCTGTGTCGCTTAGTAGAACCATACTCCAGAGTTGAAGTGAGTATTGGGGTGTGCAATTTGATTGAATTTAAGTTTAATTTAAATGACGTCTGCTAACGTTTTGATTGCATAATTTCTTTTAGGTGAGTCACATAGCTAAGTGCATATCTCTGTCAATTAGTCGGGTAGAAAAGAAACTGTCGCAGATGATCTTGGACAAGAAACTGAAAGGTGTTTTAGATCAAGGCGAAGGTGTTCTCATAGTCTTCGAAGATATTCCACGTGACAAGACCTACGAGATTGCCTTAGAAACATTACACAGTATGGGGAAAGTTGTCGACACTTTGTATCAGAAAGCCAAAAAATTGACATAGCCTTTTACATTATCGAATTTAAGCAAATTTATTAATTCCTTTATTATCATTAACGCCGCAACTATTAATGACTTTTTCTTTCATTTCATTACAAAATAATATTGATTAACTACGATTTGTTTATCTATTAACTCATGTAACTCAATGTTTATATAGCATACAAAAAATAAGACAAAAAAAATATTCGAATGATGTACTTATGATTTAAACGAACCCACACTGCGGATCTGCGAATGGGCAGGTCTCCGATTGGGAGCATAAACCTTTTCCTCTGATAAGTTTCTTTATATGTTAAAATCTTGAATTAAGAAGTTTTATGTTCAAATAGGAATCAATAAATTTCATCGTTTTCAAACGAACAATCGTTATTCTGAAGCTTTCCACTTTCCAACAGTCATGTATTTTTTCGACGTTTATGAAATTAATTATTCAATAGCTGACTAGACCAATTGGACATCTACATTATTCAAATTTTATCACAATGTGCGGCAATTTGAAAGTCGAAACAATTTTGTGAATTTTAATTAGGTATATACAGAGCTGCCCCGAGTTCAGTAGTTGAAACTTTCATTTTTATTATCACAATTCTCTCACTCAGGCGCTCTGACGGTTTTAACAGTGTGAAATAAATTGGCACTTTTTTTAAAAAATGTATTATCAAAAATCTCAAAAGTTGGTGTCATAATCAGGATGATGGCGAGATAAATTAATGGTACTGTCGTATCTTGCATATCTGCTGCTTGTTTGAGAAGGATTATAGTAATATCCATTCCACTCTGACCGCCAGCTGTCGTAGACGTTGTACCTCTTGTCATCATTAAAAGGAATTGGAATATCCATCAGTGCCTGAAATCACCAAATTATTACGTAAGTTTTGAACGTTTTTATTCATATATTATTTATTGTTAATATCAAAAACATTTTTATACCTTATTGGAATTGGACTCAAATACTTTGTCATGACTCCAGGTTGGCGAAGGATCGTTCCACATGGTACTAGCATTTGATTTTGAGTAGTCGCCAGACCTCTGTTGCATCTGGGGAATGCTGCTGCTCGTGTGCATATTGTGTTTTGAAATTTCTTCCTCGTACATCGTTGACATCGATGGTTTCAATTTAGAACCACTGTGACGATTAGCCAACTGAAGTTAAAAAAAAAGTTAAAAAATTTTGTTTAATTTAAAGTTTTGTTTAAAAAGTTTTTTAACTATTCTAGATAAATTGCATTGCTCACCACTGACACTCCAAAAACTATAATAAAAAGTAAACCTCCGACGCCAATAACAATGACTGCGATTACCCATTGTGGTATAAGTTTATCGTCCTCGACGTGCAGGGGGATGGAAACTTTTGGAATAACTTGAACAAAAAAAAAATGACAAACCGTTGTAAATTTATAAACAAGTATAAAATATTGATTTCATGCAAAATTATACCGTCGGTTGCACTTTATGAGAGATATTAAATTCACTTTGCGCAATCCAATTTCGATATGAAAACCATAAAGTGGAGTTAAAGATCAATAACAGCTCAATAATCTGGCTTGAAATCAGTCACTCGGAAATGTACAACTTCTATATTTATGTAATCAAAGTATTGAATAATCATACCAATAAAGTCGGTCGATTTCGGATCGATGGTAAACGGGCCCAATTTCACAGTGGCGTTTGTGGAGGAGGTATCGTTGTACCTATTTGAGTTATAGATATTAAGAGAGTCGTGAAATATTCCTTTCAGCTCTTGAGTATTTACTGGTTTTTTTACATCCACCAGCTCGATAAAGTAGTCCACCAATATGCTTCCTTGGCTGCAAACATTCGAATGAAAATTTATCATCAATGAACAAATTTATGGAAACAGTTGTTCAATCTTTCATAAATACTTTCATATTTTACCTGAAAGAATCAATCTGGACTTCCTTGAACCATTTACTTAAAGTTGGTGATTTTGAAAGTACAAAGTTCATCTAAAAAAATTGTTATCAAATTAATGTTTTTAACATATTTTTAACATAAATATATATTTTTATAATTTATTCAAACTAATACTTCTTTTTCGATTCTGTCAGCCAACTCTTGCCACTCTCGAGTATTTCTGTCGAGCAATTCTGGAACCCACGTTGCAGTGCCGACTAGTCGAATGGTCCCAGCTACTTTACACTCGTCGTCACAAATACCTGGTGTTGTAGGTCTAGGAGTGGTAGTCGTGGTCGTAGTAGTAGAGGTACTGGGAACAGTACTCGTTGACACCTCAACAGAAGTATTGCTCAGCGATGAGACCGTCGCTGTGCGCGCGGCCTCTAACAATTTTTCAATCGAGATTGGAGTGGTCGATGGTTTCGGCCATCCTGTAAATTCCGTCGTTGCCCTGATGAAATAAAAAAAAAAATTTTCATTAGCCAGAATGGAATCCCAGAACACAAGAAAACATTTCAAAAATTTTCACATATCATGTTTGAAAAACTACAAATCACGTGTTCTTTCTCAACTTTCAGATCCATTTACTGAGGTGCCTTTTATGAACATAATTAAGCGGAACCTTGTTTGTTTGTTTTTTTTTTTCATTTCACTGGTTTTTTTTTTGGTCGATACAGAATTTGTAATTAATGAGATTAATGAAACAGCGATTCACCGCATGGAATCATCATAAATCTTTCAAATCGAATTCACTTGTTTTTTTCTCTTACCTCGTCGGCCATCCTTTTTGTATCTTTGGTGTAACCTGTCCGGATCCATCGCTTTTAGGAGCAGATGCAGTCGATGCTTTCACAATGTTTTTTCTTCCTCCTGGCCTGCTTGGGAAGACCAATTTAATTCCAGCTTTTGTCGTCGGCGACATTTCGGTAGTGGATGAAATACCAAGGGGAGGTTCATCCTGTTTATTATCTTTACTTAATTTCGTTTTTATCTCCGGAGCCTTGAATCTCGGCTTGAAATCTTTCGGCAACAAACCAGTCAAATCAACTTCGGACTTTGCAAATAGGTCCTGTATGGAAGTCACTTTTTTTGACGATGAGTTCGTGCTTTTTTCCGTCGCGGTTGTCGAGGCCACGGCAGTCTCAGTAGTCGAGGAAACCTTTTCCTTGTAGTCTTTAGGCAACAATGCAGAGATGTCCACTTGTGATTTTGCAAAAAGATCCTGCAGGGAAGCGATTGCTTTCACGGCTTTTTGCGTTGTTGCAGTGGTCGTCGATGACGTTGAAGTTGCGGGTTTTTCGCTAGTTGACTGTACAGTTTTTTGTGCCTCTTCCGCTCGATATCCTGGTGGCAAGAAAGCCGAAATGTCTATCTTCGATTTGTTCAAGATTTCACTCAGTAATGATTTCTCAGTCGTCGTTTCTGGTTTCAGTTTGTATCCTGAAACAAAAGATAAAGAAATAACAAATCATTTTCACAATCTTAAAATAAAACAAAAACAAAATAGAAGAAGAAACAAAACAGATCAGTACCTGGAGGTAGGAATGCAGAGATATCCGGCACAGCAACAGCCACGTTTCCAAGTTTTGTTTTTTTCAAAGATTCAGTCACTTGACTTTTTTCCGGCTCAGTTTGGGGCGTTGAAGTTGCAGTCTTGATTAGTCGTCTATCGCTGTACCTCTTGGGAATGAATTTACTAACAACAGGCGTTTTTAGAGTAGTGCCAAAACCATCCTTCTGACCGGCCTTGGCTGAATTCAAATCAACCTGGATGTTGTTACCGGAGCCAAAATTCGTTGCAATTATTCCGCTGGATAATTCCGATTGCACCCTGTCCAGTTTCTCGATGATGCTTTCAGTTGACTTGTCAGTGGTCGCTGGATTCAGGATTGGTTTCGCCGTCGTCTCGTGACCATATTGCAAAGGATCGATTCCCGGGAATGGAAGAAATCTCGCCCCGGAGATGCTCCGAACGGTCTGCACCGAGGCCAGAACTTTTTCCGAATCTTCTGTCGTGACCTGTAGGGTGTTTTCTGTCACTGCAGATGGAGAGGAAGATTCCGGTTGCGGACTCGAGGACTGCTGAGGTTCCAGCTGTTCGGTTGCTTGAGGCAACGGTGTCACTGGTACAGAAAAGGTACCGTTTACTACACTTTTTGTCGTCACCACGGAAACTATCGCTTCGCCTATGAGGATTGAACTGTTTGAAGCTTCTTCCTCTTCGTTCAGGGGTGTCTCCTCGGTATTCATAATTAAATAATCTTCATCTTCCTTGGATGAGACTTCTTTTTCTGGAGCTTCTTCTTGTGAAACTTCTTTTACTGGGACTTCTTTTTCTGGAACTTCTTTCTCTGAAACGTCTTTTTCTGAAACCTGTTTTTCTGAAACTTCCTCTTCTGAAATTTGTTTATCTGGGATTTCCTCCTCAGAAACTTCTTTTTCTGCAGCTTCTTCAACATCCGGTTTGCTCAGGGAAGAATCTTCAACGTACTCAATTTCTACTGGAGACTCACTCTTGACATTTTGTTCCACTTGATCCTTGTTATCTAAAATAAATTTATTAATCATTAAGAAAAATGAACATTTGACGAAAAAAAAAAAAAAAAAAAAAAATGACATAGTTGCACGAAGCAGGATGGCAAATAATTTTGAAACTTTTATCACGCAGGTGTTCGACTTACCGAAGTTCGTATCATTATCATAGTCGTAATCATAGTAATTATAATCGGAATAATCTGTGCCATTAGTTTCTCCCGAGTGAAAAATCGTCGTCTCGTTAATGATTTTTTCTTTCGAAACTCTCTGCACATCGACGGTCTCTCGATTTCGAATCAGTTCGGGATCTTCATTTTCAGTTTCAGCTAAATAGTCGTCGTAACTTTCGTCCTCTTCCGCCCCAGCGTCCCTCTCCTCGTTATCGTAAATTTGTTCGGGCCCATTATTTCGTATTATTCCAGGGCTCAAGGAGTAGTTTTGAACTTGGCTGCTGTTACTACGATGTTCGTCAACTACGTTTATTGGGATGTGCCGAGATCCATCCCACGGTTGCCTGATATCTACAATTTCATTTATTATATAAAACAACAATTTTTTTCCCTCCAAAAAAAGATTTAAAAAACCAGAATTTGTTTTTCAATTGGAATTGATGAGGTTGAAAGTGAATGTGACATCTTGATGTTAAAAAAAAGTGAGTTCTTGAAATACTCGTGGTAGAAGAAATTGGAAGAATTTGAAAATGTGGGTTACAGGTGAATGAATTAAAACTCAAGTTTCCAATTTTCAACCGATCAAATAAATTTTATGGATTTGTCAAAAATGTATGAGAAAGTTTAGTATACAAACTTGTAATAAAATTTTAATAAAAAATCGTAATAATTGTTTGTAAATGGCAGAAAAAAAAATTTGTTAAACAAAATATTTCATAAAATGGATAGGTTTTGCGCAATTAAAAAAATTGCAAAGAAATGTGTTATGAACAGACTCCCGACTAATGAATAACAAAGAACATTGTTTCCTGAAAGTTATTTCTTACGGTGCAGAATGATTAAGCCAACAATTTCTTCGAGTGCAAACGTTACTCATCAAACATAAATAAATTTTGAAGCAACCGAGCGACGCATTGTGTTGTGTCACACCATAGATTGAACATTATTAACATAATCTTAACGTAATAACAGTCTTATAAAACCATATTTGCACGATCACAAATCCGCAATGTCAGTACATTCTTGAAACATTACCATTTGAACAAATCCGAAGAAAAATCGCCCGCGCGCTTTTATAAGATAATTCTCCTGATTATTATTTAGGCGTTCCTCCCACTTATTTTCAACAACTAACAACTTTACTCCGAAGCAAAAATAAAGTGAGAAAAAAAAGCGGTACTGGGCATTTCGTTACAATTGTAAACAGGTTGAGATTATATTTGCAAACTAACTTGCCCGGTTTATTAACATTCTTAAAATTCGTTTTCCTGTATATTTTTCTCGGCAGGAAGTTAATTTATGTAATTGAGATACATTGCGCAAATGTGCGCGCGTGATTCAGTTCGTTCATTGGCTTCGGTTGTGGAAAACTGTTACATTTCTATCGCCTAACAGAACGGAAATAACAATAACAAATAATTCATCACTCTATACAATTGAATTCACAAAAAAAAAAAAAAAAAAAAAAAAAATTCAAACAATTCAGAAGGTGACCGTTCGAATTTTCGGGTCTCTGAAAAAAGTCTTTTGTATGCCCTCGGTTCGAGGCACAGATCCTGTTGAGCAAGAACCGAAAATAAAAGAGTCGGTAACATATGACGAACGGAGCGAGCAGGATGACTGGTGACACTGAACAAAACGGTGTGCAGGCTGGTTCGAAAATCGTTCGCGGGAGCTTGGGAAAACGAGTTAATTGGACAGATGAACTTGCAGAGGAAATTTGGAAAGTGGAAAAATTGGCTAGTCTAGTTACCTTGCTGGTGGCTAAAGTGGACGATAACGAAGAGAATGAGGAGAGTGCGAAAAGGCGAAACAGCCGGCGGTGCCAGTGGCACCGTCATTGTTGCGCTCCTTCGCGGGCCCTTTATCAGCAACAAAACGAGCGCGAAAATCGCGACGCACACATTTCTCGCGGCCGCAGAACAGTGACATGAACCAATTCGACTGTTTACAGACGTTTCAACCGTTTGTCCACGGGTCCGAACTCGCAGCAGACATTTTAGGATACGCAACGGCGCAACATATTGGTTGTTACTGAAAAAGTCTATCCGACGAGAGAGGTAGAAAGCAAAATAGCACTTTCACTCGGCGCTCGGCTCGGCACGTCGAGGCCATTGGTAGAGGTACACCTTTCGCGCTTGTGTCTGTCCTATATCCATGTTGCTGCTCGCCGCGCTTCGTATACGGCTTAGCCGTAAATTCATATGCTTTGTCAATTGGTGGGAGGAATCAAGGAAAAAGAAAGATAGAACGAAAATCGTGGCGGCATTGTTGCGTGCTTGCCATACAATCCATTCTCTAACGGCCCCTCCCACGTCATTGAAATTCTCTTCTTGTTTCACTCAGACACCTAATCCAACATTTGATGCGATTGTCAATCATTATCTTCCCGATCTCATTCCAGATCAAACTATGCAAAATAATCGTCCCTTTGTCGATCTTGTCGACACACTATACGCTCAGGTAGGATACAACTTTTCCCCTCTTCCAAGGTCTTTGATCCTTGCAATGATCTACCGATATCTCAACACATTTCCTGAAATAAAAATTGTTATCGCGAAGACAAGGGGAAATAAATTTTGTTGCATTTTTTTTTCTCAAGTTTTAAAATTGTTCAATAGATACGACTTATCGCGGGGAATTTTTTTAAACGCTTTTATTTAATTTATTGTCAACTGCAAATAGGATGGAAAATAAAAATCGCGTTCTCTAGAGTTAATTTTCCGCTTACTGAGAAGAAATTGTAAGAGTACGCTTGTGAAAAGTTGAACAATTTTAATTAACCAGATTAGACAGATGAAAAACAATGAGACGTTATGAAAGAAATGGCGCTATTTGACATACATTCGGGTAAAGATCATTAGGAGTAGTTTATGGAACCTTTTATTAGGTACCTCGTAAAACTAATTATAGTGGCGGCGGAACAAGAAAAAAATTAGTAAAAAAGTATAATCTTGTTTGGAGTCTGTATTCAGGAGAAAAGTTGTGTCGGGCCATGCAGAAAGAAAAAACAATGAAGGCAAACAGTTCTTTTTTTCTGATTCCATCAAAATCAGAAGTGATATCTGAGTACGATTAATAACTCGGTTTCTCGCTTGGTATGAAATATACCGCGCCCGTTGGCCTATAGGGTCGCTCTCGCGCACGCCCAGATATACCAGACGTATAATTATTTATTTTTCGTCATTATTGCAATAATTATTATTCGGTCACGAACTTTTTCTTTTTCCGAATATCTTTCGCAATGGTGCAATTTTGCATAATAAAATGATTAACTTTATTTCTTGTTCTCTTATGTTTAAACAAAATACCATTGCAAAACTATGATTAATTTTACATACCCATTTAGTATTTGTTTTTCAGGTGAGAAAGAATTTTTAGAGAGGAAAAGTATCTGGAGAGAAGGATGATATTTGAATGACGCGCTCACAATTTTGTTTTGTTTATCAGCGCCACCTACTCGGAGGTGATCGGAAAATCAGTTGAACTTCTGCTGCAACACTATCGCTGAAGGATTTTAGTATCGGAACACCTTTCTTGTCGACTGGGATAATGCTTGAAGTTTCTCTGAATTGTACCAAGGCAGCACTGATTGTCAGGCTGTACATTGTAAGTGAAAAGTTTATAATTTTTGTTAAAAAATAAATTTCAATTTTTATAAATTTTTTCTTTTTTTTTCAAGCACTCAACTCTCACCTTCCTGGATACTTGAAACATTATCACGCAAAGTGATAAAAATAATATATTTTTTATTTTTAGCATTCAAAAATCGAAATCGAAAAACGTCAATGTTTCAAACGTTTTTTGTATTTCTGATAAACTTTATAATGCAAAAAGGCTGAAAAACGTTTTAATCTCATGTGATACAATGGGTTAAAAATAAAAATTTAAAAATTCCTATAGAGATCGTATGAAACCGTTGAAGTATTATTTTGTTGATTTTTTATATTTATTTAAATACCATCCTCTAAAATTGTTTACTGTGCGAACAAAAAAAAAAGAATACTCAAACTGACATCGCACAGTTTGTAGCTGTCTGACAATCGCGCTCAGAACGACATATTGTTCCTCCTTTTCTTGTTTGAAATCTCGACTGATGGTTGAGACGCAGGTAACCGTCGTGTTGCAGAAGGTGTTAAATAATTCACCACAGCTGAGACCAAAGCGGAGTCTGAGAGGTGACTGGGGAGCATCGGGGTTGGTGTTGAAGGACCGGTTAAATATTCACACATTCCCCAATACGAATAGAACTATTCGGGCTCAGTCAATTTCATCAACAAACACTCATTTCCATCATTTCGCAATTTAAGTATCATTATTTTACACATCTCATAAATGTTTCAAAACATTTTCTACATTTGAATTCCGTTGTCTTAAGAGGCCAGACAAAAATCTACAAATATTATATACCTTTTTTGTTTTTTTTTTTCAAATATCATTTCATGATGTTTTAGAATTAATTTGTTGATTTATATATATTTATTATATGTTGATGTACCATATAAATCGTTTATATTGATCGGTGGTAATTTTATGAATGGACAGCTTTCGTTATGGACATTACACTTGACAGTAACCGGCTAGAACACGGCCGAACAAACGCGATAGGCGTATTAGTCTTTTTTATGGGCTTTGCGAATATTTCCGGTCAAGTGTTCCCGTAGGAACGGCATTTTCAACGACCAATGGCGCTCGGCCGTTGGTCATACAATAAAAGTATTCCGCCAGGGTAACATCATAATGGACTATTGTCGCAAGTTATTCCAATGACACCTTATCGATAAGCTCAATAGACCACTTTGGTGACATATTACATCGAATAACAGCCCGAATTTCATCCTATCATGTGGAATAGCTTTAGTTTCTATGTCCTACCACCGGTGAATATTAATTTAATCGCAAATGCTTTCGTTAACTAATACAACTATAACAATAACAAATATAAAGATGTAAAAGAATTTAAAGTGATAAAAAATGAACTTACAAAAATAAAAATTATAAACAATTTTTTTCATACGATTTTTGAAAAAGGTTTTTTGAACTTTTAAACAAAAAGATTAACATAAAAACTTGTTGGTAAAGCGGCTGATATATTTAGTATTTTATACTGTCTCGTTGAAACCCTTTAATCGAAGGAATAGGGTTAAACGTTGAGAAAAAGGGATAAGGCGGAATTGGTCAACGAGGCGTGTTCTTCTCCTAATCATCACTCGCTAATTATCTCGGTAACTCGATCTTTGTTCCGCAGCTTCTTGGCTTCCTACCGCACTTTTTCCCCGCTCGAGCTGATGGCTTAAACCCATCCTTTCACTCATCCTTTCTTCTTTTTCTCATGAAATTTCAGCTCTAAAAATTCACTTGAACAAAATTCAAATTTCTCGTCTACGATTTTTATAATTGAATAGTTCATTTTGTTTTGGGATTCAAAATAGAAGTTTGAAAAAAGTGACGTTAAATTAGCGTTTTTTAATTCGTGAATTTCTTTTCTGAGATTGGGAATACGTTTAGGAAGTCCTCGCCGAGTTTGTACAGTTTGGCGTACATAAGTATTCGATGGAAGTGATTAAACCGAATGTTCCTGACATATTGGCAAACACTTTGCAATTAATGTACTTTTCGTTCGTGGTCGTTAATTGTGAAACTTAGATAGGCGGTCGTCAGGAAGCCCGCAGTCTGATTTAATTGTACGAGGAGAATGAACGTGGGACAAATAACTAGGTCTGAGGGCTTGAAAGTTTCATTTCTTCGGCAGCTATTCCCTCTCCCAAAACTTTTTCAACTACTTTGCACAAATTTAAAATTTATCGACGAT
This sequence comes from Trissolcus japonicus, assembly GCA_030522925.1. NCBI lineage: Eukaryota > Metazoa > Arthropoda > Insecta > Hymenoptera > Scelionidae > Trissolcus > Trissolcus japonicus. Next base: position 312,372 of record JAPYZS010000037.1, read on the forward strand.
TCGCACTCATTGCTCGACAATAGCTATAAGAATGTTGTTTGGTACAGTTTACTCGAGAGCTAATACAATTGAAACGAAATAAAAATATAAACAAAAATAAACAAAAAATAAACAAAAATAATGAAATTGAATAAAAAAAATTGTTTTCAATATCCGAGCGATTTAATTTGACGCGATTTGTCATAAGGAAGTGGCGCGGCGTGTCTGTTACAATGTAGTTGCAAATTTTCGGCAGGCCCCTTGGCAAACGTCTTTTTACGTCGGTTGTTAGGGTTGACAAGCGCGCGACAAGGGCTCCGCAGGAACGGGTATTTGTCATACGTCGATAGGCGTCAGAATTGACATACTCGCTAAGCGTGAAACGCGAATGCGAGAGATAAATATTTGGCAAATTTGTCGCGCCGAAAGAAGGCAAGACAGCGAACCTATCGATCTACATCCCGTGTTCGTTCAAACGATAAAGGGATTTTCGGTGTATTTGCAAACACCCTTACTTACTATTCATCCAGGTTCGTGCGGATTGTCAAAATATTACACACCATGATGTCATTTGCATTTGCAATTGATTCAGTATCCAGATATATATTTAAATCAACTTACAAAAAATGATAAATTTGACATTAAACAAGGAAGCTAGAAAGAAAGAGAAAGATCAAAACAATAAAAATGCAAATAAAGAAGAAAATAATTGTCTAACCCATTTGGACCTAAGTTTTGAAAATCTTACAAAGAGAACGATAAATTAATATGTCCGAAGTTTCTTGAACGAACGGGGAAAAAATATTTTGTTACATTTTGAGCATCTGTGTGTATACTTTTTCGTCGAGATAAAACTGTAACTCAATTGAAATTGAGGAAAATTGAAGGACAAATAGGAGATGAATTGGGGTGAACACAGAAGGCAAAGGAAAATCAAGAGAAGAGGGTTATTTCTAATTCTTCTATTCAGGCTGACACCCTCGCGTGCGGTTCCATCGGAAAGTTTTGTTGTCTTGCGGATGGCGAGGCGCTCGTGTGAATTTCACTTTTGAATTTCAACGATAAATCGTCGGATCGACTATATTATCTTTGTCACCTCAATTTCAATACTCGAACAATCCCATCAACCAAATTGCGATTACATCTTTTGTCTCGCAGCTTCTCCAATCTGTACACGGAGCTGAATAATTTATTAATTTCTATTTAAAAGGTAAAAAGAATTTAGCTCCCCTGTGTATGAGTGAGCAGAACGGTATATTGAACCTTGAATTGATATGTGTACCATGTAGGCGAGCTACCCTTAGGCCTCGTATGGGGGTTGAATTTTAAAACTAGCCTCCGGGGAGCACGTCGCGTAAAATCAGGTTGTAAGGTTGTTGTACGCGGTCCTGTTGCACGATGGTACAAGACCTGAGGGACCCAGTGTCGAATTGTATCGCAGCCGCCTTAAAATCGTGCATTCCAAATGGCCCCCATCAACACGCGTCAAATACAAATTTACTCCTCCAATAAGGATCGCAACCAAATTGTTTCTCCATCTATTACGACAAATCCTGTATTTTTGATTTCCTCTTTCGTCGCTCAAGATCCTCTGATGGGTCGTTTTAAACGTGTTTTATTGGCTTCCCGATGTTTTCCCGTACCCAAAATTATTTACCAGAAAAATCAATTTGGGCGATTTAAGTGACGTCATTTGTCTTCGATCCATCGGAACAAATTAAAGAGCAGGAAGCGTTTATCCTCCCTTGATGTCGTGGCACTTTTTTTTTTGGTTCACAGTGTGCGTTTAGAGACTAAACCCAAAGTGGTTGGTATGGGTTCATAAATAAGAGGAAGCAAGATGGCAAGATGCACGTCTGGCGTCGGTTGGTCGGAGGTCGCGTTGAGAAGCAAAATCAAGCCGCTGCTGGGGCTCTAATAAGCCATTTCAGTCCGCACCTTCACCCTCGCCGCCCCTTTAGCGCCGACACACACACACGCACGCGAGCCTGCAATTTGATGAACTGTCACAGGCGCGTGTTACATTGATATTACATCAGGTCTTAGGCACTACTTATCAGCGCGAAATTATTAATTAGACATTTTGTCATTATATCGTAAAATTGGAAAATTAGCAATCGATCATTTTTCAAAATCAATTTTTCACCGACGTGAAAAACAAAATTGATGAAAAGTAGAGTGAAGAAAATTTTGAGATTAATCGGTTTCACACTCACGGGGCTGTGAAAGATTTGGCATTTTCAAATCCGGATGCAATTACATTTGATTGTGGACTTTCACATATAGCTTCGAAGTAGGTTGAGTTGTGAGAGTCCGAAGACGACGCGCCCTCCTTACATCTTCGTCGTTTCCGGGCAACGTCCAATTTGACTGGTTACGAAGGAGTCTCGGATAAATTCAGCTTTAGACATCTTGCTGAACCACACCGACGAAAATAATGACGGTTCGAATCGTTTCGATATTAGTTCCATCCTCAAAAACGGAGTTGATCTGAAACACGAAACTGTAGTAGCTAATTTATTTCTATTTCTGTAGTAGCTAATTTATTTCTTTTGATGAAACGTTTAATTTTTGTTGATATAAGATTTGATTTCTTTTTAATAAAATTTGAATTCAGTTTGGAATCAAGATCGATATCTGTACACGGCGATGCGTACGGGGATATATATTTTCCGGTGAAATTCGAGAAAAGAGCATTGGAGTGTCCGGCGGACGGAGTCGAATTGGATATCCGATAGCTGGACATTGGCAGTTCTCAGCGATCGTGATCGCACTTGACCAAGAACGACCCGGGAGAGACGATGGTGATTTCCATTTGGCAAAGTGGAATCATTCCCCGAGGGACAGGAGAGAGGTCTTCGAACATATCGCACGCAGCTGGCCTTCGGTTTCCAAGTCCCCTAAGCCTTGTGACAACCGCTGCTCTAGATATTTTGCAATCCAGATCAAAGCCCTGAAATTCTTAATTCGCAATTGTGGCAACACACACGATTCGAACCACCTTTGCTTCTAATTTCTCACTCGGTTCGCATGTTGCAGCGGTTCTGGTCAGCTAATTAAATTTCCATCTCACAACTACCAGTCTGGTGTTGACCGGACTGCTACTTTTTTCCTCGGATATCTGGTTCAATGAGCCAACGCTGAAATGTATCCTTGGAGGAAACGCCTAAGCCCGGCCGTATCCGAAGTAATCGGCGGATTCATCAACCGTAACCTTCGACGTGGAACTAACTACTAATGCTACAATTTTTTCTCAGATTTTATGTTCACGAGTTATGGTTCGTCCATTTGTATGGAAATGGGGGGTTGTGAGGTTGGATCCCTCCTGGACCAAATTACTTTTCTCGTAGGCATTTCTCGCTGCTTTCTATCAAACATACGCTGCTCGCTTTTTTCTCATTCTCTCATCTCATTTCATGAAAGATAAGAAAAGTTTATTTCTACACTGAAAAAAATGCTACCTTGAATCAAGTATATTTAACTTGAATTAAGAAGTAAATATCCTCACATACATTTAAGAATATATATTCTTCATTCCTTCAAGTGAAATATACTTAATTTAAGTAGATTTTTACAAGTATATTGTATACTTGATGACAGTGTAATATTTTTTTTCAGTGTAGAGAGAGAAAGATAAGAAGAAGAGAAAGAGAGAAAACAAGAAAGTCAACAGTTTCATTGTTCAGCTGAGCAACAGCACTTTCATCGAGACAGGTTTTTGTGCACCACTTATCAAAATTTATCAAAGTTTCTGTTTGAGTTTCTTTCAAGATGTTTCCCGTTCAGAATAATTGCGGTAAAGTTGAATGGCATCGCGTCAGTTCCTCGGGAAGGACCGAATGAAAGGTTCCTCGTTTGCATAATCCCCATCGGGACAGATGACATCCGTCTGCTTTATATATCTTAGAGCGAAAATTTTTGGACCGATGAAACTTGATCGAAGAAAGGATACGCATATACACGAGCGCGAATCTCGTATCGTGTCCTGCGGCGGGATCCTGCGTCGATGAGCTGCTTTAATTATGCTAAGTAACGTCTTTGGGAAGCGACGCCTCGCGAGGCACTGCGACGGTCATAATATTTAATCACCACTCGTTTATTCTCCCCTTCAAGGTTTTCGGAGCGATGAGCCCGCTGGCAAACGAGTCGTCCGTAACTATTTCATTCTCTCGGCGATTGTCCCCCGGATCGATCATCTTTTTGCCTCTGATTCGCGACGATTCATCCAGAATTGAACTGTCCTCGCGATTCCGACCGTTCGATCGGTCGTATCGGCGCGCTCTCCATCCGGCTTTGAGCATGCTCGGAATGCCGATGCGACAATACATTTGCCGCGACGGAGGAATTTCCAACCCTTCCGATCTTAAAGATTACGAAACAAACGAGAGGGGCGAAACCTGCAAATGGGGTGACGACGACCGGAAAACGGAACGCAGCCGCCTTTAAGATCCTCCGTCGCTGCTCGACGAAGAAAACGGCAAGGATTACATGGGAGTAATTTTGCCAAAACTATGGTGGTGCCCATGGCACTATACGTTTAATGGTGGGAAGGAAATTTTTCTTCCTCCTTCGCGAACGTCGAGGGTGGTAATAAACAGTTGGAGTGTACTTTGTTTTAAGTCGAGGGTGTGCTACCAGTGATAGTTGTTTTAACATTTCAGATCAATGAGAAAAAAAAATTCCTTGAAATCAATTTTGAATATCAAAATGTTTCATTTTTTTCAACATTTATTAAATTCTTGGTATCTGAATTTAAGATCATGTTTAAGTATATTTCAAGGTTGATTTATTTATCAATTACAAATTTTGTTTTGACCTAAACTGCATTAAATTTGTGTGATCTTATATTTGAGTTAAATGATCCAGAGGTTTTAAGAAATAATAATACAAAAAGGATTTCTGAAAATGTTAAAGAAGGCCAACGACAAGACTATCTGACAGATTCGACTATCGACTTCGAAAGGAATCTCCGGCAATACTTGTGTTAATAAAAAGAAGAAAAAAATAAAGAACGACACGGTCCTTAAATAATGTGCGCGCGGGCGTTGGCGGCAGAGAGTAGGGTCGCGTAAAGGAGCGATGGGGTGGCGTTTCATTTTTTGACACCCGGTGTATTTGATTCCACCCTTGTAATAAACCCCAGGGGTTGTCGGGGCCCTTCTCCCTGCATGTCATATCGACACCTCAGCCGCCCCTCCATGGGGTAGGTGACTGCTAGGTAATTTGCTTTCTTATTTTCTCGCGACGAACATCTCACCCCTTGTATCCTATCCCTTCAATATATACTCCCGTATACAGACATCTCGAAGGGATATGTATACCCTGGTACATAGACGTACAGCAGCCTCAGACGTTTGGCGTGTCTTATGCGCGCCATTCGTTGTAGATATGGTTTGCCTTCTTTTCAGCAGCATTTTCCCGGCTCAGCCGATCGGAAACACACGTCTCTCAATGGATTATTTTGTACAAGTGAACTCGGCGGCGAACTCATGCAAAAGTGGATTTCTTAAGCCGCGGATTCTTAGCACACGAGAGATCCCTCGAGATCTCGAGTCAATATTAAACGCGGATTATGCAAGAGACGGGATATGTTTTGAGGGCACTCTTTTGAATCGCTTTTTAAATTGTAACAGTTTTCAATATCTAAGAACGAATAGGATCTCACGAGAAAAGAATGTTTTTGACAAATAAATTCCATTGGGGCTCGTGTACGCCTGTTCATCTAGCTATACTACTTACTTTTAGTAAAAAAAAAAAAAAAAAAGAGAGAAACGGTATGTTTGGTTGTGCTTGCAGCTGATGAAGCCCCGGCGATTACGCGTCTCACTTCTAATCTGATTTGGGCCACCTCCAGACCAAAACTCCTTATCGCTACTCCTTTGGTTTCTCTCGACAATCTCGTTACGTCGGATTGACGAGGTGTTGCATGTAAAGCCGTTGTTGTCAAGTAAAAATATTTCTTTCACGATCAATTCTTCAGGTTCCATTCCTTTGAACATGAAAATCAAAATCTCTGAACTGAAAAAAAAACGAAAAATCTTTATAAAATATATTTTTTCTTCTCTTGGTATTCTCTTTATTTTTAGATTCGTGTAAGACCAAAGTGGAAACCGAATGTCTGAACGCAAATCGTACCAAAAGTTTGACCGCTGTTAATAATTACCCCGGCAATAAATGCCTCGTAACTTGGGCGCGAGGCATTTAAACGAGCTCGACGAAATACGATCATGTGTGCGAATGTGGGGGTGCGGCGGTGTGGTGGCGTGCCTCGACCGCCGCGTACAGCGTGCGGTACAACCCTTCCGTGGGGACTCGCTACCCCCGCTCAGGGTAACCATTTGCGAACCGAGGACAAAACTTGGCCTAAGAAGCCTTTAAGAACGCCAAGGTGGTGGCGTCGGCGGGGTATAAAAGTCACCGCATGCGCACGCCGCGGAAAAATTACGCGATCCGCCCCCGGCGCCGCCTCCGCGATCCAGCCAACCTGCGTGTCGCTGCTGGCCGTGGGACCTCCAAGATGTTGCGACAAGACTGCTGGCCTTTTTCCACTATTTCAGAGATCCTAGTAACATGTGCCAACCGGCTTCTTCGCCATATTTTTGTCCACTGCGATGATCTCGCGCAGTTCATACCGCACGATGTACCGCGGCTCGTTCCCCAAATCTTCAACAATCGCACCTTCGACACCTGTTTCAAACAGTACCGGTTTTTTAATTCAACCATCCCGTGTCGCGGGTTAACATTTTTGTTCCAAGTGATTTTTCATTATGTAAGTATCAACTGGTTGGGTGAAAAGCAATCTAGGTTGAAATTAGGTTGCGACATGTTTTTCTTAATCTTGAGTATGGAATTATAAATATAAACCTACTTATGACGAATGAATCTTGCAAAAAAATGATGATCAATCACTTTGAGGAATTGGAAGTGGATTAATTTAAAAAAAAGTTAATTAATAATGATTAAACAACACTTTATCTTTAGTGTTTATTTATGTTTCCCGAGGATAAAATTTAATTTAGTCGGAAAATGATCGTAAAACGTACCTATAAATTTCGATCCAAAATCATTCAGTTTTCCCGTCGAAATGAAAAACTCATCAATGACACTCCACATAACGAAACATTTTGCCCGCGCCATGTAAAATTCATCTGCACAATGAATAATTCGATCAAATTTTCTTTTGTCGGAAAAATTTCTGTCCAATTGCGATGATATCGGGATCGAATGAAAAAAAATGCGGTTCCATTGCACTCGGACCTCTTGTTTTATTTTTTAACGAGTCGAAAACATTTTGGTGATCGTGCAAAAACGTACTTGGCTACGGCCGCATGATCCATAATCCGCGATCATTAATCCGTACGGAAAGCTCGGTCTCAAACGGGCGCGCGATTTGGTTAGCGCGTGTCACGGGGAGACGCCGCGGATCAAAATAATCGATCGGGCTAATTGGTCGTAGCCAGACAATCGCCGGATCTTGGTAATTGGGCCAATTAATTTGGTCGCAAAAGTGCATCGATAATCCGCGCGTGTGTTTGTCCGGGCGCGCATTATCGCGCGATTTTTCACGCACCGCGTAGCCCCGGCGCGTTTGCAAAAAAGCATCGTCATACTATATCGCGGCATAAATATTTCATACGATCCATTATACCGTACCGAGAGCGCGAGCGTTCAAAAATTATTTCCACCCCGTCATTGCGAAGCATTAACGAACGAAAAATTAATTAACAGTCTGCATTAATAATGGAGCCTGTAATATAATTCGATCTTGATGAACGAAAAAAAAAAAAAAAGAAAAAAACACACAAATATTCTGAAAATGTTCTGAAAAATCTTTTGACTTTATAATTTTGGATTGATCGGTGAACCGGGAGAGAAAGTTTTTGGATGATTAAAAAATAAACACACCGACGAAACAGTGTTGCAGTTCCATTCAGATGTAAATAACGCGGGGACAACGTGCATGACAAGATCGGGAGTGCTTTATGTGTTTAGGGTGGGATGTGTCGACGTGCCCAGTTCGGGAATTGACGAAAGAGAAAGGCCTCTACGACCAGATGCATAACGAAGACCAGCTTCTTCTCGGGGGTTTTGCATTGTTCGTTTGGGGTGCGCGCATGTTCTGGCTACACACGAGGGGCCCCTAGTCCTCCAACCCCATTTCATTGATACCTCGTGATCGATAAGAGTCTTTAACTGTAACAGTAATACAACTCCGCCTGCCAAATTACATTACTTTTTTTGAAACATGAGAAGGTTTCTTTTTAATAAACATTTTTCAAACCGAAAAAAAAGGAAATACAAATATTGAAATACAAATATTGAAATACTAATAATGAGATAAAAATAGTTCTTTCATGTATTAATTTTTTTCAACCTCGTCAGGTCTTGGATTGTAAAATGGTGTGGGCAAGATTGATGTAAGTAAGTTTAAATTGATTAGAAGTCTTAGCAGGTCTCATTGTCGGGATAAAGTGAGACCCAAAAGTCGAAGATAGGAGGCCGCAAACAGTCTTTCCGGGTGCATGATAACTACCCTGGTATCGCATAATAGCGTCACTGTCTCTGTTTAGCTTCCACCCTCGACCATCCCGGACTCGCAGCAGCCCCTATTTCTTCGCGCTAAACGTAACTACACAGGGGTCTTTCCGTAGTCTTTGTTTTCACTTCTTCGCAGTGTCGCGTTGCAGTTGCTCGGGAATCGGTCGACGAAAGAAACAGCTGCCTCGAATTGCGCCAACATTTTATCCAAATAAACGCCCGCGTCAACATTGTCGTCGCTCCGGCAAAATATGGTGGACTGAAAGATTGTGATGAGTGTGACGTAAAAAGTGATTAGAAACGGAAACCTGTGATTCGTCGGAAGGATGTAATTGCACGTGGGTAGTTTTTTTTTATTAATTACCACCGACTGTCACACGTCGAATGCGTGGGTGCTGGATTCGAATATCATTCTGGAAGTTAACGATGAGCATTATGAGTCAAATTAAGATGTGTTTTTTGGATTTTCCGTAATTGTAATGTCATTCGGTTCAAATCCTGTGTCAATACAGATGTCAGATGATTCGTTTTGGTTAAATTTGGAAGAAGTGTGAGACCTTTTTTTAATTCCAATTTTTATGTTTCCTTTCAGAGAAAAGATTTGTTGAACGAAAAAAGTTAGAAGGTTAAAAGAAATGACATATTGTTTGAACAAATAATATCTGACATGTCAGACTGAAAATTTGACATTTGAAACTTTTTTTTTATATGAGACGGTTTACTAATTCGAGTTCATTAAGTTTTTAAAAGTCAAATAAAAAATGATGTTTGATAATGGGAGGGTATAAAATGACGGTGTATAGAAGATGAAAAATTTAAAACGGTGATGAGAAGTTTAAAACGGTACTGGGGGAAAAAATCAGTGGCTTATCTTTGGACCCCATTTAGTGATTGTAGTTTTTAAATTGTTTATCTTACATATCACCTTTATTCAATTTCCAAATGTAGCTTTACTAACTAATTTCTGATTTATGAATTATATTTGACTTTTTATATTCCAAACTGAAAAAAAGCAGCGTATCTTTTACATTTTTCTTTTCACTTTTTATAAATTCAAAAATGTTCTCCGTACTAATAAGATAGGAAAACATTTTAAAATGTTTAGAAAGTGCGACTACAAAAATCTTCTTTTTAATCATTTCATTACTGTGCAGTTCAAAAAATAAAAAATAAAAATTCTGAATATAAAAAATGCTTGAACTGGTTTAGAAAAAACATAAAATGATATCTATTGGGGAAGCTAATCACGTTTAGACGGCTAACAACAAAGATGACGTTTTGGCATTGCAGGTCGCGGGGCCGTCGCGTGATCCGTAGTCCGTGAGTGGGAACGAGCAAGAAGACCGCGGGGTAGCGAAGGGAACGGGAAGGCCGTCGTGCGGGGATTTTTCCCCACCGCTTGGAAAAAGCGCGGATCCCCACCGTGGCGAGGCGGCGTGGGATCGGAGCGCGCGGGATAAAAGGCAGCGGACGGGGTGGGCCGGGGGCGCCGGGGGCGCAGGGCACACCAGGGTCTCGGTGGCTGGGGGCGGCGGCCTCAAAAATACACCGCAACCACACCGCTCGGTTCTACCGCAGAGCCGCCACCTTCCACCGGCAAACCGAAACGAGACCGCGAGTGTTAAACACCCGATCGACTCGCGCTGGTCCCGTCCGAAGACAACTTTCCTGTCAACCGCACATATCACCTCAGTTTCTCAATTTTCCATCGGACCGATTTGTGCACCGCCGAGATGCGAATCAACAAGTTCTTCGCGTGCTCCACCGAGTGTCGTGCAGACTCACAACACGTTTAAACTTGTCACCCGATGATGAAATAAAGATCGAAAAAAAGCACGATCTTCAGATCTGACTTCAACCGACGAAAAAAAATAGACGAGAGATAAAACACCTGCGGCTCGAAGGTCGGAGGACAATTGTGACATGTTGTGACCGCGTGTGCCGGCAAAGTGGATCTGATGACGAACCCCGCGCGAGATGCCCGATCCGAGGACCGGCCGACCGGTTTGGACTATCCGGACCCGCGCTCCCTGCGCCACCAGTTGAGCCACCAAGTGAACCCCAGTTTGAGTGCCAATCACCACAAGGTCCTTCGCAGGATCAGGGGAGCTTCTGCGAGACGACGGATGCATCTGCACAGTGACGTCCAGGCACCAACTTCCTCGGCCAACAACCATGCCGACTACGCGCTCACCGCCGACCTGCTGGCCGAACGAACCCTTGACACTCTGCTTGCCGAACATCCCGGTGAACTTGTACGCACAGGTTGATATCACTTTGCATTTTCCAAATTTTTTTTACTGCACGTCCCCGGTTCGGTCGAACTGTTTTTCCCCCGGTCATTTTCAATTATGCATTTTCACATTTCGAAATGATGACTCGCGGTATTCCGGATGGTAATTGTGGATGAATATTTCGGATTTATATATTTCAAGTTGGACATTATTAGCACTCGATACTGTAAATAAAATGTACGAATAATTGAACGTACGAGAATCCGAGTCGATTTGCATGTGTGCAAAAATTAAAACAACAAAAAAAATCATCATTCGATGGGAGGTTGAATAATAAAAAGTTGGTCCCAATAAAGAGGTAAAAAATAAAATTATTTAATCGACGTTTGAAATTGCATTTTGTTTACATGGTCAATAAATGAGGATTCGAAATGTTGTTGCGACCGGATTGTTGTTTAACTTCCAAAATTCAAATTTCGAGAAATCTAAATTGCAAGAGCGAAAACAAAATAAGTCAGGGTAATGTGATAATTGTGATGTGTTTGAGTTTCGATGGATCCGAATCTAAGCAAACCGACTCCGGGGTGTGTTACAATACGAGCAGCCGCTAGTGCAGTTAATGGAAACGTCATAAATGAAAATGATTGGTTAATGGAAATTATAATTTTCACGTGCGTCATGCGATATGATTTCCGTTGTAAATTGTGTACATTACAGTCAATTAAATATCTATTAATTATGAATCAACGTCAAGCATTTCATTTAGTTACATCGCTACAACCAGTGTAATATCGTCCGATAATGTAAATATTTTTCATGCCGAAAAATACACTCTCGGCTGTTGTTTTTAGGTAAACCGATTTCCGGTCCGATGTGAATGTTGAGAAAGTAGTTCATATGTTTGATCCTTTTTGTTTTCCTAGTTTTGAGTCAATTCGTTTAACTGATTCGAGTGATTTGTAAAGTAGTGAATAATTGAATTGACACGAGCTCTGATCTGAGGAAATGAATTGATTGTTTGAAAAGGGTGTCCACACGTGGTTTGCACGGTATTGCCATCGCACTGGAGATCCAACAAGACATTACCGATAGCGTTTAAAGTGGTCGCTCTTGGCGAAGTCGGGGACGGAACCCTCGTGACCGTGCGAGCAGGCAACGACGAGAATTTCTGTGCGGAGCTTCGTAATTCAACTGCCTTAATGAAGAATCAAGTAGCCAAATTTAATGATTTGCGATTTGTCGGTCGCAGTGGACGAGGTGAGTTGCACATATTTCATTTTCCGAACAAAAAAAAATCAAAAACAAACCAAAAACTTCCATTTTTTGCTAAATCAAATTTTGTTTGTTTCATCAATTAATGTACCTAAAAAAAAATGAGAGGAAATTTTTATTTACTTTTTTTAAAATCTTTATTGTACCAAACTTAATTTTAAAGGACATGAAAAATCTCGGGATGGTTATATTTTTTCACGATTCATATATTATTATGCATTATCTCCAACGCATTTGTGTTTCGCATGAGGGTTTTTTTTTCTCTCTCGGGGGGGTGTACATATTTAATGGCGAATGTTAACGTCTTGAAAATTCAAATCATCCTCATTCTGAATTCGATTAAGTCGCCGTGAATAAAGCGGAGAAGCGACGGCCTGTTATCGCGCGAAATGAAGATTCGGCCGGTCTATTTTTCTACGAAGAGAAATGGTGCGCGGTAGACGTTATCCGCGTCACCTTGAATGATTCAAGACTCGGTATACATTAAGGTAGCGCCCTTACTGATGGCCTCGTTTCTCCGGCGGGCTCTCTGTGCCGACAGACCCGCGCCCTTATCCGCCCTCATTTTTAATTCACTCGTCAAATACGTAGCGCCGCTTTTCTAAATCCAGACTCTTTCTTTGGCGTTTCTTTCCTGCTCACTCGACCGGTTCGGGTTTGCGTAGGCGTACACGGGGATTTTTAATTCCCCACTGGTGGTCTCAATAATTCAGCGTTCCTTTGCTCGGTCCGAAGAGGCTGAAGAAAGTGCGCGCAAATCGCGAGTCCAATTCAAACAAAAAAGCCATGACGAGGGGTCCGAGAGAGAGTGAGAGAGGCCTCTGAATAATGCGTCCTAATAATCGCAGCCATTACGGACGGTTAATGTCGGACCCTCGATGCTCCCGCCGGAGGGTCGAAGAAAAAGAGCAAACTTCGACTTGTGCGCGCGTTACGCCGGGGAGATACGCGAGTAACGAGGCGTCCTTTAATTTCTTTAATCCGACCGAAATGTTCGCTTCCTATCACATTCTCTTGTCACCCCTCCGCGAGAGCCCGACTTCCGACAAGTCACGGCCGCGCCACCGAGCTCTCTTGCGAGCTTTAACGAGGGACCGACGCCGCGCGGCTTGTTTATGGCAAATTGGAAAAGGAAATTGCGAGGTTTTCGAACGTTACGCCCCCCCTCCTCCTTCCCCCCTTTTTTTTCACAGTCGTTATAGGTTTGTTGTTCACGCCACCACTTCTACACGTTTCTACCGCTCCTTCTTTTATAATGAGCTTCCGATTTTAAAATGTTTGCCCCCCTTTTTATATTTTAAGACGGCCTTTTGTTTCGGGTCGGAGTGTTTACTATTGTTTTCTTCGTCCCGTCCCTCTTTTGTGATTTCGTTCCATCACTTCGATCTTTATCGGTCATTGAAGAATTCATAGTTTTGTCTCCCTTTGAAAACAAGTTCGACTGAATAAACGATGCCTGAAGAACAAAAATTTTCAAACAAATTGGGTCGACAGGGTTGACGTAACTATGAAACTGCAAATGTTAAATTCGTCACTGACTAGTAGTGTCGACCATTTTTTGTTCAGGGGGTGATGCTGATCTTTTTATTTTTTTTTTTCATCTCCCACTAATTTGATGCACCACCTGCGGATTTTATATTCGGTTTGATTAGTTGAAAAATGGATCAAGTCTCGGGAATTGATCCAAATAATTGCCGCGTAACATGGGATTCAATTTATCATGGCAATTAATGAAAACCGGCGGCATCATTATTTTAGCATGAAAACTCTCCCAAGGTACATTCAATGATTTTTTGTTCTTTCCCATCGGTGTATAATAACCGAGATCAATAATTTCGGAAAGAGTCGAAAGAGCCATTTTTCCTGGTTTGGTCAGGTTGTTGATGATGTAGCAAGTTTTTTTTTTCGGGACAGAAAGAGAGCGATAACGGTGTGTAGTTGACGATTTCGAAAAATTGCAGCGGATCTGGCAGATGAGGAGAATATAGTTGATAGAGGATTATTGGGTCCGGGGGACGGCAGCTGGGATGCACAGCGAGTGGTAGGCTATAAGCGGCTTTGGTTTCCATGGCAGTAAGCCCTCATTACTGCATTACCGGCGGCCCCTAACTATCACTTGTACGCAACGGTTTGCACCCAAATTCTTTTCCGGCATTGCGATATATCGGTCTCTTCGAATGCCAACAATTCGTTCACGGAAATGCTATCAGCGCCGAGAGAGAAACTGTATAGTATTTTTTCCCCGGACTCGCAGATCATCCTACTTAAGTTCGGAAACAGAGGATGCTTTTATTCGCGCAATTTTTGTGCTTTACATTTTATCAATTGATGACTCTGTTTTACCCCCTGCGTTATTCCAGCATTGAGGACTAATTTTAATTTTTGATTGTCACAAAAATATAATTTTTTTTTTGATAATTTTTGGTAAACAAATTTTGTAATATAGTCGTTATTTATTTTTATTTTGAGACGAAATCAATCTGTCGCTGAGTCGGCGCATTTGTTTCGGAGGAGGAAAAAAGCTTGTTAGCGATTAGCGAGTTAATTCACAAGTATAGCTGTTCGGGTCTGATTAAATTGATGGCAATTTATTAGGGAGCTTTTTGTTGGATCGGAACGTTCGAGTAAAAAAGTTGTCCCGAGGAGTATTCCTTTTGTTTTAGCAGAGACTCGGGTAAAACGACTATGAAAACGAACGAGCGCTGATGCGCCGGATATTATGATCACAGCATAAGGGCGTATATCATTCTGGCACCCCTTTCGCTGCCGACAGGGATTAGCGTCAACCTCCGACGTTAAGAGTCACAGACGTTCCTGGGGGGCCGCCGACGCGGCTGCGAGGCGCGCGGATACGATACATCGCATAAATATCGGTTTTACCTGTGTTTTATGACACGAGAGGTTCGAAAAAAGTAGTCGCCTCGTATCGACAACTAGATCCTGACCGATGTCCCTCTACACCGTTGCTTCGATTTACCCACGACCTCTTCGTACATTCTTCATAAACGGATCTTTGCGCATTAATCACTGTTATTCTTTTGTCTCATCGGTGTCACGAGGTATTAAAACTGGCTAGAATGAAAAATGCTCGAGGCATTTTCAAATAAAGTCGTGCGTTTAGTTTCGATCGTTTTATGGTTTCAGCGAAATAGCCGAAATAGCATTTTTCAAATAACAATTATTTTGCAAACGTTTTAATTTTGTTTCACTCAATTTAATTAAGAATTATTCAAATAATTATCTGATGAAATATTCAAAATTATTTCGTGCAAATTTTCGATTTAACATTTATTTATCAGATACGTCAGGATTTGTTTATAAATGAACCAAAAATTTTCCATAATTTCAAGTAATGTTTTGTTTTGGGGTAATTCAAAATTTTTAATTACAAGGGACTTATAAGTCATCGTGAGTGTGTTTCGACACAAGCGGCGTTGCCATCATGCCTTTGGCATACACTTTTCGAAGCGGCACAGAGATTAACCCGTTTCGTCGCTGGCGGTTTTCCAATCCGCTTCTTTCTTGGCTGCCCGTTCTTCCGTTTCTTTTTGCTAGCACACCAGCACGCGCGAACGAACTCGCCTCGAGATGATTTAATAAAACTCGCAAATAGACGTCGACGTTGAAAAGGGTTTGGCGCCTGCTACTCCTGTTTTCAATCATTCAATTCCGAGTCCGAAAAACAAATATTATCAACGCTATCCAATTACGCGTCACTCTTTTGTCTTCCGTCGTATACTATTCCTGTTCCTCCTCAATTTTGTGTTTTTTTTTTCGTTCGCACTGCTTCAAGAAGTGCACTTTCTTATAATTAACTCGGATTAAAGATTAATCCGTCGTTCCTTTTGAAATTTTATTTTTGAATTGATAAAATGAAATAGAACAGGGAGCTCTTCTCTTCCCTGACAATTTTAATATACCTTTAACTAACGCGATACTCTTCGCAGACCTGCTCGAAATAATGAGATTTAGTGTAAAAATTAAAAGCACCGGAGACAGATATCGCAAGCTGAAAAGCCAATGTGTATAAAACGGCTGGATGGTCAGCGCTCGCAACCTCTTTTTCCAATTAAAAATTAACAAATCTCCCCTAAGTAAAGAAAGACGGAGGGAGGACGATACTCGGACGGTTTGTTGTTACGCGCGCTCTTCTACCGATTAAACATTATTTTTCGCCCGTATGGTTGGTCTTCGTGAGCGTGTCCTTTTTGTGACAAATGTTAATTCTGCTCGTCCTCGTTATGTCGGATGCCACGACGCTTCGATAAGCCACGTAGAAAGTGCAAAAAAGGAACAACTTTAACTCGACGTCCATGAAAATCAGTGATTATCGATCCGCTTCTTTTATCGAGACTCTTTTTTTTGTACGACGTTTCGCTTCTTTTTGCTCACCTTTAATTAATAAATTATACTCCTTCGTCAATTATTACAGCGCGTGTGCTTTGAGCTCCGATAAACAATTCGCAAATATTGCCACATGCTCGCTCATCGGAGGTCTATTTTCGCTTCGCACGTAACAATTTTATTGATGATTGGAAAATGACCTGTAGATTGAAGATCTCAAAACGAAAACTAATAGTTTTTTTTTCAATATCATCTTTTAAAAATTGTGTAATTTTGTAAAGTTTTGTAATCGCTTTTTAAATATTGAGATAGAAAGATTTTGAAAGGTTGAAAAAGTGACTGAAGAAGAGTCTTTGTTTTTAAAACTAGAAAGATGGAAAAATAAAAAGTTATCTTGCGTTGGCTGGAATATAGCACTGAAAAATAATTTGTGAATATCTGTGAACAATTATGTAATTAGCCATCATGGAAATTCATGATGGGTGCTTAGCATATTGCGTCGCACTTTTTGGCACGCGATAAAGTGTACCTGGCATCTCACCCTACAGTCATCGGATAGTCAAAACGTCAGAATCTTAAAACACTACAAACACTCTGAAATAACGATCTGAGTCACCCTCGCGTTTGCCTTGCCGACAAACAAGGGAGTTTTTAACACTGCATGATCCCTGAGTAAACGCAGGCTGCGCGCCAACAGTTTTCATATCTTTCTCATGGGCGTGTGTGAGTGAACACTATAAAGACTTATATCCCTATCCGTGAATAGCAACTTTCAGATGACCATGTGCTCATTCATGTTAATGCACTTTTTTATATTCCCTCGCATTATGATATGATATAATACTTTTGATTTGTTTATCATTTTTTTCATCAGTCATCTCTATTTGTTTAATAACAATTTTGGCCGACAAATATTTTGTATGCATTGTACGTTAATCAGAGGAAAGATCTTTTTTTTTTCATCAAACCTCAAATTTGTTGCAGCTGAAAAAAAAAAAATTCCGCTAAAAAACACGCGCGATGAATATGCATGGAAAGTGAAATTGATTATAGGATTGTAGTCTTTTGGTTTGCGCGGAAAACAGAATATATGGCGAATCTCAATTTGACTAGACGCGGGTGATTGTGCATAATATACCTCGGTACAACGAGGGGTGAACCGTTCTTCCAGCGTGTTACACATAATGCCTCATAAACGCCCCCGAAAATACCTGCCATCAGCCACCATTCGAGATGCCGCAGCTACCCCTCGGCCCTCATACCATCACGGCAATAAAGCGTTGTCTCGTTAAAACGTTTCAAGTTCCGAATGACACGAATCAGTATTTTATAATTCCAGCTGTAAATGTCGCGATAAAACAAA
Source organism: Trissolcus japonicus (assembly GCA_030522925.1). Lineage (NCBI taxonomy): Eukaryota > Metazoa > Arthropoda > Insecta > Hymenoptera > Scelionidae > Trissolcus > Trissolcus japonicus. Next base: position 330,102 of record JAPYZS010000037.1, read on the forward strand.
GTGAATAACAACGTCATTAACACTTTTCCCGAATCTCTGCGTAGAAAAAAATTTTCTACATTTTTTTCAGTATTGTAAACATTATAAAGAATTTAAACTGATATTCGATCAAAATAAAAAAAAAAAAGAATAAAAAGTTGATTAAGTTCAGAATATTTTCACGGTTCAGTGGTATTAGCTGTAAATGAATTTACAGATCAGGCAGAGCTTGTCGGATAATATTGTTGCGTACGAAATCCGGCACGAACTATTTGACGCGGTCACGTAGCTAGAAGTAAGCTATATAACTACCCGCGTCTGGCCGGCAATCGTCCCTTGGCGGGACTCTCCCACTTTGTGCTGCATATTTCGCTCGGTAACGGCGGTAAGCCCGTTAAATGTCGTGGTTCACCGTGAAAAGCCCGTTTCATGGAATAAAAGTGTAGGCGCCCGTGCACACGCACTTTTGAATGCGCACAGCCAGCGATAGCTGCTCTCTCGGCACCCCGTCATATGTAAACCATACGAATACACGCGCGTACGCGATATCAACTCCACGTATAATTTCAACTCAATTTCCGTCTTCCTGCCTGTTCTTGACACAGTCAACTTTATTTGAATGCGCTTCAAGATTCGTTTGTTCGTTCGCTTTAACGTTCTACAATTACTTCTGGAACGTCACTGTGTTTACGAAAATGAGTTTCCATCATCGAAGCGAAATTAATTCACAGCATTTTTTTTATTAATTTATTAGCTGATTTTATTAATTTTTTTTTATTCTTTTTTTATTTTTTTTAAATTCCGCCCAAAAATCAATTAAAAGTTTACTTATTTTGCATTGAACTAATTTTATATCGAATCATTGAAACATTAATGTACGCTTGATGTAAAATGTGATACGATTTTAGAAGAACGAAAAGGTAATTAGGGATGAATTATTCCAAAAATGAAAGGATGTACCTCGATGAGATCAAAATTAAATATTCACTTTAATGTAATTTCAGATAATGATTGTGGATTTTTTTAAATTAGTCAGCGAAATGAATATTTAAAAGTTAAAATCTGCTTTGAATAAATGTCTTGTTATTGATTTCGTATAAATAAGGATCTCGATCAAAACAATGAAGAGAAGTGCATCTTGTAAAGATAAATATGCCATATAAACGAACACTATTTGTTTGCAATGTCAAAGAAGCAATGTAAAATGTTATTCAAAAGCGCAGCGAAGGAGGCAAAAATGCTTGTTTTATATTCATATATTGATAAATGGTTTTCCAGATGGATTCAAAGCTTCGATTATTTTCACATTTATTTAAACTCTTGAACTACTGTTGCCGGTCGTAACGTGATCCTTAAAAAATATGATAAATTCGTAGTCCATTTTTGCGCGACTTAAACATCACGAAGGGTATCTTGTTATTGAGCAATGCATTTACAATCCTGATCAATCTGTTGTTCCGTCCGTCGTTAAAACTTTTACTTTAAGAGAAACATGTGTGTTTATACATCTACTGTTCTCGTATGAACACTGTTTTCGTAACCGTATACAATTTTGACTTTTCCTTGTTTTTTTTGTAAATTGATGTAAATATAATTCTTCTAAAAAATAATATCCAAGCAATACTTTATGAAAAACAATAGCAGTGGGATAGAATATTTTAGATATAGTTTTGAATTCAAGATGCATTTTTCTCTCGGTTTCGTACGTAATGAAAATAAAAATCGCATGAAACAGAAACAGCCGCACGCCGTTTAGATAAGAAATGGTTGGGGCTCGCGGTTGGTCGAATTGGATTTGAATAATAGACCGGGAAACCAAAGCTTTCCACGTTTATGGTTTTTAATTCGCTTGGTGGTTGAGCTATCGTTCCTTTGGGATTGGCATTCCAGTTTCAATAAAACAGCAACCCTTAGCCTTTAACCTTGTCTCATTTTCTTATTGTTTCAGGGAAGAGCTTTACGCTGACGATCATGTTACAAACGTCGCCACCGCAAGTGGCTACTTTGTCGAAAGCCATCAAAGTGACAGTTGACGGACCGAGGGAACCAAGATCAAAAACAAGTGAGTTAGCAAAAATGAATTGACATTTAGATTTTTGAACAAAGTTATATCATTGAGTAAATAATTGTAAGAATAAAAATTTTTTTTTTTCGTCAACGAACAAACAAGTTTGAGGCAGAGGTGTGAAATAACACCCTTTAACCAGTATTTGGTATTGCAGGACACCAAGCCTTTCATCCTTTTCATTTTGGGCCTCGTCCATTTCCGTTTGGACACCCGCAAGATCCATTAGCATTCAAATTATCAGGTACGTTTACATTCCGTTACATGAAAATTAGTGATACAAAAGTAAATTTAGTCAGACATAACTGCTCTAAAGTCGTTTGGTTTCTTTGATTGTTTGCGTTATGAAAATCAGTGATGTAACAGTTGATTTGATCAGACCCAGTGAAACAATTTGTTGTTTTCGAAGACATAACGATACAAATGGGGTATTTTTGTCCGAATCAATCGTCAGCTAGAGAAGTCTTTTGCACGCTCCGCCGAATTATGGAAGTGACGTTCCTTTGCCGGAATCCCCTGTGTCGATAGATAACAAAGTTATGTAGCCGAGGTGCGACGCAAGAGATTTCTGCTCCTTGCGAGTTGACTTGGTGGCTGCCACCGTTGCGCCAGGGGCGTCGAAATTGAGCGCCGCAACGAGCGCTCAAAATTGAGTTTTACTTGGGCGCTTAAGTGGAGAAGACTCTGATTAATTCCGGCGCCGAACTCTGTCGTTTCCTCACGACCCTCCTCAATGTTCGCGCTGCGCTACCAAAAGTTTGACAACTTGCCCCTTCGTCTTTGTGTTCGGCGAACGCTCATCGCGATTATAATTACTATTATCTAACACTTTGTACAACTCGTAAAGAGCTATGGAATATCAAAGAGAGTAAAGTTTAGAACAAAATTGCACTTATTTTTCGCGTAACTTGTAATTTTCATTATTATTCAACTTATTTTTTATTGTCCTTCTCATCCAAAAGTTATGATTTTATTGATTATATTAAACTTGTTGTTTTCGGAGTCCCACAAAATTATGTGTTTCCATAATTGCAACTTAGGAATTGGTTTCCAAGTTGAAATTCAACTTAAGGAATAAATAATGACGCGATCTTAGCGGTTTCTATGTTTCTAAATTCAAATGATGTTGGTTGATATTCGAAAATTTTGGCGAATGACCATTACTCTAACCGGACAAAATAAAAAATGTGAACGGTGCAAGGTTTTCGATGGCCTCTATTGCATTTGTGACACAAAACAGAGCCGCGGACAAAGCGCGGCGCATTGAAAAAAAGTTTCGAGAGCGTTTCGCAAAATTGACAAACGATTGTGGAAAATTTATCAACAAATTGCAGAGAATTATTCGTGAGTGTGATCGAAAAATCGAATGTGATGCGTGATTCTGCCCGGGGGCATGAATCGCATCGGTGCTCGTTTCGAGCTCGAGAGCCGCGAATGGAAGGGGACGCGAAGCTCGAGGGACGAGGTACTGATACTGGTGCACCGACAGTATATTGTTTCGGCATGATAAGCGGCTTAACGGAGATTCTCTCCCTTTTACCTCGTTTTACCGTTTCCACGAGGGTGCCAGTTTTGTTCTCGATCTCGAACCGTCCGCTGGCTCGAATTATCGCACAATCCGCCCAATCGAAGATCAGATTCGATGTCGAATTCATTTTCAATTTGACATTTTCTCCAACGTTCCTTTCCATTCTGTGTCACTTTTTTCCATCAAATGTCCTCAATAAAAATTTGCACTTTATTTCACCAAAAATTACCTTTGGACTTTTGCGATATAAGCCTAAAAATAGTCATCAATGGGCAAGATTTTTTAGAAGTTTGTGTGCGATATGATTATGACAATATTGATCATATAATATAAAATAAAATAATAAATATTTAATTAAATTTTATTTTGATCAGATTATATGAAAGATTAATACAAACCTGTCGATACTGATTTTATTTATACGAAAAAATTCAATTGTTCAGAAATCAAAATAAAATTTCGTTTTTTGGAATTGTTTATAATTTGACATATTTTATCTCGATGCAGAGAAATATTTCATACAATTTTTGTAAATTTAATTTTTTATATTTTATAGAAATCACAAATCAGTTAATAAATCGAGTATTTGAATCATAGAAATCTACTATAAATTTAATTGTATTTAGAGTTTATGTTTATTCCTATACCTGTGCGACAGATTCTTTGTTATACAATTTCCTGTTTTATCGACTATGAGCCGTGCATATCATCAGCATACGGACGAGAATCGTTTACATCTTTTAATTGTCATTTATCATGAACGCGTTGGAACAATAAATAAATTACATAAATGAAAAAAAAATGTTTGTACATTTAAACTTTTACTAAAAGTGAAGAATTTTATTGATAATTGAATGCTAAATTGATAGTTGACGATTGACAATGGAATAAAAAATATAATAATCAATCGAATAATAATAATTTTGTTATTGTTTTCTTTAATGTTAAAATCATTAGTAAAAGTATAAATCAAATATATAATGAAATATATATTTTTTATAAATATTATATACGAAAAGCGGCAATAAGTTTAAATATCATATACACAAAATATATTTCAGCATATATTGTAACATATATTTTTACATATACTAAAAATATATTTTTGCTTATATTTTCGTTTATATATTCGTCCGGGTGGGAACATTTTTGACTAATTCAAATAGAAGTGATAAAACTATCTGTAAAAGCAATCATCCCGAAGATAAATGATTGTTTCATTTGTTGAATGCCTGTTTTATAGTCGCGCGCGATATCGACCGTAATTTGAATAGTTGGCGCGATCGGTAATTAACCCTTTCAGTGAATTAGTTCGTTGAAAAGCGTACAGGTTGCGCCGCTGTCCAGTGCGTCCAGCAGAGGGTCAGTTGGTGCGGGTGGGGCTACCCCTATGTACTTGTGCTGGCTTCTGGGTGTCAGACCAGGAGGTATAGGTATCGCTGTCGCGTGTGTTTCAAGGGGTGGTTTATTAGATCTCCGCACTGGCAGTCATGTAACACTGGCACGGGGACGGCGATGAAGAAGAGAGACGAGAACAGAGCGCGCCACGGCTACTCGTGCTGGGGTTGTTAAGGTGCCCATTGAGGTGTAACTAGGGGGATGTTATTAAATTTCGTTCGGCCTGCCTCAGCAGCAGGGACGAATTTTATGGGTTTCCTCCTCGGGCGTCAAGAGGGTTTCAAGATTCGGTGTATTTCGCGCCGTATATTGACCATCCTTGAAAGCTCTTTCAGTTGTCTCTATTGTCCCTTTTTTTCGCTGAGATATCGGTTTTTGTTAAACTGTTGTTTTAAAACTTTTATTTTATACCGATTCGTTCAATTATTTTCAATAACTTAAAATAATTTAAAAAAATTTTTTTATATTAAGTCCTTTTTATAAAAACAATTAGTTTAAATTGTACTAAACGGTTGAATCAGTCACTTGCAATTTTCAATTTTCTACTATTCAAATTAATTATACCGAGAGGGCGAACTTTGCGGCAGAAGTTCATACCGAGACTGGTTTCCCCAAGATTGTCCAGAAACGCAAACAGCCTGATTTCAGCGAGACTTGTCAGCAGCGACGTCGTTCAAGGGGCGGAAAAATCGCAAGGATTCGAGTTAACAAGAATTTACCACTCTCTCTTTTTTTCCTTTCTTTCATCCGCACCATGTCAATTAACATCCTCCGTGCTTGAAAAAATCGCGACCCCTGCTTGTTTCAATAACGTAGCCTTTATCTCATTTGGGGAGATTCTTAGGCGAATAGTTTGATACTGACACTTTAGATCACTTTACGTTAAGTTTTTAACTTATCCTAAAAAATAAGATCTAACAATTGTAAGTTAAGAAAAAAATATATTCTCAATCCTTATATAAATAAATTTATTTTACTTGAACAAATGTTGTTATATTTTGATTTCATTAGTCATTAAAACTTATTCGAATTATTATTTTTAGATGAAACTGTGTTAATTAGTTCAGATATAATTTTTTATGCTCTCAAAGGTAATTTAATTCTAATTATAATACGGCGCAGCAGAAAAGGTGGAACATTTTAATAAGATTCCTTTGAAGGTCGTGAATTGTGTTTTACGCGGACAACCCTCTAGGAAAGTGCTTAAAGGGAACCTTTTTAAGGGTTGATCTTGCCCACGAAACCCGTGTCGAATCACGGCGAATCCTTTAAATTCGCGTCACATTTCACCCCCGAGTCTTACAAGGGTCTGTGTGTCCTGAGACTCGTCTTTTAATCAGGTCCGGTGACCGGCTTTCTATGGCGTCGACGGTAACTAATGATACCTTCTCACGCCATTCCATCCGCTAGTTTTCCTTCTCTCTTCACGTAGTCTTCATATATATTACTTGCGCGCTTCACGTTACAGAATCCAAAATTCTTCTAAAAGTAGTTTTGTACATAAAAAACACTTTTTTCAAAATTTTTTTATCTATCCATCCACCCTGATAACGATTAATGCATGATTAAGATTAATTGAAACTTATTTTTAGAATTTGATAATCAAGTGAAAATAAACTTCGGACCATATTCATAGCAACACGAAAAAATATTGATAAAGTTGTAAACATGGCTTGTACAGATAAATAAGAATTTTAAATTTATTTGAATGAAAAGTTGCAGTGAAAAAACAAGGATGGGAGTATGTATTCCGAGAGAGCGGTTTTCTGATTAAAAGAAGTGTCTTGTCTGCGCGAGTAAAAGAGCAAGGCGACGTAAGCTGCTTTCCATAGTGTTGAAGGTACCTTGATATCGGTGCCAGGGACCTTTTCAGGGAGGCATTTTAGGGGTTGCTGCGACGCGATAATGAGAACGGGCGGAAGGGTGGGGGCGCACGACACCCGAGAAACCGCTCCCACGAGCGTCGGGCACGAAGATGGCCGAACTCAGTCGTATAAGATGAACAACAAGGATGCAGCATAGGGTGGGTGACAAGAAGGATAGAGAAGCCGCAAGGGTTAACGCCTCGCGTGAACCGACTAGGGCTTTTTAACGCTCATTTTGCATAGATTTGAATAGATAAGGGCACGAATTAATTCATTATATGTATCTCGTAAGAAGCCGGAAGCCGAGTAACAACAGGCTTTACTCTTTACGTTGACGAGTTTGCCGAGCTTCAACCCTTAATGCCTCTTTAAGTTCGCGGGATTTTCCTTTGCAAGTGCAAGGGACAGCCAGTTTTATAAATATGCTACGCTGATACACCCTTGTGCCAACGGAGATACATCGTGGCAGGATTACGTGACGTAAAAATCGGAATTCTGTTGAGCTCTGGGATTAAACACCCCTAACTCTTTCCCAGATTCTTCCTGCAGTTTTGCATTGATTTATAACATCTGTTATTTGCATAGCGTTTCAATAATTCACTTTTCAACTTTCATAAATTACCCGAATTTTCATTGAGAATAATAACAAATCCTTCGGCTGACGTAATTTAAATTTACATCCCTCGTCTTTTTTTTTCGATATTTACAAGGAACATTTTATTTCGCAAGAAACAGTTAAACAAAATTTTTCGCGTAACAATCTTAGATTTTTTTGGGAAAAGAATTAGAAACATGTAGAGAACACATTGCATGATAATATATCATCCTCTAAAGTGAGACTTGCTCAAAATATCGAAGGCAACTAACCCTGGCGGCCGTAACGTTTAAGCTTAACATTTCTCACCCCTTAAAGGGTAGCTGCTCGAACTGCACAAACCCTTTCTCTCTAACAGCCTCTTTGTCTTGCTTCCCTCTTGTTCTCGCGCGCCCTCTTTTCTCCTGCCTTATACAGCTGTCTCGCTTGCGCGCTAACTTTACCCTCATTAGTCTTCATTTGTTTTCGGAATTATTGCTCCCGCCTTCGACTCTGGCACGCGAGGTATACCGGAGGATAGCGAGTAAGTGTCGAGAGTTTATTAAATCGAAAATATGTTGAAGCATTCAATACAGAAAAGGCGCCTTGCCTTCTTGACTTCAGTGCTTCCGAATAATTCACACTTTATTTTTCAGGGGGGGCACATTAATTTCTGAAATTCTTTCTAAATATTCAATCAACATGATTTGCTCAGTTGTGTTTTGATCCTTCGCGTTTGAACTGATGTGAGCGTAGACAAGACGCCCATATTAATAAAATAACCTTTGTGAGCAGTATTGCCATAGCAATAAAATGTTCTCTCGCTTTATAGTTTGCATCTTCTAATCCATCAACCGCTCCATTCATCTCAAGTCGAGTTTTGCGCTCGGTAAGCCTGGAAGCTTTTCAAGTTTCGTTCATTCTTCGAGCGTCCTTTTCTTAATCCTTTCTCGAAACAACAGCGCTGAATAGATGCCGATGTTTCGAAATACGAGTTCAAAAGAGAGACACAGTGGCCGCGCGCAACGGACGAGGTGGGGTGCAAGCGAGAACCTGAGAGAGATACACGGATAAAGGAAAGTCGCACTCCCCAATCGTCCAGCTCAAAGAGAGCTTACAATTTTCCCCTCCAGCTAGCGCCGAGCTTTTTCATCCCTCACGTGGAACCACCACCTCTGAACACTCGGGGGTTGTGGCCAACCAATCCGGCTGGCCGCAATCTCCGTTCGCCACGCCCCTGCACCCACTGCTTGCCCCTCGAACTATCGCTTCGGTCCCCACCAGCTGCACCGACTTTTTACCCCACTGACGGATGCCGCTTTCCCCACTTTTCTCTTCCCTTCCTTTCTTCAGGAGCTATAACTGTATCTCACTTTCTCTGCATGCCACTTTCCACTGGCTTCTCAAGCTTTTACGGCATTTTTAAGCTAACCTTCACAGACAACAACATAATCTATCACTAATTGAACTTTTTTTTTGAAAAAAAAAAATATATATATATATAAGTATATATATCATGAGCACATTTTCTTACGCGCTTTAAGCTAGTTTTATCCTTATCATTTAATTTGATTATTCCTGCATGCGGAAGAAGTATATTACTGAGAAAAATGGTTGTAGGGGCGATAAATAGATTGAGCGACACTAATAATTTAAAAAAAAGAGAGAAAAGGAGAGGTGATTGTAAAAATTAATAACATAAAGTTGAATTAAATTGGATGCGTTATTGTGATAGAGCGAGGCGATTATTACAACTTGTCAATATTGCACATATCAGGCTATGCATTGTTTACGTGTCGGTGGTCAGACTTCAATGCGATTTCACGCTTCTGCGGATACGGATGATTTCGAAATAGGCCGAAACTTTTGTCGATCTCTGCACAGCATTTTCCCTTCTTCAGTTTGCCAATACTAATTAATTAATTTTACGAAGCATCAACGTGTCGCGTTCATTCATAGAATGAATTATCATCAATCAGGCAAATGCTCATGCATTCGAATTTTCACCTATTGGAAAATACAATTGAATGATGCCCCTGTTATTTTTGACTTCAAACGATCCAGATGTCATTGGTATTTTTATGAAAAAAAATTGTTTTCTGATTGTCAAAGCCTCTCGTTTGACTATTCACACGCTGAGTGTGTTATTTGACAATTCTTAACAAAATTTGACGAATCCGTTATATATTGCTATTTAATGTTCAAGTACGCAATTCCTATTTGCATGATTGTGGCAAAGCTGATTTTCGCTTAGAGCAATGATGGAATTTCCATTTCCTGTAATTTTCATGAATGTGGAGAGATGAAACTTGTTTGAATAATTTGGGATTGGTTTAGTAACAAATTGTACCACTTCGTAATTTATAAGAGCTCTCGACAATGATTGCAGCAATATACAATATTAAAGATTTTACATTACGATCATTTGTTCAATCAAAGGAACATCTATCGGACAGACGTTTATGATTTTGAATCGAACCATAAATGGTTCGAGAATAAATTATGTTATGTTAATTCGGTGAAGTTTGTTTAGACTTATAAGGAGTGATTTATCTAACAGGTTTATATTGGTTGCAGGATTGCAACAGCTGAGCTTGGATCAAAGCGCTGGCCAAGGATGGGGTAGTTTGCCAAGAGGATCTTTGCCACCTCATTTTCTTCCTCCGCCACCAGGAAATCATTCACATGCTCACCAACCTTCCAGTGGAACATCCGCTTTCAACCCTTTTCATCATGCGATCGAGCAAAGATCCCCAAGAATGCAAGGCCCGGCATCTGGTAAAGACACTTTCAATTAATTTTTGATTGATGAATTAGTTTTGAACACAGTTATACCAACACGTGTAATTAAATTTTGTTTAATTTATAAGAACACGTAAGTTGATATTCTAGTACTGTAAAATTAATTGTTGTTTGTTTTAGATCCATCGAGAAACGATCTCGGACCTATTAGTGTATCAGTGAGAGAAGTAACACCAACGACGTCACCAGAAAATCCCGGACCTGGATTACTTACAACAGCTTCTGCAACGGCCCCTACCCCGCCAACTGAAACCACCACGACAACTCCAAGTCCATCCGGTCATCATTCCCATTTCCAAGGTTATACAAATTGAAAATATATCAAATATAAAAATTGTTCACTTCTTATTTCACATCAGTCACTGAAGTTCTTCTTTCTGAATCAGGTCTTCATCTTTTAGGAGCAACTAATTCACTTTTCGGCTCTATATTCGCACCGCTATTGCCACCATCGTCATGGTTGTACAACCCTTTATATTCAACCCAGCAGTATGTCTTGGAGCCGGAATGGCACGCGTTGGCTTTGAGGATGGCCCAGCAGCGACTTCAAAGAACTGATCAGGCGCGACTGGAAGATTTAAGAAAATTGAGGGATGACACAGGAAGTCCCGAAAGTCAGTCCAAACTTGAACAAAGACGAAATTCCGATGGTGGTCAAAGGGACACGGACAGTCCCGATGGAAGCATCGAAGTAGACGACAGAAACGACCGAGATAGTAAAAAGGACCAAGTTATAAGCGAAGAATCTATGCAAGATTCTCCTAAATGTGACTCCGAAGATGTCACTTTTATGGGCAACGACAAAGAATCGATTCTACTAAGGCCTAGTTTAGGGAATGTTAATGAATCACAGGATGATCAAGCGGATATTTTACGTCGAAACGATCAATTGACTGTTAAGATAAGGGTAGAGGGAACTGTTGATTTAACGACACGAAGAATAAGTCAGGACAAGGAAAACGTTGGTCAAGATTTGACGACTAGAAGAAAGGACGAGGATGTTGAGGGTGATAAAGAAATAATCAAATCCAGAAGGGAGCGAAGTCCTAAGCCTAGGCAGGTTTGGAGACCTTATTAGGAATTCGGATGGATAACTATAAAACAAGTGTTAAATCTAGGCAAGCCTGGCACGTCAAATGCGACTCACTGCAGGTTACGTTTGTTGTTTGACAGTGTTCGGTGCTTCGTTTTGTAAATATTAGTTCTCTTTCGATTGTATTTTGTGACACAACCGTGTTTGTACTGTGGTACAATTTATATCAGTAGCAAGTTCACGAACTCAAGGACTAACCAGGGTTTACAATCGAATAATTTGTAAATATGTGGCACCTACCACTTCACTATGGCTCGATGGTTTAACGACGTTTCAGCGCAAAACTCATTTGAATTCAGTATGAGATTGTTGTTCAAATGTACGAGGAATTCTAATTCACTGTTTACCTACGCGCTAGCCCTGCGTTGTAAATAGTAGAAAGCGGTGTTCATCATTTGTTGTATATTTGGCTATACTCTAATCTTCTAAATGTAAACTTGCTCGAATGACTGAGATTCACTCGGATTTAGAAAAAACAAACGAGTTGAAAGATATAGATTAAGGCAACGACTCGTACATTTGAATTTTTTCATGTAAATACTCGTATAAGTATGGATGTAAAAATTGTGTAATCTTGAACATAATACTGAGAGATAGAATCGGTGCAATATCCAACAGCGAGTGAGTGAAGTTGTGAAGATAAAAATTTTCTTCTTAAGACGTACACTGTTTAGGTATTTCTTGAAATAAATATCATTCGTTCCAGTCAATAGACAAGAAATTTAAGTTTCTTTTATCACATACCTGGGTGTTTGACGTCTGTTAAAAATATTATGTAGAAGCAGATATATATTTTTATTTTGAGATTTATTACTGTTTAGTTCAACATTTTGTATATATTTTCAATTTCAATTTTATTGTAATAACGTAATTAATTAGAATCTGTTTATATAATGATTGACAAATATGCTAAAAATGAATATCGCAGTAAAAAATGTATTTGTAAAACAAGTTTGATTGGCAATGCATATTCATGGGTTGATACGTCAAAGTCGTGACTTCGTCAGTGGGCGATATTTGGTGGATTTAATAATTCGCTACGATTGCAATCGAACGGCACGCACCGCACGTAAAAACGAGTAAGCCCGATACCCGACGAGTGAAACGCAGTGTGATTGATTGAAAACACAAAGCTGACTTGATAGTGTGGCCTCGTGATATTCAGATAAAAACATAAAAAGCCCGCAAACGATTTACTTCTCGATTTATTTTTGCTATTTTTTTCCTTTTATAACTAACTAATGTTGTTCACTACCAAGCTTGACAACTTAATTCTTACACTTCTTAAGATTGTTTGTTTCATTTTTGAATTCAATTAAACAAAATCATTAAAAAATAATTCAATCATAAAATTAGCGAATGTTTTTTTTCTACATTTCAGTTATTTTTTATTTTTAAAAATCCATTTTTATATTCATTATAAATTGATATCTATTTAGTCTTTGAACAAATTGATCTAGAGTAATCAAAACAATCATTCGAAGTCACAAAATCATCAAATTTATTTTCCAGATTACATGTTAAAAACCGCGTCATTAAATCCAGTGACATGATACATCAATTTCTGGTCAACCTGACAATTTTTTGCTTGCTACTTTTTTTATTCAAAATTCTCGTACAACACGGTGCTGTAGATCGGGTTATCGCAACAAACTACCCCAATGACGACACGATTAAAATTTCACAATGGGATGCACTGCGCGACGCGCCGTGCCGTCCGACAAACCTCTATATGATCGTCCATTCGGCGTAACTTCGGTGCGCAACCCTGCATTTTCGTCGATACATCGTTGATCCCCGTGCCCCGTCTCCCTTTTGATGTCGGTGACACATCTGTCCAAACGTTGGGTGATTGGTACGCAACCACAGGTGCCCCCGATTTTTAATGCCCCTACACTTTTATTCTTTGTGTACCCGTGTACGACAAAATACCCCTTTTCCTATCGCGTTTTATTCTCTCTTTCGTCAATGTCATTGAAAACGGATTGATTCATCGATCGCATTCATGTTTGTCCGACGAAATACTGACAGACTACTTTTCTCTTGCTCTCATACTTGCATATCGTTCTTCTCATCAGAAAATTGTGAAAAGGGAGCCAAGCGTGATAGAAATCACTTGAATCGTCATACAGGCAGCTGTCAAAACTTTGTAACCAGTCGCGTCCAAGTGACGAACGTTTCTTCGACAGGTTTCATTCATTTGTTTTTAAGCAAATGGATTGCGGAGCGATCAAAGATATTATCTCTTTGTCATCCAAGGCTGATATAAACAAAATTTTCCAGCACAAATAATCGTTAAGTTATTCAAACGGAGAATTTGAAACCAATACCTTTTTCTCTAATGATAATGATAAGGTAAGATGTTGGGTATCCAAATTTCCATTTGTGTAAAAGTAGTAGTTTGCACCTATAAGTATTATTAGTGAGCTTTTTTGAATAATGAAAGTTGACTCTACTTTAGAATAGTTTACTGAATCAGAGTTTGCTTTGAATTAGCGTTAGGAGTTGAGTTCTACCAGCTACCTTTCATTTTTCACTCGGCTAACCGAATTTGTCGAAGCTCGGACTTCACGCGAGGGTGGGATCTAATTTCAGGATCATTCCAATGGATATGAGCAGCACGACCCTCTGATGCAATCGACGTGTCCTATCATTTATCCGAATTACAACCTTCCCCTCAACTTACGAGCTCGTTTGTTATTATTAGCTTCACGGTTCGATTTGTAACAAACTTGTAACTTTTTTCCTCAAACATTAATCGACATTTTTTGTTACTGTTTTCGATACTTAAATGAATAAGACTTTAATGTTATTTTTTATTTGTAACAACAAATAGTTTTTTTATTATACTTTTTCTATATCTTTGCTAAAACTCAATCTCATTTTATAAAACTACATAATAATTATCATCGTTGTTAATTTGGCTTTCTATTGATTTTTAAACTTATCAATTTTAATGTTAAGTAAAATGTCTGCGAAGATTGAAAACGCTGAACAAAGCGTAGCGTATGGCAGCCGAAAGCCGTGTTAAAGAAATTAGAGGGATAATTCGTCGGACGAATACCCAATTTACCCTTTGCTGGAGCCAAATATTCTGGACTTATTATCTAAAGTGCTTGACTGTTGGGTGGAGGCAAAAATAAAATAAAATAAAAGTGTTCGAGAGCTCGGGTTGAGGACGGGGAACGAGTAAGACAAAAAGTACAAGAACACTGCCAGCAACTTTGTATCAGAATAAGAAGATTCTTTTCGGTGTATCCCATTGCAAAATCGGTAAGAAGAGAGACAAATTCGGAGCCTTTTTTGGAACTATAATTTATTCAAACCTGAGATATTTTCTCGTGTTACTTTCTCGTGTCCCGTTCTACGAATCCTGTCGAATAAAAGAACACTAATAAAAACAAGAGCGATGAGGTTTTCTTAGGACAATCTTTTTAGAATGCAATTCTCGTGAAGTTAGAATAAGTGTTACGAGATTTCAGCAGCTTAGTAGACAAAAAACTGTAATATACATGAACTAGTATAAGACAAAAACTTGTTAAAATGTACCATTCCTCCATAGACCGTGGCAGTAGAACAAAAAAATATAGTCAGACGCAGTCACAGATCGAATAAAACATTTCAGTTGATAGAATCTTATCGTCAATCGAAAATGTTAAGTGTAAAATGACAAAATGTTATTGTTATTTCGTGAAGAATATTTTAAAATAGCAAGAGGAGAAACTAGATGAATGATAACAAAATATGCATGAAGCCGTTGTGAATTCGTTCATAAAAGTTTGCGTAAACATCGCGTCGGCAAATTCGAAGAAAAGTGTCCCGATTCCGCCGCGGAAAATCGTGGGAATCGATGCGATGAACTGTTTCTTCTTGCACGAGTACGCTTTATTGTGTGCTTATGGTGCACGAAATGCGCCGAGCAAACCCCCGAGATGAGGAGCGCTCCTTTGGCCTCAGGCGTTCGTCATATTATGTTTACTCCTGGTGTTTACGAGTCTCCCGTCTTCTTCCTCCTTATAGTGAATTTTGTTCGCAGAGTACCGTTGCCTTATTCGCTCAATTGTGCACTAAGAATCTCGATTATATTTCAAATAAATGCCGGCAATTAATTTTCTCCAAAAAAAGTCATACCCACTGAGTTGAGTCAAGTTTCAGTCGGTAATAAGTATTGTCATTCGTTATGAAATTTCATACCCACTCATATTTGGTGTATAATCTGTTTCAAATCTATATTCGATCATTTTTTGTTTGTACGAGAAAAAATACGAAGAAGTTGTTTGATTTGAAAAAGTTTAACTAAGAAAGTTCGCGAGACAATGACGTCAAAAGCGCAATACTCGGAAAGACAATATAAAAGTTGCGAGGGTCGGCTAGAATTGGAAGTCATAAATATCATCTGCTAAATAAAGCTTCGTTCTTGAGTACGAATGGTGACAAAACCCTTTTTGTGTGGCAGCGCGGAGGGAGCAAAGACAAAGACCGGTAACATGAACTGACATTAAAGTATCGACGGGGAATAAACGAAATGTCGCTATGATATTCTTATTTGGACTGTAGACTTTGCGACAGGTTGTAAATGTTTGTATCAGTTGAATATTTTTTCCGTACTTTTTCAAACTTTATAATGCAGATACTTATTTTGAATAAAATTAATGATGGATTTCTAACGATGTAATGAATTGCAGAAGAATATGAGAATGACACAATCTTTGTGAACGAAGTTGACATAATGTATGTGAAACAAGTGAAAATGTATGACATTTATGAAAAGTGGTGCACAAAGGGCTCAGAAGGTTAGAGTCATAATATAAAGATAAAAGAGTACAACACCCCCTTTTGCAGAGACATTCAAATGTGGTTCTCTGAAACCATGCGACCCCATATTTCTCGCGTGCCTTCTTTTTCTTACGAGTTATATAACCAGTACCGGTCGGAGGCAAGTTGAATGCGCGAAGGGCGCATTTCGCAACCCGCCAAACAAATGATGCTTGAAACAAACGCAAGACACGACAGCGTTTGTCTTTTGTCCGTGTCGGCACGCGGAGAATTCGGCAAAAATTTCGTCCTCCAGGATTTTTTTTCTCGGTTAGCCAAACGTTTCTGCTTAATGGTTCGGCTGAAAAGGCACGATGCTTTTTCGAAGGGATCCACTGCGTTTTTCAAAGGAAAGACACTTCCAAGCGGAAGAAACCATTTTTTCCGTATCTTCTCACTTGTTTTTGTAAAATCGTTCTAAAACAATCAAATATATTAAGTTGGCCGATAAATTATAAATCCTGCCCACTGAATAGGAACTCAACTCAAATCAATAACTAGTCGAAATAAAAAAAAGCTACACTTCACGTACACAAATTTATTTTGATCAGTATATTTTTTTATTACAATCCACTCGGTAATGATTATACAACACTTTAAGAATAAATTGAAAATTCCGAACACAGCTGAAATAATTCATGTTTCACTTTGCACTAATTGTATGGTTTAAACAGAAGTAAACATATCCTCTGAAAGAGACATCTATTTGCCTGTATAAGGCTAATGAAGCATTTATTGCAATTTCGGTACACGTATGATTTCAATATCATCATAGATGAGATTTTAATCATCATTTTCAATGACCATTATAATTGACGAGTTTGGATAGTCATTTGACGATAATTCAGGTTGTTCAATAATTCTCACGTATAATTAACTATTGTTATTGATAAAACGTTATTGTCCACAAACGAAAAACGTTATAAAAAATACATCATCAGGTCATCAAGCCATGCATATTTTTTTTCTGAAAACTAAAATACTTTGAGTAAACACATACTGGAAACTTTAGCAGCTATAAAAATACGGGCAAAACTGGTCATAAAAACTACACATAATTCCTAACTACGAGATCGCATAAAGAATACTGGGGTGTTGGAATCCTATAAGTCTCGCGGCATCAAAACAAAGACACCGTTTAACAGCACTGTTACGCTCTTTTGGACCCCAAGAGCTTTCTGTCGCCTGGAGCAGCTTGGCACCCCCTTTAAAATTCTACCGGAAGTTGGAGATATACCGAATACCGAGATTTCGTTCGACTTGGAGGTATTATTCCAAACCATTTGTCATTCGGGCAACCCCTTCACGTCTTCGGAGCAGCACAGCTTCCCGATTGTCGCGAGTTTTTATAGCCGCGAATCGTTGCAATATGCCGACAAGGGGCTTACACCCTCTCTTCGTTCCGTGGAGAACGCAAAGAACTCTCAGTCAGATTGAG
Organism: Trissolcus japonicus; assembly: GCA_030522925.1. Classification (NCBI taxonomy): domain Eukaryota; kingdom Metazoa; phylum Arthropoda; class Insecta; order Hymenoptera; family Scelionidae; genus Trissolcus; species Trissolcus japonicus. The sequence goes on from JAPYZS010000037.1 coordinate 347,659, forward strand.
AGGGTGTTGACGCAATTTTTTCCACGACCCCTCTTGCAAAACGAAAGGATTAGCAGCTGAGAATACAAATTGCCGTCATTTTATTGTGGCTTTCATCGATGATTAGGAGAGGGAAACTCTCGATCATTATGATGAACGTATAACTGCGCTTTAGTTTAAGCATTTTTATATTTTGAAAAAAAAAAATGATTAAAACATAAAAAATGTTACTCTGATGTTATCATGTTGTTTCAAATTGGAATCATGAAAATCTTTCATTCATTTAAGATGCAAATTTTCATTCTGAGTAAAAGTATTCGTCGAATTTGATCAGGCAGTAATGATAAAAATCAGGTGAATTTAAATCCAAAACGGATGCATGACGAGACACTATTTTTTCATCAAGCCCGAGGTACAGATCGATTCAATCAGGGTGAAAAAAGGAGAGGGCAGTTTGATAGATCCAGAGATCCAAATTCGCGTTGCAAAGACGATAGGACCAGGAGGTTGCGGAACACGAGGGTGGGCGCGGGATACAATGCTACTTTAAATAAAGGAGAGATCTATCCATTGAAGCCATTGTCGATCTCTGACGTTGACTGAACGAGCAGCAGTTTCACCGAATCCATCATCTCCATAGAAAAGCTTAATTATTTTCTGATGAAAGAAATCTCCCCCGGGCACGAATGGCTTTTTTTTCTCTTTCACATCTTTTCCGCGTCCCTATTCCTCTTGCGTTAGAAAACTACAAAATCATCAATAAATTTAAATCCAACTGCATCATCAAAAAATTTTAATTGCGAGTTTGATTGACTTTTATCGGAAGTTACTGCAAAATCAATATTCGGGCCGTTTTTCTTGAAATGATATAAATCGCGTCCAACAACAAGTGCATCAAGTCACATCAGCGGCGTTCGTGTATCTAATCGGCTAAAAGTGCGCTTAATTGTGAGTAGTAAAACAGCTAGCAAGCAACACAGAAGAGTTTGCGTTTCTGTTTTCGGACTTTTCCATTAGTCGGATGAATCGTTAGTCTCTTGTTGACTTTTATTGGAGAATGCTGCCGGCACGTTGGTGGTGTCAGACGTCTGCCGTGCTCTATGTCGGCATTCCTGGTGCTATAGGGTGGGTGGGTCATGCTTCGACTGATTAATAAAGTAAAGCTTGTTCTGTTGTCTTGTTTTCGGCGATTGTGCAATAAGTCATTCTATTTGCATCTTTTACGAAACGGTACTTATATGTAAATCAATCCGTAAACATGGATACATTTCACATTACAAATATCAATTAAGCATTCGACACTATTTTAAATATTTGATTCAATAAAAAAGTTAAATTTCAATTCTTAAAGGAAAAAGACAATTTGTTCAACTAAAGCCCAAGTCTGTTCGATTGAGAAATTTGGTGTCTGGACTGGACAAAGATAGGGTTTTGAGGTGATTGACATTAAATTTTCGACGTTCATCGAATACCCCCATTTTATAGTCAGACGTCGGCGCCTAACGAAGGTCGTATTCAAAGGCAAAACGATCGACATGGACAAGATGCCAGTTCGACTTTACTAGCACTGGTCTATAGAATCGACTGGAGAGTTAATTTTCTGGTCAGTTGGTCGCTTCTGGCTCTCCAGGGTTATAGCGGCGATCTCGAGGCTCGTAACAGTCTCTGCTTTACCCTCTACATAAATATCCGGAATTAGCCATTTCTCCTGTTCTAGTTCTCTGCCTGCTTCAGCCTCGCGATTTCGTCCCTGACTTTGCTTTTGGTCCAATAGCATGAGAAGGTCTGCGATCACTTGACCGATTAAGAATCCTGTAGAGGGAGGCATTCGATTCAAGTGGTTACTCCGTTACGTCATGGGGTCGTGAGTGGATTGACGTAATTGAGGAGAAAACACGAGCTCGCAACACACTCCTTCCGTTCGGCATTCTTTTTCAGGAGCAGACATTTATGACAGGGGTCTCTACTGAATTATAATCCAAATATAAGTTGTTTTCAATCAACGCCGACAATTTTTTTTTGGGCAATCATGATAAAAGTTATGTAATTGTTCAAGAAACAATGGACTACATTTATTGGGCGAACCAAAATGGAGAAAAATAACAGCAGTGCGATTAAGAAAGTGTTCTTACGAATGACGGTTGGATTTGCCGTCCGCCTATCTAGACGATCACGAACTCTGAAATTCAAGCTGACTCCGTTGTCTCGTTTTTACTCAACCAGGATTAAACAAAAGCCAAAGCTCCTTAAACTGTGGTTTACGTTAAGCTGGATACATGTGAGGGTCTGGAGTTCACCAGCTAGGTCCGGTCTTTTGTCTAGATCAGGTGATCCTCTTATCCCTTTTGCGCGACAATGTGCCTTTTCCATTCAGCTTCCTATTCCATTTCTCGTCGTTTCTTTAGCTGCTCTCGAACAATCTGTTCAATCTCGCGTGGTTTTCCATTTTCCACCCGGGACCCCACGCATGGAACAGTGTCCCGCGATTGTGGTCAGCATGTACACTCGTAGCCTATAAATTTGTTTCGCTATCTTTAGCTTTTATAAGCCACCATGAATATGATATTGGCCAACGGACGAGAAAAACGTCCCCTACAACGTTACGCACTAACAAATTCAGAGATTTTTTTTCTTTCGATTCAGCAATTCGAATCCAGCCGCCCTATGAGCAACATCCACCTTTTTTTCGAGTCGCATCATAAAACGCTAGAGATAGTGTTTCTCAAGGGTGTCGTCACTCGGACTTTGTTTTAGTCTTGGGAGTGGCCTCTCTTGCATCTCAAGTAAGGGAAGTTTTGGTTTGGATTTCTCGCAAACTCGTGTGGGAAAATTTGAGCAGAACCGCGGGCCGCTTCCAAGAATTCACTTATTTGTCAAGAAGACGGACAAAGTTCCTCTTTTTCCCGAGGCTTGGAAATCAGGATCAGTATCGAAAAGGTTGAAGAAGCACTGATCCTGTATTTGAATACGAAACTCCTTCTCTTTCTACATCGGTTCTTCTTTCACGACAGACTACATGCATTTTAACTACTCGACAGATGACGGCAGTCTCACGCTGCCCCGTATATGTCGTAGTCTGGCAACGTCAAGTTTCTCAACTCTTGTTACTTTGGGCAAGAGAGAGCAATCGACCAGAGAACAGAGACTAGATTGAGTCTTGCAACCATAAGACCGTCTTGTATTGTGATCAGCATTTTTTGTACTAAAAAAATTAATGAATTATAACAGTACAATAATGAATTATAAAGTTACACGAGACTCAAAAGAAGACAACCATTTTTGTAGAACCCTTGAGATTCGGTATTTAACGATGGAGGTTCGCTAATGAAGAAGATAGGTGACGCGGCTGGTGTGGAGAAAGAGAATGAGAATACGGAGTGTTGTAGCCGTGTGGATACCATCAGAGGTGGGTTTGGTTGGCCGCGGCGTCGGCGGCGTCGGCGTCAGCAGTAGCGGCGGTAGCTGTCTTGGACAAAATCAATACTGTGGGTACCCACCCCGTGCCACCCCCCGCGCTATCCCAAACCATCCCTAAGGTTGCAGAGCAAGTCGGAGCTGGAGGTAGTGCGGGGCGACTGCAGATGCCGCGTAATTACCACCCTCAAGACACGTGTGGCGCTCTCGCTCGCTCACTCGCGCGCCCATCCTCTTCCATCGTCGTATCTATCCTCAGCATCTGATGCCACGACGTCGAGTTATTGGTGGTAGTGCTGTGTGCACAACCACTGGGGCACTTGCCTCCTCGGCAATCTCTTTATTAAAAGTATAACTCGCCATTAGCACGAGTTTAATACTATCTATTTTCTTACTCTTCGTTTATGCCGCGCAATTACGACGTCTCATGTAGATGAAGATTTTGCGCGAAACAAATCTGCTCATGAATGGTTAACGTTATTTCGTTCACGGCCAATCTTGCGTTTTAGTTATCGCATATAAGATTACATATGACAGATGAGCGTTAATCAGCAGTAGTGGCTGTTAAGGGCGGCCCCGCCTACGAAACAAAGCTTACGTGGCGCGCGATCTTGGAGAAATGAGAACGCTAAGCGGTCCTCTTTGGCGCCCGCTAATTTTACGGAGTGTTAATAGAGCTGTTGAAATTAAATGAATAACCGAATACAGTTGGGCATGGATTAAGGGTGCGTCGAGCCTGAGACTAACCAAAATTTATTGTGTCTTTCGCGTGTATTACGTGGGGTGCAATGAGAATACTCACGATAACCTCTCCCTGCTCTGTCTTATGATTCTTTAATCATCTTAATATTCTAGATCCACGATGTGCGATGGTTTTATCTCGTTGGGGGCGAGACTGACCGATGACCGTAATGCGGAGAAGAATACGCAAAAGCGACAATGCAATAGTTGTGGAGAGGGTCTGTTCACTACCAACCCCCAAAACTTCTAATAAATTAGCATTCTCGTTCTAACAAGGCTCAGACTTCATCCCTCAAGGGCCAACGCTGGGACCCAACAAAATACCACCCCAGCCGGACATTGCGAGCATAGCTCTTCGGCGATCCCTTTCTATGCGATTTCGTGGCTCGCCATGGAGGAAACTACCCTTATTAATATTATAAGACAAGGCGGTGGAACTCTACTGTATGTAAATAGCCAAAATATCTTTCACGCTTGAACAAATTCATCAACCTGGTTCGTGTAAACTGAAATCAGCAAAATGGCGGGCATTCTAGTATTTTTAAATTTTCTTCTGTCATGTTACAAATGAAATCGCACTTGCAACGAGATGTGATAACGGAAAGATTGGTTTTTCGAGGTAACGTTTGTTATATACGGATAAAATCTGATCGCACACGAATATGCTGTTAGTCTTTTGATAATGTCAGCAACTCGTGGTGCGGAAGAAAGGGTTGTTCAGGATCGGTATGTGCGCTAAAACTACTAAATCAAGCAAACAACCCTAAAAACATAGAACTCCGAGTAGTTACACAGCCGGTCGGTCATTTGTGGTCCCAGGAATGTTCACGGTCGCCGTGTCGGCGACTTTTCATTTGTACTTCGTAAAATTTTTGAAACGTAAAAGATATGATGTAATTATTAATTTTCTCAGTAAGATAAAATTTTAGATGATTTTAAGATGATTTTATGATTTTCAGATAATTATTTGTCATCGGCTTGAAGCGATTAAGTTGGCATTTCTTTAATGACATGATTCATCGTTTAGCAAAAACGAGGTCAATATCAAGGATTATCTTGAAAATGTTTGTTCGGAAAGTTTCATGCTCACGCGAAGGAACTTAGCAAAGTTTGTATAGACTGGTTAAAACGAAACCCTCGCACGTACTCAACTAATCATACCGCCATTTCCTTTAATATCCGTAGGTGGCTACCCTACGGAGACTTGAGGACTTCCGGTAAGCTTATAACTCCGATGAGTGTAATGTTCTTGCTACCTAAACATTCCGAAACCCGTGGCAGCAGTTTCTTGGAGGATCAGAAATCAATTACGGGTATATTCTGAACACTCAATCATCGCTAGACTTTCCATGATTTATTTTTGATCATTATACATTCTGCTTCCGTCTGTTAACAAATTGCACCATAAAAAACTCATTTTTACCCCGTAATAGGTGGCAATTTTTTTTATTTCAGATGTACATTATCCGAAGAAGTGGTCAAAAAAATTCATGACAGATTCTCAGACTGTATTTTGTATCGTGAAAAATAAGCTTTTCTTCTAGCAATCACGATCTGTAAACTAATGTCCGGTACAGGTATCGATAGTTGTGAAGCTCGCTCATAATGAGGTGCGTGTGTTGCGCCAGATTTGGCCAATAACTGGCGAAAGGGTGTGCGTGGGTATACTGCTAACGGACCTTTGGTTCCTTCAAGTCACATTACGTTTTCTCACATACAGTTCTGCTAAATCTCCAGAATCAAAACTTTATCTTCGTACCATTTTCTTGCAGAAATAATATGTACTGTATTTTATTCAGAAGTGGCAAAATTTAACGTTAGCTTCAGAATAGAGTTCCGTTGTTATATAGGTCACGTTCATGCAGGTGACATTTTTAAACATTTCGAAGAGAAACATTTTGTCCAACTTTTGTACAAAAGTTCAAGTAGAAATAAATCAAGCCATCACAATACGAGCCAAAGATTTTTCACCAGAAGTTTTTTTTCCGCCGGTCGAAAAATGTGATACAAAATAATATTTTAGCTTGTTTTAGAATGAACAAAAGTAATAACTTAACATTTCACTTGGCACAATAGTAATGCTTTGTAGTATATGATACGGAGCATAATGACGAAAGAACGGAAACTAGACACGCAAAAGAAAAAGATAAAACGGTGAAGTCGAAGAGGCAAGCAGAAATGGCTGTAAAAGCGGCTTGGGGGTTGGAGACACGTAACTCGGAATAGAGCAAGAGGGACACGTATAGTTTGTCTCAAGCGTTGAAAATGTGACGACGCCCCGCCACCGAGATATTAAACTATAAATCCTTATCCCGCTACACGAACCGCCAGAAACACACATACGTGGCAATGCTGTTCACTGCGTTTGTTCTTGAGTCTTTCATATTCTTTGGCACTTTTTGTGAAAAAAAACTTTAACCTCTTGAAGTAATAAATTTTATAACTAATTTTGTCATAACGTTTTATTTAAATTTTTTTTTCATTTTTATGAAAAAATATTGCTATTTCGTTTTATTAAGGTAAGAGTTTTAGGTGCAGAAGATTGGCTGTGTCCGATGGATATGGGGGGGGGGGGTGGTTTCCTGGCGACGGAAAAGAGCCCTTGCAACATTGGGCACATTTTCACGCGTGGATACGTTGGTTCACGCGGAGACCTAGCCTGTTTCTCTTTGTAAGTCAAGTCAACGAGGTCGTCAGTGTCTGGCCTCTCGTTGAGCCAACGATTTCAAGGTGTACCGTTACTTCGTGTCGCTTTGAGCTAGTCTGCCAAGGGCTTCAGAGGTAGAGGAAAGGAACAAGCTTCCGGTTAGGGACAAGGATGGAGCATGCGGGTTGAAGGGGGTTGCTCTTAGCCGCGTTAATGCTTGAGAAGGGGCGCGTTAATTAATAATTACAGAAGGGTGCTGCCTTTGCTGCTTTCCAACCTCTCGAGCGAAATTAAGCTTCTAGGCGTCATATGTAGATGCGCCGGTGTGAGAAAAAGAAACTTGAAGCTCCAAGAATACGGTATATTCATAATGCAAATATTACAGAAAGTAATAATAATTACAATTTCTTAATTTTCATTCCTTTACACACAATAAAAATAGTGGTAAATGAAATTAATGGATTGTGCACAAATTCAGAAATTTGTTTGAAACAATTTAAATTGTATTTATAAATTTGTATGTTACATGGAAAGTTGTTATTTAAAAAAATAATAAAAATTTTAATTGAAATTGCTTGACCGACAGATTCCTCGTTTTTTGCATGTCCAGACACTCTTGGAGATAACACTTAACTAATTTGTTCAATCGTATCGGCCATTGAGTGGGAGCATAGACGTATCGTCCCTGCAGAATAAGCATCATGGACGTTGGAGAGAAACCTCGAAAGGGTTTCTCGCCTTTCGTGGAGTGCTGTCTAGTCCAAGTGCGCGAAACACATTCTAGGTTTCTGAAGGATTTTCGAGGAGCTTGGGAAGGTTCGGGGATGCGCTGTCAGGGAGATAAATCAGCTCCGGCTTAATTAAATCTTCTTCCGTCCTACCAGTCCAACCAGACACCGTCGGACACCATCCTGCGAGGGTTGAATTGTTTCGACGATATCAACCTTGATTTAGGTTCGCGGGGTCTTACAATGAAAATCGTGGCTGCTAACTGACCGACAAAAACCGCGCTGAAAACAACGCTCATTGATATATTGGTTATGTTTCCTGCATCTAAGGAATACTAAGCTCCATGGCAAGACAAACTACTCTGCTGGGAGTTAATGGAAAGGAGTTTGACTGATCAAGATCGTTTCAGTTTCAGAAATGAAAGAAACATTTCAATTTTGCTTGAAGCTATTTTTATTTTATTCACAAGATGGAGACGTGTTTTTTAAACTATATCAGTTCAAGTATCCATTTTAAATATACCATGGTATTCATTTGTGGAATATCTTTTTTTATTATTTTTATATGTGGCGTATTATTATTTTACTACTCATGTGAGATAATAATGAAATTTCTTAAGGATTCGATGAATTTAACTCATGCTCGTCGACGATCCGGATTATGCCGAGAAAGACATACATGGAAGATTCATGCAATTTGGAGTAGCTTCGTGGATAGCATGACTTCAGAATTCTTGACAACGTGCCGCAGATGGTCACTGAAGCGTGTTGTGGAAAGCGCCTTGCACTGCATAACACATTCGATGTTTCCGCATCGAATTTGACCAAAGATCCGAATATCCGCGTCAGCGCTCACAACGAGCAACATCCTAATTCTCCGACAGACATCTCAATAACGCGTTCTTGAGCTTCTATCGACTCCTTGTCCATCTGCGTTGTTTTCATCGTACTAAAGACTTTTGTTCTCGTTATTGGATTCCCTTTTCAAATACTTTTTTTTTCCAAATTCATCAGTCCGGGCACGAGTTGCAAGGAATTTCACTTTTTATTATCATCTTTTTTTCTCTATAAGTAATTTCGGGATTGTTCCGTAACTGAAAAAAAAATAAGAATTTCATCCGAAAGTATTTTATTTCATAGAAAAACTATCGTTCGGGATAACCAGCGTTGCATAAGTTATGAAAATGCGATATGTCTTGGCTATCTTGGCAATCGCAAGTTATGGTTAGGGAGATGGCGGCTAAGATGCTCGTAAGCACAAGCAAGTCGGAAAGTTGATACGCATAAGAGATTCGAGCGCAGGAGTGCAGGAAGGAAAAGGACCGAGGCATCGTAGGAGGGAGTTGGGAAAAGTTGCAAGGTGATAAGAGGGTCGGGATGAGAAGGTGCAAGCGAGCAAGCAAAGGCAGGAGGTAGAGTGGGGTGGGTGGCTGTACGTCGATAGAGCGGCGCGCCGCGGAGGCCAAGATACGACACCGCTGCCACCACCGGCAGACCCGTAAAGGGGCGACCCTGGGGTTGAAAGGCGGGCTCACTCGCTCGTTCTCTCATTCTCTCTATCTCTCTTCCTTGGCTTGCAAGAAGCACGATATAGCCCGCAGACAGAGACCGTGAGCATCTACGGCCTCCCTCGCACAGCCAACTGCTGTCGCGCTTTCTCTCCTTGTTGCATCCCCTACTTTCCTTCCTTTCGTTTCTTCCTAGTTTACGACGTCCAGAATACATACTATTTAGATCGTCAGATAAAGCATAATAAAATAAGCATTCGTCGATCCTTTATCTTGTATTCGTCCTTTTTTACTTCTACAAATGCATGGGTAATGCATGAGATACAAATTTAGTTCTAGTGAAACCGATTTGGATAGAAATTTTATTTCTAAAGTGGGTCAAATTAATCGAAATTGAACAAAAAGTATGAATACCATCAACGAAATTATTCAACTTTGGAAAAACAATTGTATATTTGAGAATTTTCAAATCCTTTTTTTAGTATTTTAATTTTCCAGCATATTCAAGATGACATAAAATTTGAATTTTCGATTGAATTTTTTGCTGTATCACGGTACTTTTCTTTTGACGTTTTTTTTTTTTACTTTGCTAGTGTTAGAGATATTGACATTTTTGTTCTCTTCGTTGCCCTCATTGTGCTTCTTTGATTGTCCTTTTCTAAATAATGTTACTTTTCTTATTCGTTTCTCTCCGTTATAGTGGATACTTCTTTTTGCGGAAGAGCAGATGTTACACCGAGGGACGCATAAGAGGAGCTTCGCACTGCGCTCTCTTGCAGACGGAATTTTTAATCGTGGTCCCACTCCGCATTGCCGTCCAAACCTTCTACGACGTCTTTTTCTTCTGCTTGCTAGTTATTCTCAAGCTTTATTCATTTACACGCCTGCAGTCGAGAAATAATACGACTAAAAATTCGTACGACATTTTTTAAACAAAAAATATTAATCTGTCGACAACATTTCTTGAAACAAAATCTAAATACAGAATTTTTTTTTGAATCCTAAGATCAATTGACAGTTGTAACTGATCTCGGTATTTTCATCTGAGTTGTTTCCAAATTAATTGAAGCTTCACTTTAATTAAACTAGCATGCAATATAATCAATAACGAGATTTCCCTTCATTTGACTTGGTTATCTGATTGTATTTCATTTTTATATGAAATTATTATTCCACGTTATTTCATTTTTGTATATATATTGAAATGTCGCACATTTGGTTTTGAAATTTGGAAAGGAATTCCAATCAACTGAATTTTAGTTCATACGACATCGTTAGATATGACATGAAACTATTCGGAAAATTTTCGCATCAATTTGTACAGTGGTAGTTACTCGTATGATGACAACCAATTACAATACAATGATTGGAGGTCTGCATGGTTCAAAAATGCGACAATGTGATGAATATCTCTCAATTTTTCAGGCACCAAAGCCATCAACAATCATGATATTAATTCAATGAAGATAAGTAAAACCAGTCAACTTAAAGAGAAATTGTGCAAATCAGTAACAAATTTCATGTTCGTTTAGGAAATATATAATTCATCAAATCCCACCTTAATGGTTAGAAAAAAAAAATCATCTACCTGCCAAAACGTAGAACCTCGAATTGAAATTTGAAAAAAAAAAATTCATTCAACTCAATCAAACGCTCCTTCATTCATGTAAGATAACAGCCACATGAAAAAATGAATAAAGCAACATCTTAGGGCGCTAACAAGTTTACAGTTTACGTCGCGTCATACATCACGTACATTCACTAACACGCAGGTAAACAGGTATACATGTCACTACAATTAACCACGTATGTGGCGTGTATGTCACAAATGGCGGGGGTGGGGGCCAGTGGACGAGTATTGGTATTCGGTTAATTATGATTCCCAACCTACCATACATGAATTCTTGACACGGGGGGTGTTACCGCTCCCATGCCATGCGATCCTGTCATATCGCCAAGAGCATTGCTACCAACATCACACCAGCATAGGCCTATTATATATCTATACAAACACATATCACGCCAATATTCAGCTTTCGTCATTTACGAACGTAATGACTATTCCAACAATTACATTTTGATCATCAATTTGCATTCATCTCTTTCTGTTTTACTCTGTTTTGTTCCCCAGTTCGACATTTCCTAAAACTACTGAACGATTTAAAACTGGATTGAAAGAACCTTTGAGTTTATGATTTTCGTTGGAAATAATTTTTTGCCAGCTAAAACGTAAAGGGAAGGAGACCTCGCTTTTAATAATTTCGCCTCTAAGGAGCGATTTAAGACACAGAATAAAAAAAGCCTGTCTCTGGAAGACGGGCTGGTGAAAAACATCGTCAGCTTCATGAAAATCGTTGTACGGAGTAGGGGGATGCAATAGGGTTGTATTTAATTAAATCTCCTGGGAATGTTTGATCGGGTATCAATACTATACAGGCCGTTCTCAAACACCGAACTTCCGCGATGTGTAGGAGAAAAAATTTCTCACAATAAAGTTGATCCGGCTGCAGATCGTGGTTCATCAAATTTTTATTACACAGCTTGGGTCATGGAATTTCATTAGTAAACACACAGAACCCGTCGTGTTAGATAAGGTCATCGAGATTCGAAGTAGTTGTATCATTAACTGGAAATATTCGAAATTTTCAATAAAATTTATGTCATACTTTAAGTTACAATATAAAACTGGCAAAATTTTCTTTGTTTTATTTATTCCCGTGATTCTCAACTGAGATATTTTAATCGAATTTGGGAGTGTGAAAAAATTTGTACATTTTATTTAAATCTTCAAAATGAAAAGTCAGATTTTGAAAAATGGAATGAACTATTTATCGTTGATTAAGACAAATAATGCAGCAGTCGAACATGCAAAACAATAGGATCGTCACGATGTTTGCGTATGATAGTCGAATCAAAAGAAGCGAGTTGATGAGTCTGGAGAAAAGTATATAGTTGAAGGAATATAGTGAATCGAACCGAAGCTCTCGAGTTTGCTCGTGCAAATGAAGGAGACAGAAAAGCACTCATTTGAAACGCGATCGATTGCGAAGGATCAATTACAGCTGCAGCGGCGACATCGAAATTAATCGAATCCCGCACAAACCGTGAAACGCCCGGAATGAGAACCAAATGCGAGAATCCCTGTTGGTGGGATGTATAGAGGTTTGCGAGGCCTTATTAGCGATTTAGGGGAGCCGAGATATCGTTGTCGCAGTCTCGCGCGCGCCGCTCCCGCCGCCGTTCTTCCCGGCGTATTGACTCCACTCGAAACGCCCAATCCCGAGAATTAAAAATCACTAAATCTTGTTACGCAACTTCTTCGGCGCTTTACGTCTGACGACCCTCCGCTCTCTTTCGGGCAATCAACTTACACAGTTTGCCTGAATTAAAAACTCGAGGTATCCGATTGAAAGACTTTTATACACCGAATTTCATCCGCTGTCCAATTGACAGACGGCTCCGAGCAAGTTTACTCTTTTCATTACCCTGATCAATAGTTTCTTCTTTTTTCCTTTCTTTTGCTCTCATTTTTCCCCCAGTTTTATTAAAATACAGCATTTCACTGATCGAATTATTGTCGCACGACTTGCGTGTATGACAAACCGGGTGGACACAAAAATGCGAAATATTGAATTGCACGACCGCAAAATATCGACCTCGCGATCGAGTGGCGCGATTTCAATTAATGCAAGGCCGAGTTCGGTCGGCCGTGGTAACGGCGATTCTCGGTAAGCCAAGTAGTTAACGCTGATTTCAAATGGCCCGATACTCAAGTGTCTGACCGATGAAGCCATCAGCTTTATCCGTCAGCCGTATAATTGCCATTTAGTGATGCTCCGATTGCATAAAACAATACACCGCTTTGGATCCTGCGCGAACATCTCCGTTTCGACTTTGTGGACACCGATTGATTTCATTTGTTGTTCTCTTTTCAACTGAACATCAGCAAGTCGCCAGAAAAGTCTTGTTGTTCTTTTCTCCGGCGCGTCAAAAGTTTTGCATCGCCATCATTCCTTGGTACATCTCTCTTCGTCGTAGAACTTTGAGCCTAAATCAATAATTCCAACTATTAATGGGTATTACAACAGTATCATAAATGCACGAGTACGATCTAAGCGATTAAGGAAGACTAACTTGCTGCAACCCTTAGTGTCAACAGACACGAAGTAGGATTATGAGCAAAGATCCAAATAGCGTTGAGTTCTCCTTAAGCTAGGTCCTTTTGAAGGAATTACCTTAGTCCTGCTCCCGCATTAATAAGTCTAGTCCTTCAAAACGATCGTATATCATCATCGCGTAAAACAAGTTTTGTTTGCTGATTGATAATAAGTTAGATGTATAATGTAATCTGTTTAATTCCGCTGACGAAAAACTATAACCCGGGCGAAAATTTTACGTTACCGATCCACCGTCGGGGCCACTGTCTCTGTTATCAGGTTTAATTCCGCGAGCTCGAAAAGAAACGGCGTGGGAAATGGCTTAAAAGTTCATTCTCGCCGAAATGGAAGTGTCCTTTTGCGAAATGTCTTTGTTGATAGTCAGCAAAGCCTATGAGTGTAATAAAAAAAAAGGAAGAAGGATCGTGTGTGCAAAGCACGGGGACGCGCACTCAATCACACCAAGTGCCCGGTCGAAACAATGCGAAACAAACGAGCTACCAAATCGGATATTAGTTTTTCGATCCTTCCTCCTCGGCGCCCGCTCTTCATCTTCGTTTTCATATTTTTCTCAGTCACATTTCCCTCGTAAGCATTTATCACCAGGATTCGAGCCGAGGAACGAAATGGAAGTGGGTATATACACTTTGATTCACCGAACTTGATGCAAAAAGACTTTTCGCAATCGCCAGTCCACTTTTTCGGGGCCGCCGCTGTGCCTTTCCATCCGCAGTAGCCATAATTTAGCCGCCTGAAATATCATCCTGCCTACTCTTGTTACCGCGGCAGCAATACACATCCCTGTTGCTGCTCCGAGCGGAAAACTCTTTGCACTCGGTTTGCATGCACTTTAGCTTATTAAGAGCTGCTGATCCCGCCGTGCCCATCCCCCTCTTCCTTTTCGCTCGGTGTCCGCGTTTTCGCATCCGTCTCTTTCTAAGCTTCTTATTGTCTCTTTCCATCTCAAGGGAGTTTCACACTGTCCCGCAACCGCCGTACATCACCACTTTCGCTGCTTCGGGAAATGAGTTATACCCTATGCTTTCCTGTTCGGAGCCCTCTTCTATTTGGACGGGATATTTGAACGATCCTGGAATGCTTATTATCGCTTCGCACCGACGATACCCGTTTGGCGAAAACACCGTTTTAATCTGCGAAAACGATATCATCTGAAACAAAATATTGTTTTTTTTTTCGCCCAAAAAAAAAAAAAAAAAGAAAAAGAAATTAAGAAAAACAATTGACTGGGTGAAAAGTTTCAAAGTTTGTTATTGGGTTGAATATATTTGTCAATTAAAGTTCCGTGCAGAAATAAAAAGGTGGGTTCCAACTTCTTCGTCACCGCGATGAAGCAAGGCAGTCAACACCCTCTGACACTAACTGAGAAGTTGGTTTACCGCCTCCTAGTGGGTGGATAGCGGGTACCGTTAAAGGGCGTCTTAATTACCCACGGTAATGAACACCTTGTCGTAAAAACTTGCGCTGCTTTAATTATTTCTACCCCAGCGTCTTAGCTGTTCGCCCGCTATTGCTCTTCGAGTTCGGTCCCCGCTTCTTGGTTTGCCCTTGCTCGCTAACATAACGAGGTACAATAGATACGAGACTTCCTTTGCCTTGTAATATTTCGTTTCAATTAAGTTCATCACTAATTTCACTCAACGGTGTGACAATCCGTCAAACTTTCAATCCTCAGATGAATTCCCAGCTAGACGTGTGTGCGCTGCAGTGTAAAATCTTTTGCGGGGTTGCATGACATGCAATTTAAAAATCGTCCTTGATCAGTATGATATACGAACAAACTCGGGCTTTTAATAAGACAGCGCGTGTTGGTTCTTATTTAAATAACTGAAATAGTTTGGGGGGACTAGACGGGCGTTTTGGTTTTAATAAAAAAACGACTATAAATATAAAGTCATGGAAAGAAAGAAGCGGGCTTGTCTCTGCGTCCGTCGAATTCAATTACCGGGAGGTAATACTTTTTCGAATCGCTTGCAAACACAACAGGCGGTGTTGTTTCGCCCGGTTGCCAACACTCCTATAAATTCGCAGGAATTAAACGAAAGAATGTGGTCTGCGCCGATGTACGACCGGCTGGGTGGCTCGCAGAGTCGAGCTGGTCCGCCGCTGCGCCACCCTTAACCCTGCCTGAATGCGTTAGCTATCTCGCTGCTGTCTCGTTTTGGGGCTTGTTGGATTTTTAATTAAGGGCGCCATGACTCCCGCCAAGAATTCCGAGCATCGCTTCAGGCCGCGGGCCAGCTCAGCTTGTAGACATTCGCATGACTATTTTCTCCCTCGCGTGTATACGTCCTCGACAACAATATCACTTTTGCTAATCGTTATATTTTCTGTCTCCTGACTCTAATTTCATGTCGCGAAATTTCGTTTTTAACGAAATACACACCCCGAAACAAAAATCTTGGCCAGTTTAATTTTGACGAATAAACAACTCGGTTCTCTAATATGAGGAAGGAAATTACCGTCAGCGAAAAATGGCAGAGAGACAAGAGGTCAGAATCAATTTTTAAAAGATGTCGAGCGGATGCTGCCGAGTCAAAAGGGACTTTGTTTGGCGTCTTCGTCTGATGTTTGCCCGAGAGCGGGTCTCGTTTTACACAGCGCACGGCCGTTTCCGGAAAAGGAGGGTAGTTTTGATTTATGGCAACTGGCCGACAGATTTACGAATATCAAATTCGCGTTGAGAGGGCGCGCCGGGTGCGGAGGAGGAAGTTGCCATTGCGCCAAGGGCGTCGGTTTAGTCGTGAATTTCATGTGTATGCTCCACTTTGCAACTTGAGACGCCTTG
Source organism: Trissolcus japonicus (assembly GCA_030522925.1). Taxonomy (NCBI): domain Eukaryota; kingdom Metazoa; phylum Arthropoda; class Insecta; order Hymenoptera; family Scelionidae; genus Trissolcus; species Trissolcus japonicus. Next base: position 363,639 of record JAPYZS010000037.1, read on the forward strand.
AATGACGAAACAGGGTACGGTCTCATAAGTCATATCTATAACTTGTTATTAATTTCAAGGTCGCATTAGTGACTTTTTTCCATAAAAGGTCTACGAGTTTTTTATTTATTTTTTATATGTTTATTTATTTATTAAATAGTCAACTTAGTCAAAATTATTTTCAATTTTGAACATTGTGTACTTATTCATATTTTAATGTTCCAAGTAAAAATGAACATATAAGTTCCGGCTAATTCGAGAGATGGAGTTTTCGTAAGCTGAGCTATTGCAGGATAGTCATGTGTAAACCCTTGTGTAAACCAAGGACCTTCAATGTTCACACAGAAAGCCAAATGTATATTTTTCGAGTGTCGAAATTCTAATGTTTTATAATGTACATTTGCAATTACATCAAAAAGGCATCGGATAAAATGAAATTGAGCGGCAGCAAAAAAAGAGATGCTGTGCTTTTATTTTACGATTCGTCTAACATTTGCCATTGCTGATAAGTTTTGAAAAGTTCCAGAAATGCCCGTCCTCGATTTGCATCTCTTTTCTCGGACCGTCTCTCGCTTGCATTCGTGTTGGTTCTTTCCGGCAAGTTCGCGAGCAAAGAGAGATCTATGCGAGGGCAATGTGTTTCCGCGTGGTGGTGTGCGCGAGATAGGGATGCAAGCTCGTATTCAAATGTTGATGAAATTGACCAGACACGCTTTGATCTGGTCTCTTCAAATATTCGCGGAGAGATTGAAGTGAACATCTGAGAGGAGAGCCGAAAAGTCATTCGTCTTGAAGCGAAAAACAGAAGGCTTGTTCTTCTCTGAACGTTTCAATTAAAAATTGGCGGACGATGGCTGAATTTAAGTTTCGAGATTTGAGGTGCGCACGCGCGGATACTTTCGGTAATGAATTGATAAACAACTTTACGCATTTTGAGTTGTATTCCTGTGTATCTCAAAGCATTACGGAAACACATTTAGGTTACGCTAAGAGCGAGAGCAGCGAAATGCCGAAGGGTAACGGCCACCCTTCCACCATGGATTTAATATTTAAAAGCGCATCTGAAATATGCCGATTGAGAAACATAAATATGAGGGGATTCGCCTCAGGACCTTCTCTCTTACTTCCGCAATCTCTATTTCTATCGTCCCCCCTGCCCTGTATACTTTCCGAAAATATACCGAATTATTTATTCGTTTCCTTTGACTAGCTGGCACAAAATCATATTTGCATTGCAAAATCCATTACTTTACTATTTGACTTCGTTTTTATACATAAACAATTTCGCTACCGAACATGTGTTTGAGTTTGAAAAATCATTATCCATGTTGCATCTCGCATGTCACAGTTTTAGTTTCATTCGTGTGATTCAGTTTCGAGCAATTCAATTTAATTGCAGAATAGTGATTTTGAAATAAACCGTCGGACGAATTAATCGAAGTTAAAAGAAAAGTCTAGTTTGAGCTTCGGGTTACAAATTAGGTTTTCTCGCCGAATTCACAATGTATACCGGGGATAAAAAGTGAAATATCTAAGAACGCGAGCGAGGAGGGATGTGATAGAGCGTATTACGATCAAAGCTCGAGTTTAATTAGATAGATTATAAGGAAAGAGATAAAAATTATTAAAATTATTGCCTTAATGGAAGGAAGCATCGCGCTAAGGGAGAAGCGTAATTAAACGCTGGGGCGTAGCTCCCCCCCCCCCCCCCCCCCCCACCGGGGCTCAATGAGAAAACACTTTTTTGGAATGCACATCCAATGCACCCGCCGTCATAAATGACGATGACAGATGAAGGTCCGACTTTTCAAAGGCTTTTGGCATTGTTGAAAAAAAATTATATAAAACGTAATGTTTTTTTGATAAAAAGCAAGTGTCTCAGTTAAAAAACCATCATAACCAGTGTTAATTGTTATTTAATGAAAATAGAAGTTCGCAAAATTTTGAAACTATATTGCTTAAGCCTAACAGTTTGCAATCTGTTTTTATGATTGTATGAAAGAATTTGGAAAATAAAAAAAAAGAGATTGATCAACTTTTTAACAATAATACATTAGAATATATAACAATTTATATGAAGCACAACAGCAAAAATCACTGACATCAAATTTGACAAAACTAGGCCGAATTGTTGTTATGTTGTAATTGATTATTGAATTATGCGTATGTTAGTTATGATTGACAGGTAATGGTTAGTGTGTGTTGACTTTTAAGCAAAGACGACCACACGACAGCCAATGGTATGTCGATAAGAGGGCTGACTCCCTCCCTCGAAGCACGGTGGCAGATCAGCCCGCAAACCGCAAGGTGCCACCACACCCCCAAAAACCAACCTAGCACCCCCGCGGCCAATGATCGCGCCTAGCCGCTTCAGACCACAAACCAACCGCAAGACGATGCGCAGAACAAACCTAACTGCCTTGCGCCATACGCACTTAACCGCAAAACAAAATGGTGACGCGTTCTGATGTATAACTTCACGATGTGTGATTCCCGATGTCCATTGATTCGCATAATTATCATAAGATTCGATAAGATAATTCGGGTAAATATTTTGACAACTGCAAATTATAATTTGACGTACTCATTTGAGTTTACGTGCTTTAAATTGTATTGACAAGTTGTCTTTTTAATAAAATCCGACTATTGTAATTCTTATTGTAGTTAACCAAATACAATTATCCTGAAAACCAGCAATTTTTTCATAAAATTTACAGAATTGGTTTTTATAATTTTGATCAAAGTGTAATGAAAATTATGTAATTACCCAAATTGCGTGAATATTTGTATTAACTTTAAGCAAATTATGGTTAAAGAATTGTATAAATTTTTTATGTTTCATAATATTATTGAATAAAATATTGAAACGAATTTATCTCTGATTATCTTTCTGATTACCTATACCCGAAGAACATGTGAGTAAAAAATTGTTAGTTCATTGAAAGTAAAACAGAAAATATTCAACTGACATGATTTAATCAATGCAAATGACTGAAATGTGATTAACTATATTTAAAGGTGATTAATCAGGCTGCATGAGTTAAAAGTTCTTAGTTACTCCACTTTCAAACATTTCTATAAAAACATAAAATCAAACTGGTGTCATCATTGGACAATTTATTAATAAGTTATAAACACATATTTAAAATCTAACTTTGACTAACTGAATCGAAAAAAAGCCGGGCTTGAAAAATCATCTCAGGTTGTATGAGAAGTAAAATTTTAGTCAGACTTGATCCTCCAAGCATAGCGTTGAGTTGAGTGTCGATGACATGCCTGATATGGTGTTGATGGAAGACGGTAGGTGACAAAAAATTGGATGATAGTTCGGGATCTGAGGATCGCGGAACTAAGAAAATACGGCACTGGGGTCTGAGGTACCCCAGCGTGGTCTCTGCGGCGTGGCTGGGTTCCCGCGCTCCCGCGGTGAGTTTGGTGGTGGGAGGTTTTTAAAGGGGGTTGAGGTACTAGTCAGAGGTGAGGAGGAAAGGTGGCAAGAGACAAGAGCAGGGGTGCAAGGATGCAAGGGACGACCATCGGCTGCGAGTGCGCAGGGGGAAAGGGGGGTCGACAGTTGCCTAGCTACCGGCGAGACCCGGCCAAGATATTCCGAGAACTCTCCTGCTCTGAGGCTTGTTTTGGCTTACATATTCCATCGCCGGTTCGCCGACTTGTCTCACTTTGTTGAACGTAACGGCATTCTTCAAAAAATTGTGTCACTACAACGAATTTAACAGTTTGCTCCACAGGGCACTAACTTTTTCTTTCCCAAACTATACTGTGCACAGTCTCTATGAAAATTCATCTCGACTTTCCTGAGCGACTCCTTGGATTTATTTTTCTATTTCATCTGATTCGATTATTTCTCGGCTGACTTATATCCCAACCTTGTTCTATAAATACGCTGACATCTTTTAAGTAATTTTATGCTTGATCAATTTTATCAATTTTTCATCTTTCAGAGATTGGAATTAAGTTGGATCTAATTGCTCGCAAACTTGTTATATGATATTGTTTGTTACCCATCCAATGGCTAATGATGTAATACAAATCATATGTTAAAATTTGTTTACAAAATAGTTCTCAACAAACTTCATGTTCATGAAATGAATACTAACCCCGCACTTTTGGATGCCAAGAAAGTTTTAACAAAATAATTTGTATAATTTTATAAGATTCCTCAAAACATTTTATTCCATGAAATGCACTGAATAAAAATTTTTTTTATTTTATTTATTTATTTTTTTTTCATTTTTACCTTAATAAGACAAGTGTCGCCCTCGGGCGGATAAGTATTCAAAGATCTTTAAGAAATACACTTCTTACTCTCTTTCACGCACCCTTCTTCTGAACTAAGAAAGTCTCCCTCGTGGTAAAGTCACTCGCAGAAAAGTCAAAGTCGGTAAAAGAAAAAACAGACAATTTCTGTCGGATGAGTTTGTAAATATTGTTTTTAATTTTTTTTTAATTTTTCCTTGATTTAATAGCCTCATGAATAATTAGAAAAGAAACAAAATTATCCATTCAATATTTTAGCAACAAACTAAAATTTTACGATATATGTTATCCATAATATTTCTTGCAAATTAATCAATTTTTGTTATATAATCTCAGCAAGAAGATAAATAAATAAAATAACATATTAAAATTAAGTTTATTTTACTTTACATTACTTTTAATAAAATAACTGAGCTCAAAAAAATGTTTGAAAAAGTCGTGAACATGTGAAAAAAAAAGTTTTCAAATGCAATATAACATTTTTAGTTTCAATTAAAAAATTGTATCATTTGATAATGCATGATTGAATGATAATATTTTTTTTCAGTGACTCCTAATCGGAGTTGGATAAATGTCGGTAAGAAAGGAAAAGAACTCCTTAAAGAACGTCTTAAAGAAAGTGGTGCCGCTGGCATCGCGAAGACGGTAAGTAAAGATTTAAGAAGAATCTTAGTTCCAACGTCTTATATCCGACAAAGGTGGCGTTGACATCACGACTAATTTCTTTGATAACTGGTCGTTTGAATTATCAAAAAAAAATGTCACTTTTCATAATTAATAATTTAAAAAATTCTCTAAGCTGAGAGAACGACTTGCAAAAAAACTTTAACAAATAAAATATTTTTCAGAAAATTAAACAAAAATGCAAAAACAGAACCTCTCCCTCTTCCCTTACAATAAAATTTCGTATATTTTTGCCCCTATTATGATAAAACTTCACATTTTGAATTGGGCAAAATGATGCACGATTATTAAGGTCATGTTTCAAATATGGCTCATAAATTATTTTGCCTGGTTCTGAGCGTACGGTTTGATATATTGCCGGGAAATATTTCTATTACTTCAAACCTTATGAATTGTGCATATTCATTGAAAAGGATGAACAAAAGGGTGGCTCCACACGGTCTGTTAATTTAATCTAAGCAAACATTATATAGATGGGATGAGAATGTGTTGCGCATCGGGTAGATTTGGAAGGAAGAGGCATTATGCGAGGAAACAGACGGAGAGAGAGAAGGCGGGATTTCTCAACAGAGTAGGTGGGATGCTCTTTAAGGAGGTTAGGCCATGCTCGGAGTGTAGATCTAGATACATACGTAAGTACAAGAGTATTCAAGGCAGCGAGTCGAGGAGCGATGTTTAGCATGTAGATGAAGATCTTGGTAATCAAGGGCCGTAGCCCCCCGGGCACACTTTGTCAAGCTGCACTTATTTCCCTCCTGCTGTCATGCATTTTATGCAAAACCTTATCGAGTACGTTTTCATTCGTACGCCTTTTTTTTATTTTAATTCACGTTTTCTTAAGAAAGTTTCCTGGAGTTGTTAAACAAAATAAAAAAATGAATAATTACTTTTAAAATAGAAAAAAAAACAATATTTTTAAACTTGTATATTATTTATTAGTAGTTAAATGACTCAAGCTTAAAATCAAACTAATTTAAAAGATATAAAAACACTTATACTGCATTAACAAATTGAAAGCAGGCCTTTGAATGTAACAACTTGTAACATATTTTATATATGGCATGCAAATAATCGCTTGTAAGCGCGTAAATTGAAAACTCGTTGCGTTGTGATAATGACGGTGAAATGCTTTTGACTTGTGATTTCGTGGCACATAAACAGTGGTAGCATTAGCACGGCGAGCTGTTATAAATTGAAATGAGAAACGCGAAGGCAAAAGCATTCCTATTTAGGGCTGATTTCGCTTTTGATCGAGCGACGTATATGCGCGCGATTCATTCTAACATTGCCATCAGATAATAACAGAGATAATGGCTCTTTAGATAATCCTCCGTGTCCTTTCCATATATACTTTGATTCCAAATGATCGGTTCCTGTCGTTCGAAAATTCACCCCTTAATCGACGTTGCGCAAAAAGTAATTTCCCTGTGACCGGGACAAAGGGCAATTTTGCATGGGGTCACTGTCGATAGCCATGCCCAAGTGGAAGTGACCGGTGCACATAACGAGTACCGTCCCCGCTACCCCCCTCCCCTTTGTCATCGTCACCCTTGCATGTATTTTCGTCTCTTTCCTGCCTTTTTGCCGTCAACCCCGTTACGGAAAACACCATGTGTGTTCTATGCGAAAAAATGAAAGCCATCGGCTTACGTATGTGCGAAAGCACCCGACCGGATCATCTCTGTGATTATCAATATGTGGGGCTCTGGGACATTTTTTTGTTAACTTTTTTACCTCATCTCTGTTTCTCTCCTTTTGATAAACTTTTCACATTGACCTTGGTTTTTGTAACTCTTTTTTCTCGTTCACTTTTTTCCGTTTACACAATTCAACGATTCCGTTAGAAATTATGTAGAACAAGCCATGTAAAAAAAATATATTTTTATTTAAGATATCATTTATTTATTAGTTAAAAATTATTTTTAGTCTGAAACTTATTTATGAAAATATAAAAAAAATATATATTTTTTGGGGGAAGAAAAAAGAAGTAGCTGATAATGATGGTAACAAATGTTGCAGCCGGTATAATTATATGCAGTATCGAATGTTGGAGAATGTAGAAGCGAAAATTTAGGCAAAATCTGGGTGTCACGCGGACAGGAGCAGGACGATAAATCGGTATGGCCAACTGCTCGAGCCAACGAGCCGTGTCCAGTTTGGCGTGGCGCTCGTCTACAGCCCCGCGCGTGTCCCTGTCCCCCGCACTTGCAGCAGCAGCTCGTCGGACAACGCTGTGCTCGCTACACACTATTCTCTATACTCCATTATCTGTATTCTATTCCACTCTACTCCATTATGCAGGCACCGCGTATAAACGCCTACTCCTACCTATCGACTCTCGGGCGCTAGGTCGTGTGTCCATCAGGACACTCGCGCCTTCCCCACCAACCCATATGAGATAAACGCTCGCGGTATTGTTTGCCGATAGATAAAAAAAAACAACCCGGTTTTGTTCAACCCAAACAGCTATATTTGAAGTCCATTAGAGTGCCCTTTATTGCTTGGCCTCGTTATGACGCTTTGCACTTTTTCGTTGGCAAAAATATATTGTGATACCACGGATCAGTAACATTTACGCATGTTTACAAGTATAAGTGAACGTTTTTTTATTTTTTATTTATTTCATTTATTTATTTTGTTTTTTTATAATTCTCGAAATTGCTTTTGCAGAGTAAAAATGAACAAGTACTCTTTTATCACGATGGTTCAAAGGTAGATTGTTAATACAATAACGTGTTGAATTGCATCAAGAGATGGAACCAGAAAAAAATAGATAAAAAAGTTTATTTTGAAATTACTACAAATTGACGTGAAGAAGAGGATGTTATAAAACGTTGTACACGGTGATGAATCCTTGTTCTCGCAATAACACGCCGGTGGTATTATTGCGAGCATCACGAGCACTTCTCCGATGGACCGAGGATGTGTTTTTATTGTTCTCTGTTTTCCGCTCATCCATATTTCCCTGCTCGACTCGAAGGTTATCTGGCGGACAACATGAAACTCTGGGCGTAGATTTAATTAAATCTTTCGCAAATTTGCATGCACCAACACTACACACAATCCTTTGGGGCCCTCAATGGCGTAATCTCGGTTGCGGATTTATCTTGTCTCGACATTTTGCGCACGCTTACCTTGCTCATATTATATGTCCTTCCAATATTTGCTACTGTCGTGCACTTTTCGTTCTGTATTAATAATCAAAAAACAGAAACAAAAAACATTTCAACAAAGTTTCCAAATCTAAGCATAATGTTTGCAAAATCATAGTTTATAAAAGTCAGATATTTCTATGATCAAATATTTCAAAAATGTAAAATATGAGAAAGTGGTGTGAAATTTAAGAAACTTGCATATATTTTGAAATACACTTTTATTCAATTTCAGTTAAAAACTACATTAACAATATATCGGTAGATATGTAGATTGGAAATAATAAAAGTTGAATGTGATTATTTACGGCCGGAAATGAAGCTTGGGCAAGGTTGATACCGATGACCTGGTGTCAGTTCACCTTTTTATACTCGTCACAAAATTTTGACGACAATTCGTTGTCGGATCAATATACGTGTTCCAGAATTGCACGAGAATTTTGATAATTTTATATTTTATCCACTTGTCACTGAGCTAAACTACGAAACGTTTTTTTTTTTACTTTTTTTGGTTCATTGTCGAAACGTTGTTATTCACACGCGATGCCAAAAGCGACGAAAAAATTTTTCGTTTTTGTTTTCAGATTCAAAGAATATTCGAGTTTGACGGTATTCTTACAGTCGCTGTAACTACACAATTAACCAAAACCTTGTATTGCACGATGTAAAAAATGGAAAACTTGGTTTACAGTCGAATAGGAGAGTCTCCCAACTGATGCAGTTTAGTTATCATTGCACGAACCCGCAGTAGCAACGCATATTATATGCAATATTTATATATACTATGAAACATAATTAAAGAAATAATTTTTCTTTTGACTTAGGTGCGGTTAGTTGTTCGGTGAGACGAGACGATCTAATGGCTATTTACAATTATTTACAATAATGATCACCATTTGTTTTTTTCAATCTAAGAGATCTTTGGCTCGATGACTATACTTGGTATAAGCTCTAGAAAAAAAAAAAAAAAAAAAAAAACAAATAAATTAACAAAAAAAAAAAAGAAAGTGTTACCTTAAAGATCTACCTACCTACTATCAGCATAATGTCGACCCTATGTTCGCCTCGCCGAACTTCCGTCTCACTCATGTCGCCTTATTTTCGTATTTTTTTTGTTTTCTTGCTCCCAGCATTAACAGACATAGAAACGAACAAAAATAACAAACTCAGATTCTGAAACAACGAAATCACACCACTCGGTAGCATTCGTTCACTGTTCTCGCAAGGTCGACTGGTTGGCGTGACAAAATACGCGACCGAGTTCGAATCCATCATTCACATCACTTGCTTGAAATCGGCCGAACGCAGGTAATGCCCATAATTTTTTTCATCCTCAACGACACACACACTTTTTGGCTCCGAAACAAAACCGTCGGGGGTTTGCGAGAACGAAGACAAGTCACGATTGGCAGTATTCCTGAATACTCTGAGCACTTAGTAGGGTCGCCAAACGTTGTTGTCCGGTCGCACTTCTTCTTGCCTCACGCTGCAGTTGTCGGTCACGGCCCGCTGCTCGGCGCTCTCGGAATTGTGAAACTGATTGCTGTGCAGCTGCGAGTACAAGATGCTCGGGAGGACGCCGGTTGTTGGCAGATAGTTGCCGTAGTTCTGACCAAAGCCCTGCTCCTCGTGGACTGGACTCTCCGTGGTGCTCGAGTCGGTGGACAACGAACGAGGTGACACGTAGTCCTGGTACCTCTGGCTCGTTGAACTTGACATCAAACTGCTCAAGGGATCCAGAGGGTCGGCCTGTCCTGGCGTCGTCGTGTCAGGAACAACTGTTTATAAAGTAAAACAAAAACATTAAAACAACAAAAATAAGTAAAATTAAAAAACTTACTATAATTAGACCAAAAATTAATTGGTAATTTTGACAAATAACTATTGATATTTTTAAATTATCCCCAACTGTCCCTAATTTTATTTGGGGCAGATGAGAGTTATGTTTTTTTTTTTTAGTTTTCAGTTTAGTTAGTGAGAACTTACGAGAAGAAACGGTAGAAAAAGCATCCTGTTGAGCAGCGGATGCAGCATTTGCAGAGGCGACTACTGCAGGTCCTGCCGTGGAATCCGGGGATGCTAAAGTGCTCATCGATGCGGTTCCCGCAAAGGAAGCCAGCGTGGACGTGGGCGGTGGTGGCGGTGGAAAAGGTGGTTGGGCCGCGCACGACGTCAAAGGTCCCGGCAGGTACCCGGCGTACCCTGCCGTGCTCCCGTAACCCCAAGAATTGCTTGCCGTCAAGCCAAATTGCGACATGTCTGAGGCAATGAAAAAGAGAAGAAAAGGGTAACCGGGTTGAATTCATAAAACGAGAGCGGCTCAAAGCTCTCGCTGCGAAATTAAAGCCACGGCTAATTGCGATACAGCTAATTCGATGCAGCGAGTATATCATTAAATATTGGTTTTCAGCTGCGGCCGAAACGAACGAGACTTTGGTACGTGTGTGAGTGTTTTTATTCTTTCTTTTTTTGTATGCATTTTTCGGTGATATCTACAACCGATAGGCTATCCGCTGTGAATCGAGTAAGGTAAAAAAAAGGATGGGGCGGCGATCAGTCTATACACGAGACGGCAGCAACGAGATCAAAGGGACGGTCATCGTCCCTCGTCGACTATGGCCAACTCAAATAACCGAGTTTGCCTCGTCGAAAGGCACCGGCCGTCGAAGCCAAGCTAACCCCAAATACCGTGCGATCAATCCGTCGATCTGCCACGTACTCGTTTCTACTAAATTCCCTGCCATTCAAATCAGCTACATCATTTTTCGGACCATTCGGATCCATCTCTTTGGATTTCTCTATCTCTTGATTTTCCACCACTGACACAAAATCTCAACTATCTAATGTTCTGTCAAACCTATGGTGCCTGGGTATACGGAAAGCCCTTTTTTTCATATCACACGTGTCAATAAAATTTTACATCAGCTGCATGATAATTAAGCGGTATCAAAAGTTGCGACTCGGCAACAGGAATTTCGACCGGCAAACGACCGGGGGGGTAAAAAAATTATTAATAAGGCAAATATGCGACGTGGCTTAATTCGTTTCATACTTTGTCGAGGAATTTCCCCGGTCTCGTTATCCGTTCTGCATTTACCGCGCAACGTCAGTCTCAGGAAGTTCATTATACCGTCCACACTTTCTGCAAACATCGCTTGGCAAATTCAAATTAGAATTTCAGGGATGAAGACTCTATATTGAATTCAATTGGTCGATCTGGACAGCAATAAATACAACATGTAAACTATCTTTTGTCTCGTCATTAAATGTTCTAAAATCTCGAACTGTATAAAGAATTCGCAAAAAAAATCTCAAAAAAAAGACATGTGAATTTTTAACTATTAAGTTGAATTGATAGAAACTAAAACAAGTGTCCAGCCCAAATTTTTGATGTCGCAATGAAATAAAAATGTGGGAGACGAAATTACAGTTGGATTTTAATATAAATTCAGAGTCGACATTTCACGGCAACGCGATGTTGCAAAAGTCGGTGTACGAGGTGGTGTCTCGACTGCGCGTTGGCGTGGCCACCCCTTTAATATAATATTTAATCTAGCTTTGAACAGTCTTGCGGTTTCCGCTTCTGGAGTGGCGAAACTACTAGCTGTTCTCGAGCCTATCTCTTTGCTGAGCCACTACCCTTCAGCTTTCTAGCAAAAGCTGTACGTATGAAGGAACAGAGTATTTCTCGTTGCGTCGTTGTTTAAAGGCAACTTTATTCGTTTAAACTATGCGACGACAATATTTTTCAATAAAAGTTTCGTCCAAAACACATTGTAATAAACTATTAAAACGACTGGAGCAGTATAAAAGAAAAAAATATCTTGAATTTTATTTGTCCAATAAAGTTGAATCTAGATTTACTTACTTTGACAATTAGCAGGCATGGCGTGTCTGAAGGATGACAGAGGGTCCCTCGTTTGGAGAGGATTGGACAGCGGTTGTAAAGTGTTGGACAGTGGCTGCAGTGGATCCACCAGAGGCGACGCAAAAAAAGGCCCTCCTCTTTGCGACGCGAAGGCAAACGCATGGAACTGTTGTTGTTGCCCTAGAATGGACAACACTGCGATCAACCGTGCGCCTGTTCATTGACACTCAGACAATATAAACTAGTTCTACCCACCTATTTATAAACTAAATTGCAACAATCCTACAATAAATTTTCTATGAATGTGCAAATGTAAATATAAAAATGTTAATTCTAAAAATTGCAAAAGTTGCTGTTTATTGTTCTTCAAAAATTTATCGGTCAAAGTATATCTAGTCCGTTTTGTAAAAGTTTTTTTGACAAGGAATAGTGTTGCAAGAATTATTGTTTCTCATCATATTAAACTTTTTAGTTGTTAAGAAATAAATGAAAAAGTGTAAGGATTTTAAATGACGGGCAGCTCTCGTTAATCAAAATCAAATAATGTGTCGTCTCCGGCATGTGGATTCATTGTGTGTGCCGATCGGGCGTAGCCCATTCAGCAAACTGTGGAGAATTTCAGGTTGTCGAGTACGAATTAGGGCTTCGATTGGATTATCAGCACTCGGCTATGCCTAGTCCGTCGTCTCTGGTGTTTTCAGCGACAGTGTTAGTAGTCAGAGAGTCTAGCTGGGCTCGCGAGTTTCAAAGCCAAGCTCACGCACACACAAGGCGACTCGGCTTGTCTCCGTTCGAACAGAAGCTTCGGTTTTTGGATCGACTCGCCTGTTGGGACGTCTTTAATTGGGTTGCCAACACCGCTGAGGCGAAACAAAACGTGTCGCGCCAACTCGCTCACGTTCACCCTGACACTTTTATTCCCGCCGTACATTTTGCGAACATTTTTAACAAATTTAATGATACTGGTGAATGTTAACATTCATCACGCAAGGATTGTTAAACGCGGGATGAAAATTGTGAAAGACAAAACGTGTTTAATTTGACAGGAATTAGTGTAACGATATGTATCTAATATTTTAATGAAGACGGCTGACTGGTGTGATTGGATCGAACGTGTTTCCCGCATGCACACATGTGTGCGACTTGATAAATTTAATAAATTATGCCGTTCAGCCCCGAATTTATCACGCCACCCCTTTCACTCGACGGATTATAGGACGCTGTACTTTGCTGTATTTCATTAAGCATCCCATTCGGGGACCCCCATTGTTTTTGCGTGTAAAACCATACATTTTTCAAACTCTTGTTTAGATCTGGTTATCAAAATGTACGACACAGGCACTGCATTAAAACGACATTTTAAAAAACCCTTTTTATCCCTCAAAGTACGGAAACGTTTTATCATTTTCAATTTTCTATTAAAATGCTGACATTTTCTCATTTCCCTCTTTTTTTAACACATTGAAATTTATATCTCCATCTCTTTTATTTTAAGGGTGAACTTATGTTACAGAGTAAAAATAAACAAAACGGTCTGTTTGCCTATCATTTAAATGCAAATTTGAAAGAACAGTTGTATTATCAATTTTGTCAAGACAAAGCTGATTGGGATAGTGTAAAATGAGTGTTAAGAATTTGTTCATCACGTTGAGATGTCAGTGTCGTGTAGAGACAGATGAGAACTTTCAGAGCTCTCTTGTTGCCACGAGTAGTATTCTCGTTTCGCAAAACGAAAAGCGAATAAAGAAGGTTTTTCACTGTTAAAGTGGTGGAACAAAATGAGGAGAGCTGTCGTTGCCAGCTGGTTACCCACGAGAAATTCCCTGGCAGCCAAAGAGGGTACCCGATGAAATCGATAAGAACTCATTGGCAGGATCTTTCCTCCTTCGATTGAGATTCCGTGCTCCCTGTATGCTTTGTCCAATTGTCTCGATACTAATTGAACAAAATTTATCAAGACAGAGAAAAAAATTTAATTTCAATTGCCATAACTTAAGGGGGCATTTTTACGCCCCGACTCAAGATATTTGAATTCAGAAAATCGATTTGAGAAATGATAATAAAACGAATAATGAAGCGGTAATTCACGTTATGCAGAACAAACTGATAGGTCCATTAAGTACAATTGTGCAAATTTACCGAGCGAATTTTTGCAGCAAAATTAACGAGCAAAATCCGCATCTGATCGTTCGTAACGTACACCAAGGGTTAGACGAAACCCTTTTCAATCAATTTCCTTAGGCCGGTCGTCTTTCCGCGGCGAGCTTCGTCGGATGGAGGAGTGGATTCAGAGAACTGAATGCGTAATGAATTGCTTGTTTAATTAATTACGACCCTTTCGCAAGAAAACCGAAACCGAGACTGGCAAAGACACATACGCTCTCAAACTATCACTACGTTACTGATTAAATCGTGAAAGCGAACAATGAGAATAGAAAAAGAAAGTTTAAATCATTAAAAAAAACGCCTGATCGAGAGAAAATGAAACAAAAACAAATTGTCCATTTTGTTTAATTCCTTCCGGGTTATTAAACATTTTATGGCTTGTCACTTTTTGTGTGTTATGGTTAAAAAAAACTTGTACGAATCTGTATCTCGGGGACTTTGACTATCAGTTCCGCGAGGGGTGAGATGAAAGAGAATCAGAGTTGTCTTGACAGAACAGAAAGTTTCTTTGATATTGATACCGCCGACTCGTCGAAACCGCTTTCATCGACCCCTCTTTGCTTTAATTCCCAAACACCGACCAGAAATTAAAGTTACAATTCGCATCACCCAGACGAGTAAACATCCTTATATTACAAATTTTAGCATGGCGCAAACAACCGGCCCCCACGTTTCCTGCTGCGAAATCTTCCAAAATTAAAAAGCGATCGGGAACATTTTGACGTTCCAGAAATATAGAATTGAGGACGTCAATCAACTGTACTATTTGCAATTCGGACGATTAAAAATTTATCGCGACTGTCAACGAGTGTAACGTGTGTCTCGGCGCCTCGATGTCACGCGAGAATTCTGACTTTGTAATATTGGCCTCCATATATCGCAAGTTGTTTGGCTGAGGAAAATTGTACATTACGAGTATACACGAATTGTCAGAACGCGGAGAATTACGACCAGTGGGTGGTCGACAGATGCGGCCAAGGCAGCGGATGTGGTCACATTCGCGCTTGGAAAGCTAACTTATGCGTTTCAACTATGAACCAGATCTACGAGCCGAACCGCCGGTTATTTTCGGGATCAACCAAACTGAACCGCTTCATGGAGAAAAAAAAATACCTTCGCTGTTGCCACTGTTGACTTCATCTTCACCGGGCGCAAAGTTTATTTATCATTGGTGATAACAATAAAAATGGAACGAAACCTCGTTCTTGTTTTAGCCGCGGGATGTATCAATAACTGCTTCAAGGATCTTAAGAAAAATTGTAATAAAAATAAAAATTAAAAAGCTCAATACGATGAAATAGAAGAGTAACTTTTTTTTTAATTTTGAGATTTTTAGATTAAGAGGTCATGAAATTATAATCAAATGATAAAAATGGGTATTTTGTTGTAGTCAACAGTACAGCTAAGGTCGGCCTAAAACTCCAGCATACTGAACTAGCAAACCTTAGCTGATCCCCATGCCGCAGCTCTTTATCAATGCTACTGGCTTGCCACGATTATAAATAACGTAGTTTGTGTGAGGGCATACACAAAGCACACGCACGGGTGTCATACGAAATTATACCTCTTACACGTTCTGCTATTATTCATCAAACTTTGTTATATTTTTTTTATGTACAATCTTATAATTATTTAAGGTTGCATTTGTTTTAATTAATACACTGGATATTATATTTTATTACCACTTGCAAAAGTGTATTAAAAATATCAAAATTGTCTTCTTAAGTGAAACTTTTAGAAATGACTTAACAGTTACAAAAACAGGTTGAATTTAAGATCCTTGTTTAGGCAGTATCATAGTTTGCCTGTGAGAGTTATGGTCAGGTTGGTGAATTTACGTCAGAGCTTTGTTGGTGCAAGCGTTTTCGGTTATTGATTAATTCTATATCTATATGTATGTATACCTTGAGACTCATTACAATAAGTCCTCTCGAGGTTAAGATAAAATTAGTCAACGTTCTTGAAAATTGAATCTTGGAAGATTGGTTGGGTATTGGTATCTTAAAAGTAGTATAAGTATAGATTCAATAATGCTTACAGTGATACTCACTGGTCTTGGAGCGGGGCTCGCGCGGCCCATCGACTGTCACCTTTATTGCCTTCGTATAAGTGGCGACTTGCGGAGGTGACGTCGAAACCGTTATTGTCAGGGTGAAACTCTTCCCTGTGAACAAAAAAAATTGCAAACCTCTGTTACTCCGACTAACAGCACACTTTTATGACGTGACTGTTGTAATTGAAATAAATCAAAAACACAATGGCAATTAATCCTTTCACTTTTTTGCCCGCGGTATTTAAAAATCACCGAACAAAAATTCCAATTAGTGGAGAGTACTTTGTACATCGGTGTCATAAATGAGGGAAGTTGACGAAAACCGGTCAAGTGGGGGAGTGCCGCCGCGAAAAAAAAAACAAAAAAGTCGCGTCGTCACGCAAAATGTGTGCGTGGTGAAGGGACACACGCAGAGGTTCACCGCAATTCCAGCTAAAGCTCACTCTGTTATCTCAACTCTTTTCATTTCTCGTTTTGCGCTACGCTTTCCCTCTCTTTCTCTCCGGCTCGCTTTCGAAACGTGTTTCGTGTATATACTCAATCACCTGAAAAACGAAACATTGCAATTCGATCGGACGCTTGTGAATGTATTTTTAAGGGCCAATCAGCGTAATACGGCAAATATATTGCCCGGATGATCAGTGTAAATCAAATCCTAACAAGTTAAACATTAACTTACAGAGTTTCGAGCCCAAAGAAAAGTGACATCTCGTCTTTTGTGATAAATTTGTGATAAAAATTAATAATTATTTAATAGATTCAAAACCAAATTAATTGTCTAACTTTTAACAAATTACTTGAGTCTGACCTAGTTCGTTTTTTCAATTGGTATTTTCTTCCAACTGTTGTAAAAAATAATTTTAAATTATTGTAGATAATGGATCCGTTCCAGACCCGGAGAACATCTTGAAATATGGTTAACTAAAATTTGGAAGGTTAATCATGATTAATTTGTTAATTACAACTGACATATTTCGCTTTAAGCTTGCAGAATCTCAGGAGCATCAACGTCGTGAGACCACCGATGTACCATGGCATAACAATTTAATTGCGAAGAAATAGTTGAGAACATTCGTCAAATTCCCTCCTCTGTCTCAGGAGGCAGCCGTCGCTGAAACTTGGAAAAGTATTTAATTTGGCGACGTCAGTGTTGTCTCCAAAGTATCAGGAATAATAACAGCTGGTGTCGATCGTGGCCACACGGCGGTTCGCCACACGAAATTCTCATTTCCGCAAACTTCCTTCCAGTGGATCGAACGCACGAGTCACGCCATTCGCTCGACCCCGCCGTTTCGAAACGTCTCAGGTGATATTTAAGACAATAATGAAAGCCGCACACGAAGACCGCGTGAACTCCGTGCCAGTCACTGGCTCGTCAAACGAATCCACCCTCTCAGCTTCAACCTGAATCTATTCAAGATTCGATCCGACTAACACCGTGTTTATTTTTTTTTCACTTTACAGCTTGGGATTTATGACCGCAAGGTTAACTTATGCTAACGAGGGATCGATCGGCATGAACAATCCGAACGTGCGAAATGGATTCAGAGGAGCGATAAATCCTCTCTGATGGACGATAAGCGTTAATTTTGTTGAGTTACTTATGCGAGGAGTAATTCCTGAAGTGCTTTCCAAAACTTTCAAAATTTTCCAAGCATGAATTTTCAGTTTTTTTTTCTTATTGCCTTTTAAATATTGCAGAAAAATCTAATTTTTTTATGTTTCTTATAGATGAGCCAAGAGATTCAAAAACTTATGTTTCTCAAATAGAGATAATGGTTCCTGTGATATTAGGTCAAAATTTATTTAAATTTGAATTTCAGTTGGATAGAAAATCCGGCCTAACAATCGTGTTGATATGTTTCGTTCAAGCCAATCAAATGGAATAGTATAATAATTTTGTATCTAATATTGAACCAATCGTATTGTCCGAGTGTATATTTCAATCAGAATTAGAGAGATATACCGGCTGTTATAATCAATAGACTTAATCGACGTTTCGAACCAATCAGTGTCTCTCTTCCGTGCATGTGAAAAAGGATTTGCGACTAATGCAAATTGAATGATTCTATTCAAAACGTATATCGCCGGCCAGCAGGAATAAAAAAAAGGTTAATGATTAGTGTGCCGCCTAGATGATGATGTTACGCTCGTTAGCATACACGAATTATATGTATATCTACATCATGCGATGCGCGTGGCTAATTGATCAATTTCAATTCTCGCTGCCGAACGAATCGCAAATGTGCGACTCCACAGTCTGACAACGAATTGATTATATGGCAGCGCTGTCGTTTGCGAACGTACACCTCTCGCCATTAGATTTTTCTTCGGTATAATTTGAAATTGAATTTAATGAGCCCCGGGGAATCGGCATGGCCGCCCTCCCGTCCATTTCATCGTCCGCGATAAACTAAACGCTCTGATAGATTGTGCCGCACACTGAATGTGACTTGTCGCGTGCAACAACCCTGGCCATTAACGATCCTTGCGAGTGAAAAAAAAGGAACGACAAGCTCTCAGAAAGCGACAGCTGCCGCTCGGATTTTGGCCGGAATCTCGCTGATTGTACCGGTGGCACCTGTTTTCTCATTCCATTTTATGTTAATTCGAGGGGGGTTAAAAAAGGTCGAATGTCAAAGGCACCGTGAGCATTTCAATGATCTATCTCGTTAAAGAGCTTAGGGCTGGAGGGATGTAGAAACGATCCAATCCCTTCGAGAGTTGGTTGTTGCACGCCACTGAGGCCGACATTGTAGACGAACGTGAGGGAGCAATTCGAGCTTATCATCGATATTACAAAGTTTCACGTTTACAGCCAAACGAACGATACGCTCTTTGATTGAGGGATATCAACGGATGATACACATTATTATGTTCTCGAGTGCGCGCATTCTTTTTATTTATTCACGATGATTAGGGTCCTGATAAGATTTTCAGGAATAATCAAACACCCTGGAGACATTCTGCATCGCTTATCCGAGCTTATGTTAATGCCAGTCCCGAAGAAAATCGCAAGACAGATGAGCGAAGTGAAGAATTTTAACGAGTTCGTCATCGTTTTAATCAGAAGAGTGTTAAAAATTTGCAAATCATTGAAGCCAAGTGGAAGGAAGTTTGCAATTTGGGAATAGTTGTGAGAAAAACTTGATAACGACCAGGGAAGTTTCGAAGTCAAAAATGATAAATTTGTATTGAACAGATTCTAGTTGGTTTCTGCAAACATGAAATGGAAACCAAACCGAAGACTCATATAATAAGATGAGACCTAACGAGAATTAAGTACAGAGTTGAGAAAATAAATGGGTTTGAAAAGTCTGTGATCATGCGAACGATCTGGTGTACGTCTTGATTCCCAGGAACTAAACTAGTTAGCACCCCCTGGCTTCCACGAAGCACCTCGAAGAAAATTTAATTAAAGTTAATCGACGGTGAAATATATTCGGCTAATCAGAATGAAGTTCACGGGATGATTTTAAATGATCCGACATGCTCGGCTAAATAGATGCTCTCGCGTGTACAGATGAGCGCGATTCAAAATTACTGTACATTTTGCGGAGGAGCGGCGCACAAAGTAATGAGCGCGACGCTGAAATTCTCGGGCTAATAACGTTGATTAAAAGCCCGAGTTGAGACCTCAATTTATATCATCGTTTTAAGTGGAAAGCTAAAGCTTACCCTTTATTCGGCGAAACCGAATCAAAGCCATTACCCGTCCCTTCGTCTTCGGGACTTTTACGTCGTGGGAAAAGTGACTGGCGAAGGAAAAATTGAGGGTAAGGACCGCCGCGACCTGACCTACCCTTACTAGCGAGTCAACATTCTTAAGACGGCGTGTGCTTTCGACTCCCCTCCCGTTGAGACAGAAAGTTGAGCGACTTTTGTGAATGAACCTCTGCGCCTATTACGACCCTGTGGTTTAGGGGACGAACCCGTCTCAATCTCGCGATATAAAACGATCGCAATATTTTCGAGCCTTCGACTGCTGCTTACCTCGACCGCTCCTGCCGACAAACCTCAAGTCATTAAATTTGGCTACTTGATTCTTCATCAGGGCTGTTGAGTTTCGCAACTCCGCGCATGAATTTTCGTCGTTGCCCGCTCGCACTGTCACTAGAGTCCCGTCACCGACGTCACCCAGAGCCACCACTTTGAACGGAGCGGGTAAGGTTTTGTTGGACCTCCAGTGCGCTGGCAATACTGTACAAACCAGGTGTGGAGATCCTGCAAAAGAAAATATATCACCAACATCAAAATTGCGACAGAACAAATCTTGTCATGCTGCACCAACGGTTATGAAAACAAACTGATCACTCGTTGTAACTAATTATTCATAATTTTGATAATTACACCTACGATTACATAATCAATTTAATGACAATATCTTAATCATCGATTGAATTATTCAAAACCTAATTATATATTGTTTGCCATGATTGGGCACTGCATTTGATTTTCTATAATATGCATGATTCGTTGTTATGATTAATTATATTGTTGACCACAATTATACCTGTGTGGATCATTGGACTTTCAATAATTAGCACGAATCGTTGGCATTGATTTTATAACAAAACTTGAGTTGTGGAAACAAACAAAATGAGGGGTTAGGTTGAATTAAGTTTCAAGTTCTATAATCAAGTATTTTAAAAAAATGGAACAATTTCAGATATAGTAATTTCACTATGAGATATTGTATGAATCGAAAATAGAAGTTCAATCATCCTTTCTCTTTCTTTTCAAAAATAAACAATCAAATTCATGTAAAAGTCTAATTTTTACAAAAATAATTCACAATATTTATAATATTGCAGTATTAGAGAACAAGATAGGTTTTTTCTGTTGTCCAAATACACATTTATATATTTTTATAGATCTATTCAAACCTTCAAATTTCAAATATGACATAGACACAGTGATTTGTTTTATCATTTTACATTATAAATCTAAGTATTCCAACCTAAAATGTCAAGACAAAATTAAAATGTTGAACCCATAGGTACACAAAAAAATCAGAACTTTCAATGTTGGTTTTTATACAAAATTGCTTTCAACAAGTTCCCAAATTTGTACACCCGAATGATTTCAAATTTTTCAACCGTTTTATCATGGATCAGAAAATCTTTAACCTTTCCTTAATCAAATAAAAGTTAATAACAAGATTAAAATTGTTGACTCACCGGTCCTAACTAATTCGCCGGGATGCTCGCTGACGAAATCGCCAAGAGTCCTTTCCGCGAGGATATCACTAGTCATTTTGGTATAAGCATCTGCAAGTGGCGATACGCCAGATTCAGGCGACGCCGCAGCGCCAGGCGCCGAGGCTCCTGTCAACTGCATCCTGTTGGCTCCGGTGGAATCGTTCGCACTGTCCGTCGCGTGAGCGCTACTCGTAAGATCACTCGTTGAGTCGGCACTACCTGCCCTCAACGTGTCAGCACTGCCATTTCCGGTCACCGTGCTAGCACCGACGCCTACGTTGTTGCAACGACCGAATATATCCATAGGCAGTCACAACACTGGGTGAAACATCCTTCCACCCGACTGTCCACACGCCTCCAAACATCAGCACAATTGCACCTTCATTGATCAGAGCCAAAGTTGTCAAATTTTTAAAACCGTTCCTTCCAGTTTCCCTGCTCTTTTACTTCCTACGTTCTTCCTGGGCGTGGGTGGAACTCTTCGTGATCCTCCATTGTTCCCGTCGATGACTATACTCCAACGGACAACGTAGCCTAAAAAAGTTGGAAAAAAATATTGAATGTTCATGTTTTTAAATTTTAACCTAAAGTATTGTAATAGTTCAATCAATTCGCGCCTATTCAACATGATCAGTTAAGCTTGTAAATCAGATTTCTTAAAATTATATACCCTTCGCACAACCCTTGCCGTCGGGCGTACCCAAAGACCTTTTCACCCCTAATACGCTCTCATACAAGGACTCCCGTAAACCTTTATCTCGCGATTGCAACCCTTTAGCGGATTCACTCACCCGTACGACCATACCGAACAAGATAATTCGGCAGCCTACGAAAAATGTCAAAACAACGATAAAAAGAGCATCGCCCAAGAGATTAATTCATTCATAAAAGGTTTCATATCGTACGAGAACTTTTTGTAAATGTTTAAATGTTATTAAAAAAGGTACATCAGCCCGACCATGAGTGACAACAATTTTTGTTTCCCCACAAAGCGTTTCGGCGCCGCAAGATAAATTCGTTCCAATCCAGACGTATTACACTTTTCTGTCCCTTTTTATTTGCGTTCTCTTGGTCTTTTAAGCAGTGACGTCACCGTTCATTCAGTAATTTTTGCGCACGTCACCAGCGTGACACGCTGCATCCAACACCGTCCCTTAGGAACGGTGGGGTCGACCCGTCCGCGCAGTGGGAGGAAAAAATAGGGGAAAAAGTACACAGGGTTGCAGAAACGACCCCCTCTACGCACGATCGCCGCGTGTCAAACTGCACGTGGTTCGTTCGCCCACGTTGCTGTATTTTTTTTTCGTCATACAGTTTGGAGTACTATTTTTCATCAATGAAACAGACAGATGGGTTTCATTTTTTTAGAAGCGATGTACATTTACAAATCTACTTTTTTCAAATTGTACGTCACTGCAATCATTGGTGACATACATTTTCTTGTGTCAAAGTTTAGTTCTAGTTTAGTCTAAAGTCAGGGTAAGGATTGATATTTCAATTACTGAAATGTTGTGAAATTTGAAGAACTTGGCTGAGAGAAATAATTGAACAATTTTAAATTGTGTACTTGTTTTTTTTTGATAACAGAGTGGGGACATTTAGTATAGGAGAATGGAAAATATGTTGTCAGTTTGGTTAATACATTTTCTTGAGTATTAAGAAATTCCTTATAGAAAGTTTTGTCGCGCTGGATAAGATTCCCGCTTTACTTGGCGTTCAAGTCTCTTTCAGGGAGTGTTGGTGGAGTGTACTGAATTGTAATGAATATAAAATTTCGTCTCATTTTACTGATTAGAGATGTAATTTGACAGTTCAATTTGATTCTAAACAACCGAAGGGAAATCCATACAACAATTACTTTAGAAGAGGAACATCATATTAGAACCGTTGCAAGTTCCAAAACCACTTGATCACGAATTGAAAAACAATTAATGGTTTGAAAACATCAATTGTTATAGAAAACAACTAAATATGCTAGCTTATCATTTGTTTTAAACTTTGCAAAATTTATGGATCTGTGGTTGTATTCAGGTTACTTTCTTAATAATCATTAACCGGATCACCACATCAACTTTTCAACTCGTTTAACATCATTCTAGTTTACTGTTTAGCACTTTATCATACCATCCTAAAATCACTGTCTTTATCATCAGAAGCACTAACAATTTTCAATCGATTCATTCACCATGTCACTATTCGAGCTTGACAGTTGATGATCGCTCTCTCACAACCGTCCCACTTTTTCGCACATCACTTCAACTTACATGAATCCCTCCCGAGGAACAAAACAAGAAGAACCTCCGTTCCAACGATTAAAACTGCAAAAAGGTTCCCATCAGCAGCGGATGGTGTTGCAAAATAGTTGCGACGGTATCACGAGTCGTTGACAATGTTCGCGGAAGTGCACGGCACAAGCAGCGTATAATGCGGTTGGTTGCTAACTATGATTTGGACGGTACGTGTGAGGCAACAGCCGTTGACGCACTGGTCCATGCCTACACACGCAACATCCCTCCACCTATCTGCCCCTCTTCCTTCCTCTCCCTCTCTCAACCGCGCGCCCTCTGTCCCTGTCTCACTCGCTCTTCCGGTACTCCTTCTCTTTCTTTCACCGTCCTTGTTCCCCGCTTTCGGCGACCGCATGTATTTTACCCCTTTCTTCTTCCGTCCCTATCTACTCGGTTTTCCACATCTATCGGCCATCTCCGTCGGTCAGTGGCCAGTCGGATGCTCGCGTCCTCGTTCGTCACGAGTGTTTTCACCGAGCATTGTCTCTGTCCGTTTTATCCCTTTATATTTCGTTCAACCCTCCCGTTCATGCGGGGATGTACGTGTGACAGGGAGCAGCATCGAGAGAGAGAAAACAAGCGCTGAAAGAGGGACCAAACTTTTAGCCGATGTCTGCCGACCCGCTCCATCTCTCTCTTCGGTTATCGATCGATCGATCCACAAAGATTTTTCCGAGCGCGTTTTGAATTCGTTGCTGGCACTCTCTCGCACGTGCAAAATCGCCTCTGATTCCGCATTGTCTACGCGCGATACAGATTTGAGGGATCGGTGGTTTATTCAGAGGAAGTAAACAAGTGTTTATAATTGAGAACTTGAACGAGAGTATGCATATCAAATGGTATTGGGTGTTTGTATCAAACTGGACGCAAAATAATTGGATACCACTCTCGTGCTTTTTTTTTCTTTTTTCTTTTTTTTTTCAGTACGTATACAAACATCATTCTTATTAGAAATCAATTATGAACCAAGGTCCGGAAAATTAACTTTCAATGCGAACAAATTGGGTTCAAAATCCACGGACGATGAGGCGAATTCTATTTTGTTTGCAAAACTTTTTTCTTCATCCGACAGATTTATTTTCTTCGTTGTTGCTTGCACGAGCTGGTCCGTCCGGAGAATCAAGTCAGATTGTTCGAAATTAATGCTAATTTACTGTGTTTGCGTAGCACATAAGGTGTACATTTGCTGATTGATATCTTATTAGTAGATATCTGTTCGGCATCGCAATTTGCGGTAATTGCAAGGGATTCTGCTGTCGGCGCGAATTTGAGTCGGCAAGTCTCTACTTGGTGATCCACCGTCAAGCTAGGCATAATCGTGCAGGTGGAAGCCGCGCGTTGTTTGCACGCACGTATACAAACAGCGGTGCCCTCGGTCGGGTCGCTGCCTGACGCGCCTCACGCTGTTTGATTTGCAAAAGTGAAGCCGCTTTCTATGGGCTACAATCACCGCCGCGTCATCATTATGAAACCTGTCGTTCGATCGGCAAAAACAAGCAACCCCACCTCTCCCGATCGCCGCACACATTGCAACATCCTCTGATTTCGACGACAAAGTTGATCGCAATTTACTTTGCACAATTACTTCCCCCCTCCCCTAAGCGTTTTCTCTCCTATTTTTTTTTTTTGTTTCTTCGACGACACATTTTAAAACCGACTGTTTGGGGTAAACTTATTTCCCCATCTCGCCGTTTTTGTTTGTAACAACTTTTTAATTAGTGCGCACATCGGTACTTAATTATATACGTATAGCATTTTGCATAAACGATCGTGCACACATTTACGAACGAAACGCATGAGTGGTAGTTAATTGAAGCTTTTGAAATGGTCATACGTATGTGTCTAACTGGTTCACGTTGAAATATGATGCACTCATTGTTATTTGTAGCGTATTGTATTTACAATCAACAATTTTATGTTACAATATTTTCCTTTGTTTTGTGATTTTAACGGTATGTTTCACGGAAATTACTTTAAGTACAATTCTGGGATTTTAAAATTCACTTAAGAATGGAATTATTCATATTTGGGGATAAATAAAATTTGGATGAATTTTGTATTGAAAAAAAAAAATTTTTTTTATTTTGTATTTCAATTTTTGTTGTCTAACAGGTAAAAGAATTCATCGCAATCGAACAGGTGTCGATGCAAGTATTACAGGAACAATCAGAAGGAAAGAGGTTGGGGTCCAAGTTTGGCAGTTCACAATAGACAGGAGACAAGATCACTAGTTGTGCACGCTAGACGAGACTGTGACAAATAGCATACGTTGACGATGCGCGTTGGACGACTATCGTCATATTGACAAACGACCTAACGCTCGCGTGGACCGTTGTATTCGATGAGATTCAAATTATCTCTGTTGGAACTTGTCAATGCAAATTCCGTATCTACATTCAATTACCGCTCGTCACGCTCTGATCAGCGTCCCGCTCCCCGTTACCGGAAGTATCTATTCTTTTCCATACCGCGCTACCAATTCTCCAATCCAACTTGTTACATCTGTCCGGGTCACAAAAAGCTTTCAAATCAAATGCCTTTTTTTAATTGAATAAAATAATTCAATTTAATTTAATAGTTAATGCACTTTAAAGATTAAAAAATTAAGCTGCATTGAAATGAAACAAAAAACAATAAAACATCACCTGAACGAAGAACATCACCAGTCCTCAAAAAATGAGACTTTTGTAAACCGAAAAAAGTGATTGACAAATTGTGCGGTTGAAAAATTTAAAACACAAATGGAAAATCAGTTGCTCTTGAAACGCGGTGAACATTCGAGTCCGAACGACAAATCACGCAATATGTTTTCTCCCGCTGCGTGTATTATGGTGCTCGTATAGCATTAATTTTTAATCGACCAATAGGTCCTCCCCTCGATTCTGTTATATTTCACCACGCAACGATAGCTAACGGGATTTCCCTCTCGGACAACGTTCAACTTGTTCCGCGAATAAACCGAAAAGTAAATAGAATAACCGTTTTTTCATTGCGTGATCCGGCCTTCGAATGTCAACCATCAGTTCGCTCGAATGACAAATTAGGATTAGCCGACGATGTCAAACCCCAGTCTGAAATATATATTTTTTTTCACTTACTGGGTCGGACATCCTTTATTTGATCGACTACTTTTTCACTGGCAAATTATCCAAAGATTATCGTGACACATCTTGGCACTCCGGAAGAGGTTTAGCAAAATCGAAGCACCGAAATTAGAAAACCCGTTTTGTCTGATAAATCCCGTGCGATTCACGTGTTCGTGTGTTATTTGCTCGAAAACACTTGCACGGATGGAAGTAGCATCGAATACTAGAACAGTATCTCTGCGCTCCTCTTTCCATGTTTGTTAGCCGACTGAGTCTGTCCTTGTCGAACAACCGCGATGCGGCATTTGTCTCACACGCGCCGATTTGGTTTGCCCCTTAAAAGCGCGACCGCCCCACCTTTACCAAAATATCGCCCCACCTTGAAGCGCCACGCGCTATCTCTTTCCCGTGGGGTGAAGGGGTTACGCGTGGTCTCATGGTGGGGCGCGTTGAACATGTGTAACACGCAGCCCTGATTACGCGCGGACTAGTAAAAATTATTATTACAGCCACACGAGCCCACGAGACTTCGTGTCTTGTCTGCTACACTGTATCCAATTTTCCGTACCTTTCATGAATGAATGCAGACACCGACCAATTCAATTATTTATTTTTTTTCAATTCCTCTTTTACAGTGTTCTCATATTCTAACAAAAAACATTTCTAAATAATTACAATTCAATAAATAAATTGATTTTTAAAATCATCAGAAATTTAAAATTTTCATTTTTCTAGATTTTTAAACTGTCAGGTTTAATATAATTTTCTATTTAATTGTTATTTTTTCATTAACGTTCTTCTTCAATAATTTCAAACACAACATTTGGAAAAAATTTAATTTAAAAAAATTTATTAAAATATTGTTGATTCTGGAAATAACATCCTGAGGATTATAAATAATGTAAAATCAAATGTATGATGAAAAATGAAAGATCCGAACGTGACAGTTTATTGGATTTTAAATTGCATCGATGCTCGAAGAGAAGAAGCGCGGAGTTCAGGTTCGTTGATGCAACGAGCTTTTCTGGTTTCTAGCAGAAGTGGGGCTAACCGCAGAATCGGGTTGGGGGCAAGATGGCAAAAGGAACTTGAGAGTCAAGGGGCGGTGCTGCGGTCTGGCCGGCCCACCGGCGCATCCTCGCTCTTCTGTTCTCTTCTCTTGCCTCTGCAGAAACTATAAGATGCCGAGAGTGGCGAATGCAAAAACACGAGAGGAGTACCGACTCTTAACAGCAAAAAGCAACCCACACTTTTCCTTCGCGATTTACAATACACCCTCTCTTCTTCCTCTGTACCCACGTTTGACCCAATCTCATATTACGAAACAACATTTGTTATCTTTTGCTACTTAATGAAACAACTGCAAAATTCTAAAAAAAAGTTCCAAATAAACAAAATGATTTTGCAAAATGAAATAATGATATTTCCAATTGAATAAGTATTGTCAACTTATCAATTTGACTTAAAAGTTGAATTGATAATAATTTATAATATGTTTTATAATGAAAATAAAAAATGTTAGAAAAAAAATTATGTTTATGATTACGATATTTAATTAAGCGTTTTTATAATAAAAAATGTTAGCCACAGGAAAAGCAGCGTGATAGTTATACCTATATGTGTTGGCTTTGAGTTTGAAAGTCAAGGTTCGTGGAAAATGCAAAAATCCTTTGCAATTTCATGCAAAAGACTAAAGCAAACATTTCGCAAACGGTTAGTACGAAAAGCGAAGGGAGTTTGTGGTTTGGGGCGTGATTCTGGAGTACGTTACTATGTATAACGAGCGAAGAAAGATAAAGAAAAAGGGAATGAATGATGTGGGAGTGAGGAGGATGGACGTGCGAACCGACGAAAATACCTCCACTTACACATTGAGTCTTGCATGTACTAGAGTTATCTGTAAGTGTTTGAATTTGCTCAAGACGGGAAAAAACACTTGCTGCCCCAAGTGGATTTAATTTAAATCCTAGATTAAATACGGGATCATTTTCTTTGGTCAGATAAGCGACGATTTCGCAAGTCAGTGATAAATCAATTCATACAATTTTTTTTCAATTTTTGGTTGTATGTGTAATGAATAGAAAAAGTTATCATTTTAGTATGCAATTTTTTCGCTTTTCAAAAAAAATGTATTTAGCGCACTTTTTTGCTCGAGTTCAAATATTTTTACCGGTTGAGTCACTGATCAGTTTTTGTTAAAAAAAATTAAAAGTGATTTTAATATTATGATAATTATAATGTTATATCAATTTATAATCAATCAATTTATATCTAGAAAATTTTTAATCTGTAATTTTTATTAATTCGTTAACAATTTACAGCAATTAATTTATTTTTATTTTTCAGTTTTTTTAACAATCAATTTCCATTTTGTTATTAGTAATTAATTTTTTTATTTATAATTAGTATTTTTTGGTAAATCAATAATTCAAATTTAGAAAAAAAACTTCTATAGACACATATTCAGAAATAATAAAAAAATCATTTTAATCATCAGTCTATTTTGTTAACCATAATTTCAAGTTATAAAATTAGACTCTCACCAAACTGTTTATCAACTTATATTGCATATTACAGTACATTTGTTTCAGATATTTTTCCCTCGGGACCGCAAGCGCTCTCTCGACGGTTTCCCGTTAAAAGAGATCCCGTTTTGTTCAAGAATGAGAGTAGAGATGGCGGCACAAACCGCTTTAAAGCACAATTTTTATCAAATAATAAAAACAATTTGCGATAAAGTATTCAAGTAACATTTCGTGTCAGTGAGATTGCAAACTTGTTCAATTATTTATTGTTACTCAATTACCAACTTTTAAGTTATTAACATATTCATTCAACAACAATTTTCAATAATAATGTAATCAAATGATTGAATTAATTTATCAACTTTCAATAACATCAATTGTTGTCATGTCAATTGTTTATAATTTGAAATCACCAGAAATACTTCACTCAAACTGTTTTACAGGCCCCTAAAATTATGTTGCCCTTGTAACGCCGAAGTCCGAAAAAGTTGAATCATTTGGAACTAAAAGTTTAATCAATATTGGTACACTGAGTGGTCGTAATTTCAAGCTTTGAAATAAACTGATCAAGGCACGTAAAAATAATGATAACGATATTTTGTTATTAGCTAAAGTATATACTTTTGGTCGAAAGACGGAGAGCCGTAAGTGGTGGGTGGGCAGCCACAAGAGGCCAATCGTAACGTACCGATTTTAATTCGAATCGAGAGCTGTTTGTCAGCTTTGCCCTCTGTGTTCTGTGTACGTACGTATGTTCGTTCGTAATGAGCGCGACCACGTAGATATAGCATCGTGCTATTGTAACACATGACAGTCCATGCGTTTTCACACAATCCCATTGCACATATACAAGACGATCTTTAACTTCTATTGCTCCACGTTAATCCAATGTGAATTTATTTTCGAATCAATGCAAATAGATGAGTTCTATAACCCTTATACTAGTTCTAAAATATTACAATCATATTGTTATGAATAAATGATTTTTTATTTAAAACAAGAAGAATTTAATTTCAAGTTTGATTGTAATTTTACATTTTCAGATTTTCAATTTTTAAATAATATACTATGAACAATTACTTTAAATCACCTTAAATTAAAACAATGATTGATTTTATAATTTCATTAGAAAATACTCCAAAACATCAAAAAGTGAATTTATTTAAGAGACTTGTGTCAAAAGTTGAATAATGACAGATAGAAAATCAGTGTTACATGTAACTGAAGTGGCCAGATTAAATATACCTGAAACAGATCCCGAATAATTCTCCCTTCTCGAAGCTAAATTCCAATTAGTCTATCTCTTTTCCTTCTGACGTATTGGACACGAATGTTTACGTCGCAATTAGGAACATAAACACACCACAGACTAATTCTGTCAAAATAAGCAAACGATTCCATTTCCATGTCTCCGTTAAAGTTATGTGATCCGCGTGTGCAACTGGGCGACTCACCCATGAAGAATTTTGAAAGACGCGCGCAAAACAATTAAGTCTCGGGACAGCCGGTGCGCGGCTATGAATAATCATAGACTCACATATACACTCAAACGGATAACAAACAGCACACAGAGGACAAGGTGAGCGGTGTTTTGTTCGCGCGCGCGATGGACGCGTCGCCATAGCGACCAGCGGTTGTTTATTATTACGTTCAGTGGCTGCGGGGGTGGTAGAGTTAAGGGGGCATGATACGCGAGCTACCGGGGGGAGAGGGGGGGGGGGGTAGACGCCGCAGTCGCAGCTCAAAAAGGTTAGCTCGCGGGCGCAGAGGGGCAGGCCTCGAAATGCAGAGCGAGAATTATACTGTAAGCAAAAGAGAGAGGGTGCAAATGTACCAAGAGGGGTGAGTGTGTGCCAGTGAGTGGGAGTGCCGGGCAACCACACGAGACCGAAAAATACATTCGCCTCTCACTCTCTCTGTGCTTACCCGCTCCTCGTGGTAATGAGAGCTCGATAAAGAGCCCTGTTACCAGTTTGACGTCAGCCGATTTTTCATGATACTTTTGGCGACTCGCCGATGATATAAGACCACGACATACCCGCGCCACAAGATTTTTCGCGACGTTGATTCATCGCCCGCGATGCGTTCACGCGATTTATGGCTTTGCATCGATTTTTATAACCCGTGCCCGGATTAATGCCAGGCCAACAATTTTTGGTCCGCAGGTTTTGCAAATTGTGTCATGATTTTGTAAAGGGGTTGTAATAAAGAAAGAGCCTAAGTTGTGTGCGTTTTTTTTATATTTTATTCAATTACTTATAATCTTAACATACAATTTATGAAATGTAAAATGTGAAATGTAATATTTAAAATTGATCAAATCCGATGAATTTTACAAATTATTTTTAATATTATTTTAACCCATTTCTTGCCATTGATGCGTTCATGCATCATTTTCGAAAATGGTTTTTTTGATGATAATGAAACACAATTTTATAAACAATTTGTCCAAGTGTACCAACGGGTGAAGCCCATCACGATGTTTATATTTCACATTAAAAAAATCAATTTTTATAAACAATTGTAATTGATTGCAAAAAAACGAAAAAAATTTTTATTGCAAAATTTTCTTAATTCAAACATTTATAACACAAATCCACAAAAATTTTACCAGAAAATGAACTCCTTCAAGGTTTGGCAAGAAATGGGTTAATAATAATAGTTCCTTATGTTACGGTTAGAATTATTTAATTAGTTAAAAAACTCTTGTTTAACAAAATACAACAACCTCGAATTTTATTCAAATTTAGTTTTATAACAATCTTTCATTCGCCCGATAGACCTGTCGCGCCGGTACGTCGATAACACAAAACTGTCAAACTTCCAAACACATCCAAACACAAACAAAAGACGATCGTGTCATCAAATTTAAAATTCCACCAATGTAACAATATCATATCAACTGATACTTTTCATATTTGAGCAATAAAATTTTTCTACTTAGTTTAAGTTTTTTTTTAGTTTTTTCATGTATTCATCATTCTCTTTATTCTTTTTTTCGTGATTGTAAATTTGTTGTACAGTAAAAATCCCAAAGAGAAAAAAAAAGACTGCAAGATTGAAATGGGTAAGAACGTGAAAAAAATGTAAACTGTTTTAATTAAAGTATTGTTTCAGGATGATGGTGGAGTTGCGCATGTGGATGATTGGCACGTGGAAGGAGAGCAATAAATATAAAGGGCAGAGGTAGCGTAAGGACTATGGAGCGGCACCTGTGTAAGCACTCAAAAGTCAAATGCGATGCTGGCGAGCCGTCATTACGTGAAACGCGCGTAACCCGTGGTTAAGTTCGCCGCTAATTAAGAAAGGATTTCCGGCTTCACAACTGGTGCCCAACGTTGGCGGTTTAAGTGCGCTACTTGGAATTATTATCGAGTTCGCGCACTTGACAGCGACAGAAGGTCAATGGATAAGTTAAGCCGTGCGGCTTGTGAAGCGATTCCTGTGATTAATTTCGGTTCAACGATTCATACAATTTCGTTTCAATTATATCCATCATCGTGATGGAAAGTTTTGTGAACAAAAATAATTCAGGCGTATGAAAAATTTTAATATTTTTATATACGAATATATGTGACGCGCGTTAATGAATGATACCTTATTTTTGATTCATAAATTATTTAAGTTTATTTATATAAATTATTTTGGCACCGTTCATTCTTTTAATCAATAAAATCAATCGTTGTTTATCAAAAATAAACAAACAAATAATTAAACAAACATAAAATAAACAACAAATAAATAAAGCAATAAAGAGATTCAAGTAATAAATAACAAATTCATTAATCTTCTGTTCTGATTATTATTCGTATGCTCCTTTATTTTCTGTTAGCTGTTTGCCTGCTGTTGGTTTTTATTTTTCCTAATCAGCTTTTTTATAATTGACTGGCACTCAAAAGGTTACATAACAAACTGTCAACTTTCAAACCTGTCAGAAAACGAATAAACCGAGCACAAACAATTTTTTTCAAGTTTGCATAAATAGGGTGTTGTATGTGTGGTGTAAGAACACATAAAGATTCTCAGATTACAAAAATTATATCAAATGTATTTAGATTTTATTACATTTTACAAAACAAATTTTATATATTAGCTGGTACATCACATTTTGTTTCTAGTAAAATAACGGTTTCACGAGAAACGTTGTCGGAAATGAGTTAGTCAGGGAGAACAAGATCTCTTTCGTCGCCGAATGGGTCAGCGCCGGAAGCTGAAGAACTTCAGCTACACTATCATCGCCTTGGGATCAGTGTTGTCAGCGCAAATGGCTCCTAGTGGCTTGCGGCAAACTACACGTACACTCAAAGCACTACGCCAAACTTATGGCATTTATCGTTTCAACAAATTCAAAAACAAGCCTCGGTGCCCTGTATTTTTCATCAATACGATTTTCACTCCATTTCTCTCTATTTTTGTTTTCTATAACGTGCTTTCCATTCGAATTCTTTTATACCGCTTTTACCGCCGAAACTCGATCCAGTTTTGTAAAATGACTGGTTTCAATTTTCCATCACTTTTAAATGAAATTTAACAAAAACAAAAACTCGCCCCACGCATAACAATCCGAGTGCCTCCGAGAGAGTTCAAATGCACCACGTTTTAACTGGAGCATTGATGATCATTGTGCACGTATGTGTGTTCCAACTGCCGCATCTTCGGCCAAAGAAATGCGCGGTAATTACTGGGACAAATTAAACGAGATTCCTTTCATTCCATTCTCTTGGCCTTTTTTTGTGCCGTTTAACTATAGTACATACGCGCAGTCTGGTCGATTTTCGTTTACGAGCCTCCGAGCCAAACTCTTAATTCCTCTGGAAACCGAACGGATCGTAAATAACTAACGATCGAGAGAGAGTCGAATAAGGGATCGCACTCGTTCGATCGTTTGCGTAGCGTGTCGGGGTTTATGGGTTTATAGATGTTTAGTGTGGATGCGGCGAAATTGCGCTTAAAGGAGTCGTCGGAACGAAATAACCGAATAACCGCACACGCGGTATGCGTGTCGCTCTCGTCCTGCATTGGTCTCTCACCCCGCCGCGTTCTCTCAAATATCCGTTCACCTGGCCCGCCTTACCTCTCACGATAATTTACTCTTTTTAGGTTTCCGGTCAATTCGGACCCGGCTAATTTACATTTACGAGCTAGATCGGTTAATTGCCGGTTAACTGGTCGACTGCGCATTTGCGCGTATTTAGAACCTCACCGTTTGTACCCAGTTTGAAACAGTCGCTTAATTCCAAAGCAACTGTCGGTGCCACTGTGAGAATCAGGAAGTTTCTCACCCGCCTTTCTCCAGAATGAAGTGTCTCTAACGCTCTCAGTCCATCTGAACAGTTGAAGTTTTGTTCCTGAATTAATTTATAATCATTTATAATAAGTAAATTTCATGAAAACATTCCGCGATGTAAATATGTTTTTGGTGTAGTGGATAAAATTTAAAATCTTATCTCAAGGGTCGCGGGTTCAATTCTCTGTTATTGACAACTTTTTTTATCACAACAAAATTAAGTGATTCATTCGTGTTTCATAAATGACTTCTGTTTTAATTCATTTCGAAACTAGTGGCTGTCTGAGACGGGTATGTAAAAGTGGATTTTTTTACAGGTACATTTTATTTTACAGGTACATTGAATTCTCTATGGCAAGAGAGTGTAACATATAGTTTGATGCTTTTTAAAAGAAGCGCGAGAAAGAGAACATTAACTAGAACACGACGAGAGCATCGCGTTAAGCGAAGCTGGATGAAAAAGGGACGTGGTTGCGACGAGAGATGGGGTAATTTGACACAAGCGGTCAGGGTAAATGGGGTACGAGTTCCAGCGAAAAAGGGTTCTGCGAGCGCAACGCTATCCTGCACAGCACCGCCACGAGCGTTCATCGCGAAAACGTGCGTTTGTCTGTCCTGTCCTGTTCATTTATCTTCTTGTAACTTAACTAATTTATAACCTTGTAGTCGATAAAGTTTGTTAACGCCTACAGTCTGTCCTCGTGATCACGTCTCCGGTGTTTTCAGATCAGATGGTAACATATCTTTTTGTTCGGTCAACCTTGAAAAAATTGCGATGACAAGTAAATTGTGTTATTTAAAATAATATGACACTTTAAAAATGTATAATCGCATATCTGTCGTTTTATCCGACGAGTCAAATAGATTTGAACAAATTGGACTGCATTGTGAAACTGCATGTAGATGTTAACACGCACAATAAGCATATTCTTTGTGTCTGCTCTCTTGTATATCATGCGTTAACACGTCTGACTCATAAATAATAACCGATCCTGCCAATGCGTTTCGCTTTTCAATAGAAACTTGCCCGATGTAATACCAAACAGAAATAAATATATGCATCAGTCGGTCAGCAGCCGTGGAAAATCCAGCGGGATGGTACACATCAGTACAAAACGGTATATCCCACATATAGCGCATCAGTACTTTTATACCTACAGGGTGACCCAACAATCTCTGATTTTATTATAATTTGATCAAATTTCTGGTTCCTTTATTTTCATCATTCATCCAACCGTTAATGAATATACATAATAAATAACATTATTTTAATAGCATACAGAGCGTTAAAATATAAACTGCCGCATTAAACCAGCATTCAATTTTGCAAAATTGCAGAGAACCAGACGCTAATTATAAATTTCCATCACCTTGTGACTAAACTGCGATTAACAAGTTACCGAAATCTAATCAACATTACCGTTGTTGATACAGTTACACACCTGTATTTGTTGGGGTTACAAACTTTGTAACAAACTTTTGTCTCCAATTTGTACAAAAGAAATTTACTCGCAACACGTGTATATCTGTGATTCGAATTTTCTTGAGCAGTTCACTTTGATAGGTGCGACAAAAGCAAACGGGCGCATTTGCGCCGAGCTGCTCGCGATTACGGGTCACCCCGTATAAACGCACGAGCAGAGAACACAGGCTTTGGCATTTCCGCAGAAAGGGTATATCGTTCGTTGGATCTTTCCAAGTCCCCGAGCGTCGATTTTGTCGATCGAAAATCGACTCCCACCATGTGCAACGCGAATTGCAAACGACTGGCCACTATACATAGTAGCGTGTACAGCGGATGGGGGATGGCGGGGGGTGCGCGCAGCATCAGCAACGGAAGTACGCGGAAAAAAATTTTCCCGTCGACGTGGCCCGTGTACGCTTGGCCAACGGCGCGTTTCGCGGTGTTCGGGGTGTCGGGGGTGGTTCACCAGAGTGTACCGCGACTGGAATGAGCGCGGCTAAAGAGAGGGTGGATCACGGTGGAGGGTATTTGTTGGCGCGAGTGGCTACCCAGTCGGATTACCACTGGAGGATCTCTCTGTCCCTCTCTTTTCGTGCCCCGCTCTTTGTCGCGCAGCCCCTCTCGCTTGCGTTACCAATAAGTTGAAAAGGGATAAAAGCTAACGAGGTGGGAGAGGACGATACGCGACCTGGAAACTACCTATACCACTCGTCGAAAAATGTAGCCAGAGAACAACCGCCACTGCAAAATTTACACGCATCACGAGGGCGAAGCTGAATGGCGCAAGTTCAAAGAGCATCCCTAATGGCCTTGCTCGGTTATTTTGCGGATTTTTTAATATGCAGCTCTGAGACCAGTCAAGAGTCCTTGCGCTCGTCTAAAATCGTTTCGCTGCTCGCTTTATCTCAGGTGTAATGTTTATCAACTTTGTGTGCAACGTAAACTCACAATTTTGCATATCCTCGTGGTACAAAACAAACGTTTTAAGCAATTTGCAATGGTTAACTTAATTGTATTATAAATTGGTTAGTGATGAAAAAATATTAATAAAAAATATAAACGATATTTTTGTATAAATTAAAAATGCTTTTCATAATCTGGGATAACTATTCGAAAATTGCTCTCGTCATTTCAGGTCAAATGAATTCGATAAAGGACAGGCTTAAAACTGTTGGAAAAGTTCGCAAGCGACATGACAAGAGTTTCGCGACCCTCTGCCATGCCATGCTAACCCACTGAAATAGATATAGGAAACGCGGGATGACGGCAGGATTCATCCATATATCGCGGAGCCAACAAACCGTCTGATGAATCTCGTCAAAATGGACTTGTCTGTTAGGTTTTTTCCCCCGTTTATCACCTTTTTATACTGTCACAATTTTATGCATATGCACACACCTTATTAAACACAATAACACTAAATCAAAATGATCATAAAATATTATCGTACACTCATAGTTTATACCTTGCAAAAAAACACTGATTTATTTTTAACTTTGAATAAATATTTTTAAAATAAGTAAATTCAGTAACAATAAATACAAACAAGGGTAGTTGGGGTAAGTGTGACAAGTGTGTAACATAACCAAAATTCAATTCTCACATTAAAACAACTTTTTGGTTATTTTTAAAATCTTCAATTTCAATTTCATCATTATAAAACAATTTTAATTTTAATTACCCCACCTTGTCATAATTACCCCAGCTGTCCGTATAATAAAGAGTAAAGATTTGTATGCATTTTTGAATCATTTCTTGACGTTAAAAACAGTGTCGGCGAATGAAGGGAGAAATTTTCAACTGATCATCCTGTTAACAAAAATGAAGTGAGAACAAAAGTGACGGGCCTAAAAATGCCTTCCGCCATGCCTGGTTGCAAACGAGCAGCCCGGTTACTCTCCATACGTGCCACTACAGAGGCTATAACACCGCCAACAGTGGCAGTAGCTCGGCACTCCGCAAATTTTCAACCCCCTTATTCGAGCTCGTTTTTGCCGCGTCCACCAGCAGATCAATGGGCTTGCTAACACCGCTACATTTGTATATGTATTCGTGTCCGACGTGGCTGCTCTCTGTGCGCCACTCAACGTTGCCTCTGGCTCCTCTTCGAGCCATCAGGTATCAACCCTCTTTTACCCAAACCCCCTTTGACCTAACTACTCGTTACGTGCCTTCCTACCACCGCACTCGTTGTTTTTTTCACTCACGTCTGATTTGTATTTCTGCACTTTTCAGATTCATTATTTTTTTTTTCCATTCATAGACTGGGTGATTATTTCCTTCGGGTCTGCTAACTCCTTCCTGCTGTCCTTAATTTTGGATCGATCCCTGGAACCGTACAACAGAGTCGTTTTAAAATTCGCCACTTGAAAATTTGTTCGTCGAAAATTCTTGTATAATTGAATTTCAAGTGCACCGGTATAAGGCAATTTTGGAAATGAAACACAATGAAAGAGAGGTAAAATTGTAAACATCGGATACTGCAAATATAGCGCACGGGTTAAACGAACAAAATATTCATAAAATTTTGGACGAGCCAAACATTATCGGCGATTAATTGAATGCTCGCAAAGTCATTTATAATCTAAAATTGCGCTTGTCGATGGAGAACGCCATATATATAGTGATTTCAAAATTTACTTAGCTTTATTTACAGCGCGCGATGCCCATGCAAGCTCGGACGAATTTTGCTGTTTTAAAAGAGCGGAGAGCCCCGTCACGCGTCAGTCTACTTTGTTTTATGAAAATCATATTTATTTTTCGGCGGCGAGCTGAACGGGAAAAGCTTTTTGATTGCATTAAATTACAAATGTTTTACCTTTTTCTCGACTGTGAACTCAAAAGCTAACTCGATTTGTTAACAAACTCGTGTGTATCTTTTGCACTGTGTATCGCGTGATAATTATACTGTTTCCTGTACCAGCCAATCACGATTGATTTGACCACCAATCAGCAGCGCGAAATCCTGCCGAGCTTACACTTTGCCCAACTATAAACCCAGAACGAAAAAATTGATTCTTCTTTTTTTCAAAATCAAAAATAAATGTTTCACTTAAGTATCCATCACATGTAATAAAAATATCATTATAAACAATGTTTTATTATCTTTCTAATTATTTATTTTAATCTTCAATTTTAATTTTACATTTGTAAATTTTTTAATTTTTTACCCCTGTAGTAATTAATAAAATCAACATAAATTAATAATTACTCATTTTATTTTTTTGTGTATAAAAAAACGTAAAAGAAATAGTCACATTTTATAATGTAATTTTACAGTTAAAATTTGTAAGTCCATCCTAAACAGTACAGCATATTTACTTGCAACTGAGTACAAGTAAATATGGTGGACGTTTTCACTGTTTTACAGTGATTATATACGAAATAGAAATTTCAAGATGGGATTATAACGTTTCCAATTGCAAATAGAGTTATAGTTCAGTGAACAGTAAATTTCTCAAAATCGCATAATGGAATATCTTTCAGGCAAGTGCGATGGGCGGTTGTATTTTTTGTGAATAATTCGGTCGAAAAACTGATGAGCAAACCCGCATGAAACCGAGGCGGACCAGACTTTGGATTGAACGTTACGGCATTCACAAAATATAGCGAACCGGTAATTCCGTTGCGTATGAACGGCGGACCCGCAACACACCTCACTGAGGAAGTTATCGGGAAATCAGTCGCACATTGTTTCACAAATCACGGGGCAGAAATGACGATTGATGAGCAAAAGAATGTTATTTTCTGTGCCCATAAAAAGCGCTCTCACGGTCCAAAATCGTAATGGAATAACGAATCTCCAAAAACATGAATGAATTTGTCTCGCAATCATGCGAACGAACTTCGAAACGTCTAAATCTAATGTTACTTCAATTTGCGTACCTCTGCATACCAAATATCTTACTGCAGCAAACTTGACAACAAAACCTATCTGGTTGCCTACACTTAGGAACTATCTGACGTCAATGAGACCAACTTTCTGTAACAGAAAAAAAAAAACTGAATGAAAAATTGAACTACAAATATAAAACCCAAAAAATGGAACAATTTTGAAAAACAAAATTTTGTTTTGTCCACAACCTGTTTTTCTTTTATTTTAACCTCACCATCTTCTGTGTCAGTTAATCCTAATCTGTTTGTTTTTTCAAGCTCTGACAGTTCGGACCAGCAAACACAAGTCAATTTTTCTACATCACCACTTCAAGTATACAAGTACGTACACCTTTATCTGCAATTGATCCTTTAACATAACATCTCTATTCTTCTGTCAGATGAAAATAAAAAAATGCTAGTTTCTCCGGGCCAGGGGGGCTTGGAGGGAAATCGGATTTATAAGCGCCGTGATGATACAGCCTGCTCCATCTCGTTCCGCTTGTTATGTGTAATCTGTTTTCTTAACTCGCAATCTTTGGGTACACAAGGAGCCAATGCCAGCGGGAAGCTGCCGTTGTCGCCACGGTTTTATTACGAGCTTTTGAAACAGCTCTGAGAGAAAGTACAGTGGGTCGTGCGGCTGGCACACGACCTCCGGCGACAAGGTAGAGGAACGAATCCAACCCGGGCATCGAATCCGACGTGACATCTCCGAACCATCTCAGAGGGATCAGAGAATCTTATTCATTCGTTTTTTCGAGTTTCGTTTCTTTTTCTCCCTTGTCCGAGGATTAGAAGTGAAAATCGTCAGATTACAATTAGGATTTCGTCGAGTGGGATTCGAAATCTTCATTGTATCACGAGTGTTTGTTTTCACCGTTTACTTCTTGGGGGAAAACAAACTAGAACAAGATGGAAGATAAGTTTTGTTTCGGTGCGATTGAGATCGTTAATTACCGTTCCTACCGAAAGTGTCAGCTTGAGAGAGAAATAAAAAGAAGTCCGTTAAAAACTGAGACGAAATTTATTCTTAGACGAGATCGACCGCTGTGATCTCCGGCACACGACCGTAGCTCGAATTAGCTGAGACTGAAAACAGAAAAATGATCTCTGGTGAAAGTTTGGCAACCCCAAAGAATGTCAAGTATTTTACCAGCCCTTAATCAGCTAATTAATATTCATAATGGTGT
The DNA here is from genome assembly GCA_030522925.1 of Trissolcus japonicus. NCBI lineage: Eukaryota > Metazoa > Arthropoda > Insecta > Hymenoptera > Scelionidae > Trissolcus > Trissolcus japonicus. The sequence continues at coordinate 404,737 of JAPYZS010000037.1, forward strand.
TGTACAGTTGGGTCTCCAAAAATAGAGCAAGTTTTGGAAGTCGAACAGAAGTTGATATCTTTTGTCTTGTACAAAAATTGATTTCAAATGAAATTTGCACCTGAGTTAAATAAAATCGGCGAAGAAAATTTTTATCCCAATACAAGATCAGGATTCGTCATGTTCGTTCAAGGTCGGAACTGGCTCATTGTCTTTTAACGATAGGAGGACGTCGTCCAACCCTTTGACTGAAACCTTTTTGTTCGGGCGCTTATACTCAAAATATAATTAAAGCGTGTAATGAAAAACGTTGTGTTTCTAAAGTTGAATGTACATACCTACTCATCACTTCACAGAGATAACAATGTTTTGGTATTTAAAATCCATTAACATAATCCTTGATTCTGAAAGTTTACAGAAAAATTTTCTCGAACAAAATTTGAAATCCTTATAAAATGAGTCATGTCATCTGACACCGATCAAGCTCTCCCACGAGAACTTCGATATATCACTCTGCATTTCTCGAAGTTGTGTATCTATTTCTCTGCAACAATGTTTTCATCGCCGATCAACACAAAAAACTTAGCATGTTGGAAATCAGTCGAGTGGCCTGAACATAAATCTTGTAATTGATAGTCACAATGGGCAATGTTTGCATCATGCGAATAAAGACATCGCCGCGCAAAGTTAAATTTGTTCCAAAAAAGGCCAATCTGAAAGGCTCGCTGCCAGGCCGATGAAAGACGGCGTCCACCGAGTGAAAGAGCCGGGGGAGGCCAAGCTGAAGTGCATGCGAGGCGTTCTTTTGTGCTCGACGGTTCACCTGATTTGGCGCGAACAGTGAGCGCCGAAGAGGAGTGATACCTGACAGATGTTCTCAAGAGATCTCTCTCGAGCATTTTGTCGATTCCGCAACACCGCACCCGAGTGGTCTTCGAACTTTGATGTACCCGTGTTTTCGCCCGCTTTTACACCGCTTTTCAAAAACTGCTGCCGAATTTCGGCCTTTCTTTTCATCCGCCAAGTTGCGATCCCCCGAGAGAGATTTATGCCCGACGACAGTCCCGGTAATCCATGAGATTTGCCGCTGCCGCGCATTATGGCCATGGCTTTTAATATCCGGTTGGCCGTGATTTTATATTCAAAGCCATCGCGTAATTATTTTCAAATGTCGGCGAGAGATCCAAATCAGGCTCGCAAATCCGATTTTCGGTTGCTCGCCCGCACAATGGGTAGGTTCGCTTAAACGATATCTGAATGCCGATTAGGCACTTTTAGAGGTTTTCATGAAAAATCAGAGACACAATGATGTCGCAATTTCTTCCGAGTTTCCGTCAGACACAAATCTCGACACTTGAAATCGGGGGACGAAAAATGTTGCAATTTTTTTTTTCACGGCCATCTGGTTCCAAAGGTTTCTGATTTTCGATCCCCAATGTGAAACCGTCGCAGACTATGCGATTAACACGTCACCTACATAAAGCGCTCAACGACTTGGGTACATGTCATGGGAATGATTTTTTGTAGCGGTTCCCCATGGGTGAACCCCTCTTAGTGTTTGCACACACGCGCCTTTATCTATGGGCCACCAGAAACTTGATGGATATTGGCCTCGCTCGAAGGATCGTCAGCCGTGAGGGGCACGAGAGCAGACAATCGTCATAAATATATACCTAGATCGAATTCTACAAATATTTACCTCTTTCCAAAAAGAAGTCTATCCTAACGTTTTGTTGTACCAATTGACAATGAGATTCGTCTTACTCAAATGGAATTTCAGCTCTGACTCGAAAAACCCCTTTTCACCGAACAGATTTGCTTGTTTTCCAATCCATTATACAATAATGCCTGACAACTTTTATAATTTAACAAATTATTTTTATTTCACCATTCTTTATTACAGTTATCATTTTTCTGATTTCACATACAATTTTCTAATCTACACAATTTCATCACAATTTTCTCTTTGTTTTTAATTTAATTTTTTATTTTAATTTTTTTTTGTTCCAATATCCTCTTGGTCTGAACTTGAACTGAAACAAAGTTTTACTCAAGTGTGATTAGTCAAACAAGGGTCAAGAATTGAATCACCTGAATAATGCAACTACATTGCACAGATTATTTATTTACAAAGTTGATTCAAAAGGGGCGCTTTCTTTATAAGTGCAGCAGTCACTTTTGGGATAACGTCAATCAGGTTCATTAAAAGTATACTTCGGTCAATCGATATACGGCACTGCCGAGTTGAATTATAGATCAGTCAAGTCTCGAGTCTTAAACCGCCCGAGTACTGAGGGACATGAAATATGTAGCGGTCTTAGTGAGTAGTTTCCAGCCGCGGGGATTTAAATGGAATTAACACTCGCCTTTACCCTTGCACACACTTCCTGCAAATCACGAGTCATATATATGGAGGCACGTAAAGTGCCAAGCGACACGAACACGGGTAAACGCTTTGTATCATTACATTATTATTATTTATTGCTCACAAAATTAGTTTTCCACTCAAAAGTTCCATCAATTTTCATCTTGAAATTAAATTTCAAAATTATTCAGAAATTCCATCAATGAGAGCATATGTTGCATATATTTTTTGTACGAGTTTTATTTACTTAAAAACTAAAAATTTCATCCATCTAACAATTTGAAATTTGAAATTTTTTTTAAATTCAATTGGAATAGTAACCTCAAACTGGTAACACGATCGGGACATAAATGTTAAGAGCCGGCAGTGACATTTGACAGATATTGCAAAGTTACGAAATTCCAGGGACGAGATGAAGTAATAGACGAAGACAATATAATTCGAAATGGCTCATCGCCTTAGGATTGGACGTCGGTGAGATTCGCCCTGGCACTATCGCCTCATTAATGATCTCGCTGTTCATCGGACGATAGGGCAACCCTCGCAAAGTCCGTCGCTTATTCGACTCGGGACATGCAAACTCCTAAGTAAGGTCACCCGACAATTTCCGGTAGCCATCTTGGCCAAAATGAACGTATTTCCCAGAGAACGAGCGAATTTCTATTGACGAGATCGCACCGAAGGGACCACCACGCGTACGAAACTGTATACTGTACGCGTACGGACTCCGCCGATTCAACGACCTCTCCGTTTAATTCCTCGTCGTTACATCTTATCCGGCCAAATTTAGTGCCGGCACATTTACGATTATTGATTTTATGTCCATATACGTCCAGATTTTACATCCCAAATGTCACAAGTCTCATTTTATAAATGCGATATTATATTTTCTTGTTTATTTTCTTAATCCGGTTGCAAAAAGAACTATCATCAATATCATTTCGTCGCGTAAATCAAATAAAATTAATAATGGAAGGCGGAGATATGATCGACGGGAAAAAGTGCATTCCATAGGTATCGAGTGTGTCACATCACATGCTTTTCTTCCCAATAAACGCACAATCCCCTTCCTTAATTTCAGTCAAGATTACAAATTGATGCCGTAGCAGTCTGTGTATATGAATCACGCGTCACGTGTACGGGACGCACCCTTCCAATCCGAACACATGAATTTACGCACAATCACACATGCATCGACAATTCGTGTGTACGCGTCTATGATTGCCAATGGAAAGGCTGTGTTTCGACTACTTGCCTCCCGCGCCCAATATTTCAGACCCATCGATGATTCCCGAAATTCACTACGACAGTTTATCCCGATGTGTGTCAATGATACTTTCGTGACCGATTACCCAAGTAACGTCGATTACGTCATTAATTTCAAATTTCAAACTGACAATCTCTCTTCCTTTCTTTTTTTTTCTTTCTTTTTTTCTTTTCTGTTTTTTTTTTTTTTTTTGCAAAAAAATAAGTTCTATCCACAGTCAGTTAGGAACTTTTGTTAGTCGGTTAGGTAGAGGAAAAAAAATATTGTGAGGCATGGCACAGAGTCAAATTGGCACTGCATGATAGATGCCTTGGGCCATTATTACGTGCCATATTCTGTACTCAATACAACCGCCTGGGTTCCCCACTTTCTTATTTAACTATGCCTGCACATGTCTCCTTTTTGATTTCAATTTAATTTGAATTTTTTTTTATTTTCCATCTGGGATGTTCCGAAAATAAATATTGCACCGGGTTTGAGAGAAAGAAAATAATCTTTAGGAGAAGAGACGGAGAGAAAAAAAAATTTGCACACTATGTTTCCCAGTTGTCTTTCTGTTAATTTGTGTAGAAACGCGCCAATTGTCTTCGAAACTAAAGCTTCAAATCAAACACACCGAGTGTTACTACTAATAGGGGGGAGAAAGAGGGTTCATGCCAAACGCACGCAGCCATCGACGTGACTGATCTTAATAGAATCAATTTATGTAACGAAACTGCCATTGTGCACGTTCCATGCACATTTTCTCTCCGTCATAATTTCGACGATTTCTATATGACTCGCAGCGTGTAATTGTCAGGAGGATTGGGCGCTAAATAATAATCGACACACCAATCGAACACCGTCAGACAACAAAAACCGTCGGACGCAAACCTTCGACGATATTCCAAACATGAGTTCGCACACGCGGCGCGTGGAATTTTGATCATTTCGCACGCGGTGGAAGCACAGCTGATGTGCAAAATTTTCGTCGCGCGTAAATAAGGCACAATCAGGGAACGACGTTAACCGGGGAACAATAATTTTTAATTTCAAAGCGTACGTCATAAATAACATCCGAATTCCTGACGAATTGTATTAAATACGGATCCCGCTGATATTTCACTTCCGCAGAGAGCAGTTTGTTGAAACAGTTTCCTGATAATTTTATTTTAATATATTCTTAGGAGACTGAACGGTCTAACAAAACGAGCAGTATGTAAACACGGAGCGAGGGCAAAAAAGCAAAGAGGCGGGTCTTATGGTCGTCGGGTCGATTCGGATATTGTATTAGAGCATTCTAATCATGATGGTGACTTTTAGAACCGCCTTCACGTCGAACCTTTTATCCGTCACCAAACAGAGAGCGTGCGTTCATAAATCGCCCAGTGCGGAATCATTAAACGGGGCCATAATTTTCCTAATTCCTCGTATTAAGTATTCTTCGATCACCTTTTGAAGCATCAATCTTGAGACGGAGCTCGATCCCGTTCTCATATACAAAAACTGGCTTTTTTTTTTGTCTCGGTTTCCACTCCTTTGCACCTACAAATCACCGGGCTGTCGGTTTTTATGTAAACACTCATTTATAATAATCGTGCTTTGATTTCGAACGAGATGAGATACGAAAATATTTGGATCGTTGAAAAATGGGTTCTGCATAATAATTTAAATGACGCGCGCGCGGATGCTTGATATATTTTTTGCGCCCATTTTTCAAGTCTACAAGTTTTGAATGTATATAAATTGATCGCTGCCATTTTGATGATGAGATAAAAGAGGAGAGGCGGGTGTTTGGAGTAAAAGGCGTATATCCGTTGATAACGGTGTACACTCGATCATATACAATTCTAATCAATGTTGAATAACGGGTGCCTCGACAAACGTCTGTGTCGTACTTTTGTGCGTTTCTTTCTGGGCTGCGAAGCAATATGAGAGCGCAAAACAAAGGAGGATGGCACCGGCAAGAGAAAAGCGATCGAGGCCGTCGAGAGCGGAAACAAAAGCGACGCGCCACGATACGCAGTATGGCGACGTTTCCGGCTCGCTCACCGCACACAATGCACTGCCTCGTGTTAACTTCTGTGCTTGCACATTCGCCCTTCCACCCTCCTGTTTTGTGCTCGCGTACCATCCACACACCCGAGCCCCGTTTCGCACTCTTTCTCTCTGACCTTACCGACTTTTGCCCCCTTCGTTTTTCGTGAGTGCACGGGCGCCAGTTCATTTCCAAACCGAAATAAAGCAAAAGAGTAGTGTGTGTTTTATTTGTCGTTGCGACGGGCACCGTCGCAAAGGCACTAGGCGATATTAAAAGGGGGATACGTCACCTGTTCTTCGGAACCACTCGTCGGGCAAACGGAAGCGCGCAAGGGCGTGTACCGTGTTTTAAGAAATTAGTCCTCGCTCGCGCCCATAAAAAGTGCACTTCACGCCATTTCCTCGTTTCTCGCTTTGTCCACCTTTCAAACGACTCCTCGGCAGTTTTAACCCCGTTTTCTGTTGTCTTGTTCGTAGGTATCACGTGGGCACAGATTCTGACACCAGACTTGTCTTGTCTCGATGATGAAAGAAGGCGCTACTTTTCTGTTTTGTCAAACAGAAAAGTGTAAACAATGAAAAAATAAAATGAGATGACACCGTCGATGGAATTGCAACTGAAAAAATCATGTAAGGCGTAAGAATGAAAATAAAACATTAATGTTTATTTTATTTTGTTTTTTTTTGTTTATGAGTTTTTAAGTGTTGATAAAATTTGAGTACTTTTGATGACAGAAAAAATTTTCTACCCATATTGTGTTTAACCCTGCAAAATGCTACCGTAAACCTAACACGCATCAACCATACAGGCAGAAGCAAAGATAATCGTTTAAAAAAGTCACGGCTTTGAAAACTGCTGAAAAAAAGTCTGCTAAAAAGCAAACCGACCCGCTCTGTCCGGGTCGGCCGTAATTTATGACCTGAAAATTGCGTGGAAGCTGTCGCACCGTGACCGCTACTCGACATTTGCGTCCCAATCGGTAGGAACACTTTCTCTAACTGAAAAACCATCGTAATTGCACGAGAAATGCCGCAGGCATGCCGGTTGTAAAGCCGTTTTATTAAAGGAACAACATCTTCACTTTTCAGTCGTTATTAGACACTTTCCCAAACTTATACCAAACCCTCCAACCAAAGCCTTTCAAAACGCCGAAATCTATCCCACAGAATATACCAAAAGCATCTGTGAACTTTAAACCATTGCGTGGACAAGTGAGCTTGACGTCGATTTTATCATTTTCCAAACAGAAGGAATAAAATGATAAAAACAAAAAAAAAAGAAAAGGCCAGACACTTGGAAAAAAAAATCTTGAATTCTTTTTTACCTTCAAACGTGGGAGATGAATTTTTTGATGAAATTTTTCATAACTGTCAGAAAATTGTGCAAAGATTATAACTCGAGAACGTTTTATTTTTTGCGTCAAAAATAGGCAAAATGCTCGATTTATGGGTCATACAAATTTTATTCAAATTTTAAGTTGAGGGCGAGCAAAAAAAATTGAAAGGATCAGAAGGAAGTGATTTAGTATGCATTTAGTCGTTCAAATTAAAATCGTTAACTGAAAAAAATTATTTTTTTTCTTTCAGCCCTATAACGACCAGCAACATTAAGAAATTATGCCAGCAGAGTGGTCGTAAAATGTTTCGAACTGCTCCACATCGGAAATGATTTCCCAAGAATGCTGGCTACCGATCTTTAACTTTGAGTTGCGACTTTAGGTCAGGCCAAAGCGCAACCTTGAACTCACAAAAGATGTTCGGTTTTTACCGAATGACATTTTAACCTTATGACAAGAATTTGTTCGCTCGAAAGGTCCTGCGATATTTTACGATTCATTAACTGAAAAGCCCGAAGTTGTGAAAAAAAAAAGAAAAAATTATGCAATAAAAGTTTAGAATTCAGGGAATATGTGAAAGAGTTAATTTGTTTTGGCTCGTAAAAGGTGTTGAAATAATATTTACGGATGTTTAGACTCGATATATGTAATCTTGTCAAAATAGAAAGTAAATGTATTCTAGTCGCTGTCTTCTTTAAATGCAAGAGTCGCGTGGCGACTTTTTTGTCGACTTTCATATTTATTACAGGTAGTTCGGAATCAATTTTGAGCTTTAAGATAACAATGAACGAACGACAAGCAAAGGGTCCATCATTATTTTAAATACTTTCTTTTTTTACTTCATTCTTGTACATTTTTTTTCAACATTATTTGAAGCGTGTTTCTCCCAGTGGGTGTTTTTTAACGTTGTGTCAAAGAGGAAAATTGTACAGAAAAAAAAATTATACAGAAAAAAAAATGAATAAGAGAAATTTAACCCTTTAAATTATTATCTACGTTGAATACAATTTCGATATGCTGCTAAGTAAATTTTCTAACATCTCTTGCGTTTCTTCATTCATCTTATTGTTCGAACGTTCAACTTTTTTTTCCTTCAAAAATTCTATGTGTTACTAACTTCATTACGAATTTCATGTTCTTGTTCATTCTGACAGAAGTTTCGTTGCGATCAATTGTTTAATCGATCTGATTCAAGTTTTGATGAACTTGATGTAAATAATAATCAAATTTACAAGCCTGTTTTAGTGTAATAAAAAATAATTATTTCAGTTGTAGAAGTTTATCGAAATACAACACGCTAACGTAGAAAGTCAAAGGGTAAGTACAGGTTGGACAGGTCGATTCATTAGCCCGAAGAGACAAATCGATTGTAATTTAGCCGGTCTACCAATAGCTAAAGGCCGGAGATAATAACTGTTTTGCAGGTCGGCCTTTCCAATCAATGTTTAAGCATAGGTTAAATTTTTCATAGATGTATAAATTAATGTTTCGAATGATTGAACAAAAATGATAACAAGTGATTCTTTTTGTATGAAATCAATATTTTTTGTAATTTTTGTAAATTTTTTTTTAATAGTTTAATAATAAAGTTGAAATGAAATTCTTAGAATGTGCAATTTTTCCCACGTATTGGTCATCCGCTCCCTTCTAAAATGATCGTAAGTTTCAGTGAAATACACTTGTTCCTAATTAGTGATGAAGTTGCATTTTTAAATTCCCCGTGATGGGTCACCTATTTTCTGTACTATACCTTAAGTGGATGCCTCGGAAAAACCTCCTGAAAAACCCTTTCGTTTATCACTGGATTTTGCAACCTAAATTACAAACATTTCTTGACGGAAATTTTAATATTGGGGCGATCTAAGTATACAAGCATGATAACGCATAATCACCGGGAAAACGGTGTTCTACTACAAAAATCTATTTTTTCAGATAAAAAAGTTGCGGAAATAAATAAATGAAATTGGAAAAACAAGATGTTAGTACAAAAAATGATAATTAAAAGTTTGGTCGGAAAAATGATAACTTATGAAAATCATGAAAAAAAAATAAAAAAAAATTATTTGAGAAAATAAAGTTCTTGTCAAAATTCAGCACAGTGAATAAATCGTGACGGAAAAATATAAAAAATGATTAAAATTTTTGTCGGAGAGAAAAAAAAATCAGAAAAAACTTGAATGGAAGTATCATCATAATCAAAATTGTTGTCACCTTTTTTAATTTCCTGAGAGTGAAAAATATTGAACGCGTCTTATCTTGATATTTGAGGAGGGTTTTCAGCCAAAAAAAGGGACACTAACTTAAAAAGTCAGAAACTTTTCACAGCTACAGCAAAGGATTATCTTGCAGCGGCGGTAAAAAAACTAATTTACTCTTTTTTTACGGTATTGCCTCAAAAATGTCACATTTTTGAAGGTACAGATAAAACGTTTGCTTTTGTTCTTTTTTATTCTGATGCTGTAAAAATTCGGAAGTTCAAAGGACGCTTACCTGAAACATACAAAAAATGATAAACGAAAAAAAAGTGAACGGACATTTTTTTCGGAGGTATAAATTTTTTCATACCACTATCATACCTTCATGAAATGATACCGGTTTTATACTAGTGACTATATTTAAACGGATCTTGTATGAAAATTTTTCGGATAGAGTATGAACTTCTTTTGTTGTCAGAATTTCATGTAATTTGCTCCAAATGCAGAGATTTACTTAACTTACAAATATGCCTCTTTTCACTATCTAAATGTATCAGGTTTGTTTTTGGTAAAGACCTTCTAATCTCAACACTCATTCCCTTACTTAAACTACGGCTTCTTTTTCGGGGAAGTCCCATTTTTTCCCTATTTCTGGTACTTTGAAATTAAACGGACAAAAAGGCAGTTATATAAAAATAAGTTAAGTTCGTGAAAAATCGAACTGTGGACAAATTTTACGTTACATCATAATCCTCCAGTAATACCATTCCGATGTTATAAGTGTTAAAAAGGTACTGAACAGGCTTATCTTGAACAATAAGGTACGGGCTGAGTGTGTATTTTGAAAACTGTAATGAAATGAACAGTGTTATCTTTTGTGTTGTTCAATGCACAATGAGTAATTTATGACGGTATGATATTCAAACGAATGCAAACACAATCGGATAATAGTTAGTTTACCTGGCTAGACAATGCAGTTTGAGCAGAAGATTGCTACTCAAAAATTATTTCCCATGTTTTGACTAAAAATCTTAAGCCTCATTATCAATTTGCTTCCCTTAAATCCGTTTGGGAAATCTTTTTATAAGTCTGCTCTAAATATCTTCCAGCAAGGCACGTTCCCTCTTGTAAAACACATTATTACATTTATATTTACGTGTGAAGCTCTAAATCATGCATTTTATTGGCGATGAGTCATAAAATAATTATGAAATATACCTACTGCTCAAAATTGCATCAGAGCAAGAATTACCTAGTCGGAAATTACCAAAGAGGTATCACATAGACTCCTGTGCATCTTAAACTATTGATTTAACCGTTAATTTATTGATTTACACGTTTTTTGATAAAAAGTGTGAAATTTTTATTTTCGGATTTTCGGAGTCAGAATTTTCAGGATCGGAAATTTTCGGAAAAATTCAAAATTCAAAGTTTGGTTGACTTTTTCAAAGAAAAAAGTATTCTGAATACAGAAGAGATGATGGAAATGATTATTTTCAATTGATTAACTCGTTTCTTTGATCGGAAACGTAAAATTTCAATTTTTGATTTTTGGTGGTCGGAAATTTCAGCAACGGAAATTTTCAGAAAGTTGATAGTGAGACAAATTAAAGTAATAATTAAATAGAAACTGATTTAGATAGAGTAGAAACGTATTAAAACACTAAAAACTAATCACTAAACGTGGTCTAACTTCTTGAATCATGATTTTGAAAAATGCTATAATGCCTTAGTCGGAACGTTTTCGGAAATTTTCAAAAAAATTTTTTTTCTTAGTTTGAACTTTAATAAAGCATTATTAAGTAAAGTCTATAACTGTATAATTAAATAACGGTTAAAAACAATCCTGTATTGAATAATTATCTAGAAAAATATTTAAAAAATGACAAAATTTTTGGACAAAAAAAATTTTCGGGGGTCAAAATTTAAACGGAGGCAATAATTTAATTAGATACAAAGCGTTGACAATAGGAAAACAGCACAACTGCTAATCCTCTATTCTGATTGGCCTTTTCTTATCAGTGTCAGCCTCTTTATCTACCGCGGTCCTTATCAGTTGTCGAGTTCTTATCAGCTGCAGCCTCCTTATCTGATTTAAACTAGCGCCTAAGCAACTTGACGCACTCAGTCTTATTAAATTTACGTTTTTCGGAAAGTCCAAATTCTATTTCAATTAATACAATTGTCGTATTAATACGTTTTTACAATAAAAATTTCGGATAAAGACGGAATTTTATCAAATCTTGATGCACTATGCATTTTTAGACGGAAAAAGTCAGAAAACAGTTGAAAAGTTTATGACCCTTAGTTAATTAATCTCACTGTCTTTCTAACCCATTTAGTAAGTGATTAAATCATACTACTAACACAAAAATTGTTTCTTCTCAGCTTAGCATGACTATAAGATTTTCGGTAATCTGTATTTACAATAAGCACTGTTACTATTTTCAGTAACTCAAAAATCCTATTTGTACAGCGTTATGTTTTGAACAAAATATTGTTATACTGTGTATTATTAAGCTTCAATTAAGAATAGTAAAAGAAGCGTAAAAATATTGTTTAATCTGGTAGGCGGAAAATTTTCAAACAATTTTATCTCAAAAGAACAAAATTTTTAATTATCATTAATTAATGACTGTTAATTTATCAACGATGTAATTCAAACTCTACTGATTAACTAGTCACTGTTTAATCAGGGGAGCGGGAAATCTAACAAGAAATAATTCTTGTAGAATACATAGTCATGTTTGGTCGGAAAAACTGACGGACAATTTGTCAGCGATGTATTTGAATTTTGAAGTCGCATGACATTTCATTTGATCTTGCGTATTTTCCATGTTCTTAAAGTATTAATATAATCAGGCAAATAATAAATGTATCACTAAACAAATACAGTAGAGCATAATAAAGTAGTCAAATCATGATTCATCTATTAACTGACAATAGGCGTCTGAAAGTAGTGATTGTTTATGTTTTATTTCAAATTTATATGTTCAATTTCATGGTAACATTAAGAAGGGAAAATACCTGAATGTAGATACAGGCTAAGTTTAACCTTTCTTCAGTTTTTATCTTCTTATGAGAACTTCTTTCGGGAGTGAAGGGAAAATCCCCAAATTCTAAAAATTTATGAAAATTTCTCAACTATTTGACACAAACATTGTAGTTCGGAAACGCAATTCCTTTTTTACACTATTGCATTATGTGAGAGCCCCTTACAAGCCTAAAAAACTTGTGATTCTTCACTACTGTTCACTTTTGTCAGATTATTTTTTTTTCTGACGGAAAATTAAGAAAGTAAATGAATTCAAAATGATGGCTTTTGTCGGGTTAATTTTCAGTAGCGGAGATAAAAAATAAAACAACAAATACTTAATTTTAATTTTATTGAGAAAACTTTTTTGTGGCGGAAGAAATAAAAAAAAAAGTAGAAAACTATGATACTGCAACGTTTTTGATTACTTTTAAGCGGAGAAGACATAAAATTAATTAACTAAAAGACTAGATTTGGATAATGACAAGTTTCTGTAGTGTAAAACAAATGATAAAAATGTAATGAAACTCTATACAAGCGTTTTCTCATTATTTTTTCAGCGGAGAAAATCAAAGCTCAACAATTTGATGTACATTATAATTTTTCTTTACCATGATTTTTCAGCGGAAAGTACAAGAAATAAATACACTGAACTAAATAACTTTCTAGAAGTCTTTTTATTGCAACTTTTCTTACACTTTTTTCACACTTTTAAATATTTTTCTGGCAGAAAATATATTAAGCAGAGTACAAGATCATTTTTTTTTCAGCGGAGATATGCAGCGGAGATGAAAAATCAACAATCTGATGCAACAGATATCTTTCTTGAGAATGATTTTTGAGCGGAATGTACTGCAAATCAATAAATTGCTTTTAATAACTGAGAAGAAATAATTTAATTGAACAAACAAAAACCTTTCTACTCTTTTTCCCACATTTTAAAAATTCAATTCATGACGGAATTCTGTGTCGGAAAATGAAAAAAAAATGAGTTATTACATTGAAATCATTTCGGAGCTTTCATATTTATTGAATTATGCATAAACAGGCAGCGCTTATGCATGGGGATAGAAGCGTTTTGCTATGTTATTACCATGAACCCGTGTAAAAGGCATGAAATACATGCACAATAGCTACTTAACATACAGCGATATTCTTTACTGGGCGGGTGCCTGTTTCTTGATTACTCCATGTCAAAGAATTCAAATGTTTGTGTTACAAATGATTACTTTTAACTATATATACATATAAAAATAAAAACTATATAAAATAAAAATACTAAAACGGCTGCATGTAAATTTTCTTCATGCAAATAATAATACAATTGTATGACACTGTACAACTTTTTTTCAGAGAAAGAAATTTTTAATTAAATTTTCTGAGAAAACGAAGTGAAACGTTCAAGACGGTAAGCCATGGTTGAAACTAAAAAACCGGTGATTAAAAATCGGAAAAGCAGTGATTTTAAAAAGAATTAAGGAATAACAATCATTCATTTTATTTTATTGTGTGAGGATTTCCTGTCGGACTCAATGGTAAAAAAATGTCTCTGTTGAACCAAGAACCAACAAATTTATCAAAATGTAAAAAAATCAGTTGAACGGAGAGTAGTTTTTTTCAGTATTACCAGTCCTGTTCACGGGAGATAAACAACTTTATTCTATCAGAAATATGTACGGATCAATGACACATTACTCATTTTCCATATATTTTTTATGTATCCTATGCAGTATAAAACTAACAAAAAAATTGTCAGTGAATTTATCAGAATTCTGGATAGTTCTTTATTACGTTTATGCCATCAATTTATATTTTGTTTAGGTACATACTTTTTGGACGGAAAAAATGCATTTTTTTTACTCAAATTTTGTATAACTTTTTTTTATTTTTCAGATTCATTACTGTACTTTTGTATGTTTTAATAAATATTCATTCATAATCAAGTTATTTACAATAGAGGCGAATGATTAAAATTTTTATATAAAAATTTATCCTAACAATAACTAAAAGAAAAATTAATCGGAGTATCATTTCTTCAATGAATAACAATTTTAATAGCGGCGGAAAAAAACATAACCATGGCAATATAGAAAAAACAAGTACACTGCTATACATTTTAAATTAATTTTTTCACATTCAGATAATTTTTATTTAAACAAAAATTAATGAAAAAACAGATTGCATTTAATTTTGATATCAAGATTATTTTTCTGGACGGAAAATCATTTTTCCCCTCAAATTTCATGTGAATTAATTTAACTTTATTCTATAAAGCACAGTAGTTTTACAACTTTTAATAAAAATTGTTTCATAATCAAGTTACGTAAAATCAAAGCAAACATCAATTTTATATTCCATAATTTAATTAATTCTGAAAACAAGTGAGAGAAAAATGAATCGGAGCATTATTTTTCAGCAGAATAACAATTTAATTAAGTGTATAAAAATCATAATCATGATGATCATCCTGGCTTAACTCGCGCAATAAAAACAAGCAATGATAATGGTTAAAAAAAAATTAGATCGAATGATGAAGTGGTGAGCGCGTTAATCCAAAAAGCAAATTGTTGAGGAGGCAGGGAAGAAGCACGTGCGTGCAGCACGCCGGTTTGATAGAGCGCGCAACTACACGGATAGGGGTCGGATTGTGTGTGGGTGGCGGGCACAATCAAAAGCCTCGGTACCAAGTGGGCTAAGGAAAACAGCGTGGCAGGCTCGCGATCCTCTCGCAAGCAGCCGAGTCGTAAGCTTGGTTAGGGTCGAAGGCGGCGAGCCGCGGAGGCCACAACACGACCGCCGTCCTCATTGGTCGGCGCGTAGTGCCTGGGTGGGGCATCAGAAAAATTGGAGGGGAGAAAAATCCCCTCTAAATAGCCCGCCGCTCGGCACGAAAAACTAGACTTCGCTCAACCGGCATCGAAAACGCGTCTCCAAACTTACAAGCAGTCCCCCCACCACTTGCTTCTCGGACCGTGTAAACGTTTAAGTGCAGTGTCCTGCGAGTGTTCGAGTCAGTGCTCTACTGGTGTCGAGGAGTTACACAAGAACCGAACAGACTTACCAGTTCAGTTCTTATTCTTTTTTTTTTCCAAAAAGTGTTTTCGGAGTTTTTGAGTTCGCTCGGGTTTGAGTGACAAGTGAGACACAAAACGGATTACTCAATCTGAACGATGCATCTGACGGAACCAATGGGCATGGATCGCTACAACGACATCCCCGAACCCCTCAAGTCCTTGAGGGCCTGTCACGGCGAACTCGTGCAGACCGGAAGTCCTGCAATTCTGTGCAGCCCGCTGCCGTCACACTGGCGCTCCAACAAGTCCCTCCCGGTGGCTTTCAAGGTCGTCGCACTTGACGAGGTCAGCGACAACACCCTGGTCACCATCCGCGCCGGCAACGATGAAAATTGCTGCGGCGAACTTCGTAATTGCACCGCGGTTATGAAGAATCAGGTTGCCAAGTTCAACGATCTCAGATTCGTCGGCAGAAGTGGCAGAGGTAATTTTTTCAACATTAGTCTCAACTTTGTTACAATTCTCTACCATCGAGTTTTTCTTAACTCTTATAATCTTGAATAATATTTTTTTTCGAAAACGTATAATAAGAACGGACAATTGAAAATTGCCGATCCGGCACTGATAACATTTGTTTCGCTTCAAGATGTACAATTGATGGGAAACGTCTCGAGAAAAGGGGCTTTTTCAACTGCTTAAAAACTGGGTCATAATTCAGTCGCTTTTCCGGTGATCTCTGATAACCTTTTCAGCAAATTACAAAGATTCACTTTCCTTTTTCCGACCGAGTTCGGCCGCACTGTCCGACAATCGTAAACTTGTATAATTTATGGACGTGCATCAACCCATCTGAAAAAGTTTTGCTGGGCTAAAACTCAAGTGTCAATTGTTCTAGAAACAAACATCCTCGAATCACTACTTTCGAACACATGTTTCGAGTACCGCAGGTAGTCGGTTGCACAAAAGTATTTAAGCGCATTCGTTATAGCTCAAACTAATCTTTATTATGATGGCCCAGAAAATTGTACGAATTCTTTCTCGAGCGTTTTCTTTGGTTTGAAAAGTTTTGAAACAAAGATCCAATTTTTCATAGCAGAAAAATTGATGTGCCAACATTTTGCTCAACAATTTAATCAAAATTGAAACATCGAATCTAATCGCAATTCATTTTTTTTTTGTTACAGGAAAATTGTTCTCGCTCACAATCCAAATTGATTCAGTTCCTCAGCAAGTAGCCACATACACAAAAGCAATCAAAGTCACCGTAGATGGACCGCGAGAGCCCCGATCCAAGTCGAGTAAGTTTCTTTTCTAACGAAACGAAAAAAAATTTAATCTAAAAAATGAAAATTCATACGAAAAATTTTCCGTACATCAGACATTAATTGAATTGCTTATAATAGAAAGAAGAAAAAAAAACAGTCAGAGCTTCTCTTTGACGCGGCAACCGCAAATAAAAACGTATAAAGTTCGCAGTTATAATTCGCTGTTCGTCAAATCGGTCAGAAGAGCCATGACCACTCGAGAATCCACAAACAGGCGTCAGAGCTTCGCAGCATTTAATAATCCGGCATATAGCTGGTGGACCTCAAACCGCCAGCCGCGGCGGTCGCAGGATGGTGCTTGCAAGCTCCCGCTTCCTCTCGCACTGTATTCGCATATCGGGTGTCTCGCAACCACCTAACCGTTCTTTATTTTCCCAACCGATGAACAAAAAAAAAACAAGTTAAAAAAAAGTAGTTATAAAATTTTGTCGGTATCCCTCCCCCGGTAAACCGTGCAACAAACTTTGAAATAATTTCACACTTGAACTATAAAAGCGCGGCGTGCAAACAGAAGCCCGCGTTGGCAGAGTCCCAAGCCGCGATGATTTGCGCGATCCTTTTCGCGTGCCGCTTATTTAGTCGGGGCGGCGATCCGATTGGCGGACGTGCCACTAAGCGATGTTGTTTATTGGCCGCGTCGACGTAAGACGGAGTGTGTCTGAATGACGACAAAGAAGCCGCGTTTGTTTATTGCGCTCTGCATATGGCAGTAACATGTGCGGCGCATAAACACGAAACACGCTCGCGGCACTTGTCAAACAGACGCTCGCGCTTCTGATGTATGGGAAAATTGATAGTTGAAAAATTTGTATCAAACAAACTTGTTTAATTCAAAAAAAATTTTTCTTTTTGGAAAAACAACATTAACCGATTGTTTTTTTCTTTCTGCTTCAGGTTATCAGTATGGACCAGGATTCGCAGGGCTTGGATTACTCAACCCATGGCTGGACGCAGCGTACCTTGGTCAAACGTGGCACCTGCCAACAGCCGGACTTGCACCAGCATTCGTCAAAGGTAAGCATCGGCGCACCAAAATGCCCAGCTATCGATTCGGCTCGCCCGATGATTCATATACGAATCCGAAGGGTGAGCCTGTGCCTTCCCTTTCCCACAAGCAACAATCCCCGGCCCAAACAAAGCAGCACGACTTAAAAGCCCCTGAATGTTTAATAACCCGGCGCTCTATTTGCTTCGCAGGTTCGTTATCCATGACGCATGCAGATCTATTTGTGCCGAATTTTCCACCGACGGTACTGCACCCCACGTACAGCAGCACCACCTATCACGACCAGATCAAGTACTCGACCGAGTACCCGTCGCTGCCAAAGACCACTGCTTTGCCTCTGAGTGCAATTGTGCCAAACAGCCCGTCGATGACGCCGCCAAAGTCGCCGATCACCAGCCCGCAGACGACGCCGCCGATGAGCCCGGCTGAGCGGTCCGCGGAACCAGCCACCGAGGAAGTTCGCAGTGCCTTCATCCCGTTGAGACATGTGCCCTTGACCATGCCTTCATCCTCGTCGCCCGAGCGCGTCGAGTCAATCAAGAAGACCGTGCTCGGCGTCAGGAACGAGCTCAAGGCACCCACCGCACTCATCTCACACAAGGCCGTGCACACCAGCGTCCACAGGAACAGCCCGCCGCCAACCAAGATCACAACCTCGAGGTCAGACTTGAGATTCTGGAGACCGTACTAGACTTGGCGCCTGCAGACATTTTATATATAGTCGAGTCGAGATTATTCGCGACGTTGTGATTCGCCTTGTTCCGGGTCCTTGCGACCCGGGTGGGTTCTTGTCAGATTAAGGGATAGGTGGCGAGCTAACGCGCTTTTATCTTCGGGGCCTTTCTCGATGGGCCAACCGCCAGCGAGGATGTTCAGTCGAAATTGTTCTAGTTCTTGGCAGTTTTATGTCAACGTGTTTATTATTTTCAAATTTTATTTTTCTTTTCTTTTTTTTTTTTTTTTGTTTATTTGTCAAACCTAGAATCATGAGTGAACGAGATCAAGTCTAGCGACAATCAAAAAATTGTATTTGTATTAAGAAAAAAAAACAAAGAATGTGTTCGTCGTATATTTTTGATTAAAATAAACAAAAAAAAGAACAAAAATACCGGCGTTGAATATCATTGAAAATAACTCGGAACCGATAGAAACGAGGCGTGCGAGCTAAATCGCATACAAGTTTCCAAAAAAAACAAAAAACGACTGAATCCTCAAGATCAAAAGCGCAATTGAGTCGAATGTTATGCAAATGTCTGTATTAAACTTCAAACTGGAAGGCTAGTGAAACAAGACGCCTGGCGTCCACAGGACTTTTGTGAAAATGATGAATAACAGCCTCCTCGTTTCTCCTGTGCGATATCGTTAACGTGATGAAAGACTCGAGTCTTCGGTTTTACGAAGGCCGGTAATTAAATTTAGACAAAGGGAAACGAGAAGGTTGTGTAACTTTTTTTTTGTTTTGTACATACGATTGTATATTTGACCTGTAAGTATGTGTAGATAGTTCGTTGACAATAAGTAGCGGTAGGGAGGGAGAAAGTGAGCGAGTGACTGAACAATATTAATACGAACGAAAACAAAAATTGTCTGATTCGAGAGAAAATGCAAATTATTTATAAGGCAGAGACTTTAATTAAATGTATAGAGATGGTATTATAGAGCAACGATGAAATGAATAAAGATTTATGTGAATTACTTTAAACGCACGTTTTATCATTCCGATCTCATCCCCAAAAAATTTCGTTCCAAATAAAACGGCTCGGTTGTACATCAATTGATAAGTTATTAAAATTTTGAAACAACCGCTTTGATGATAAATAACTGACGTCACTTAAGCGCGCAACGATCAGGCGCGTTTAATTTTCATAATGTATTCTAAATCACTTAACACCATCAGTTATTTAACTGAAATATCACATTAAATCACATATAATCCCATAAATATCAACACCTCAAAAATGCTTTCATTATTCCTAAATAAAGAGATTTATTATAACAGTCGGGATGACAGCATTTATAATTGGGCCGTTCATCCGGTTCTCAAACCTCAGTCTGGTCACTCAAGATGTTGCAATAGGGTGTCATAGCTTTGTGAAATCCCACTCGTATGTGTCGAGAACCGTCGTGAAAGAGATTGAAACAGCATTTCGTGCCCGTTGCAAGGGGCGATTCATATATACTATATATAATTTTTTTTTCTCCGCGATTTAAATCTGAATGGTTGTGCACGCCAGTGTCGCTCGTAGCACGAGTTCCCATATGACGGGGGGGAATAACGGGGTCGCTAAAAGAAATGCTTCATATTGAAGGGAATACGTGAGATCTGTATTAGTACCATAGAAAAACTCAGCGACAGCAGCTCTCAACCCAACCATTTCGTTCAAGATATTTTACATCAATCAAACGTGCGCGTGACCAATTTACTTTGCAAGAAATTAACAAAAAGATATTTCATCCACTGAAATATCAATCTCAAATTAGCATTTTTGTATTGATTTTACGGATTAGATGCACCGAAGATCCAATTCTCTCTATACTTTCGAAAACATATTTCTTTGTATCTAATTAAATAGTTATTCAAAATTTAAAAATATTTAATTTACAACTTTTGTTTTTAATTTTTTTTATAAATGATTATTATCAACAATCAAAAAAAATTATTTAACAAATACATTTGAGTCATAAAAAACTATGTTTTTACAACAATTTATTTATTAGTATCATTTTTAGTTTCATTCATTTAACATTATGCAATTTTTTAATCTAAATAATATATTTTCTACAAAACTTCAGTGCCAGAGTTCTCTTTTCATGAAAATAAGTGAAATCGTTCGGATGATTCAGATAACGATGAGTATAAGTTTGGAAAAACCGATCTGCATAATCCAGAAAAACGAATCTGTTCCTTATGCTGCACCCGAATTACGTAATTTGTCAAGCGTATGGCCGCGTTTTCTTTGTCTCACACTATAACAACAGCAGAATTTTAACCTGAGAATTGAGTTATTTAGTTTTCTCATTTCAGTTTTCCGGTGATCAAATTTTTATAAACGCCTACCTGTCTTTAAATCGTATTAAAAGGTGCACCCAAATCGGTAGTAGGTAGTCCCTCGTCGTTCCATTATTTTCGAAAAAGGTACAGTTTCATTTGAGTCTAATGATTCTCATTGTTTGTACAAGAAGTATTTCCAATTTACGAAACATTACAAATTCCATCTGCACGAGTTGCTCGTCGATGCTCATCGTTTAAACGTAACAAATTCTTTTTTTTTCTTTTTCAAAAATATACATCTAAGATCTGATTAATTTTCAACATAAATAATAACGACATTCACATTGTTTATATTTTTTTATTCACTCATATATTAATTTACAAGCAATGTTACAATACAAAAATTTAACATTTTTCATATGAATTCAGTGTAAATAAAATCGCATTCAGATTGTGTAAAATTAAATGAACTGCGTAGGACTAAAAGATGGTCGTTTTTTTAGAGACGATTTGACGCGTGAAAAAAGAAATGTCAAACGTTGGCGCATGACGTTGGACTAACGACGGGAAATGAGAACCGCGTCAACACTCCGCACAGTCGTATATAGAGGTAAGCGGGGTTATTCGTTGACGAGCAGACAACGGAACCGAGTAACCATGAAGGATCGCCGCACCAGCCGAACTGATCCGAGTCAATCACTCTCTCCGCATCCAGCGCTAACTAATGTTTGCGCAAAGAATCGCGCCGAATAATTGAGTCAACTTTGCGACACAAAATTAACGTCAGAGCCTCTCTCGCAACATAACTCGTCCGGCAAATAATCAACTTTGTCCTCTCCGGCATCACCACGCACTTGAACTCGTCGTCACCTTTTTATTTTTCACTTCCTTGCAATGCGTGGAGAAAATTTTGTTACATGAGAAAATCACATTAAGTTGAATTATCATGCCAAACAAATGTGCAGAGGACATCGTTTCATAAAGGGAATAGTCTACAAAGTAATGAGTACGTTTCTTTTTTTTTTTTTTATTTTTAATTCACTCCGCTTATTTTATACATTATTCGGTTGTCTGCAATGTTTAATGTAACTTGTTTCAATTTGTAACAAATTATTTTTTGAATTGTAAAACATCTAAAATTAAATGATAATTATTTTAATATGTAAACATTTTAAATTGAAAAAAAAAGAAACAGAAATCTGATTGTGTTTATCAAGTGTATAACTTTGAATGATGAGTGTTGAAGAAAAGGTGTCGGTAATGCAATCTTGCAATATCTGTGCGGATGACGCAACGGGACATTGGTGATGATTTCGAGGGTCCTAGAGTTAGGCAATCAGCGCTGATGAGAGGATGGTCACAGGACGAGGCAGTCCAACAATTAGTAACCCCCTTCGCTACCTTTACTGTCTCGCTTGTAGCTCACAAATTATCCCTCCACAACGTGCAGACCACAGAGGTATATACGCATGCGAAAGAGAAACTGCTGGACGCGACTGTTCACATTCACGAAGGTAAACGCAAATCACACGTCCGTATAAATTAATGCGTTTGTCTATCCGTAGGTGTTGCTCCTTTAACGCAAAGTGGATCCTGACGCTTAACACCCATAATAATTATGTACAAAATTTATTAAACAATCATTCAAATTGATTCAACGGAAAATTGACGTTATTTTTATTTTTATATATTTTAAATTCAATCGTGCCAAAAAAATTGTAACGGGAATCAAATTTATTCTAATAAAATTGAAGAGTATCAAGATATAAAAGAAATGTCAACGTGTTTGCCGATGGCACAAATAAAATACGCAAAAAAAAATTGAATGCTGATCGACGGAAGACTTCGATATAATAAGCTACTTTGGCCTTATGCTCGTGTAACCCTCGTTTCCCGACCCCATGACAATATAAGCTCTCGCGGTAACTGCGGGAATAAAAATAATGTCGTTTTCCTTGGAAGGATCCGCAGTGCGCCTCGAGTGCAGGGGAAGCCGAGATAGAAGAAGGCTGATTTAGGTGACGAAAGAACAGGACGGAAGAGCGAGAGTATAACTTAATGCTCTGCTTTGCATCTCAATGCGAAGACGCGAGACATCGAGCGGGATATTGCTTTGCCACACGCATCACATTACTGTGCATAAAGATGTTTGAATGCATGAGGACCAATTAAAATTAATTTGAACGCTTAGAACTTGCTATTCATATTGAAAACATGGAACGAAAATTAGGTAGCTTTAGACGGATAAATATTTTTGATATGAAAGGTGATTTTATTATTTATACACATCTTTTTTTTGTAACAACATTTTTTTTACTACGGTTTCTTTTTTAATTCTAATCTTTTAATTTTTTTTTAAACTGACGAAGAGAACGAAAATGAGTGAAAGCACTAAAAATGTTGAGCCCCATTGTTCCAAGACTTGGTTGTAAAAGTTTATTTCTCTACCGTCAAAAATAACCGCAATTTTTGCCTCAAAACGGCCGTGGCGGTAAGACACGTTGAGACCAAAAGAGCCTGGCTGAAGGGACTGAAATGACACTATCTTTTCGGTTGATACAGTGGCGGTGCCTTACACGTATCCATTTTTCTTCTACCGTTTCCGACCCACGAAGGAGGACCCGCTATAAAGAAAAAGTTCCGAAAAAGTACTTTTTCCCCCGATTTCACTTTATTTCGAAATTACCGCCATAAAGCAATGGTCTTTCAAGCTACCGACGAGCTTCCTTTTTGCGAGCCACAATTTTACTGCTGTGGTTTTATAAAACCTACCGAAACTCGGGAAATCATTGTGGTACAAGTTGCGGTTCATCAAAAGGACATTAGAGTTTCGGGCACATAAACTTAGAATAAAAAAAAAAAAGTAAAAAATTTGTCTTGCCATCTGGACGGACATTCCGTAAGAGAATTATCTTCACTCGATTAAAATAGTTGCCGAATTCCTTATATTTTTCATCGGTAAGAAAATGGACATTGGGATTGGTGTTTTGGAAAATACACTATGAGAGGGAACGAAAACATCCGAGCGGCAAAGATAGAATTCGAGATGTTTGATTCTCGGGGCAAATCAATTCGAAGTAGATTGGTCAATCGCGAAGGGGTCAAAATTCTGACGCCGATGAGATCGTATAAGGAAATTGTTTCGACGTGTCCACTTCCTCTCCACTGATGAGTTCTACAGCGCGCAGAACGAGCGTGATGCGGACCACTCGAGTCGAGACGTGGAACAAAACGGAAGCACATCGGGAGAACAAAAATCTTTTTGCCAAACGACAAACGACAACTTTGTATCATCTGATGGATTGTCGAGGAAATGAATGACAAATATGCGATGCGAATTTCCCGAATGTTATGGCGTGATTCCAATCGGTCTAATAACCACCAAAGATTTCTTATTTTACAAGCGACAAAAATCAAAATTCTTTTATTTTTCACACTAACTTCAAAATCAGGTTTGCAAATTATATAAAAACAAATATTTTTACTTTTTGCAGTTACAAAAATTGAATTAAATTTGAATGATAAAGTTTTGATGGGACAAATTAAAACGTGATGAAATGGAGCGTGGATGAATAAACGAGAGGTGGAGGCCGTTGTGATAAAGAGCGTTTCCGATCAACGTTCTTAAGAGTTCGTAAAGCTGGCGATAAAAATGCAGGCACAGCCGTTCAGCACTTGGCGAATCGGCGCTTGTTTGAAAGGCATCCATGTGAAAATATTCAGTTGGATCTACGTCATTTGGACGTCGCTCAAAGTCGTTCAAAATTATTTTTTTTACCTTTAAAAAGATTATTAAAATTCAAAAAATCATAAAAAATTACATTTTTATCGAACTTCAAAGTTCAGTAGAGACTCGGGCTCAGGGTTCGAGCTTAAAATGGTGTTATCATACCATCTTCTATATACATGTTAAAAGTCAGTTTACTTGCAGAAAAAACAGTTAAGGCGACATAACATCGTTTCAACGTTGGAACAACTGCAGCGTTGGAAATTTCTGCGTGGGCATATATCGCGCCTCTGTCGCGCGCACGACCTTCAGATATTACCCCTTGGAAATTGCTACAAAAATTATGGACATCGCCGATAGCCCGACAACGAAAGCAGCGCAAGGGCGCGTCTCATCCATTTAGATCCATCACACATGAGTAGATGGGGTGAGACCTACCCCTCGCAACTTCTCACGTAGATTACACGATCCCACGTTCATGCACCAAATTACCATTACTATATGTCTCGCTTTTTTCGCATCATGTGTTTATCAATTTTTTCCTTCATTTTTATTCCAGATCTTGCTAATTTTAATTCAAATGTTTTTTTTTTTTGAAATAAAAAAATAACAAAGAATTAAATCAAAATTAAAAGAAAAAGAAAGATATTGGCGATGAAAAAAATGTGTGTCATAATGAAGTGGAAATGATCAATGAATATTCTTATTTTTTGCAAGGATCGAATGAAAAAGAGGGCAAAGACAATATGAGTGAAAAATGTATTCACAAAGGTCCATCGATATTCCACACATATAATAATGCTTTGCTTTGGAAGAATAATGGTCTCGAAGTTGGCTAAGTTCGTTTCGTTTGAGCCGCGGTATATTTCGATCACGAGTATCTTTTCCCTCGACGTGACGTTGTGACGGCGCTCAAAGTGCCTTTCGATATTAGGCAATAAAAGACACGGGATTTCAATATGAAAGCCATTCGCGCTCATCCTCTTTTTCATGTTAATAATTGTATTCTTAGCCGCGTCGCAGATTAAAAAACCCTTTGGATATTTATGAAATCGGTCTTGAATATACATAGGATCGACGCTCTCATCCGCTCGCGCTATATCCAAAAGAAATGGCACATATGCGAGCGCCTCGATATCCTCTATACCCAATCGCAAAGCAAATGTTAACAGTAGCATACAATTTGTGTCGGATTAAATTATGAACAAAATCGCCAATATCAAAAAACGAATATTGATTTTTTTACTTCTTTTCATAAACCTATTTGAAATTTCAATTTTTAAGATATTCTCAAAATTCACTCTTTTCAAAGTTCATTCCATATGAGTAGGGTGCAAAAAAATTATAAAATTAAAAAGAAACATTTTGTATACAAATTGAAAAATTGCAAAACAATGTACAATCCAATTAGATTTTTTTGTGCAACAAAAAAAGCACTGTGTCTAAAGAGTGTTAGATAAAAAAAAAGTTGAATAACAATTAACCATTGTAAAAATGTGAGAATAGAAAGAGCGAGAAAAAAAAAGAGAAACGTAAGAAATGTCTTTTGTTGTTGGCACGCGGGGGATTCGCATTGGACGGAAGAGGGGCTTGCTGATTTATCGATTATCGTCGGTCCAGTGGTCCCCTTTCGTTTGGACGTTATCCCTTGTTCTTGCGTGTATACACGCGCGGGGTACGCGGCTACCCACATATATAAAGTTGCGCTTGTGTACTCGAGCTTCGTACAGCGGCATTACGGTTGCCGGGGGTAAACCACCCTGGCCTCGGACCGCGAGAGAGAACGAGAGAGACGGAGAGAGATAGAGAGAGAGAGAGAGCGGGAGCCCGCAGGGGTACGCCACGACAACCCCGTAGCAACCCCTCAAAATCAACCGACACCCCTCTTGCAGCTTCCGCAGCGCGCCGCGCTCGCTCCTTTCTCTCTTATTCTCGTTTGCAATACACTCGCTCGCAATTCCGTGTGCACTCATACAGCGGAGAGAGTCAAACTGCAATTGATTTTCAGCGCCGATATTATTATTTTGTTTTCAAATTTTTTTTCCGCCAACCGATACGAATTTTGGACCACCGTCGTCTCTGAAATTGAAAAAGAATATCTTGGAACACACACGAGCGCCCACGCCTGTATATCTGGCGCGATACAAAAAATGTGTTACGACAAAATCGCAGACTAGAATGCGAAAGCGATGTTGCAAAGAACTTTTTTGCGCGCAGCTTTTTTTCCTTTCCTTTTTTGTAATTAAACTGCTCTATTCGTTCAAAGAGTGAAAAAATGTATTCGAAATTTCGCACCATATTTGCAAAGGCCATACAAGATTGATTCACTTTTCTTTTCAAGTTTTATATTTCAATTATAAAAAGAGCATGGTTTATTATTTACTTCGTTTTTAATTTTTTTTATTTATAAAATTGAAAAAAATTTATTTTCAAAATGTTATTATAATTTTTGAGGCGATTAAAATGTACGTCGTAATTGAGCTTAATTATAATATATGATATCATATTTCGCGGCGTAACGCATTATAAGCTCTAATGCTGAGGTGTCGAAATTGGACGAATGCAAAAGCACTCATCGCTTTTAGTTTTGAGGATTTGTTGGCGGGGACTTGAATCTAATGCTAAAGTTTCAAATACAATCATGTGTTTTTTTCGCCATAGTAGCGACAGCCAAGCGACCGAGTAATAATGCACTGATGTCGAAGCAGAATCGTGCGTGCACATGTGTGCATCGGTGGGGTTCTTTGTGCGCAGGGCGGTGCCGACTGATGAGAGGGATGAAAAGCGAGCTGGCCGAGTGGGGCTAACACCATTATCTAATACTCTCGGGTGCCCATATGCGGTGCCCCAGCTACGAGCCACTGCGCTATTTGACTAAATCTCGCTCGCTCAACGCTCAGCTCGCTATGAGCAAAGACATACAAAAACACACGAGACTTCGGATTCATCGTCAATTTTTTTTTCTTTCAATCAACCACCTAAATTTTTTCTTCTTCTTTTCTTGTCCAGACACTTTTCACAATCTCGCAGTCAAAAGAGTCGACATTTTTTTTGACATTTTCCTTTTTTTCTATTTTTTTTTTTTGAACTTGCTTAAAATGACGAGAGAAATTTTTCGGCGTGTATTTACATCTCTGGCAACTCGTGTTAACCAATCGATTTTCGTTGTGTCGAACTTTTTTTTTTTTACTCGGCCATTCCGTTTGATACGACGGAGTTCTTTTCGACCAGTCTGTTTTTCCTCGTGTGTGTACCTCGCCTGCACACACGAGCGAGCTGATCTATTATTCCGACGAGCCTATTATGTATTTGCCGAGCTTCTTAACGAGCGTATTTATTCTTCGCGTGTCAAACGCATCGGCGTAGAACGCTCGCTCGTTGATTCGACGCTTGGAATATCGTTACGTGTCGCTACTAATTGCTATATCGATTGCGCCCGACTTCACTACCACTGCGATCATAATACAGCCCGACAAAATGTTTCAATACTTTTCGATTCGCGAAAATACCGGCGCTCGAGATTTCGCTCGCTTTTATACGTGCAGAGAGAAATCCTACCGAGTTTTTTTTATGCATAATAAATACCACTGAATGGTGTAATGATAAAATTTAATTTTCATTCGGGGTTTGTGGAATCGTGAGAAAAAAAGCAATGAAAAATGTTTAAAACGCCTTGTAATCTGATCCTCAAAATGTTAACAAAAAATTTTATCAGTCGAAGTAAATTGAATTGTTTGTTCTTTTTATTTTTAATTTTTAAGTTACTTTTTTATATTTTTTTACACTCTTCTCGCACGGACCACCTGTTAACCTTATATGATTTCGGTTAAATTCTCCCAATAATCAATACAGAATATGCACATCTGAAGTCATGATGTAAAATGAATATTTAGCTAGTAAATAAAAAGGTTTCGAATATTCAGATACACTGTTTGTAATTTTATTGATTTTATTTACATCTCTTTTTATTTTGCAAATTTTTCATACAAATTGTTTTTCAAGGGAAAAATTGTTTTTACACCCTGTTTGTTTGACTGAAAGGGACTCATCAAATGTTGGAACGAAAAGTTCGGACTATTGTGAAGATTAGATAATAAACTAGAGTTGCATCGGAAATTTGGGCAGGTTCGTTATGTAGGTCAGAGACAGTGGAAGATCTACCAGAACCCGAAGGGAACATTTGTTTTGAAAACAATTGACGACTGTGACGAGAAACGTTTGGGCCCACGTTAAAATTGCGCAACCTTTTCAAGTGGCCTGTGAGGAACCCCGTTGCGATCCATAAGCAGAGCAGTTTGATGGAAAGCGCTGCGAAAAATGTGTATCTGGAGCGTAACCAATGATCTGGCCTTGACTTTAAAAGTTATCGGTCGGGACAATATCACGCGCGTGTCTAAAATCCACGGGAATGATTTGTAGGTGGAAAATGGTCAGAGAGGCACCGCAAAAGGTGGCCAGAGCTTCCAAAAGTTGGGTAAACGAAGAAAGATAAAGACGCAACGAAAGGAAGCGGGGTTTACGAGGTGGCCCTTTTTCGTCCTTTCTTTTCTCGCGCGGGGAAAAACCTTTCTCGGCTTTTGGGTCAGTAGGCTCCGACAATTTTGGAAATCTCTCGGAAAACAACTATATTTATGCCACCCGGTCGACTACTGCTTATTTACAGCATTTACAACGTCTCTTTCGGTTTGTGTTCGACGGTCATATAACTTTGCTTACTGTTGCTGCCGCAAAGGATGCTTCTTCGCTTTCGTTTCCTCCGACATCTGAAAAACTTGTGACCAGAATTTTATGAACCTCTCGGTTCCGAACTTCCTTTTTGTGTTACACTCGAATCAACATGTGTTTTATAAACCCTCAATCAGCCTCAATTAAGTATATTATTTTCATTAATCAAGCATTTCTTTTCAACTTTTTTTTTATGAACTAAAATTTTTTGTTAAATAAAAATTGAAATTAAATTAAATTTAAACTAAATTGGATTGGAAGGAGTTTCAAATTAAGTCAAACGATTCACGGTTGATATAATAATTTGTTTATTTAAAATGCAACAAACGGTTGTACATCTGCTGGTAAAGATCATTCAATATTTTCAACATTCATTAAGATCCACCAACATTCACAATGGCAAAAATATGACAGCCATCAAGTTCAAATTATGGCTTCGAGTTTAACCCTTTCGAAAAAAGGCTCCTCGAATATTCATTTATTACACTGTAAAATATACCGTCTTTATCACACTCCCTTTGAAAAGAAAAACTATACGTACCTCATTGTCTCATTGTGTGCGTTAATTTGTTTATTATTATCATTAATTAAACATCAAAATATTCTCTGAAAATGAGAGAAAATTTTGTAAAATGATTGTCACCGTCAGTCGACGTTATGCTCAGAGGACATAATTTTTCAAGTGTGAATTGTTTCTTACGCAAAGAAAAAAATATTTTTGAAATAAAAAAAGCACATTTTATAATAAATGGGTAGAATGGAGGTAATAAAATAGATATCCCAACTTTATAGCGCGAACAATTGAAATCATAAAAAAAAGCTTCTGTTGGTAATTTACCCCCCAGAGTAGCAACTAAAAACATGTTTTTATAACAAACCCATTGTCCGGTTTCATATATCAATAAAACTGGTAGTAAAGATGGAACTTAACTTTTTAGCTAGCGTCGGCCTTTTCTCCGGTAAAATCCTTCGGTAATATTTGGTAAAATGTAGTTTTTTTTTTTTTTTGAAAAGTATGTCCAAACAAAGGCTCCGCGACGCAACCTTTTTACCACTTTTTCAAAAGGAAAAATAAGAAAAAAATGAAATTTCCAGACGGCATTTTTCATGGCCTATTAGAGGTGCATTGTGCTATTAAAAAAGGCTCTATGGTGCGTTCGTAAACAGGGGTAGATGTTTCCGTGCGTGTCATAACTCGTGAAAACACAACCGGATGGTCGGCTGCGCGCAAAATGATGTAAAACGTGAAAAAAATTGGGAAAAAGTCCAGACGATTTACAGCGCGTCGCGCGCCTTCCAAATCTTTTACCCGAGACGAGCGCCGTCTCGAATCGTGAGGCGCGTGGCTCGGACGAGGCGAGTGGTGGAAAGACGACGGATTCATTGAGGAAAATATGGTCGCCTGGATTGGTAGCACACGACAATGGCGAGAAAGAGAAAATTGGCCCCGTTTTTGTTTGTTATGTGAAAGTTGGGCCCGGTTGGGGCCCCCCTTTTTGCACGCGACCCGGGAGCACTGCGCGTGTTTTCTCGTTCTCTCGATATTGGTCGGACGTCCAGGCGCGTGTTTTCCATTCTGTGGACGAAATTACGACTTCTTATTCAACTCTGTCTTCGAACCTTCCATGTAAAGATGAATTCTTCACTATTTACGACGGGCATTATCATTGACGGGCGTGTCTGATTTATTTTCACTCGATGATTTTTCTCAGTTTGTGTCAACGGTGCGCGCAGCTTCTTATTGATGAAAATGTTAATGGGCATGATTTTGTTTGCAAATTCAGATTATGTGTCAAGAGAAAGCATGAAAATCAGGTGAAGGTTAATGAAATTTATTGTGCCGTCGTGGGGGACGATTCTTTTGAATTTTCTCTCCTACTGCTCGTGTTATTAAAACACTTTTGTCCGCGGAACTAATTACTTTGAGATGCTTCATACATGATTTTTAATGTCACATCAACATCAACCCCATTCATGACAACAAACGAGACGAAACATTTTGTTTCCAGTATCACACTGATCATTTATTAATGATCTGAGAAAAAATTCGAAAACAAAATGATTGAACTAAAAAAAAATTATGCAAAAATAAATTTTATATTTACTGTTAAAACGCTACCTTGATTGTCGAGTGAAATTTTTTTAACAAAGAGATACTTTTAAAGAAACCAAATTTACTAAATTTTTCTTAATTAATTAATTACAATCATTTCATTTTCATTTATCTCTTCCGAAAGTTTTCTTCTTACAATTCGAATATGTGGTTCGGAGGTATATCCTCTCTATTATAAAATCCTTGTCTGTTCTTTGAAGAATTCAGATTACGCAAATTCGTTTGAAAATTTGTTTCAAAATTTATGGGACCCACGTGTAGAGTTGAATGCAATACTTAACTTTTTCAAGGAAAAAAAAGATGTCAAAAAAAATACCAACCGAGTTTTGCCTGCTGATGTACGTGATTCTGTAATAGGGGACGTGTGCATGTATATTTGGGACGTTCGATTATAAAATTTGTGCGGAAAACCGCAGGCCACAATATGACAAAAATATGTGCCAATGCGGAGCTCTCGTTAATCGAATGAATTTACGTTAATCGTTACAACTTTTAATATTTATTGGTCCCTGTAGACTAACTTTTGAATTAAATTCAATTTCAATCACACCTCACATATTCCTAAACCCATTCCCTTCTTTTTTTACTCGAAAAAAAAAATTTCACTCTAGGAAAAAATCAAGAGAAAATGCTTCTTAAAAAAAGTTGTCGAATTCTTTCATTTCTTGTGTTATTAAAAATATTTGTGTTACTCGAGCAAATCTCCTTCAGCCGAACAAAACATCCATGGAATCATAAAAGAGCATCTCCATTCGTCACTTTTTTTTCAAGCAGCACTTCCTCTTATGTTGCTATGATGAGAGAAATTGAGCTCATTGTGACGAGAATTATTTTCGCAGCGCGATTCTCGGCCGTTGCCAAAGAATTCCTTTGAAGCAGATTTCGAAAACAGGCCCGTAAGCGTGGCTTGACTTGCGTCTCTCTATTTCTAGTCACGAGCAGGTAGTTTCGGGTAATTGAGACGTAAACGGGAGATGCGCAACGTTGGGGAAGGGCAACTCCGTGTGATATCCGAGTAACACTATACTTTATTTTGGTCTTCTCGTTTCGTCAACATGCAACATGAACGAGATAAGTATTAATTTTCATCGGAGAAAAAAAAAGTGTATCGCGTTTTCGTTTCCGGGGCAAAGCGAGCGATCCCATGGTCTAAGTTTTGAACAAACGGATCAAAGAAAAGCGACGAGAATACATTTCCGGATATGTATTTTGCAAAAGTCCGCCCTCGCTCGTTTCGTTGAATCGTGTTGTTTGCTGCAGTGGGTGGGACGATCACTAATGAATGTACATCTTCCGTTTTCGAAATTATATTCGGGAGAAAGACTGTTCCGCTTAGGCTTTTACGACTGTTTTATTTATTTCGCCGCCTCGAGGAGGAGGATGACTTTTTAAATATGTCCGGTGATTTGTTATTCCATTTTTCCACCAAAGGGGCGTCGAGTTTCCCTCTCGAGGAAATTAATGCGTCGATCATTGTAGCTGCCATTTTCTTCATTCACGTTTAAATGTCTTCGGATCATTCTTTCTTGAATTTGGCATTGTTTGTCGAGTTCTAGATCTTTGTCCATCGGTGGGAATAGTTTTTTTCATCAAGATCATGGGAAAGTATGGAAATTTTGGGAAAAAAATTTGTGGGCAATTTGTTGGACTTGACGAGCTGGGAATATTTTAGTGAACGGAAGTCGGGAAATCAAAAATCAAACCTTCGACATTTGACACACCATTAATATTTTATTTAAATTAACAAAAACAACTCCAGTGGGCCAATTTAGATTGTTATCTGAAATGTTGACGATATTTCAAGTCAACAAATTTTGGTTATACAGACAATTTATGGAAAACAAAGGAAAGTCGTTTTCATTTAACAGGTTATTATGTGTCTGATTTTAAGAATGATAATAAAATTCTTGCCTCGCTCTAGTTTCTCTTCTGATAAAGACATCGTGTGAAACACATCAGAACGTCACAATATCTTATTTGAATCTTTTAATGAATCAGAGAGATTTCTTGATTTACACTAACCAGAGTAAGCAACAAAAGTTTCTTTCGTTGATAAAATGATTTACAACTTTTGAGACCAACTTCATTACATTGGTCGCAATTAATCAAATTAGCTATCGAAATTTTTTTTCAAGATTGCAATTTGAAAATTAAATTTATTAAAAAATCAAATTGATAAGAAAAATAGTGTAAAAGTGATGTAAAACGATTTACAGTTGTGATATTTTAAACAAGTGAAAAGTTTCATTCATCAGCGGGTGCGAAGATTTATATTCCATCGGTAGCTTTGGTTCTTTGAAAAACGCGATTTCCAAAGCAGAACTGTTTCATTCAAAAACGGTGAGAAACATCTTTGAATACACGAGTCACTATGTGTGAAAACGCAGTCGCACTCACGTTCGATACACGGCCTAACGATTTTTCTGTCGTGGACTTTTTTTCAGCTCTTTCGCCCATTCAGCGTTCGGTCGGTTTCAAAAAAAAATATCTTAGTCCTCTTAATGAAAGGACCAGCCAAACTGGGCCATCTCATATAAAGTTGACATCTTATTTTGGCCTATGGAATTTCAGGCCGCGTGTTTTGGGCGTGCATTTATATGGATATTGCGGTTTTTCATCCTTAAGTATAAATTTAAAAGGATTATACATTCAGCTGACAGTGTCAGCGAACCCGAGGCTTTGACGCGAAAAGACTTAACACTTGTGATTGACACGTTTTTTTTTTTTCTATACTCAAATAAACAATTTTAAAAATCATTTTAAAAAACATGTTAATTTTTTAATTTATAAATTTGATGGTTTGAATGAAAAGAATAAAAATGAAATGCAGAAAGTTGCATTGCATTTTTATAATAGACTTTTCACATCTCGTAAGATAAAAGTTTTGATGAAAAAGAAAATCGCTCGTTAAAAAAAAAAAGAACATTTCCGGTATACAAAAGTTGCAGCGCGTGAACATGATGTTTTAATCACACGCCTAAACGATCATTCATCATAGGTCCTAACTTTCAACAAATATTTACTTCCTCCCCCAAAGTGACCGAGCGATTCCTTTACCCGACCAAACTTCCGAAAAAATCATTCACCTTCCAAGCGGACAAACAAGTACCGGACGGCTGAAAGGCTGGTCCTGCCCGACCAAAATAAATATATATTCAAAACTTAATCCTCGGGATCTGGATCGCGCGCCGACTAGCCCACATTTTGAAATATATCTGTCAAATCAACGGGATAATCCGAACAAAGTCAGCGACTGAATTGAAACCGATTGATCCCTAATGTGCAATGGCACGGCCCTCTAATTTCCATTCGCCTTTGGTTTCTTGTACGGCCTGGGAAAAAAAATAGTAAACGCGCAATCGCGCCTTTTTATTTACAGCTGCGGGTAGCGAAATGTATTTTCACAACCTGCCATCGGTTTCCAAAATATTGTAAGATGCGTGAAAAAAAGGAGGCCGGCAAAGATGACCGTAGGCGGGTCGCTCACAGAGAAAACCCTTACAAATTACTCTGAATGGATGCGCCCCGCCGATGCATCGTTGTCCGATAAATTATTACGTATGCGTGAATCCAGAGGTCAAAGAATGAATCGTCGTCCGGTCACTCGGGCTGCGTTTTTCATCAAAATCCGTTGGCCTGGAATAAAAATCATCAATGGGGAAGGAAAAAAAAAGTCGAGTGGAAGAAGAAGCAGCGGTAAGCTCGAATATACAGAGACAGGGCGAATTCACAGCCAATGCGTGACATTTTTTGAACGAGATTACCTTGGATTTATGTGTTTGCCATTTGATACGGCGGGCTACACCGAAAATATATATTGTTGAGGTTTTGTGTGTTTTGATAATGAAGTTTATGCTTGCACGAGCATCTCGTTGCTCATTTTCACGGCTTTGCCACAAACCTACAATTCTGTGCGTATGTGTATAACAGCGTGAAAAAAAAGATCTCCTTCTCGTGAAATGACGAAGGTGTTTGGATGATTTTGCAAGATTGAAAAAAAAAAATCTAAAAAAAAATTTATTTTATAAAATTTTATTTCACATTTTTTTGCATTTTGTTCCGATAAATTACATCATTTTAACTCGAGTAAATGGCGTTTAAAGTGATGTTCAAGTGATAAAATGAATCGGGAGATAGAAAACATAAAATAAAATGAAAAGTGCCAATGTATCTAATATTTTGTAGTTAAAGTTTTGATCATATCAGTAGGTGTGATACACTTTGAATTATTTAACCCAGAGTGCGATACATATATAATAAATTGATTCTGTCGCGAGTATAATTTTACCGGTTGTTTAATTTCATCACTGCATTATCGCTCTTTTCATTTAATCTCTGTAACAGTTATTTTCGGTATAAAATTTACTCACCACCAGAATATACCGCACAAGAGCCACAGGCGTTCTATTTTAGTCCCTGTATTTTTAGGTGAATGTTCGTGATCCAGAATCATTATTACGAAAGGAATGCGACAATCGGCGTGCTTTATTAAATTCATTTATTACAACCCAGAGAGTGTTCCCCGTGTGCGTTTCGTCCAGTGCCTGTTTATTGGTATTTTTTTCATTTTCAAATATTTCCTATATACACCAGGTCGAAAATGTTGTAGTACAAAAAATGCGCCACGCTTAAATTGAAATGGAGTCTGAATAAAACAGATAACTAATTTTTCATCTTCCGAGAGAATGAAATCACTTTGTACGATTAATCGACCAGAAAAAAAGTCGAATTTTAATTCGCTTCCTGGTACGGCGAGCTACAAATTCGAACACACAAAATCTGTAAAAGTGGCGGCGTTAAAACCGAACAACACAATTATTATGCGCGACGATAATGTTTATTCGAAATGAGTCACGGGTGTCTGTGACTTGGACCCGGCCATTTGGCCCGATTTTCGCCACTAAAAAACCTCGTGATGTCCAAACGACAGCATATTCGAGAAGACAAATTCGTCGAACAATACGGAAAAAGTTATCTTCGCCGTAGGGTTTCCTTTTTCGGCAGTCGTGTGAGATCAGCTGACAAAACGGCAAATGTCGAACGTTTTCCGGAACAATGATGGACAGCTTGACGATCCCGAGGTTCATTACGAGTGCCAGACTCCCGCAGGTTGACCTCGAAACTCATGGGAGGTCGACCTGGAAATTCAAACACGGACTTTAAAAGTCGTCGCGGCACTGTCTGGCTTCTTTTCGGCGTCCCAGAGATATTCATCGTCTATCACATGGTCGAGCCATTTTTTTTTCCTCAAAACCATTTTTAATAGTCTCATCATCGAAAATGTTCTGAAAAAATTTACAAAACTATTTTGCAACTTTTTTTCAATAAATTGAATATTAAATTCATAAAGACAAAATTTGAGATTAAAAATTGAAACAACCAACAGCTGAACAAATTTTGTTGGAAAAAATTGAAATGATTTTTTGATATTAAACAATCATTTTTACATCTGATATCAAAAAGTTGTATAACAATATTTAAAAACATAAGCATCATAAAAGAATCGAGTTTACAAAAAGGTGCGAGCCGAGATTATCTTGTACGGCTGTTTATGACAGAACGTTTCCGCCCACTCGAATGTTAATAGGTTTTTAAATCCAGGGAGCTGCTGTAATTTGTATTTAAATCAGCATCAGCATGACTGTTTTGTATATCCACGACTACCGCCGTGTAATGAAAACCGGTGACCGGAGGACGAGGAAACATTTTGACAAAGTCATCTGAAATTACGTGACAAAACGCACCTTCCGTAATGCAATCAATCTTTTTCCGCGTGGATCATCGTCCGAAAGTGTCGCGCGATCACGTCCGCACGGGACCCCCTTCCGAAAAATAAGTCATCATTCGGTCAATTAGTCAAACCTTGTTTCGAGCGAGAGAGTCGGGTTGTATCACGCGGCTCGATTGAAAGAGAGCAGAGGCACTGAAACGTAGACGCGCACGACTGGCACAAGTTTCCCTAATTTAAACCAAGGAAAACATTCGTTCCGGCAGTAATACGTTTATAGTCATGTCTTGCTTGCTCCCCGAAAGAGGCGAGCTGCTAAAGAGCGACCTAAAGACTTTGTTTTGTGTCTCGAATAAAGTTCGAGCGATGAATAAAGCATTTTGTTGAATGTATAGGGTTTCTCACACAAAACCACTGCGAGCACATCATTGATTTAATTCTCAAACTGACGCTTTTATGGGAAGAACGTTCAAATTTTATTTCCGACTGCACTGGAATGTAAATTAGACAAACAAAAATGTTTTTTTTTTCTAATACCTTCTTTTCCCCACTTTCAATTAATGTCCAGTTTAAAATCTAAAGATCAAATTTTTTGCATTTCAGAAAATAAACAAATCAAATTACAAAATCAAATTTAAGGATTTAAACACTCTTCTGTTTCGGAGTTGTATAACAATTCTTGAGAAAGAAAATGAGAAAAAGAAATATTGTTGCGATCGGCAAGCAAGCGGAATAATCGGTCGGGTTATTGGGAAGCCGATATCTCGCCGCAGCACAAAAGTATAGAAAATCTTGCAGCGAGAGTAAGATTGCAAGACGGGCCGGAAGCAGTTCGGGAGTGTCTTCCGAGGATGCCCGATTTTCCGTACGGAATACGGGGTCGTGTTTCCTACACGTTTCCGCCGCCATATATTTAAAACAAATGCTATCTGATGAGACGCCGCTTTGTGGAAGGCAAGATGAAACCGACGTTAGAATAAAACCCGTCGTCCTATCTCCCGAGTTATCTGCGTTGCTCGTATTGTCGTTTGGGAGCTCCGCTTATAGCGAACAAAAAAAAGAGCAAAAATAAAAGACCAAGCGGAGCGAAAGCGAGAAAACAGTGTCGAGAAAAATCTTCGATTTCTGTTGAATGCGTCAGAGGCAATCCCCTTCCGAATGTGCAATTAATTTTCATTTAATTTTATCTGTCCTTTAGTTTCATTCTTTTTAATTTCATTTATCTGTTAATTAAATGTTTTTTAATTTTGATATCAATTCCCAAGTCGTAAGATTGGAAAATTTGTAAAAGTTGGCAACAAATGATTTGGTGCAAGACCTCCGGGAGGGTCATAAAAATGAAACGAACGAGAATCGCTGACGTTGGAGTGTATAAAAAAATGGAAAAGATAAAAAAAAGGACGTAGTTGCAGGATATGGGCGCAATTGTGTCGCGCTCTCGCGTGTGTCTATCAAGCGATACGCGCGGCCCGGTGCGCGCTATCTCCGCCAGTAAATCCGACCATAAGTTAAACTATTGGGGAATCCAAGTGGTTCTGATCGCTCGCGCGACATCGGCAAAATCCAGCGGAATCAAGTTTACGTATATCTCGTAGCCTATCATCTCCATCACCATAGATTGCCCATAAAGAATCCGGGCCAATCCGTGGTTATACGCGGAGGGCACCATCGAATCCCGAAATCCTTGAATCGATCTCACCGAACATCTTCTGTACGCTATTTCTGATATCTCTTTTTTTCCCACTGTTTACGGCTAAACATAAAGAAGATCGGTATCAACCCCGTCTGATATCGAAACTATAATACACTTCCCTTCATTGACATATTCCCAACATCCACTTTCAATTTTCAATTAAAATTCAGTCTGCAAAATTGCAAGTCGAAAAATCTCTCCTACGAAGATCCCTTGTTTATCGACTATGAAAATGAAAAATGTTTCAAAATGATGAACTGAATGGAAAATCATAATCTATGCTGATGATGGTTGAATTAAGAGCCATCTGATGTAGGGCCCAGGAGTGACACAACTTTTGGAATGATAAAATCAGTCTGTCAAAAGAGCGATAGAAAATAACTTTCTTCCACAAATTCTTTTGCCAATGAGAGTATAAAAATTCCGAAACAGCGTGCTGCTACTCACGCGTCACAATGACTCTAATAAAGGGCCCCGTTTCACGCTCAGATCCGGCCCTCCCCGGGCGCAACCCAGGGAGCTTCCGGCCGAGTCATAAAAGCATCATGGAGAGCGAGAAAAGAGTCGACGATGCGTCGTCGCCCCGAGGAATGATGGATTCGCGTGGCACACAAGAACAAACCACCTATGTCCGCGTGAGATATTGCCATACTCAAGAGCCAAAAAGAATCGAACCGCTTTTGTCGACAAAAGTTACGTCAAATGAGAGAGCGTCGCACAATGGGGATGACCGCTTAAGATCAAATGACTTCTGAAATGCTCCATCACCCACGTCACGTGAAATATTCATTGGCGGATTTGAGAGTATCAGAACGTTTTTGGTATTATCATCGAATGACGAGGCGACATTTCGAGCTCCTCTTCTCCTATATACTTTTATTCGAATGGAAATACCAGTAGCGTAGTCTCGGTTTCATGTACGGGACAAATAAAATGAATCGAATCAATATCAGCCACTGAGTACCAAATTTTGGTTTTTTTTCTTTCTCAAATGTTCAGGAGATGGAAAATTAAATAGGATTCGAAACAAACTATTTTTTTTTATTTGGAAAATTATTTTGCAAAAAGCCGTTAAAAAGTTGTTTCAAATTGGACAAGAGCAATTGGACGATTAAAAGGTTGGATTTTTTAAAAAAAAAGTTAAAATATAAATCAAGGGATTTCTGGTTGCACAAAGCGCGCCGCGTGTCTTTGCAACGCGAAATATAATTTGAAACGCAATTGAACAAACACTGTCCAGATGCGGTTGCGGAAACTAGTGTTGACACTTTGATGCCTGTAATAAAAAGTCGGAATAAGGTCCAGCGAGGTTCTCGGGTGTCAACCGGCTCTTCTGTCTCTGTCCGAACCCCGGGCGCTAACGTGTTTCCGGCTTTTGCGCGCAGCCTTTTACAATCCGACACTTTTTCAAATTGTCCGGCGCGCTTGTGTAACCTAAGAGCCCGACCGATTAGCAGTGGCGTCGGACGCACGAGCCTAAATTTCCAAATGTTCCTGCTTTTTAACGCCGATCGCTGACACATTGCAGATCATCGCAGCTCCACGGTAAAGAACAAACAAAACAGAGACCTCGACTCGACCAGGAAAAAGAACACGACCAGTTGTTAACGGTTTCCACAAATCTTGACCGCTCGCTCTCAAAGTACCAATACCTGGCGGGAAAAAGATACCGAAGAAAACATTTGTGGCTATTGCGGGACCATGTTTTTTGTTATTTATTCGAAACATGTCGAAACAGATATGGAATCATTGTGGCGAGGCAAAGAATGCCGATCAAGTTTTGAACTCCTAGCTGGAAAAGTCAAAGATGCTAATCTGCCAACAATTGGTTCCTTTTTTTTTATTCCTTCATGGAAACCCCATGGCAGCCTGTGAGGTATACGTTTATCTGAGCAGCACGGGGCTTTTTATTCAAATCATCGATGCTTTTTTGAACCTACAAGATGTCTCACAGAGAGTTGTAAACTTTAAAGGTGAATTATACATACTGTGTAATTGATTTCATTATAGTTGAAGATCTGTTAAGATGGTTTGATTTGAATTTTGTATAGAGCTGTACATTTGAAATTAAAAGCGGTTGATGTTTCTTCTCGTTTGGTTTTTGAAAGTAAATACAATTATTTGGGAACCGACCTTGAAAAAAAAAGTCTCAACGAAATAATGTATCTCCAACATCTGACGCCTATTTTGACAGATCGTGAGTTGTTTAACGATTGACATTAGTAACGCAGTTTGACAGGACATGTCAAATCATTTACCCTTTTTTGCGTTCTTCTGTGAACCAGAAAATCAACTCTTTCATATACAATTTTGACAAATGATTCTCGAGTGTTTTGTGTGCGTTTTCGTTACACTCTTGATACAATCAAAACTGTTAACCCAAATTGCTTATTGAACATTTTTCCAATAAAAACATAGTTCATCAATGGATTTTAATGTATGAACGAAATTTTTGCGCAACGTACACAGACAAGCCATTTTTTTTTTTTTTTTTTTTTTCATGAAGATCATGTTCGACAGACCACTTAAAAATATAATTGCATCGCCATTAGCTTTTCGACAAAGGCCTCAGTTTTCAAATGAGAGAAAAATTTTTGAAATTCCACCGCTATTTTGATCAGCGAATATCAATGGAGGTAATATATCCGTCCTGACAAAAAAAGAGCCAGCACCTTAAATTCTTGTTCGGCAATTCAGAAAGCACGACAGCGGCATCAGGAGTCACTCGAATTTCACACGAAATTAACTCTCTGGCAAGTGAGTACTTTGCATCGTCACGCCCAGCCCCGCGCAATCTGTTTCTCTCTGGGGCTCGCGCTCTTTCGCTCCAACTCGTTGGTTCTTTCGTGTCACGTCGCTCTCTGTTGCTCTTTGCCACAGGCCTTGCTACACGAATTCCGAGATCCACCCAGTACAGCCGCTAATGAACGTTCGCGCGGGCTCTCCGATATAGCGCTCCATGTGAGCGAGTGCCCAGGTCAGTGCACAGGCAATATTCCCTCTCGCTGATCGCGTTAAACCTTCTTTCAGCTGAGCTTTCTACTCCCGATGATGTCCTTTTACCTGTAAAAAAATGCACTGAATAAAAAAAAGTGACTCACAGAAAAGGACGGAATTACATAAGTGTGTGTCCAGTCTGAACAAATGGATGCTAAATTTTCAACACCTATAGGTGCAAAAATGTCACATAATTTTGCACGTATCTTTAAAATTGAATATATTTTTTTCCTTATATTTACAGATACAATTGGTTAATTGGAGACGCGTATTGAAATTAAATGGATGGCGTGGCATACTTTGTTAGAACAAATGGCGTGAAAAACGTTTTCGAAAATATTGTTCCCCACGTTTTGGAGAGGCTGTGTGTCTAAATGTGTGAATCAATGGACATTCTTTTTAAGATTCGTCACATTGAGATGTTTGTATTCAACTGTAGTGTGAACGGTGATTATAAATTGAGCTGGCGCATCAAAAATTTAAGTTACACTCGATCAATCATTCCAATTCTGACCATCCGGCATAATCCTCTTTAACTAGTAAATTTAAATATTTTCCTATAATGGGGATTTTACATTTTGCACGAGTATCTGAGATCTCAATGATAATTAGGACTCGAGCAGTTGAGCACTAATACAATGCAACTGATTTTCAGCTTTTTAGTGCCTTTCCAAAATGCGTAACGTAATTACCTCGGCTGACCTGAGTTTTGAAACTAAGAAGGGCCCTTATTAGCTTCTTTGTATATAAATATTATAAGAAAGGGTTATTCCTCTTTGTCGAAGCGCACTGTTTCGTTAATTAGACAAACAAGCTTTTACAATACAAATGTAAATACAGAATAGGCACGCGGAGGATAAGATTTTTCATTCACTTACAAGTTCATGCATACACTTTTAAGAAATACATTTTTAAATAACAAAGAAACATAAGACACTAAATAAGTAGGTCGATTAATTTCAATCAACCATTTTGTTAAGTCAAATAAATTTATACGAAAAAATTTGATTTGATTCTGGAACATACAAATCTTTACTTTTAAATTAATTTCATCATGGATTGTGACCTGATTTTGAATTAACATGAACTTCGATACCTGATGATTTTTCATCAAACAATTTTTTCATCATTAATCTGATTGAGCCCATAAACTCGTTCCTGACACTATTAGTTCGACAACAACACGATGCATCCTTTGTTCCAAACACGCTCCATTACACTTGGAAAATTGAAAAATGATGGGTTGAGACAGCCAAACAGGTGTTTCAACCCTGACGAGACGTTTTCCCAAGATCCAAGTGGTACCTGAACAGAGTTCGCCTCAAAAAACGTAAGGATTATGGCCTGAGGGCAAAACCGATGCCTGCGTCAAACTAGGATGATTCCCTTCCTGGAATCACGGCAGAATCGTAAATTTGGCGCTCGCTTTCTAACCCGTTGCGAACGGGTGCAACCGGGCCAGTCGGTCCACGCGACATAATTTACAAGTCCAGACGATGATTCGAAGGGTTTCCATTTAGTTGAAACCGATTTGGCATTATTACGCAGACCAATGGGTCCCATTTTGTCATTTACAACTTGTCGGGCGATTCGTGACATAAGGCCCGAGATCGGACTACCGGCCGTGGCCTCGTAAAGGTGACGTCTCCGAGCAAAAGTGAGTCCCGATCATTGTGCGATTCGAGTTCACACTGTGCCGATGACTGTCGCTTGTTTATGACAGCGCCAATTATGTTCCAAACGAAATGGCTTACCCCCCCCCCCTCCCCCATTTTGATGCGCTTTTCCACAACTGGGACATTGTAAATTTTGAGCACAGACATTGCCATTATTTCGCCTTTTGTGTTCAATGACGCTTTTAGTTGCAACAGTCAACGGGGTTTTCACGGGGGTGCTCGCTCTCATGCCTTTCTTGCCAAGCGGTTTTCAGTGTAATGAATTCGTTTCCCGGGTTTATTGCAATTTTAGTAAATGGTTTACACGGTGGTGCGTAAGTCAGTCCGGAGAGCTCCCTGTTACGTTTAGTATCCGAACTTGCTTTACGAGCTCGACATCATAAAATATGGCCAGATGAAATTCCGAACGGTGCCTGGATACCTCGGCCGCGTACCATTTTGCAGGTGAAATTTGTTTGAATAGGTCATCGGTGACCTAATGGTTGGAATTGTGCAAAAAGTGCGTTATCGCCAAACAAAATTGGTTTACGATCTCTGTCCATGGCATTCTGGATCTAAAAAAATGCAACTATATTGGATCGCAAAATTTTGTATCAACAGTTAAAAATTATGTTTTAGATCAAACGCTGTGTTTTTAGTCACTTTATAAAAGGTTCAAAATGTTTTTATATCTGGCTAGGATAAAATAATAATGTTTCATATGTTTATGCAGTAAATTTTGTTTTTTGAAAAATAATAATTTTTTTAAAAAATAGAAGAATTAAATACGTACGTGTCTAGGGACGACTTTTTATTCTTTAATTTTTCCTTATCCTTCGAAATCCTGTAACAAGTGATAAGTTATAAATACCAATGATCATCGACGAAGTTCCTTTCTTTTCAAAAACGCTACATTCTTGCATCAAAATAAATTTCATTTTCACTCTTTCCTTTTACAATTATGATTTTTCAAACAGTGACACATTTACTACGACGGCTTTGACTTTGGTAGCGGTTGTTTATGAATTTATTATTCCAAGTCTCCGACGACGCAACCCGTTTTCACAAGGGTTATATTACCCTTCAGCCGTTATCTTGCGTTTTCCACGTTTTACAGCGCGCTTTTTCTCTCGTCTCTCGGGAAACTTTTTTTTTTCTTTTTTAATTCTTTTCGAATTAACTTTACTACGGACGGACTTCGTGGTATAAAGTCAACCCGCTCTTTCCACAGCGACATCGTTATTTTCCAGCCTTTCGACCGGTTCGTTTGATTTTTTACCGACCTTGACGGTTTTACAATCTTAAGAGAAAAGAAATTTACCAGCATTGACATTTTTTTCCAACTTTCAGACCACCCTTTTTTATGACAGCTTGTGATGCGGCCACATAATTTTTTTTCTCCCGCACCTGTAACTGAAAAAAAAAATCTAAACGATTATGTTTTACGTTATTGGATATTTTTCACTGTTAATATTCATTCATAACTCTTTCTTCGGATGAAAAAACACAGATTAGGAACGTTTTAGACTTTTCGGTAGTAATAAGTCACACTCGATTGATACAAAAAAGTAACGATCAATTTTTATCTACTTTTTAGTAACTTCAATCTTTTTAATTTTCTTAGAAGCTTTATTTTATTACAATGTTTATATTCCACTCTATTAAAAAGAACGAGAAATCGTATAAAACTGGTACATACAAAAAAATTATGGTTATACAAATGTTTTTTAAACACGG
Organism: Trissolcus japonicus; assembly: GCA_030522925.1. Taxonomy (NCBI): domain Eukaryota; kingdom Metazoa; phylum Arthropoda; class Insecta; order Hymenoptera; family Scelionidae; genus Trissolcus; species Trissolcus japonicus. Next base: position 449,645 of record JAPYZS010000037.1, read on the forward strand.
GATATTAAAATGATTTTTATGTAGCAAGTATGAATGCCAATGTTGACACACATTTTTAACAACTTTTTCATCCAGAGCAAATATTTGATGATTTCATCAATAAATTTCGTTTTGTGTCCTTTTTTATGAAAAATTTCCACACGAGTGAAATTTTTTAATAATAAAAAATACTTTCAATCTGTTATCGCAAAAACATGAAAATGAGAAAAATTATTTATAATTTTTCGATTAGAAAGAAAATTCTGATTTAAAAGTAACCTTATCGCCCGACGTGTTTTCTGTCGACAGGTACCCATAATTATAAAATAACGACGCTACAACAAAACATAACGTGATTTGCTTAAGAACGTAACAAAAAAATGACCAAACAAGTTTTCAGTCTAGTTTCAGTCAAACGTTTTGATTATTATGGAAACTGTTTTATGTTTTTACGAGTACGGCCATAAAAATTGGTCGAAAGTTCGAAAAATGAGATCCCAAATTTGGGTTCTTTTTTAAATGACGGTGTTGTATATTAGTTGTTTTTTAATGCCCATGGTCTTTTTTTTCCTATTCATCCTCGGGATGGAGACAATGCAGCACTTTATGATCGCACACATTTCCACAGCTCGTGCACTAATTTCTAACCAAAACAGAGCAGTTTTTTGGGAACAAGTCCCAAAGTCTTAAAGAACTTTGTCATGCATTTTCGTGTACCTTAGACAAAAAAAAACCGCCTTGATTTACAATGCGGGACCAAACGCAAAGGAGGAACATTTTTTTGCGTCCACCAAACGAATAAAAAACAATGCGCATGGAAAAAAGTCCGCTCTCGTTTTTTATTTCTTCTTTTTATCCTCGAGAAAGTTCATGCCCTCCATTTGTGTCGAAAGAAAAGATCACTCCACTTTCGAGAAGGTCTCATTTTAATTGGTCATGTATTGTCTATTTCTGGTCTACTTTTTTAAGCGTCACCGACTGGTATTTATGACAAAATATTTTTTTGTTGCAAACAGTACAGTGGATTTCGAAAAAAAAAAAAAAATCAAAAAATCTTCTTTGTCAAAGATGTTTTTGACAATGAAGTCCCAACATGAGGTTTTCTCAAGAACACATCAGAGGGTGCGTGAAATAAAAACATTTTTGTTGATCGACGAAAATTAGCGACGGAATTAAAAAGGACATCGATCATGGACGCAGCGACAAATCATTCCTAATGCACGGTTTAGAATTCACCGCGTGCGCCGACAAGATGCTTTATGAGCAGATGGCGACGGGATTCAACCCCATGCTTTTCTGTGTGCTCTACATAAGCCACGTCAACCCCAATTTTCAGCGCTACTTATAAACCCCGCTGTACTGCAAGACACCGGCACGTGGCTTATCCTTTTCCAACTGGGCAAGAATTTTGATTAGTCAATATTTATTTAGTCTGAAGAATCTGACATGACATTCAACAAATATCTTTTCCAACTATAAAACACAAACTACTTACACATTTCAATAGGACAGTTTGAAAAAAAATTTTTTTTTTGAACAAATCGTACCCCATCACTTTAAAACAGAAATAAAATTTGTCTGAAATTGAAATTTTTTTATAGAAAATTAAAATTTTAAAAAGTACTTTTTGTAAGTTAAAAATTGAAGTTTAAAATAAATTAAAAATAGTAACAATTCGACGGCTAATGGTGAATACGAATGACTACACACATGTTTTTCGGGATTAAGCCTCGAAATTCGCACAGAAAATATCGACATAAACGTTAGCATGCAAATAGCATGCAAGAGAGAATTAGAGAATCGCGAAAGTGAAAAAAAAACTGGCTTGCGCCCTTCTGCATGGTTTGCACCGAGTTTGTATAAGAATATTGCTGCCGCACGGCAACGTGCTCGCGTTTCAATATGAGAGAGAGAACGAGATGGCATTTCCTTTGTGCCTTAAACGTGAACGCTTGTCAAGCCATGACTATTCACCTTCAGAGGTGACGTCACGTCAAGTGACGCGAATGAAAAATTGTTCCGCCGAAGTTGGACAAAAAGCATTGCACACATGCGCCCCGGTGCAACAGTCAGACAGACTTGCATCGCACGATGCAGTTTAGGAATTAAATTTTTTCTTCCCTCTCCCACCCCTCCCCCAAAATTAATTGAGACTAGAATTTATTTTCGAAATGCACTTCTCTGTCGTGGTTTATGATTTTGATTAAAAACTCGGGCTTTGAAGTGTTTCCTACAGAATCTATAAAATGGAAACATGAAATTGCAATTCTCAATTTCTGTATAGCAAAACGTAGCGTATTTTGAAAATACGCCAAAATTTTTGCTTTTGAAATGAACAAAACACATTCCACGTTCGGTGTATACAAAACTTTGATTCTTTGTTTGTAAAAATTGCATTTTCAAAAACACATCACAAAATATGCAGACATAAATACAACCATATATGCAGGCATATATGACAGCATATATGCGGGCATATCTGATATATAAATTTGTAACCTGGATTTGTGTTGCATTCAAAAAATTTGATAGTCAGAGGTTTGGGCGAAAAAAATTGGCGGCCTCGCGGCATCCTTGTCCCCCATCGGAGCTCCAATCGCGGGGTTAATTTTCAGCGCCCTTCGACCTCTGGCGCACATTACGATCGGGTTTGTTTGTATGCGCAACGAGGGCACACGTGATAACGTGTACGCACAAGTCCATGTGTTGAATAACAGGCGAGGAGGGGCGCGCCGGGCGATGTTCCGAGTGGCAGTTTCGGGGCTGATATAGACTCTGGCAAAAAAACAAGCCGCGGTTTACGAATAAATACAACCGATTGGTCCACGCGACATGTGCTCTAATTGCGAACTTTTTCCTTTTTTTTTTCGCGTCCACTTCCGTACTGCTCTTTTTTTCGCCTCGTTTTCGCTCTGCCTTATATTATATATAGGTTTCGCTTTTTTTTACCCCATTCTCGTTTCCTCATTTGATTTTCCATCCTCGGCATTCATAATTACCGCAGTCGGTCATTTCGGTGGCGCGCAAGCGTTGCTCATCCGCGTCATTCTTTTTTTTTTCACCTCCTTTTTTTTCGCTCTTCTGCATAGTTTTTCATGTTTCGCACTCGGGGGTTATAAAATGTGTCATTTATTTAGGTTCTAGTACATAAAACAGAGTCGCGCGAGTGCGAATGTTTTTAATGACCGACATAACGCAATCGCTCTGGGAGTTATAAGTTTTCACTCCATGAAGAATTCGTGTGATTTCAAATTATTCAGAAACAAAAATTTGCAAGAAATGAAAAAAAAATTTTGCACTGCTCGAAATTTCATAAAACGCGGTCTTGGTGTGTTTTTGATTCGATTGTTGATCACCGTCAGTGGAAACTAGTTAGTTTCAAAAAAAAAAATGGCCGTGCCTTTACCAAAGCTTATCAAGTCAATTGAGCGTTGATTAAACGTCATTAATTTGATGGAAAAATTGGCAGGGGAAAAACGTGAAAAGGTAATTTCGTCAGGTTTGCAGAGTCATTTTCATCAGCTAAATTGCAAAAACAATTCGATTCGAAACAACAATACACCAGGACAAATGATTATTTATCGCGCAGCGAGAAGTAGAGAGCGAGAGAGAGATGTATATAGACTCATTTTAAAATGCTATCGAATCAGGACATTTTCGGAGGCGCTTTTTACGCGTATAATGTGTGCACCCTCCCAGTGGGGTAGTTGTACATAATATGCGAGCGTGATTGTGTGTGATTACAGCGGCTGTGCTGTGAGGTTGCCGTGAGGTTCGCTGCAGTGTCGATCGTTTTTTTTTCCTCCCTCGTCCTCTTTTTTTTTTTCCTATAGCCGGTGTGTTTTTTCTCTCATCTTTTTTTTTCGAATCGAGTGAAATGTATTTCGAAATTACCTTCGGTCAAAAGCGAGGGAAAACGCGATCGCGTGGTAGCGCGTTTCGAATGAACCGGACGAAAGGGTGGAAATGAGAAAAAGAGAGAATTTAGCTTAACGTGGAACGACGTTTGAAAAGGGGCAATCGTTAGAGCGGCCTGCCCGATCAATAGACATTCTTCCGAAATATTTGCGTTCTTTTACGTATAATTATTGGTTTCCTTTGACGATTCGACGCATTTTTGTCCGCAACCGACGATTATTCGCTTTCAAAGCCCTTACGATTACTGCTCCAGTTGATATTCCACCGGATTATATACTTTGTCTTCAAATTCAACTTACTCTCTCTGATATCAAACCGTGAATTTTGACACCCTTCGAACACCCTCACCACATCCAACAATTAAATTAAATCCAAGATAAAAATTCCCTCATCTCTTTTTTCTTTTCTTTTTTTTTTTTTTTTTTTTTAACATTTTATCCTTACAGATTTCAACCAAGATTTTTCCTTGCCAATCAGTGGTTCTATTGAAAAAAAGAGGTTACATAATCGTAGTGAATTTTCGAAGGACCCAAACTATATTCTGGAATATATATTTTTCGCGTTCAGTAGCCTCTTTAACTTTCCACGCAGAATTCGTTGAAGGGATTTCACAAAGGGCTGACCGGGCGTCAAAGACCCTTACGTTAGCTTGATGATACGTTGATACACCATATACAGAGCGACCAAACGTAAACCGGACGGCACGTATCTTTACGGGCCATAAAGGCTAGCCCTCGTTACCCCAGGCTTGTGTAGCCGTGGCCACCAAGGCACCGCACTTTCGACCCCTCAGCGCCACCTCCAAGTCCGAGTAAACTAGCTCGCATCACCCAATAACCCGTCTCCCTTTGCCCGGCCTTTCCTTCAATTCGTTACTTGCTTGCATTTTAATAGCAACCTTCGAATACTCAGGTCTCTCTCTTCCTCTTTCTCTCACTCCATCCAACAAAATGAGAGACTACAAAAATCGATTACAAATCGTGAGCACACACACCGGACCGTTTTTGAACGGCGCGTATCCTTATAGAGTGAATTTTTATTCAAAAGGGATGTAAGAATGAGATTTTAGGGGTTTCGACGGGTTGGAGTTGGGCTACGAATATTTGATTTACGATTTCAGGAACGGGAGGGTGCAAATGTGATACGTTTTTAACAGCTTTTTGTGTTAAAAATGTATCGTATCGAGAGGTTCTCTGCAGATCATCGTTTTTGACTGAGCTCAAATTCTCTGTGAAAAAAAAAAATTTGTAAGTTTGACAAATTTTAGTCGTTAAAAAGTTGGTTCACTTAAACGAGTAACAAAGTAAAGTGTCAAAAATATTTTATCTTAACGTTGACAGATAATGTTCCCGGCCAATAGATGTCTGTTACATTTCAAACCCCCCCGAAAAAAAATACCAAACATCAAAAACCAATAAATTTAAAATTTATCTTGTATGTAAACGGTCGGAAAAAGTGTCACCATAATTGGTGATCTGAAAAACAGTCCATAACCATCGTGGCAGGACAAAGTGATACCCGAAACATATATATAAATTGTGGATGAAAAATGGTTAAGAAAAATGTGCGTCGGGGTCCTCTGAGGCGACGACTTTTTACATGACGAGAAACATTTTTGTCGATGCATGCCATAATCGCTCGAGGGCAAATGTGCAATGGCCAAGCCAAAACTGGATGAGATGTTGAGGCCGTACGGCCGCAGTGTAATGAAGATGTCTCGTGAGAGAGGCGTCCCGCATGGCTTTTGAGGGCCCGGTTTTGGAACGCGGCGAGCCACGGGGGGTGCGTAAACGATGTCACGAATGGCATTGTGCCCCGGGCGCAACCGATCCCCCATGGAATCGGCACGTTTTTCAAAAGGCTCCCCCGTATAATTGGATCTGATCGATGGACCACTGCGTATATATCCCAATTCGCCGACTCGCATGGGCAAATATAATGTTATCGCCGCGCCACCTGGCGGCTCTCCTTACGTCTCATTACGGCTCTTTATTTGCTTCGTCGGTCTACAAATCCCGCTTATTATACCAGCGAGTACCAAAATCCGGTCACGTAACAGCATTAATCCCAATTTTCGACCTTTTTGCAAAGCTGATGTACAAAATCTGCGATGATTATCTTAGTTGAATGGACATTTTGAAGTATCTTAATATTTTTGTCTTTTTCCAAAAAGCTAAAATTTTATTTATCAAAACAAAACTTTTTAATGATTTAATAAAACTTTTAAACAATCAATAATGTTAGAGTTTAAATTTAAATTTTTCAAGTTCAACTCAAAAAGGACAGCACATTTACTTTCAAATAAATTCAAGCAAATATGCTGAAGTTAACCATGTTTTTTTACAGATACTTCCCGAAATTGACTCCGGTAAGTGATAACTTAAGTCGTAAAGAAAACTATACAGTCTTCGAAAAAAAACTGATCCATCCTTTTTTGGTACGGTTCCCGATTACTCAATAAACTTGTTCCCTTGGAGGACAAACCTTTCATCGCGGCTGCTATTAAACTGGCGGCCATTCATCGCGCCTCAATAACCATTTTGATTCGCTCGAATGCCATTGGATTTATTGTGTTGAGATCTCTTTGGCCAAGTTGACTTCTCTGATATAAAAAAGAGCGTCATTTCTATTTGTACAATTAAAGGGGATTCTTGCAAATGACACATTGGCCAACAGCGGGTGGCTCGCGCCCGAAAATTCAAGAAACGGGCTTTGAGAGCGATTCGATGCGTTGGTTTTTGAAATGACTCCGCACATGGACAGGTAGAGGTTCGCGTATTGTTGCGATCGCTGCACGAGTAGCGCGTACTCGCCGCCATGTTTGCTGACAGCGGGCCCCGCCCTGTCCTCCCGAAAGACCCCGCGCGACATCTCTCCTTCCTTTTTTTTTTTTTTTTGAGTCCCCCGTTTTCTCGACACGCACGAGGTGACAACATAAATATAATGTCACGCTTCCGCGATCACCAATGCCACCTCAGTGGGACTAAACGGGGCCCACTGATCTCATCCACAGATATAGCCGTACTCTGAAAGAAAAGGAACATCTTAGATGAGATTTTATTAATTCAATCGCAGAAATTGTAAAGGAAACCTGTACTTCATAGACAAAAAATGAAACAATGTTAGACATAAAATATTCATGCCAGTTTTTGTACCGGGGCAGTTGGAGCAACACAATTTGAATAAATTTGATATTTCATTTTATATGATGATAAGTTGATAAATATATCAATTTATTTAAAGGTACAAATTGAATAGTAAAATTACAAGTAAATAGTAACAATGAGCTGTTTGATTGGAAGCCTGCAATGGATATTCCAACATAGTGTAATAATATTTACTAAACTAGTCCGCGGATGTAAAGCTTCATGTTTGTATTCGCAAGCGTTCTATTTAGTAACTGAATTTGTTTGGTATTATTCATACAATGCGTTTTAACTCGACTGGGAAAAAATTTTTGTTTATAAAACGTGTTCCGTTAGATAAATAATTGTTAGCTTTTAAAGTTTATTTTAAAAAATTCTGTCAGTTATGTTATTTGAAAATTTTATGAATTTGGTTCTTTGTCTGTCACTTTGTGCAGTTTGTATATTTTTATTATTTTAGTTGGAAGATTTGAGCCTTACATGCTTTCATATACGCAGTAAATATTTACATCTAAATTACATATATTTCTGCCTAGGGCAGTTATATTTTGAAGGGTTTTATGACTTATTCGCGTTATACCGTTTTGTGATTCTTCGGCATCCTGTTCCATACTTGAGATATACTAGGTCGTTGCCATTGAGTGCATTGACAATAAGAATTGAATGAAAAATGATCATAGGTTGAGACCTGTAGCTGCGATCCACATTGATCTAATATTTTGGCATCTGAACCGATTTTATTGTCAGGCCCGTCCTAGCAGGATGTATTACTGTCATTTTTTCCCCTATTTCAACAACATAAAAAAAAGTTTAGAAGATGGGTAACACGCTGCGATTATGATATACCTTGGTATACAGAAACAGGAAGTCGAATCGATATTTTCGCGACAGGAATCAAAATTCGGTCCTTGCAAAAAAAAAAATTACACAAAAAAATTACACAAAAAAATTACGTACACAAAATTACATCACAAAAAATGTACCATACAAAAAATCTATCATCACCTTTTCATGAACTCCTCTGCGCTTATATTCCTTTTTAAATTTACAACTTCCTTATTTTCCCTTCAGACTCTCAATTTTTCGTTACAGGGATTATCTTTGATTACTTATAGCCCAACAGATTTGAAAAGCATGTAAGCATGTCAGTTTAAAGTTTTTGACACAAAACAGTCGTTTCCTCGACTTGTGGCGCTACTGGACACCCATCATCGGACTTCATCTAATCTTGAGCTACGATCCCGACGGTGTAAGCTGATCCCGGTAAAATATATACGTTTGCGGGGTGGAGAAAGAGAGAGAGAGAGAAAAAAAAGTAAAGCAGTGAAAAACGTTCGTCGCCGTTGAGTGTAAGGTTTGTGTGACGTAAAGTGGCAAATATATGGGAATTAATTCTCTCGCCGACAAAGCGAAGCGGCCACTTAGACGTGATCTTGAGAGAGCGCGTGCTTCTGTTATTACAACTGTCGCGACACTCGACGACACACACCGGCACTCATCTGCTCCTCATCCAGCCATGAACAACAAATTAACCCCGCATCCGGCACGCGATCTGCAGTTGCCAACAAATAAAAAAAAAATGTATCTGATTACGTGCAACCAGTCGATTTGTCCCATCGAAATTCGTTCTGTGTGTTTTGCAACGTTCCATATTTTGTAATATACACTTCAGATCCAATTCCTGTCGACACAATTTTTTATTTATCTCATCAAAATAAAACGTTCCCTACCATATACAAAATGATACATTACAAATCAAATCTACGTTTTATTGATGTTTTATTATTGACTGTCAACATCTCGTCCCATCGCGATAATATACACCGGCGCGCGTTTTGTGTTGTACATAATTGCACGAATCGTGTTTTGCAATCGTTTCCAACAATTTATGTTAACAGCGTATAAAAGTCGCTTGTAAATAACAATGAGCGGAAAGCAGAATAGCTTTGCGTTACACTTTTATTAAGTTAGGCCCGAGTGTTATAATAAATAAATCCTATTCAAAATCCATTAAGGTTGATCTGATTTGCAAACATGAGGAAAAAAAAAATTCACTTTGGGTGTAAAAATAAAGATATATCTTGTTTCCGTCGGTTACAGAGTGAATTATTTGTGGATCCGGCGAAACAAAAACGAAAAACTTAATTATTTTTAGACCATCGTCGGTTGGCGGATGGTACTATTTTTTTTAATTAATGACAATTCAATATTTACAAATAATTATGTTGATTATTTATAGCGGGATGAAAAATGGACTGGGGTCGTGTTTGTGGAACGTGCTTTTTTGACGGTCCCGACGAAGATCAACAAAACGATCGCAGCTGCCGCCGAATTTGTCTCCAGAAGATACGCGCGAAAAGTGTATCATATACTTTTTGTTGTACACGCAGAGCATCCACCGGCATTCGGGCACATATTTTCTTTTTCCAATTTCCTGTAATCCATTTGTTTCGAGTAACCAAACAAGACCCACGTCTGGCACACAACGACGTGTCAACATGATTAATACGATGAACTGAAATATTTGGATTATGTCATGCATTAAAGTCAACACACAATTGCTTCGTGTCCGCGATGGCTCATACATAAACCGCACACGAAACTTTTTTTTTAGAATCGCCCGCGTCTGTGTATATTCGCCACGCCGAAATAAACCTCGCGGTGAAAAATAACATCACGAAAACGATACGATTCATTTATACAACACACCGCGATTAATTACACCGATTAGTTAGCAAGAAAATATTATAACAGTGCGTGATACCCGAATGTCTTTTTTTCATCCCACGGCAGGCGCTTAATCAAAAATAATCATGTTTCCTGACCATCCATCAGACTGTCTAATTTAAAGCGGTGTGATTTTCTACCGCGGATTGTCGGTTCTTTTAAACCGTCTTCCGATTGATTCTCGGTGAGACAAAACTTTTTCTTTTTTTTCAAAATTATATTTTAAGATTTTTCTTTTTTCTTCTTAACTCGAAACTATTTTCGGACCGCTAAATCCAGTTATTGTTGTTCATGAATGAAAAAAAATGTTGCGATGGATATGGTTGTCTGAAAAAAAATTTCAAGAAAACTGTCGAGAATAATTGTTTCGCTTTTTGTTTTGTCCCGGACTATTTTTACACAAGTTTCGGTGATGCCAATTTTGTTTCATACTTATTTAAGAAAAAAGAAATGTCTGCAAAACGAACTGGTTTTACAAATAAGATAAACATTGCATCATTAATGCCCCGGTTTTATATATCTCGTCGACTTTGCAGACGTCAAATAAGATCTCGGGGCGTCGAAGAAAAAACGAAATTTTTATAGCGTCGTATAAACACCCAAAAGGCGCGAAGATTTATCAAGAGAGCAGCTCCCGAAAGATCATAAAAGTTGAGAAAAACATTCCTCGCGGTTAACACTTTTAATCCCTCCCCAACTGGGCCCGCGATGCATCCAAATACCTTATTTTATTTAATAAGCGGACAAAAAAATCAAACCTCAAATGACGAAACGAGCAGTGGGAAACAGATTTTTTCGTTAATAAACAACTGCCGTCTGTTTAATCGGCTAGCTCTGGTTAAATGACGAAAAAAAAAACTCTTTCAAATGGTTCACACCCCGTGAGTATGCCATTGTGCGTTGCTCTATAGCCATATATCACATTTTTTGATTCGCTGTTTGAAGAATTCTATAACTCTTTTTTTATAGAGCATTTAAAAAGATACAGCCAGGTCGTTGGAACTCTTCTTTTTTATCCCCGCTATTTAAATATGTTGTCGTTTTAAATAAGTGAAACAAAAAAATTTTTAGTTTCTTTTTAATTCCAAAAAACTGATGGCAATAAAATATTTCTGAATAATTGTGTGAGATGATTTTTTTTTTTTTTTTTATTTTTTAGATAAATCAGAAAAACGTGTTTTTTATTGGATAAACGATCAGGAAATTGAAGAGATCAAAATAAGCTGAACGATGAGACGTAGTAATTTTTTTTAGCAAAATATATATAATATATCGTCCTGCGCATGCATGCGACGTAAACCGGATGACGAGGACTCGTTATTGGGCCGCATCGAAAATTACATATCCTCATAGCGTGTCATTGAGAGCGAGCTGCGCGATAAAATCTTGAAACTGCTGAAAGCGGTGCGATGGTAATGCGACGCCGAAAATATAATAGTGAAAACCCGGAGCTTTGTTGCGGCACACATTGTGCGCAGCAGGATGTGCCCCGATTTTTCTTGGGCCGTAATAATGTGGCTTACATGTGGACTAGTGTGGGTGCAACCGAGCACCAGCACCAGATTTATGGCTATTTCGAAAAGTGCAGTAGCCGATGGGAGTTGCTGATGTCAAAGATATAAGATTACCGGGGAGACCGTCAAGAGCAGAGCTGTTACAATGCTGTTGATAATATTTTATTACTTTTTTTTCTTCTTTTTTTGAAGAGCGTATTATCACGAGCGGTGATACAATCAGGGAGTGAGATCATTTTTATGATCCAACTAGGGTGGGTCAGATCATTATCGCTGTATTGTTGGAATAAAATGAACTTTTAGCAGAGTTAAATATAATTAAGTTACTAACATTATTTTATTATGAGTTCACTTATAGTAATTGTGTTAATCATTGAAATAATTGAAAAATTGTTCGATGTATAATTTAAAATGAGTATTGTAATACTAATATAATAAATAATGCAAAAATTAAAAAATTAATCATCTTACAAATTTTATTCGATAACAAAAGTTCGAAATATTAAATGTTATATCTTTGAAAGACTCTTTAAGTACTCTATCTTAGGGTCGTGTAGCGCTATCTTTGGGTTTTCAGCTGCAACAACCCCAATTACATGAACCATGCAATACCTACTATACCGACAGGTGAACATTTTTATTCTTATTCTTTCATGTTACCCACATCAGATAATATTGCAAAATTTTCTAAAAATAATTAGTTACAAAGTTTAAATAATGTTTGTGAAAATTATAAAAAATTGATGTTTTATAGTTTATTCATATATTCCCTCTATTTTACAATTTTAAACTTATCAGTTAAACTTTATTCTATAACAGCAGAGTATTAACAACAAATTCCCATTTTTTTGCTATTCCTAACATCATTAAGTGGAACTTTGATTTATATATTAAATTTCCATTCACATTTTAAAATTTAACAAATAAATAACAAATATCAATCGTTTTTTTACGTCCTCTGATATAACTCCGTTGCATTTTCATAAACGTTGTACTCTTATTATTATGACAATTTTTGACATTTATATATCACTATATACTATATATATCAATAACTTGATAAAATTTCATATTCGTATACAAATGAATAAACCAATACTTAAAATTTAGAATTATATTAATTTATGAAACACACTTCAAACTCCAGTATATCAAAATTGCTTTTATATACGTGGTTATAACAACTTGTGAAAAATGCGCACGTAACAAGTGCGCAACAACTATTTTAAAAATCACTTCGAAATTTTGCAAAAGAAAAAAGAATGCACAATATTTCTCTTTGTAAAATGTTAATAAATGTCATCCAAATTTTGTTGTTTGTATGCACTAACGTACAGTCAAAAATGCATCAATTCAAAGTCACACAATCAATTCCAGTAATTTTTATATCGACAAATCTTTCGATTACGATTTTGCGATGATAAAATTCGTTGATTATTCGCATTTGTCAATAAGTATATTAATGCGAGTGTCCTACAATGAAATTTTTCTATATGTATTTTCAAAAAGTGTTATATTCTTATAAAGAAATTTGTAGAGTCCCTCTCTAAAATGGCAACTTGTTAATTTAACTGGACTGATAAATTTCAATCTGCAGTATATAAAAATGTAAATGTTATCAAAGTAACGACGTTATTCGTTTTTTAATTCAGTTTTTTAATTTGTTGCAACAAAAATTGTCACACATTTCTTTTAAAAAGCAAAAATTTTTGCTCGGAATGAAGCGAAAAACTTCTATTGGCAGTGTATTGATTTCTCATTTCCGATTTTATGATGAGTTTTAAAATGAGTTTTCCAAATATGTCGAGGGACTCACATAAATGTCTATAGATTAACATTAGGTATTCGTTAATACTAAAATGTTAGCACCTATGGCGCGATATAGATCCCGTGACAGAAATTAACATACAGACAACAAATTTGCATATAACTCGTGCATGGATTAGGCTGATTTTACTTTGCACGGGATGCACCATCACTTTTTCTTAAAACACATCTCTTTATCTCTCCAACAGTCAACTTTCAATATTTTGTATGTTTCTCTTTCGGGTTCCCTGATAAACAATTTAAAAATTCATCAAACAGTAAAATTTTTGTTCTTTTTGTTTTTCAATTCAACAAACGTTATACTATGCAATGCAGTGTATAATTAAAAAGTGCAGTCATTTGCAGATTTTAATAATCTTGTTTTCCCACTTGTTTTTCACTCTGCAAAATACTAATTTATTTATTTATGTTTCCAACTGTCACGAATAATATCCCCAGTAGAACCGTCGTTCAAATTATCAAATTTAATACTGTTCACATCAATCAACTAATTATAGCAACAATTATTTATGACATGATAAAAATGTCGGATTGAATATCACATCCAATATAGAACTGCATTATTTCGTCGTAATAATAAATACTTGTTATGTAAAAAATGATCACTTGATATCACATCTTAGTTGGACGCTTCTAGACATCAGACACAATAACAGGTCCAGTTTTCAGCTAAGCAGAAAACAGGGGAAGCTAAATTGTATGCAACAATATTGAGTTACCATGTTGAATCAGTATATAGATGTGAAATCGGAGACGTGAGCTTTTACACCGTCGAGATCTCATCCTTGCGGTCAGGACCATCCGGTAATTTTTGGTTCATGATTCGTATATTGTAACACATGTAGCCAATGGTTTCAACGATCGGACGTACTACAGCGTACAGAAACATCGTAATGAATTGTCGGTTCACGTGGCAAACGATCTTCCAGAGACGAAGGAACGGGGTGTAAATCCAAACATTCTGTGAACCCAATTTTGTATTTAACATTTTGCAAAAATTATTTTGCAAAATGAAAGAAAAAACTAAGATGTTACCTGGAATGCAAAACATGCAAATATTATTCCCAAAAGTAGAGCGAAGATTGGCGCGATGACAACTGAGAGCAGGATGTAGCAGAATCCTTTTGACAATCGAAAACAATGCTTGGTCAGTCTCCAAGCACATTCAGGGCTTCGAATACCTTCTGGTTCTGCAATTACGTCATCCCATAGGATCTTAAAAAACAACCAAATTAAAATCAAGTTCAGTAGCTGATGTTTCGGTTCAAAAAAAAAAGATGCAATTGAAATAAAAAAAAATAAATAAATTGAAATTTAGGTTTATTTTAATAAAATGTTACCTGCAGATGTTCGTTGAGATTGTTAGGGTCCCGATCTTCAAGCTCGACCGCACTCTCGCTGGCCATGCCGGACTCGTCCTTCTCCACACCTGTAATTTGAAAATTTTCCCGAATCGTCGAGCAATCAAAAAGTTTTCTGACTTTAGTCAACATTTGTGGAGTGACTGAAATTGCGTTTCAAAAAAATGTACACAATTTTCAGGACGCATGCAAACGTCAACTTACACGCGAACGAACTTCACGAGGCGCGTTTTCGCTTTTTTCGTTTGTAAGACTTCCTTGGGAAGTGTGTCATTGAGGGAACTGCAAGTTACTAAAGTCGATACAACGCGGCGGGTCTTGAGAGTTCAAGTTAAAACGTTTCATTGATTCACGCACGTTAAATAATTGAAAACGTTCAGGAGCGTGGCGTCGGAAGGTGAATGTTTAAAATGTCCATAATGTTTGTAGAAGGTAAAACCCGTGAACTTGAACATCACGCGAGTGAAAATTAATTGAACATTAATTAAACCGGTTGTTGAGTTTCAAAGCGAGAACAAATTTTATAAGTTAAAATTTATATTTTCCACTTACAATACATTCAAAGATTATGGTCACACGGGTTAAATGAATATCTGAAACATTTGAGATAGTGCGAATCAAAGAGCAGCATTGACTGAACTGAAAAACTAGGACTCGCCTGGTATCAGTGCAACCCTATCAGCAATAAAACTAAACCACACCGATTGTATACAAGACAACATTTTTGATCCCACAGTATAATGAATAACAAATTGTTCGTGTGATCGTACGTTCAATGTTAAATCGCCCAGATAAAAATCAACAAAATTGTTACATCTATGGTACCATATGCACCATTTATAAATTTAAAGATGCAATTGAGGTTGCATTAGTACTTACTCGCCATCATCAGTCCAGCTAGACAATATTGTTAAAATAAATCGCACTTTTCTCAAGAGTGTGTCGACTTTCTGATATGTTATTTTTAATTTTGTTTTGTCGTGGCCAAGCCTTGTTATTCGTTGTCTAAAAAAACGGAACAATTAATTGTTTCGGGACAATATTTGACACACAAACGGCGAACAACACACTTTTGTAAAAGCCAGAAGGAATAAAGTTGCACAGATCGGAGAAAAAGTACACATCGAGATAAGAGGAACAAATTTATCAGAGACAGAGAGTGATTTAGAAGTTTGGAAGAAAAAGTTCGAACGAAAAATAGAAGGTTCTCTTCTGAAGGAAGAAAATTAAAAGTTGACCGGGAAAATAAAAAGCGATATACAATTCGCATCAATATTAATCGTGCCTGTCAATCCACTGGAAGACACCTTTAAAAATAGCTCGTACCTTTTTTTTCATGCGTTGAACATACAATTCAGTATTCATTCTAATTGTTGATTTGGTTTAAATATTAAGTACAACAAAAACCGAAATAGAACTCTGATGCATTATACAAATATAATTATCGCAGTTTCTTTGATTCAACCGCTGAAAATTTGATAAACGAAAATGAATGCGAGAATTCAAAAAGAGGGTAAGGGAAATCATATTTTATTAAATTAAAAAAATCTATAATTTTATTAAGAATCAAAATTTATTTCAAAAATTATATCAATACATATCAATAAAGACACATGTAGGACAATTTTACATTCGCCATAATGAAAATGAAATAAAATTGTTTCATGCCTAACGATAAATATTGAAAATAAAAGAAATGCACTATACTACTGAATTCCCGGCATGCAAATAAGTCGCAGATCAACTTATGCTTGTCATTATTTATTCATCAATACTGATGACCGCAATTAACAAATATTTATTTGCAATTTTAAACAATATAATTTGTTAGTACAACCATTACGCATTCTTTCTATATAAACATTGACAAAATTCATAGCACAAAGAGGAACGTCTTATCGCGGATGAAAATTATTGTTAAAAAATGTAAACACAATAGATAACATTCGAAATTAAAGATTTCAATGAGTTTTCAGCAAAATTTGAGTCTGAGCAAGCAAAATAAAAACGAATCACGAACAAAGACTAAACGAGCGACGCGCACAGCCGAGATGCACGAAACTTGTCACAAGCAAAACTGTTCTGGAGTAGAATATAGTTTACTTGATGGCATCTCGTTGCCTTTCTCCACATCTGGGATCTTGGCAGCCATGGAACCGCGGTGGCAGGCGTTAAAAACGCTTGCGAACGTTGTTTTACCCAGGTTTATGGTTTTTATCAGACAACCGTGCAAAAAATCAGGGTGAATAGCACTTGGTAACAAGGTGTAAAATCAATAGTGCACTGCCCCGATTGACATTACTGGTGCTTGGTAGGTGCATTGGTGGCTGCAGGAAACTGCACCGAACAGAAGAGGCGAACTTCAGACCAGTCAGCCCTGGGCACGATCGTTACCCGGATTATTATATGCCTTCTTATAGATCACCCATGTTACCGACTTGTCCAATTAATTTCTAAATAATAACATAAGTTTTATCATCAAATTATTCCAAAAATTCTAAATTTTTTTCACTGAGATACATCAATAGTTATTTGACTTGGAACATTCATTCTAGTATTACTTACATTTTGCATTGTTTTGAAATTGGAGTGATTCATCTTTATAATCAATTAATTGAAATCAATTAAAAAAATTATTGTTATTGAAACGCTCATTTTTTAAAATAAATTTGCATCAACATTAAATCTTGAATCTCATCAAAGCTTAAATACCTACCTTAACTTGCAGAATAATATAAGATGACAAAATTCAAAAATGAAATAAACTTTCAACAAAATGTGATATAAATAGTTACGATTGAAAAGTATAGAATTATACAAAAAGATTATAAAATTATAAAAAAGAAAATTGGAGACAAAAATTAAAGAATATGAAGAGGCATAGAAAAGTACAGCACTTTAAAGTTTGTTAATATAATTTATTGTATATCGAGGTTTCAACATGGAAAAGTACAAATATTGCAATATAGGGCCCGCGAGCTCTTCTCGAGAGGGAGGGAGGGAGGGAGGGAGGGAGGGCAGGAAGAGGAAGTCGGAACAATATGAGGGAGACAGTTTTGTAGGTCACAATGAAACGAAAAGAAAATCGAGGCAGGTCTGTCAACTGATACAGCTTATAGCCAGAAGGGGATAGAAGTACACGGGGTGCACGTATTTCGAAAATTGAATAAGCTGCGTCGAAAATTGCCAATCGACTATACTCGGAAGCAACATGAATATACGAATCGGGTCAAAGAATACGGTCAAAACCAATGATGATGGCGAGACAAGTGTGAGCTTAACTTGTCGCTTATGACAGAGTTCGTTTTTTTCATTGTTTTCTTTTGTCTTTTCTTTTTTCTTTATCGAACAAATATATATTTATTATAATAGCGAATACTTTTTCAATACATATACGTATATTTATATATATGGCTCCGTTGACACGATCTCGGGCAATCGCGCTTGTGATACAATTTTTGTTTACTTTTTTTTTTCTTTGGTCTGTAGAACAAGGAACAAGGGTCCCTCCTCTCCACGGCCCCCGCACATATTTAATACTCATTTTGCGATTTTTATCAATTTTTAAATTTTTTAAGCGCGCGCGCATCGCACATGTCGCGTGATCGATGCTCGCACGCGGCCGCGCACGTCGCGCCAATATTTAACTACAGTTTTATCTTTATTATTAATTTTTTTTTTAATTTTTTCACTTGATTTTTTTTCGTTCCGACAGTACAATAGTCCCATGGGGACGACATCGACTCGTAGCACCACAACAATGCAAGACCTCACTAGCCTCATTTTTGTTTCATATGTTTTATTTTATTTATTTTTTTTTTAATTTTTTGAATGTGCATCCAATCTGTGCAACAGCGCCGAAATCGCTGGGGAATAGTGAGATCTTTTGAGCAGTATTTTCTTTTTCTTCTTTTTTTTAACGCTTTGTTTATCGCCGAATTCCAATAATTGTCAATTTGGGTAACTCGATTAAGACTGATCCTTTTAATTTTATTTTATTATTAGGTATTATTTTTAGTCTTCATTCTTTTTTTTTTTTTTACTTTTTTTCGCTCACTTTTTTTGAAAAAGTAATAATAAGTCTACGAATCCAGCGCACTGTCGGAGAACTATACGCGCATCAAGAAGAAGTGTCTCTTTCTCGCTCTCACGCTCTTTGACTACGGTATCTCGCACTCGCTCAGCAACATACTCTCACGCACTCTCGTGTTCTCACTCGCTTCTTCTCTTATACTCGACCATTCTTTCGGGGAACGTAAACAATGCTCGCTGTTGATGGCGCAATACCGTTCCGCTTGCACTCAATTAATATTTAAATTCTCCTTTCACTCTTCACCTCTCTTTTTCTTCTCTTCTTCATATCAATTTTATGTCATTTTTTTCAATTGGTTTCGTTTTACTCTCTCTCTCTCCCTTACGTTTTTTTTTTGTTTACCATTGGAATTTTTTTTTCATAGTTTTATGCAACACATAATGCGACTAGATAGTACAGGTTAATTAATAATTAATATCATTAGTTATACAATAATAACATATGACTAGACAATGCAAGATAATAATTATATCGTAAATAGTAATAATTGTGGATTGCAATTTATATCAACAATGTGAGATGATGGGTTTTTTTTTTTTTCATGTAAAATGTTGTAGATCCGTCAATGTATGTCTTTAAGTATTTATCGTTCATTGAGATTCTCCTCGACCTCCACCCGCCCTTACCATCCGAAAATTTGCAACCCTTGCGTGTTTCATCAACCGAATTGTGTCGTGTCCGAGTCGTGTTCATTTTACTTTTTTATATTTTACGGAAGAAAAAACACTGAACCTCGTGTCCGTGTCCCGTGTACGTGTAAGTGTGGAGTTTGTCCTTTAATTAATGATATACTTATTATAGTTCTAAAAAGTGTTCTCAACGTGTGTACATGATTTATATCGAGGAAGCCCCGACTGCAAATGTTGTAGTCGCGGTATTTATAACTTTATCTTTGTCTCTGTGAATAATTATTACAATGAATTAGCAATATACATTTATCGTTTTGTTTTCTTCTTTATTTCTCTCTCTCTTTCACTCTCGTTACGTAAACCGCGCGCGCCGACTTGTAAAATTTTTCACGCCCTTGTGTCGATCACAACTGCGTTTTCGCTTCGCTGACCAGCTCTCTCATGTTTCATCCCTTTTTTTTTACTTTTCTCCTTTTATTAAGTTTCGGTAAACACTAATGACGCGAATTAAAAATAATCCCGACCGTTAGTACCACAAGATGAGGACCTCTCCACGAAGCTCTTGTTCTCGTAACAGAAAATGAAAAACTACGCAATTCCGTGTACGGCCATTCCCCGCGCCTGCTTAGTCCTCGTTTAATCGGCTCTTCCTCTTCGGTTTCCTATACAATAATACGTGCTCGGCATTTACTTTTACTTTTTTTTGTTTGTTTTTAAATTCGTTGAAATTCGTTCGCAAAAGTTTTCAATGATTTTTTTCTCTATCTTCTCTCGTCGCATTATATACGTACTATAACAAATTTGGTTACACCAAGTGGTCTCCTTTTTTCAACGAGTCCACTGATCATCCTCCGTATCTTGCAACTGCGCTGCTTACATTCAATATAATAAAACGAATTTGTTTCTTCTCTCCTGGTTAAATAACGCGGTTCTTGGATACATCCACGTACGTTTTGAAGCGAGATCTGTCTGTCACCCAAGCCCACAACCCTCTCCTAGTCGGACTCCAGTTGCTCTTCATCATCATCACATTGAATTATTTTATATCATAATTATTGTATTCATTATCGCAATCGTATTTGTGCAAACTTCCACGGACGAGCGTACAGAGCGGATGGTGTGGAAGAGACTTTCATCGCGCTCTTCTCTCATTCTCTTGTATGACTGCGCGTGCGTCTATTGGTTAAGAATAAAATCCCACTTTCTTTTTCGTTTCATCTGCATCTTCTCGGTTCTGTGCTGGTCATCGATTGGCTTGGATTTATAGATGCTCTTTCTCTCACAGTCCTTGGGACCAAAGAAACGCGAATGGAAGCACAGTTGTACCAAAACATTCTTTTTTATGTCCTCCTAAAATTGTTTGGTGAATTTGCTCATCCTTCATTTGATGATTTGAGTCCAAATTGATGCCCAAGTTTTGTTTTCTTTGTTTTTTTTTCTTGAAAAATGTGTCGTTTCGGTGGTTTCATCATCTTTGCGTTCGAAATCAAAGAAATTCGCGGTCTTTTAACACAAGCTGGAAACTGAACTTGTCTTTTGAACGACTGACTAGTCAAAGATATAAACGCTTGTTATTTTTTATGTTTTCATCCATCAACTCTAATATCTGAAAGACAAAATTCGGGGGGGAGTCGAATCGAGCTGGATACCATCCTTGTCACGAGTTTCTGAATTTCTAATATCAGTGCTGCCGTCTATAATCTCCAAAATCTTCATCTGCAAAGTTTCGTCGAAAAGAACAAAAACTGGCTGTATCAAATGACTAACAATCTTAATCCATAAAAATTGCTTGCAATTGCAATGCAAATTTCACAGCACCTTGAGTTCATCATATCATTTTGTTTTTTTTTTTTTATCTATTTCGTTACGATAATATTTATATAAAAAGTTGTCGCTATATTTAATATGCTCCTTAAAGTCTTTAACAATATGAGTTATTGATAAATTTGTTTTTCAACCTTGCGTAATATGTCTTGATTTTGTTTTTTTTTCCGTCTTATAAATTCATTTCTTTTCTGTTTCATTTTTTGTTTTTCTTCGCGTTGCATATTCGATCGCCGAGGGAGCCAACAATTGTTTTCCTTTTCAGGCCTTGGGATTTGTATTATCGCCGTGATTAAGATCTTCGATCGATGCAAATTGGCCGTCGCAATAACTGGCACCCGAATCTCCCTCGACGCAACAGTTTGATTTTGGATGCGCATATGGATAAGAACAAAAGCAGCACTGGACCATATTTTCTTTTTTATCCTATCAGTAATTTTTTTTTTCGTTTCGTTAATTTTAGTTTGCTTTAAAATTCACTTTGTTTTTTTTTTTCTTCAGCTTCACTGCGGTACGTTGTTGTCGATCGAGTACACATAGCCGATATTTACACTTACGTTTTAGGAACCTTACGATTCTGCGATTGAGCGAAACACAAACGGGCCCCTCTCTTTTCTCTCTTCAATAAACAATTACTAAGTTCATACTCGCGATTAATTTCGGATTAATCGCAGAAGCTCATACTCGATCAAAACAACGCGCGATAACCAGTCTTTTTTTCTTCTTATTCATCTTCTTATCTCTCTCTTTCTCTCTTTCTCCACGATATAAAAGCGTTTTTATCTCTTTAAAGCTCTCACGGTTCAGTCAAACGACATCCTACATCCTTAAATCCTTAATCGATCTCGTTCGCGATCTGTCGGTCGCGATTTGACAGCACGCCGTCGTAAAAATTCCCTACGATCACTTTCCGCGTTACAATAGTTACTATAGTAATCGTCACCGTTAACTATAATATCGCCTATTATTACTTATAAACCCGTCACAAAATACATTACTTCTTTTAAATGGCAATAATGCGCTTACTTGTTTCTCACTCGTTAATCATCTTTTTTTAATGCTTATACTTTTTTTTTTATAGTGTCTCTTTCTTTTTCTCTCCCTTTTATCTGTTTGGTGTACTTCTCGTTCTCTTTCTCTCTCTCTCTTTATCGCCCCGTAACAACTTTTCGTACGTGTGAATTGCGATTTTATTCTACAGCGTAACAATATTCTCGATCGAATCGTCCGTGTTTTAGTTTCCTTCTTCTTTTGCATCTTTGATTATCCTCGCGCCTAACAAGTAACAGGAACGCTGGTCGCAAAGTGACAACGGTGCTTCAACGTACGGAATAAAAAAGAACAACTTATTGCAACCGGAAAAATATACTTGTACGGTCGCAATAACTTGGCATTTTGACTCGGTACTGGATGCGCCTCGGGTTTTAGCTCGTAATAATATGACAATTCATAGTTCTCATCTCGGCGTTTTTCATTTTCCTATTTTTTTTTCTTTTTTTTTTTTTTTTTTTTTTTTTTTTTTTTTTTTTTTTTTTTTTTTTTTTTTTTTTTTTTTTTTTTTCGCGAACAACAAAAGAAACGTTAACAACTGGAATGTTACGATCGAACAATTATTATCGCGGTTTTTCGCGGTCGTGGAATGTGATTCGGTACTGGAATGCATCGGTGAACTTATCACATCGACGCCTCGCTTTTCTTGACCGCTGTATAAGCAGTGATTTTTGTTTAACCCTCATCTTCGAGTTACCGAAAACGGTTCACATGAATGAGCGTATCGGTGTGTACGTATACGTTTTATAAAGGTGTACCTGGAACGTTTTCTATAATATATATTCTATCTGTATAATTTACTTATCATAGTAATCATATAATCATAATTACGATGATTCGTTATTTGTTTGTTTTTTGTAATGAAATATCCCGACTTTGACAGAGAGTAGATTGTACGCGTTTCATTCTTAGACATTATGGATGACTCGAGTCAGGAGTTTTTTAATTAATTAATCCGTAGTTATGATTACAATGAGGAATTACAATGAAGAGTCACAATGAAGAACAGTAATGGAATGGAATGGAAAACATTTACAGAAGATCATCGACAGTTAACAATTCTATACTTTCGCCATCTCTAGCCTTCATCTTCGAAACTCACGTCGCTTAAAACTTGATATCACTTGCACCAGATCCCATCCAGATATGAAACGCTGATTCACACGTCAGTCAGCCGATCCTTCGCTTAATCCTTAAACGCTCGCTGCTTCTCTAGAGTTCCACATTCCTCGTATCTTAAGAGTATGCAATGGATTTGTCTATACATTTCTGGTTGTGTTTGGATGATCGTTGTGCTTCAGGGGCCCGTCAAAAAGACGAGCCCTCATAATTTAATTTGTTATTACGATTTTTCGTTAGGAGGAGTTGCGTTGACTTTCATCGGCGCCATCGATATCAATAGTTTGGGATCAAACTGGTTATTTGTTTTTTTTCTCTCTTTGGTTCACTCAAAACGCCCATCAAATTGAAACGCACATCCCTAAATTAGTCTCACCTGTATAATAAAATTACACACTCAGTCTTTCTTAATCGTTCTCATCTCGGCTCCCGTTACACCTCAATCAATAAATATTATACAAATATTTTGTAATTAGGCCTAAAGTGAGCTAGAGTTGCTGCTTTTGCTAGACGTACTGGCTTCTCTCTGGCTGGATTGCTTGTTTTGTTTCTTCTTTTTTTTTTCTCTTTCCCCCTTTTGTGGACACGTTAGTGCCATCAACACACGACTTTGTTAGGCGTCGGACGTCGACGGTGATGGCGCTCGCGTCGACCAAAGCGCCTTCATTGATCTTTCTCTTTGTTTTTTTTTTCTTTTCTTTTTATTTTTTTAGCAAAATCGCCGGCCAATCAAAAGGCTCTGCCTCCTTAGCAAATCGTAAAAGTCGTTAAGAAAAATAGGACGAATTTTGTTCGATGACTTGACTGGGAAGGCGCGATTCCGATTGGCCCGATTTTTCCCTTTCCATCGTCCAACTCTTTTCTTTCTTTCTTCAAAACTAATTAACTGTACATGCTGGATTGGTTTTCTTAATATTTCGCGCGAGAGAGAGAGAGAGAGAGAAAGAGTGAGAGAGAGAGTGAGAGAGACAGGATGGGGCGGGCCTGGGAAGATTGCGGAATGTCTACACACCGAGTAGACTATTTCGTCTGCGCCGAACTGAGATGATCACGAATAAAACGAGCGATCGCGAGGGTTGTCATTAACAACTACTTTTTAATTACTTTGTATCCTTTGTTATTTTAATCAATATATGTAAAAAATCGTCTCTCTTGTTTTGTTTCTACAGCACCACTGGTTTCCCCTCTCGATTATTTAGGAAGTCGATGTTCGCTCATACCCTTGGATTCACAGCGCGCAAGCTCTCTCGGTCCGGAAAGCGCCGGCGGCGCCTTAGCAGCGCCGCCTACACCACACTCACGGATTAAGGAAGATCTCTTTCAGGTTTCAGTTTCTTTTGTTCTGTTTTCTCTCTCTCTCTTAAAATTGTATAGCTCAATTTGTTTATAATCTTTGGTTCGCGTCTCTCCTTCGTCTCTCGTTCTTATGTAATTGTATTCTTTTTCTTTTTCATTTTCATCTCTCTGTCCCGAGTTTATCACTATTCGCATTTGTTCGCATACGTACACGCCACGCTAAATTGTATACGAACTACGCCTTAGACTCTAGACAACGATATCAATACAATAAATAGTAATTGCAATAAACATCATAATGACAATATCAATAATTATAGCAATGATAATTCAATAAATAGATTAATAATCATAAATATGCACTGTGCATCATAAGAGAAACAAATTATTCAATCGCATCAGGCCCTGCGAATCTCGAAGTCGCGGAAGTCACCTTCGTTCGTTTGATTTGATTCTTTCATTTTTTTTTTTTTTTTTTTTTTTTTTTTTTTTTTTTTTTTTTCATCTTTTTAATATTAATATTTAGGTTTGTTCGTTGATTCTCTTCTGTTTTGCTTTGATTTTGGTCGAGTGATAAGTTTTGGTATATCATGACTGCAAACAGAATTCATCGACGAAAAACAAAAGAAAACAAAAAGGAAAGGACAAAACGAAACGCATTTCAATTTGTACATCTTTTGTTCTTTTTGCAATTTTCATCTATTTGGTTATACTCAATCGATTGATTTTTGCCGAATAATTTCTTCCTTCTGATGCATCAACTACGACTTTTTTTTCTTCTTCTTCTTCATTCGAAATTGTGTGATTATTACGAATTACGAGTTACCTAAGGTAGACAGTAATACGATGTAATTGAAATGTAATAATATAATTTGACTAATACGATTAATATGTAGTAATCAATAAATATAATATCGCATTACATTTGAAAAGCTAGTAGCGCATGTGTATTTTTTTTTTTTTGTTTGTTTCTCTCCCCTTTCGTTTTTGTCATTGTGTCTGTTTGTTTGTTTGTTTCATTCGTTATCATAGTATTTGAAACTAATAACGATTATTATGTAGACAAATATAGTACACGTAAATCAAATTGTTTATGTATACATACATACAATGAAACCGCGTTAGGACAGTAAGCGCTGGCTCTTGCGCGGCGCGACACAATCAAAAACTCACTCTCATGCGTATATATACATATACATCTTGCATCCCTCCGTCAAACATACGTTCGTAATATCACGGTAAATTAATATACGTATAGAGCATGACGTTTACCTCCGTTTTCATCACTTATTTTCAACTCACTTTTCCGATTTATTTATCATTTCATTAATGTCTTCTCTTTTTTCTTTCTTTCTTTTTTATTCAAAATAGTTCTTAGGTTTACGTGAGATCACCACCGCCGCGAGCGAGTAGTTAACTGGAGAAAGCTCTCGTGCCGCCGAGGCCTGTGTGCATTTTGCAATCTAAACGTCGAACTATAAGTTAAGACAAAATGGAAAAAAAATAACCGTTCGAAAAAACCGAACGTATACGCACAGCATGGAATCGGCCACTGTGTGCGTATTCGTGGTAGCCCGCTGAATGCTGGAATACTGGTATTTATCACGTGCGCTTGACGTGTGCGTTTCGTCTCATCGCCCTTAATTGAAGAGATGAGAGAGATCGGAAATACATTTATGCTCGAGGGACTACGTCGACTCGATGCTGAGAGGAGTTTTGCGGCTTACGTTTTTGTTTTTTCTTTTCTTTTTTTTTTTCCTCGTCGATTTATTGCACTTTGTTCCCGTCTTTGCGATTATATAAAATCAAAAACTTCGGGAATCCGAGATTTTGCGAAACAAAAAAGCAACCCTCTGATGGAGCAGACAACAGTGGCGCAGCCAAGATTTCGTGATCCGACCGTGTTTGGAGTGAAGAGGGACTTGGGGGACGGGAGTGCGTGGGCCACAGGAAGATATATTTTTTTTTCAGGATAACTAATTGGGGCTTGAAAACTGAAATACCAAATCTAAATAAAACAAACAACAACTTTCGAACCAAACACAAATCAGTTTAATTCTTAAATAAAACATAATTTTTGTTAAGTTATATAATAATAATAATAATAGAGTTAAATAAATAAATAAATAATATTGGTAATAATAAGAAGTAATAGCGGTATAGAAAGTGATAGGTGTTTCTTTTTTTGTTAATCAAATAGTATAGTTATAGCGAATGAAGCAGCAGTATCGGTTAGAATTTGATTGGTCATTCCACGGTATAATTTTATCCGGTTTTTCTCGCGCGGAGCATGACTTTATAACACATGATTCATTTTTTGGCTATTGTGCATCTGCGTTGAATGACGACACAGTTATGTATTTTTTTTTCTCTCTCTGTTACTACGTTTTCCGTCGGTTCATTTTCTTCCCTCGATATATCAAATAAATAATTAAATGACTATTCTACATGAATAAATCACAAGACGAAAAAAATTGCATATGATTATTATATCATGACGACGATGATCGCAATATTTTATAATGTTGATAATCATAATTATAATTGGTGATAAGAGTAATTATAAAGTTAACCGTAAGAATAATGAATATAAATGATGAGATTATAAATAATAATAATTACTAGTGACTCAGAATATATAAACCGAGCTAAATCATATAGCATAAACAATTACAGTTAGCGACAATGATGAGGTGTGATTGTAATCATAATAATAATAAGAATAATAATGACGATAAACATAATATTAATTGATAGCAATGATCATGAGAAGAAGAGTGAATTGCAGTAGTAAGAATGAACGATGATTCGTGACAGCGTTCGAATGATCGTTTACATGTACCGATACCCGCTGGCCAGAAGTATAATTATATCATAACGTGTTAATCAAATAATCAAATCAAAGGTAAATTGCATAAGAAAGAATCAGTATGGTTGGATAGAAACTTTTTGTCATCAGAGGCGGGGGAGGGACCCACGCGCTCTCCTCTTTTTCATTAACTCTTCATATTTTTTTTTTTTTTTCATTTCTTCTTTTTTTTCAAAAATTACACCTTAAAAGTTTTATCTCTTGTAATTTTCGATCGAAAACAATTGGTAGTGATCATAAAAAATCTGGGCCGCTCAACATTATCGCTTCTCATTATCTACTTCATTATCTCATCTTCGTCAAGACTAGACTTGTAAAAAGGTACACATATTTTGCGAAACATACAAATGATCATTTAAATAATACACATTGATTCGTAATTACTCTGCGTAATCAAAAGTGACAGCGACTAGGACAAAAATGTACGTTTGTGTCTCTACTTGTTTCTTTCCTTTTCTTTCTCTCTCGCACTTTTTTTTATACAACTTTTTAAAAACTCTCTTTTTTTGTCATCGCTCTCTCTCTCTTTTATCTAAAAAAATTTAACAGTCTGTAAAAAATTGCGTCATTGTAAAAAGCTCTCGAAAGAACAAAAAGTTAACAAACCACCGTCGGATGCATCGAAAAAACATGACGCTGGAAGAACTTCGTTCGTCTTCATCCAAAAGTCTTTTTCAGTCCTTTCGCTGTCCCTTTGCGCAATTGATGGCTTGACTATTTCTGCATAGTACATTATCTACCTACAGTTGTATATTTATACATTGAAATATACAATCTTCATAAATATAAATATTGAAAAAAACCATTTAACACCGTTCGAGTCTTGCAAAAATCATCGAAACGCGCGCAAATTGATCATCCCGTCTGACTCGATCCATCAGCAACGTAAAAATTTCATCCTCGTTCCGATCGCTGAACATTTAATCCTACACGAAGTCTAATCGAAAGGAAAAAAAAAACTACGTCTCGCACCGAGCCCGTGTTTTTCAATTATCCGCTAATCACGTTCTCGTTAAATGTGTAAATCCCGGTTTGTTTCAGTTTGATAATGACGAATCCTGTCGCGGGATTAGCCTGACTAGTACAAGAGCAATAACGTCGTTCTGATTAAACGTAATCCCTCGATTTACATAGACTTATTTTCTTTTCTTTTTTCATTTGTGTGTATGTATTAGTTTATGCTTAAACACAATTGTTCATAAATTATTATCATTTATCTTTGTTCTTATCTTTTTGGTATGTAATTTCACTTGTTGCGAACGCAATATGCGCATTAACGTCTCCGGCCGCCTAAAGTCATTGATCTACATGCATTTAATCGCTCAAGAAGATGGTGGTGGCAAATTTGTGAAAAAACAAGAAAGAAAGCAAGGGTCTCTCGCTCACGGCCCCGTTTTTTGTTTGTTGCTAGCCGTCCAGCCTTCGTTTTTGCGTCAATGCATGACTTTTTTTTTTATTTTTAATATCCTAAAAACTTATACATACATAAACAAATATATGTAATCACGTGATTGGGAGCAAGAAAGCACGCGCGCGCGTTCCACGCGGTCTCTCCATGTCAAAGTGTTTGCGTATATAATAATCAAGTATAATATATATATATACCTATATACATATGTATATGTATATAACTACCATTTGAACCACAGAGTCAAGTCTTCGAGATCATTGGGAGAGCTGCTGGAAGTGGCGCGCGCGTCGCGTCCCGCGCGCACATTTAAATACAATAATACTCTTAACACGTTAACGAACAGAGCGTGTACGTACAAGTATGCTCTTACTAGCCGTTATTTCCCTTCGCAATAAGTCAAAAACCGAAAGACCTTTTGCACGTCAAACACCATCACACGTAGCGCCACCTAGGTCGTCAGAATTACAACCAACCATCACGCAATAGAACAGAAGAGGGACAAAGGAATTGAAAATTGCACTCTCGCATTTAAACAAACGCGCACACATTCTCTCTCTCTCTCTTTCTTTCTCTCTCGCTTACAATCTCTTTGTCCTAATCAATTCAATTATATTACTATTACTTTTTGCGTTGCATCCAGTGTGCTTTGGTATCGTCTAACCGCGAGCGCTGTTGCCGACCCGTCATCAAGGTGCTGTCCGTTGAACAAAAATCGTGCACTCAGACTCTCGCCTTTTTGTTCTGATTTGAAAAAAGAGGAAGATTAGGAAGAGAGGGCGCGCGCCTTTACGCCTTGTTCGCGGTCTTCTTGGCCGCGCCGACGACAGGTGGCGCTTTGTCGACTGTGAGCTGGCGCTGCTGTTGCAGGAGCACCGGGGGGATCTTGGGCTTGATGATGGGCAATCGCGGGGGCGGTAGGTGCGGCCCGCTGTCGAACCAGCGGGCCAGCTGCTGGCGCTGCTGCAGCAGTTGGCGGCCGAGCTGTTGCTGCTTGGCCGCCTGGATCAGCGCGCTGTTCGCCACCGGTGCCTGGCTCAGTCGCTTGGCTATCAGTTGGGCCGCCGCTGGCAGACGATTTTGATTCTGACTCAGCTGCTGCTGCTGAGGGCGCTGACTGTGATGGTGCTGCGCTGCCGATTGCTGGTAGGATGCTGCTAGTTGGTCGTCCTACGCGGCTTTGCTCTTGTTCGTCTTAAAGCTTACTTGGAGGACGCGATTGCCAAGGGTGTATCCGTTTAGGCTCTGGATCGCGACGACCGCCTCTTCGTAGTTCGTCATCGTGACGAAGCCAAAGCCTTTGCATTTGTTTGTCTGCAGGTCGCGGATTACCTTTACCGATTGCACTGCGCCGAACGGTCCGAACAGCTGCCACAGCACGTTCTCCTCGGTCTCAGGTGCCAGATTGTACACGAAGATGCACCAGCCGGATCCGTTCATCGCGTTCCCCGGGAGCATTGAATTTGCCAGCAGGTCACCCGCCAGAGGACTGTACCTGTAACAAGGTTCAATTTCCAGGCTTAATGCGACGACTCCCACCGACTATTCACAATTTTTACATTTTTTTTTCTCTAACATCATCAAACATGTTCTGACAACCTCGTTTTATTCAAAACTACGGACACATCTCAACCGTTACATTTTTACTGTAAGACGAAATTCTAGACTACATGAATAATAGATTGATTAATTCGTTTAAACGAGGGTTTCGTTTGAACTGTCAGTATATAAGTTCTAAAGTGAAGAATTTTTTTTTCTCGTCAGAACATGAACCTTTGAATGTGCCTCTAGATTATACTTTGAATTTGAAAATATACTCTTTATTCGACAAACTGATTTTATCATTTGAAGCTAACTGAACTGAATGAATCTATTCAGAATAAAGTTAAGAAAATTTAAATTTATGGGAGATTCAAAGACATGTGCTTATAACTTTGTTTCTCTCAAGTTGTAAAAGAGGGCGATTCAAAAGTTGCATCTTATCATTCGTTGCATTAAATTTTGCATCAACAAATAGTAATCCAGTTCGTATGAATTGGTTTTGAAAATGATACGTTTTGCAAACACCGACAATTGTTTGCATGAATGTGATGGCACGGATGCGTAAATTTTGACGCAACGGTGTTGATAGAAACGTGTCATTTTCAAATTAATAGCTTCCATCGAACAAAGAAAAACAAAAATAGTACAAGGAGAGCATGCAAATATGATTTCAAGCTTTGATGATGACGAAGCAAAGCATGATGATGATGAAAACAGTTACAATTTGTTGTCACATTTAATACAATAAAGAGGAATCTGACGAGCTGTCTGGAAAAAAAAGCTATAACTTTTTGTTACGAATGTCGACAAAGTTCGAATAACTCGAATTCCTCTTTATTGTAATGAAAAAACATTTAGAAAAAAAAACGATACATGATTTATCGAATGACATTTAAAACAATCAATTCAACTTTTAGTGATGATAATAAAATTAATTTTGTGCATTGGAAAATTTATAAATGAATGATCATTATATTTTTTTTTTTTTTTTTTGTAAAAACTGGAAAAACAAAAGGTTTAGATTACTTTTTGAAAATTAAATCATAAAAAATATGTTAGATCGGACAGAGGACTTGTTGAATTAACGTCGGACACAAGGTAGACACACTTAAATGATGAAATCTACGTACCTACTTGACATCACAAGCCGCGTTAAAATAGGGCACATCTCGGTAAGTACTCACTATATAACCGAGATATCTTATATAGCTGTACGCGTGCATTTGTTATCCATCCAGATGGTCAGATTTATAATAAATGATTAAAAATGAAGTTCACAAAAATACAAAATTATATTTTTTTTTTCAAGTTGCAATTGTACATTTTGCAGTAATGATTTTACAATTTTGAATGAATTTAAAAAACATCAGTGAGACTATTTGTAAACAACAAATACACATTTACAGTTGGCATGAATATTGAATCAATTCGACAACGCATTTCGTCGAATGTTAGTTCGTTGGATGAAACCATATTGTTTATTCGATATCAACTATTATTTATTATTTTTTAAACAATGCATCATCATTAGTTATCATAATCGCGCATGTATGACAGCGTGTGAAAGAGCTTTGACTCATGCGATATTGCGATTATTAATCCTAAGATTATCATATATTTACATCAATAAATTTGAAAACAAAACACAATCAAAATTAACACAAAATTATACAGTGAAAGTATATAGATGAAATACAGAAAACAAATAATTTCAATTAAACAACAAAACTTTTTTTCGAAGCAAAATGTATCTGTTTCAGAGACAATTGCTTCAAAAATCTCTTTTTGTTTAAACTCAATTAATTGTTGACTCACTGAGAAAATATTTTTATCTTTTCCATTGAATTTGTTTTTTTTAATATTTGCTCAGTGTACGAAAAAAAAGTAATTGAAACAAAGAAGAAAGACATATAAAGAAAACTTGATAGTTAATATCTGAAGTTGACCACCAAGTTGATGTCCGTGCCCCTAGCCTCGCTCAGCTCTACACCAAATCACATCTAATTCGTTTGATCATTGTGATCAAAGTATAAATAATCAGTTCGCGCTAATGCAAATGAAATGTGGGATGTTAGTTTGTTGGGATATTTCGGGTGTACTTCATGTAAATGCTTGACGAACAGATTGAAATGAAAGAGTTTCGGCTGCATCATGCGAAATGAAATATGAACGAACTCAAAATTGGCGTCGAAAATGAACGAACAAAAAAACAGAATACATCAGTGAACCAATAAAATGATATGAAAGTTCCGTGAAAAAAAATTGATAAAGAAAATATCGGTACTGACCTCTGTAAGCCTTTGTTAATGGCAAGTACGGCCTTGCCAGTGCTAAAACAAAACATAGAGGAACATAAGAAGCGAAAATTAATCGAATAATCTGAACTGAATGTGCTTTTAATCAAATCACAAAAAAAGACACAAAATTTTGACTCTGAAAGATTGAATAATTCACAACTTATAAACAAAATCAAGCAGAAAATTGTTTACGAAGACTTGACTGAATCAAACGTGACGTCTGATTTGACAAAATGATTTGGTAACATTTGGTCATAATTTTCTGCCATCTTTGTTTTTTTGTTTTAAATCAGTACTAAGAAGTGAAACAAAAACTAAATTTCTAAATAAAGTATGTCCTTAAGGTACCCCTCTACTCTGCAAAATAATTGGTTGAATTGACGCCAAAACAGAAGTTCAGACAAGCAGATTAAAGTTGACGAATACAAACATAGAAAAAAATAAAAGAGGAATCGTGACAGTTGAAAAGTTTTATTCAAGAAAAGAATATGTTACACAAAAATAAATAGATAAATAATTGTTGGCAACTAACAAAATTGTAGGAAAATTAATTGAATTGAAAGAAGAAAAAGGGACGCTCCTGCTGGACGAGATTTGCGAGTAGAACGCTGTACGTCGAGATGATAAAACGGACAGGAAAGTGTGCAGTTAACAACATTATTGTTATATCAGCATCTTTGACAAAATGTTTAACTAAATCAACAGTGATAATCGTAAAAAGGGAACGGAAATTATCAACGTCGAATTTATGAAACATTTTGTTCCGGTGAATTTCGATTGGTTTCGCCAACGGTAATTCGACTAAACTGAAGAAGAACAAAAATCGAAAAAGAAAAAACTATATATCAAACAAACGATAAACAACATTTTCTATTTATTTCTTCTCTCTTTGTTTTTTTTTGTTTTCTCAAAGTCACAAAAAAATATAAATGTTGGTTCAATTTGGAAAAACAAACAAGTAAGAATGTATCGAAGCGCAAAATTACAAACAAAAAGACACTACTGAAAATTGTCAGCTATAACAATTGTAATAATCTTTTATTGATTTATTTTATTTTTATTTTTATTCAAGTCTATTAATTTTGACTGTTCGTCATGATTCGTTTTGTCATTGTCTAAATTTTACAACTTTGTACAGTACATGAAGGTCCAGTCATGACAAGTAATGTTGTCAAAGTAACGCGATCAATATTTTATTATGAGCGCTTCGTATAGTGAATAAACAACTCCAACGAACGAACAATCGTATCTCGACGTCGGCGAAATCTTTGGCAATATCGAAATAATATTATTAACTCCCTCTTTCGTCGTGCATTCGTCCCAGAGATCGATACAAATTCACCATTTAATATATATATAAACGTTAAAAGTCATCTTTCACGTTTTACAAATTTTTCTACACAAATCAATTATTCATAATCAGTTTTACTTTTTTCTTCTCCAGAAAAAAAAGCAACAAAAAAAAAAACAAACATTTAAACACAGATAACAGGATCACCTTCTTATTTTTGTCAGAAAATTAACACAAACTTGAAAGTCAAAGAACAATGAATTTAAATATTGAATCTAATCTGAAATCGTGTGATTATAAATTGCGTCAAATTTTGAATCCTCAATATAAAAAACATTGACTCGACACTGTACGACAAATGTTCCAACTTATATAAATAATTGAAATCCCTGGGACTTGTATGTACAACTGATCGTGAGAGATGATCGTGATCGAGAGCAAGAGCGACATGTCACGAGAGAATAGGCAAGAGAAGTTGACATATGACATGTTCACGTTTTTCTTTTCTTTTTTTTAATATTTCCTCAATCGCACGATGTGACCGAGTAAAAAAAGGCCTTCGACTTTTGGTGGTGGTTTTATCTGTTTTGTCTTTGATTCAGTTGGGTGTTTGATCGATCGATTCTCTTTCGTTTTGGGTAGAGCGAGTAGAGGCGTGTAGGTACCTGGACAGTGGCGACAGTGGAATGTACCTGAAGCGACCGGTGGCGTGGTGGATCGGACCGCCGAATCGTCGAGTCGCCTGGGGCGTCAGATACGCGGCCAACGGCGGGATCGCTTTGTTGTTATTGCTCGGGTTGTTCGCGAACTTGACTGTGATTGGCTCG
Organism: Trissolcus japonicus; assembly: GCA_030522925.1. NCBI lineage: Eukaryota > Metazoa > Arthropoda > Insecta > Hymenoptera > Scelionidae > Trissolcus > Trissolcus japonicus. The sequence continues at coordinate 484,362 of JAPYZS010000037.1, forward strand.
GTGGAGCCCTTCGGGATCGTTCCGTTCAGCTCTTGAATTGCACGCTCGGCCTCCACACGCTGATCGAACCTTATGAACCCAACTCCTTTTGACAGTCCTACAAAATTGCAACTTTATTAATCGTATAATCATTTTTGTCGTCAACTCATCACCAAATGTCTGCTTCAATCAAACAATTTTTTCTAATTCTTTCCTTATTTTTTTTTATTTTTTGCATACAAGTTCAAACTTTGATTGAAACTCTGACATTTCGATGGACAACGCACATCATCCAATCCTCACCTCATTATTTATTAGTACAAGATGAGTTAAACAGTGATTAATATAATACCATTACAACAATTTGTTATTCATTGATTATCTTTTTGGAACAGATGACAAAGTTTGTGATGAAACAATTTGTCAGCTGTTTCGAACAATTTGAACAGAGGAAAAGCTCAAGTGGCTCGGTGCGCACAAATTTCGTTTCTTTACACTCGCTGCTCTACGCAACATGCCCATTAGGGGGCTGTGTGTATTCGATACTCGGCTGTTATACGACATCGCTCGGGTTCCACATTCTTTTTTTTTTATAATTGCTCGTTGTCGGGTACTCTGGTAATCTGGTTATCTCCGCGACCAAACGAACTCGGGGAAAGAAACACAAAAGCGGACAGAAGCGTAAAGAAACACAAAATGGCGCCACGTATATAAAATTTGAGAGCGGACATGTCACACGGCCCGCGGTCATTTGCGATCAATCGGATCGTTGTCCACAGATGGGGGTCAACGACCAGTCGCAAAAAATCAACTTAAAAACATACGAACAAAAACGACCAACATATCACAGTCATTGATATAGAGATTTGTTTTCTTTTTTTTTTTTTCTAGTTACTAATTTGCGAAAAATCCCAATCGGAGCATAATGCGTTTCGGTAGACATGTCTGAAAAATATACACAAATGAATGACAAACTTAAGAGAGGTATAATCAATCAACGAAAAATCATATCAAAATATTCTTTCTTCTTTTTTCTTTAATTTTTCTTATTCTTCTTGTTTCACAGGTTTTTATGACTTGTGTGTAAATGTTCGTATGTTAGAGAGAATAAAGACAGACTGAAAGAAAGCCAGAGATTTAGAAGATTTAGAAGATAGAGAATAGAGAGAGATAGATAGAGATAAGCTATGAGTGTGAATAAGTCTGAAAAGAAAATTTTCTGAGTTACGTACCGGGCAAATTGTCTCCGCCAGCAGTCACAAACTGTCGTACTAAACAGAAACGAAAAAAATCATATCACGTTTACAGTATAAACAGATGCGAATTGTTCTTTTTTCTTATTCTTCTCCTTTTTTTTGTTCAATCAAATTATTTTATTTTATATTTCTTTTTTTTTTTTCATATTTTCGAGCACTTCTCAATCGCTTTTGATTCGTTTCCGGAATGCTTTTAGTTACAATTTCGTAGAGGAAAAATAAAATAACGATTCAACATAAGCGATGAAAAATTTACAAGTTTCATTGGACAAAAAAAAAGATTTTTTTTTCACCGGCGACGAATCAGAAACGAATCAAGCAGTCTGAAATTGTTTTATTGGAACTTAAAATTAAATGAATGTAAGAGACATTAGGTCTATCATGATCACTAAAAATTTCTTTCGCACTAATTGGCTTGTTTCAAAAAAGCTTTGGGCATGCACTTGACGAAACTTCGATCTCAAACAAGTTACATTTTATATCGGAAATCAAACGACTGAAAAAACTGTAAAACTGCATAAACATCAGGTGGAAAAGACTGTGCAGATTGTACGAAAAAAAATATATTTTCGATCAGGGCGCTTTATCTGTTCGTGTCAGTGATATATCGTGTGTTAAATGGGATAGGACGAGATAAATGATGGAGGCCATGAGGCTGTGTGTACAAAAATGTATAAAAAAAAGAACGAACAAAAAAAATGTACTGAACAATTTCGTCTAAATGAGAAATTCAAGTAACATTTTGAGATGGCTGAAAATAAAAATTCGTTTATTCAAAAGTACAATATCAAATCATACTATCATTTGTACGTGAAAAAAAAACTGAATGAATTAAAACAACTAATTAAAAGTGTGTGTATGATGAGATGTCAAACGATAATAAAACTGAGATGTTTTTGCGTGTCTACATGAGTTATCAAATTGTTGTTCAACATTATTATTGTTTATCTGTGCCCCCCGTTTGAATAACTTGACTCTCACCGAAAGTATCGATTTTTATAGTCGAGCAAGCGAAAAGGCGCACCGACCCACCCGCTCACAATGAACCCCATGGCCTACTCACCAATAACTGCATGGTCAATCAACCAGTCAAATGATAGGTGTCTAACATCGTAGATCATCTATTTCTGTTTTTTTTTTATTATTTACTTTGTGCGAGAAAAAAGTTTAAAAAAACCGTAAGTAAACCACCGGTGAACCCGCGTCATTCACCAGATTGTTCTACAAGCGAAGCGATGTTGGCGAATAATGACGGAGTGACGAAAGCATTCGAAACTTGAATACCAATCAAAGGAAACAAAACTAATTCGTCAACTAAAATTCAATCAACTCAGCTCTTTCTTTATTTTTCGAATACTTCAATACTTCGGATCAACTTTTTTGATACAGTTTCATTCGTTTTTTCAATATTCTTACTGTCATTTATTTTCTTCCAAATTTTTTCGTCAAATCTTGACTTCAAAACAGTATCAGCAAAAGTTGTCACTCGCGAAACTTACCAGTAATGTTGTCGCAAAGAATACGCGACGTGATGATCCTGCCGTAAGGACTGAACAAGTTCTCCAAATCCTGTTGTGTCATATTTTTGGGCAGACCACTGACGTACAAGTTGGCTCCTTTTATTGCTTCACTACTCGGTCTAGCATATGAAACCTATTCAAAATGAACAGTCTCAATAAATCATATCAAACTGATACCAACCAAAGTACAAACTTGATTTAAAAATAATACATTCTAACAAAACCTTTATTGTAAAAACTAACAACCTATTTTTTTATTAATTTTCTGCTTGTAATTGAAATATTACCTTGATGGTTTTGTTTTGCAGACGCAGGCCATTAAGAGTGTTAATGGCTTTTTCAGCATCCTCCGGCCGATGATAATTGACGAAGCCATAACCGAGACTCTGGCCTGCAAATAAAAGTTTTGTTTTCATGAAATTTCCCACTCCAATAAACGTCGATAACTGTTTCTTTTTATTTTTTTCATCGTCTGTTTTTCTCATATTCATTAGCGCTGTTTGTTTTTTCTTATTTTCAATTACAAAATAAATGCTTTCAGAATGACGCACTCCTAAGCATCGCATTATAAACAAGAGACAAAACAAAAACCAGTTTACAATGGGCTCAAAAAAAGGGAACGCAAAAAAAACTGCTCGAGCACATAAAGGTGCGCATCAGCGTACTTAACACAGGCTCATCCCTGTTCATCCGTCTTGTGTTGCAGAGCTCAAACGACACGTCGTTCAAGTTGCCACCACTTATTTTGTCCAAATTCAAGCCGCAATGTCAAAGTACAAATGTTTTTACAAAATGTTCCACTGTCTCGTTCTCTTTTTTTTTCTCTCTTGTTTTATTCATGCGATACTTGGATTTAACATTATATTTCTATTTCTTATCATGAAAATTATGCAATATTGACATTAGATTGTTGAAATAATTCGATCGGCTGTTATGCATCAAAGTTTACGTAAAATAGTGTGATAGAGAGGGTTCAGGACTTGGATGCGACGCCCCCGCGCGCGAATCCCAAAATAGTCCCAAAAGAGCGCTGCGTCGCACGTGCTCGGCTCGTACGCTCGCAACGCATGACTTCTAGTAAAAATGCAATGCGAGTCCAAAACTAAGAATGCAACAAAAACAGTCCAACAGATTCGTGAAACTTGCGCATGAAACCAAAAACAAAAATTAAATACAAAAACAAAATATGGTGCTACAATCTTGTTTCACTTTGAACATTCGTTATGGTTTTGTTTTACTACAATTGTAATACGAAGTCGAGAAGACAAAAATATAATTCGTTGAGGACGAATTTCAATGGTGTGAATTTGATTTTTGGTTGCATGAAAAATTTTTGGTTACGCATGACTATGAAATGTAAAAAAAAAATGAACGTTCGGTATATATTATGCAATGGTGATTTTGCGCGCGGTCTCAAGTGTTTATAACATGCGGAAATTTTGGAAGCGGCGTGTGTATTGCGAGCCTGGAACGAGTTCAACTCGCGGGATCCGTCGTTTTTATCATCCGCTTATAATATGAGCGAGATCAAACAATGAAGAATCGTGACGAATAATTAGAATTAGATGCAACTGGCTGGTAGCCAACGCCTTGTATCAAACGATCGCATTTTGACGGATCTCAATCATTTTTCGCAAACTCCTATTTTCGAATGGCTTTTATTCATACTTGAATCGTGTTGTCCTAAAATAAAATAACCAATTTCAAAAAATGTACTGGAATTCTTATAAGAAGTAGAAAAATTAAATCAATGAAATTAAATAAAAAAAAATAAAAAATAAAATGTATTTGTAAGGAAACAAAAGTCTGACGTATAACGTACCGGTGAGTTTGTCTCTGATGAGCTTACAGCTCTCAACCTCGCCGATGCTGGAAAATAACGAGCGGATTTCTTCCTGTGTCATTGTTTGTGGCAGGTAATTAACGATGAGGTTCGTCTTTGATTCCTCCTGCGAGGTCTGTCCGATGTTCGAACCGCCATTTTGTTGAACAACAGTATCCATTCCGTTTGCCATCATTGCACTTTCTGAATCTACGCTTTTCTCACTAACTACAAACAAAATCTGCAACAAACAAACAAACCATCAAGTTAGACTTATCAAATTATGACAAAACATTTGACAACAAATAATAACAATCCTACTTCTTCTTTTTACTTTTTTTCCTCCTCCTCCACCCTTAACTTTTTCTCGTTTTTTTTTATTTCAATTCACACATCTGATGCGGTACAAAGACAGTGGCAGTGACAATGACAAAACGTGCGCCAAGTCTCTCTCGATGAAACACCTGCGCCTCTATTCTTTTCCTTTGGCTATCACGCGAAGTGTCAACAGGGCCTATCGATCAATCAGCCTCTAGCCTGCGTTTAACACAACACTGATTTTTCACTCAACCTCCTTAACAAAAGTTCCTTTTTGTTCACAAAAAATTAATTGAAAACAAACATAAATAATAAAAACGAACGATAAAATAAACGTCTGGTACTCACAAATAAGAAAAAAGAAAAAGAAAAAAGTGAACCGAAAAAAAAGGTCGTGTTCGACTGCAGGTCGACGTCAAATTGAGAGACCTCGGTGGATTCGGAAAAGGAACAGGGGGAGAGGAAGACGCCAAGGTGGGGGACAAAATACGGAGGGAGAAAAGGACAAATTAAAAGGACATCGAACCTGAGGGGGGTGGCAGGGGGGAGGTTTAAAGGGCCCGTAGGTCAGGCGACAGCCCTCCGGATTTTGGACGAGTGTGTGTTTTTTGGGTGTATGTGTGCGTGGCTGGCGGCGTCTCTGGCTTGGCCGCCGACTGTGCATGCAAGTCGGCGGGGGAACTCGCACGAGACGCACGAATATAGGTACACCCAGCTGTCACGCACTCGTACATATATTTATATATAATAATACTCGCAGCAGCCGGCACGCCACGAGTCACGCGTTTTTGTGTTTTAATCTACGATGAACCCGTTGCTAGTCCCCCCCTGACTTTTTTCCAATATTTCACGCTCCTTTCCAGTTCACAAGATTCTTATCTTGTAACTGTTGATAAATGTCCTTTCATCTTGTAACATTTTCAACCCTTCATTTCTTTACCTTTTTTTATTTTATTTTATAACTTTTCCTTTTTCTTTACTTTTTTTACTATACTTTTTTTTATTTCACTTTTTTTTACTTTTCTTTTTTCTTTGATTTGTTGTTTCTAGTTCTTGTTCCATTTTTTAGTACTGGATATTTTAGTTGTATTTTATGGCCGAGGGAAAACAATAAATAAACAGTTATCAAAAAGGTAGAAAAACTTACTTGATAATATGATACGATTAATTTTTTTTTAGAACGGCAGACTAAAAATTTGTAATTGTGATAATGTATTCCGGGTCATGCTTGTGTTTCAATAGGAGGCGCGCTATCAAAGAATGTGGTCTGAAAAGAAGTTTGTGTATGTGTGCAGGAATAAATACGTATATTTTTGATGATTGCATCAAAAGGAGTTGGGTATAAGGGTCACACACGTGTGGGACATATGGTGGCTCACAGAAATATATGTCAACCGTTGGCTACTGTTTTTCGTATTGAAAACATATCCGAACGGCAAATTTAAATAAAAAAATCCTTCGTTGACGAATTTCTTCTACTTGCAAAAAATGATAAAATATTGAAAAAAAAGATGAACGGACGAAAGAGTGGCGGTCGAATAAAAAATGAGTCTAGGAACAATTGATCGTTGGAAAGCAGTGGGGTCGGGGGTGAAATTTTTTGTATTGTTCGAAAAGCTGCGTCTAATCCAAAGCCGAAAGTCAAATGATTTGGAAATGGAGTGTACAGTTATAACGAGCAGTTGCACCTTTCGGTTTTTTTGAAAGTGAGAGCGAGAAAGGACAAGTCCTCGCTTTCGGCCGAAGACCTACAAGGGTGAGTTCCGGTGATACAGCAATAAATTATTATTTGCCGTCGGTATCAGCTGTCCTGCAAGCAAAACCGGGCCCCACCGAACTCAACTACAAACATACTTTCACGCCATAAAAATTCTCAATTAGTTCAGTTTTTATTCCACTCTTTTTTTTCTTTAATTTTCAATTTTTACTTCTACAAAAATCAAATATTTAAATTAATAAAATCCATAGAACGTAAATTTGCTCTAATTAAATGCTTTAATTTAATTATTCATTAATTATTCCAATCTTTTTCAATTCACTAATTTTATTTGTTTTAATTAATTTAATTTAGTTTATTTTTAATTTTTGATCAATAGAATTAGAAATTAATGTTTTTGGAAAATTATCATTTTTCAGTAAAATGATAAATATTTCATAAAAATATGAATTGAAAGAAAAAAAGTCAAACCAAATTTTGAATTGTGATTTTGCATATGAAACAAGGTTGCAGTGAAAAGTATCCCGAGCGTTGCAAATCTAGTCTGTGAGGGGCGTCGAGCGCAAATTACAACTAATATACATTTCATACTTAGAAGTAACTTTTGTCATGAAAAGCACACGATTTATGACCAGGGGTTAGATAATGATTTCACATCTGAACAAAACGAAACGATGGGAAAGCTTTTCTCATTTTATCAACGGACATTTTAAAAATCTGCATCTATATAATTTCAGTCACACCGCTACCATTTGTTATTAGTTTAATGGCTGAATCAATTTTAACATGATTAAAATGCTCAATCGAAATCGACAGGTATAATTGAACCAAAATTCAACTAAAAAGAAAGAAATCAAATAAATTATTTTTAGACAGAGCGCGAGTAAATTAATTAGGATATTGCGGGTCATTAAGGTTTTGCAAAGTGTTCAATTAGCTGCGATCAAAATATCAATAATTAATGTACGCCATTCTCCAAAGGCCAAGACAACGCAGCGATATCACAATGACATCCATCAAAAGCCTGCGGCTTTCATTATCAAATGAAATAGCCTTTACATTTAGTTTGATTCAATTTCAACGATTTTTTTTTTCATTTCAATATAACAAATCAATAAAAAAACTTCAATACCACATTAATTCCAAAAACATTTTCTTTTATGTTTCAATCTTTGCCATTCTGAATTTATTTAATCCATTTATAATAAATTAGAAAGTAGAAATAAATTTTACTGCGTAAGCTAAATACATAACATGAATAAGAAATAAAGTTTGAATACAAATTCAGACCAATTTGTCAACCGAGTTATTTTCCCCGGCAAATAACAACAGTTTGCCAATGTCTGTAGATATCGATTGACCGGCGAATTCACATCCGTCTGGCTCCCCGGCAAACGCCCCCTCTCTCTTTCTTTCAAAACTGCATCTTACTTTTTCTCCCGTACGCTCGTCGGTGCTCCCAGAACCGACGAATAAATCCCGTCCTGTTAATTTGACAGAACTCGTGTTTTGCGATGCTGTGCGAGTTTTTTTTTATTGTTGCAAGAAATAAAAAAAAACGAAGAAACGACGGAAGTGGCGGCGTTGAGCTCACGATTGCGCGGGATCCGTCATTATCGAGCGCTGATAGTGGCGCCCTCGTGCGCGAGGGCACTCGGGGGTGGCTCGTAAAAGCGTCATGTCCGCCAGCGCCGCTTATCGCCCATCTCGCAATTCATGAATAGAGTGCAAAGTCGTTTGCCCATGTTTCGTCTTTACACACTTTTTTGCACCATCACTCCGTTCAATTCTATTTACCCACCTAACTTGCATGCTTATTCATTTTACCCTTGTTTTCAATTTATTGCATTTTCTTCTTGTTTCACCCTTTTTCTAATTTTCTTTTTTTTTTAATTTTCTGTTTTTTTTTAATTTCTTTTTATTTTTCTTTTGATTAATTTTTCTTTTGTTTTTTTTTAAATTTCCTTTTTTTAATTAACACTTTTTTATGTTACCTTCATTTTACAACTTCGTTTTACATTTTTTTTCAAATATTTTAACTTTTAACTTACCCATAAATCAGAATGAAAGTTGAAAAATGTTTATGAAAGTTTGTATAAAAGTTTGTGTGTGCTTTCAGCCATCAGTTGAGTGGAAATGCACGGCACGTAACACAAATTTATTTCGAGTCTAGAAAAAAAGAGTGTAATAAAGTTGAAATGATGATGAAACAGTAATTTTGTACCGACCAGCGTCGGGTAATTTTAAAAATGAAACCCTGCAAAATGTATATGTAAATGTAATGAAAATTTTGATACAATTACGTTATACGAGAAAAAAAAATGAAAAATTAAAAACATTTTGTTTACTTTTTACAATACAATTTTACGTTTTTTTTTAATTTGATGATGATTTTAAATTAAAATAGATTGATTTTTTTGATTTTATCATTTATGATTATTAGAAAATTGTATGATGTTGTCGTTTGACTTTGAACTCATTGAACTTTGTAAAACATATGCAAAGGTGATTTACATGGACAAGACTGTTTTCGTGCAATGACCTTGCGTCTTCTGTACGTTCTTTTTTTTCGGGTTCGATCGGTTGCACTGGAACGAAAACAAAACATAAAAGTGCAGTGTCATCGAAATTAAATTAAATCACCGGCACGGGTGTAACTTTTTTTTTTCTCACCTCAGGAACAATCAAAATATTACACTTTTAATCGAAAATACAAATATTTCCAAACGTTCCGAGAAGTTTTACTTTTGTCGACGCAAGTATGTTTATGTTTACAAGTAATTCCAATAATTATCAAGCTTTTGGAGCAATGTTTATGCTCGGAGTTGAACGTACTATTTTTAGAGGGCCACGAATTTTAAATTCGAAACATGTGAAATAATAAATAAAATAATTGAAAAAAAAAGAATGAAAGAAAAAAAGGTTCAAGGCAGAAAAAAAAAATGTTACGTCAGATTGTTTTGAATTTTGTATAAACATTGTTGATAAATGGCGTTTATAATTTCAACGGCGAGGTGCAAAAATTGTCGGCAGAGGATTAGTTTGACAGTTTCATAAACACGAAATGGTGAACCGTCCAGAAAACCTGGGACGCAAAGGAACGAACGACGCGAAAGCATAACATTTAAAATAAATAAGTTTTCGAGCAAGCGAGATGGCAGAGGAACGCAAAGGAAGAACGGCGGAAGGAAAGAAAACTCGACGATTCTGCGTATTTCACGCCGAAATTCGTGTTGTGCTAAAAATATGACTCGGAGTGGCAAAACGAGAAAACGAGAAAGACGCGGGATGCTGAGTTGAAAAGAGAGGCCGGGCATGAAAATGCATCAACAATGAAACTCCAATTTTTGTCTTCGTTCATATTGTAAACAAACCGCGAAGTTGACACTTGTGACGCGGACTGTAAACAAAGGTTAGTTTGTTGTTATAATTGAAAAAAACGCAAGTGCGAAAATTGACGCAAAAATTTGATAGGCGTGCGAGAAGGGCTGATTGGCGTGGACGCGATTTGAGCGACAGATACGATCTCCGGCTTGGTCGGGCCAGGTGGCCATGGCGACGGATCATGAAAATCGCGTGGCCGGGACCGATCAATAGTCGCGCTCCCCTCGTTGCGCCGCGTCGCCGCTCCCTCCCTTTTTAATCCCCCGTTTTCGAAACTCGTCTCTCTCTCTCTCTCGCTCGCTCTGGTCGCGCTTCCGCCGAGTGTACGATTATTTATTCACACAAATAACCGAATCACCTACATATGCCGGGTTTTGCAAAACAAAAAATAAAATAACTGACGAAAAAAATGAACAAATAAAACACAACTGAAATCAACAGCTAAATCAATAACACAAGATAAGATGATAACGTTACCTCAGCTGCGGGGAGCGGATTGTCCAAGATTGGAATAACGCTTGTTCTTTTTTCTTTGGTTGTTTTGTTGTTTGTTGCAGGTAATAAAAATCAGTTTAGGCCATCAGAAGAAGCGCGCAAAACGTAAGACAGGCGGGGGATAAGCAAAGCATAGACATTTAGAAAGACGCGCCGTTCACCCCTTGTGAGGTAGCACGGCTCCTCATTGGTCAGCGTGACACATGGAGCAAAACGCCGGGCGAGAGAGTGTTGTTGGTGCCGCGCAAGTCGACGGTCCCGTCGTCGGCTGACGAAACTGGTGAGCGCGTCGGCGTGTACGGGCGCGCAAACAAAGCGACCGACTAAACACTAAATGAAATAAAAGAATGACGCAAATGACGCGACGGCCGAGCACACACTGCCAAGCCGAGTCGACGCGAGCGCCGCACACGGCGCGCGTTCGGACGCGCTCGTCGCGGCTCGGCACGCGTCGGCGCCACCCCCTAAAACTCTCAAAGGCTTGCACCGAGGGCTGCGAGAGCCGCCACCGTACGTCTCCTCTCTCCTTCTCGCCCTCTCTCTCTCCAACCTCTGTTTTGTTCATGCTAATTTCTAATTGCTACGAGTATTTCATTAATCGCTTTATCATCAGCCATATAAATAAAATACACCGGATTGTTGCAACCAAACGCACACATTTGCTCGATCTCAAGTTGTTAGAAGACGATTTTGTTTTGTTTTGAACATTTTTGGCTTTGACATTGATCAAACTTGAAACATAGGCAACTTCTGTTTGTTATTAAATATCGGTTATGTAACCGGCAAAAAATTTTATTATTAAATTGAACCTTTTTGAAAATTAATAAGAGCTATAATTACAAGTTTATCCTCTTCGCCTCTTTTTTGCATTATATATTTTGAAAGATGAAATTTAATTTAATTTCAACTTGATTACTTTTTTTTTGATTCAGTTCAAATTATTTTTGTAGCTTCAAAAAAAAAAAAGAGCATAATATTCCAGACGCTATAAGACAATATTAGGAGCGAATTAGCAGAACAAACCGTCATTTAAATTGGCGGCTCAAGTCGGGATTATCTGCACTTACAATCGTCTGGAGCGGAGGGATGTGAAAGCGCGTATTCGCACATCGTACCGCGCACGCGATACAGAGCAATCAACTGCGGCGCTAATGAGTACGCCACTTTTAGGATTAACGTTTTGGAGAATAAGTCACGGGGTCAGGTCGGATGATGAAAAAAAAAAAGTCGACGGGCTCTTCTCTCAAGCGCCGAGGGAGCTCCGAGCTTCACAAAGAGAGAGGAAACATCAAATGACCCGGAAGTGTATTTGTGAGTGCACTTGCCGAGCGTGTCTCCAAATACTTAAAAGCTGCTGTTAATGTCTTTTGCATAAATTCGCCTCGGGGAGGAGCTACCTGTCAACGCGCGGCACTCTTCTCAACTGCTTCTCCTCATCCTGACGTCATAAATGTCGTTTTATCTCGTTACCACCTCGCTGGTTGATTCCTTTTCAAAATTAAATCTCGCCATCGAGTTCATAATCTGAGTTCAAAGGTCAACCGCGAGGGGGAGAGATAATTAATTGGAACCGGGTAGATTTGAGCCTCAGTAAATTGTGGAGGTATCGAGAATTTCGAGTTGAATGTTTAATTTGTCCAGTAGAGTGAACGGGTTGGTAATTATGTAGATCGAAATTGGAACTGGACGGCTTTTGTATAAAATTAATAATATGTTTGCAAATGTTGGCAGATGTTCTCTCAAAAACTTGTTTTGAGTGAATTTGCGGCGGATAAATTGTTTAAGCATGAAAGCAATAAATAATGATGGTGGGAGAGAATATGTATATGTTCATTTGTACGGCTATAAAAGAATGGTAAGAAAAGGGGTAGAGCAAACAAAGACATCGGTATAAGAGATAGACACTATTCAATTGCAAGGTATGAATGAAAAGACAAGTGAGGGGTGAAATAAAAAAGAGGATGCTCTACATAGATGAATTACGCAATTTCGTTGCCTCCGGCTTGAAAGCATTACGCTCAACAATTTCATATATCCATCTTGTTCAAAATATCGAGTTCGAGCGGAGTGCACGTCCGATGGTTCGCGATGCCAAGAATGATTGAGAATTTCAAATTTCCTTAGCAAAGGACGTTCAAAGTTGTAACATCGAAAAGCGTTGTAAATTCGATTTTGCTACAGCGTACACTGCACGTATATTAATATTTCATCAAGTCGATGCAATTCTTCGAACCAGCAATGTTCAGTGGAAGTACAGAAAAAAAAATGGAAAATGGAAATCCTAATATTTGTTGGCATATACAACAATGTATTCATGTATTCAATTGATCTTACATCAAAAAACTTCCAAAAGAAAAAAAAGAAAAGAGAAAAATTCGTTGCAAAGTTCGTCAAAATTGCATCCCTGATATAATTTTCACCTTCAAAGGCAATCCAAATTATGGAATTGCAAACAGGCAGACAACGCATCATTCGTTTATTTTCCATCAGGCTGAAAGTGAAACGAAATTAAAAGTAGCTTATTGCCATAGATTCTGTCAAGCGGAGCCCTATCGATCGTCTCTGAAAAACTGACCCTAACATTTTTCAATTTGCATCCCCTGTTCCCGTCAGTCTCTGTGACATCCCGATTTTCATTCAAGAATTCTCATCTACTTTAATACTAAAATATTTAAACCCGAGATTAAACAAATTACAACCTAAAAAGAAAAATTATCCAGCATTGTTCGATTGAAACTAAAAAGACATTTTTGTTCGCAGGGGTCTCGCCGGCCGATGATCTGTTCCATGACCAGACTCAACAGACACTCGTGTAAATTCCAAAACGAATTGTCAAAAAGGGCCGGCAGATGTGAAACGGTACACTGCATCTCTCTCTCGATTTATAAAGATAATAAATTATGCGGCTGAACAACAAGAGCGGAAAGGAGCGAGCGTGTCGAGGAGAGAGAACGAGAGCGAGAGAGAGGGCGAATGGAGGAGTACGAGCTCCATTGATTGCTCGATAGCACGAGTGGAAGAACGTTGGCGTTGCAGCTACCACCCCGGGGGTTTATGAACCCCAACGCAGACGGGCAACCGGCAAGCAGGCCGGGTTCGCGGCGGCCAGGCAGCCAGAACCCCCCACCCCCTTTGCCGAGCTCACCCTCGCTACAGGTTCACCCCATCGGAGAAACGCAAGCGCGACACATGGACCCAGCAGCGATCAATACAAGCCGGAGACCGCCGCCGCCGCTCCCTAGGCTCACCGCCGCTATACACGAACCAAAACCCCTTTCCTTTCTTCTCTCGGTTGCCTCTTCATCTACACATCCCCCTCTTTTTTTTTAAATCTCGAGCATTCATTAAAGTAAACAGTTTTAAATTAATTTCACTTTTGCCAGAGAGTGCGACAGAAAACTTGGGGAAATCTTGGGGGAGAAAATTGTAATCGAATGTTACCAAGACAATGTAACCAGAAGCGAACTTTGGTTGCATTAAAATTGTATGTCCAATTGATATGTATGCACCGGCGACTAGGTATGTTTGCGCGTGCGTTCGATGCCATGAATTATGTTTGTTCGAGCATCGATAATTGGGCTCCGGTTGACGATCGCGAGGCGGGCTCTGTTTATCGCCAGTGTCCGGGCACCGGACGATTGTTTACTCGGCCATCGACCGCTAATTTGGACCTTCAACGGGCAAACTAAGCAATTATCAAAATCATTCCAAATGGCTGACAATGTTATGCCGGGTCTCTGAACCATTAACATTATTGATCTAGCTTTCGTTCGGCTCCGAGTCGGTACTATTGAACTTGCCGAGGCTGTTTTATCCACGGTTACTTTATTCTCGAGCTGAACAAGTCAAAGTTGTATGTTGATTATTGTCTTTCTTGGGGTTCCTTGGGTCAAGCTCGGTTGGGGGTGTCTGACCGGTACCGATTAGATGCAATTAACCGGTTTTGTATATGATTATAGCCCAACGATGTAAAGGCGAGTTAATAATAACCGTCCGGGTCGGCCGGTTATACTCTCTTATATCCCGATTAGCCTTTAGGTTGTAAAAAAAAGTCGCTGATTAATTATAATTGGAGTATGACAAACTAGCACTGCGAAAAACAATGTACGGAATGATGTTCTAAGTTCACTGTCACTGTCACTTGTATCTTTTTGTTTTTGAACGTCCAAAACTAGTTTCACTCGGGGGTTCAGTACCATCGGGGTTAACATTTTGGCCGGTCAATTGAATAAAAAACATCAATTACAATAAAGTAAACAAAAACTGTAAAAGAAAATGTTAAACAGCTTTTCTTAACGAGTCAACCATCAGTCCAGCTTTGAAACGTTTGATTCATTGCAAAACACCTGATCCGGTAAAATTTGTTCAATGTTTTTTTCATTTGTTCACCAAATGATTTTAATTTCAGACGGACACCTGAACTGAAAGCTTCCTGGTCAAGATGACAATGTTATAATCAAAAATAACGAATGGCTCTGGCGGGGTGAGATGCGAATAAAAAGATATTAAATGAAAAAATGAAACATACCGATATCTAGATGAAAATCAGGTTGGTGCGTGCCGGAGGAGGATGCTGACTAGCGGCAGAATGGGATGTTGGTTTATTTCGCGCGTACCGAACGGTGTGTTATATTTTGATAACAAATTTGATAATGACTAAAGACTTTTTGTTTAAGTTTAGTTTCGATCGATCGAGTAATCTCGAATTGACTCATGAAAGAGCGTTGCAGCGGCTCGGCTTGTCTGGAAGGAGACGTAAACAGGATCAGAGGACAATGAACGACGAATTTGAGCGCGCAAAGGGAACCGCGCCCCTTTGCTCTGACGTTGTCTTGGTCACGGTATCCTCGGATCCAGGCTGCCTCCAGCGTCCCCGTGATCAGAGCCTGCTTTGAAACACTGGCCAGCAATTGGGAGATCTTCCGGTTGTCGTCGACACACCAAACGAAAGCATGCGTTGTCCGGCTCGTGTGCTCGCCTGATGCCAGATGGTTGGGAACAAATTTACTGCTCGGGACAGTTGCTTCTATCTAGCGAAACTTTTGCTCCCTCTGTCGGTTCTGGTATTCTTGAAGAGGGTGGTGTTTTTGAAGGGGGGACAATTATTTTTACCCAAATTGGCATAGAACGAAAAAAAACGAAAAAGTAAAGGGACTGGACGAATCGAACGAACGTTTACGAACGAACGGACGAACGAATAAGGTATAAGATAAGAGAAGAATATTGCGGGTAACGGTGTCTACAACGCAATGCCTTTATGTGGTGCGGTAACTAAACTGACAAGCCTAGGCGGCTGCACCCTTGTTGGGCTATCCTCGAGGTACCGGGAGAAGAGCAGCCCCTGATGGTGGGGGAATCTGGGGGAAGGCAAGCCGCGCGAGTGATACAGGGCCGTTTCTAGGCGGGGTGCATTCGAGCGCGCGTATCCGTCCATCTCAGACCAGTTTTTCTCTCCTTATCCATCCCACGTTCATTCTACCCCCTTTTGTTTTCTTTTTTTCTTCCACTCTTTCTCTATCCTTTTTTTCTCTTTTTCGTTACGCTTAGTTGATTATTTATGGGGTGACTCGTGACGCAGATTTGATGTTTGATTGTGCAATGTTGACTTTTGCGCAAAGGGGCTTGAAATGGTTCGTCTAGCCACGGTATATTCTTATTGAAATTTTTCTACTTATTATCAACATAATTAATACTTCATTTACAAAGGGTCCTATGTCCCTTCTTCATCCAGGGAAGAAAAAAAAACTTTTCAATTTTCGTTCATGTTCTCATCCTGTTAGAGATGTAATTCTTTGTTATTAAGCGAAATTCTTCTTATCTCTGGACTGATATCTTTGGCACGAACGTGATTTAGAGTACCACGCCTGGCTCTCAAGCTGAGGCACTTTTTGGTTTGGCAGGTGGCTGCGAGCACCGTCTTTTTGAGTAGACAAAGTACGGGACGAAAAATGATAACGAGATAAGACAAAAAAGAAACGATTGATGAGACGAAGATTCTGCGAACGGCGCGACAAAAGGGCCGATGACGGGCTGCTAAGAAAAACGGCGAAGGCGCGCACTTGGCGATCACCTTGTTCTGTTGAAAGGAAATGAAAAAAGGAGAGCGCCAACGCCGGGAAGGTGAAGGAAAAAGAGAAAAAAAGGTCGGGACCTTACCGTGTGCGCAGAAACGTGATTTGCGAGGTGTGCGGCGCAGGTTGCGGAAGGTTGGGAGAAGGTGTCTGAGAAAGCGACGCCGAAAAAACGTCCACTATCGCGCTGCGAGATAGCTCGCGGCTTCGAGCAACAAGATTGATTTCCCCGATTTTCGCATCTCGCCCCGGCGCGAGTAATCGCGATCCTTCAATTTTGCACTTGAAGTTGAGCTATTATTTTTTTTTATTGATATTTGTTCTCTTATTTTTTTATGATGAGTCGTTGGAAGTAAACATCACTTTCAAGGACCAAAATTTAATCTCCAATTTTGCGGTACGCGAAATAACTATGTGTATCACGTCGGAGAGTAGATCATAAATCTATTTTTAAATCGCCCTTCAACTGGCGATAAAATACCAAGGTTGCTGTGACATCTCGTCCAAACTAAATTCAATTTTTTAATCGACTTTCAACAAAAAAAAGGAACAAATTTTTTACCGCCAGTGTTGCCAACTTCGAATGACGATCAGTAACTGATTTGTATCCGAGAGAGATGAAATTAAAAATGCAAACGGAAGTAGTTGAGGTGTCACTGACATGTCGCCTCGGTGTTTAATTATTTATCCACTTATGGATAAATTAGCCAAGTGGTTCCCACGACCTACCAAGTTTAGAGTAGAGAACCTTGACTATACCAGAGACGATAAAAATAAAGAGAAACTTTTTTTTGTCCAATCGATTTCAAATTAGCCTGCTCGCCTCGAAATTTGCGGGATTTCACGAGTGTGCTCTGAAGTGACGATTGGCCATTTGGACCGACCGCAAAGATACCCGAAAAAGCGAGTTTGTGATGCGTGTACGTCACTGGCGTACACGGGGGTGCAAGGGGCAGGGAGGGGGTCTGATTATCGATTCTCGCATGCTCGCAGTCATTCACTCTTGAATTGGCCTCCTCCCCTTTTTTGCCCCTACTTTGTGGATTCCCCACCAGGGGTTGCTCCTTCTACCCCTTTCATCTCGTTGCATCAGGTCTACCAACCTCCATTCAAACCTTACTTCCATCCCTCGCCCAATCCCGGAAGAAGAAAAGCACAACATTTTGAGATGTTCCAGCCCCCCCCCCCCCAGCAATGGGGTTCGAAGAACCCAAAAGCAAACGGCTAATAAAGCCTTTATCCCTACTCGCGCAATCTGTTGAGCGTCTTTTGAAATATGACCATCAAGGGGTTGCGGGGGAGGGGGTTGAATTAATTTGGCAATGGCTCTCTGACATTCTGACAAGTACTCAAAAACTTACTTAACTCTTGAGATGAAAAAAAATTAATTTTGTATAAAACGTTGGATCAATCAATCTTACAGATGTTATGTGTAATGTGAATGTAATATAGATCATAAAATCTGTCAAATAAATAATTAACACTATGTGTAGTAGGTTTTATGGATTTTATGATTAAAATTCAATCACGACCAAAAATTTATAACAAGTTTTAATGTTCTTAAGTTTGATGTTTTCTAGAGAATTTTTTGCAAGGTCATTGACCTTATGGGCCGGTGAGGTTTGACCTTAAATGGCTGAATTTTGGCGAGTACCCCCCGTCTGGCTGGAAACCATGGGCCGCGTTGGATATCGACCCAACAAAACCAAGGAAACGGGTCAAAATGTCGCCAAATTGCGGGAGACGATTATTGAGACTACGTCGGGCAGTGTTGGGCTCATCATCGGGGATTCGATATGTCGGACAGCGAGTCTGGTACGTGGCATGTAATCGCGCGGCTGTAAAGTGGTCACGAAGGTAGCTGCGCCTTTTGATATTCGTGCGTGCGTGTTCACATGTCGGATACGTATATAGTTGCAGTTTTCCGGCACCTTGCCACGCTCGGCCCAGGATCGACAGACCCCCCTGGCATTTGAATATGCACACCGCACGGCCTATAAGATATTACCAAGATCGAATTGTCAGATACACACACAATCTGACGATCTATTGCATTTCCTAGTGCACTTTCACTGTACGATCAAAGCCACCAACTGTTTCGCCTGTAATGAGTGGGGATCTGCGTGTTCTTTTAATTTAAATTCATTTTCAATATCGTTGCTCCACTTTCTGGACTTCAATTTTGATATCCGATGCACCGGTTGGCTTTTAGATCTTAATTTAGATTTTTTTTTCTGCACGCTCCAAATTGGGTGGAACGATTTTCTTACTTTTGAAAACAAAAGGAAAGATTCGATCCGAACCTGTAAAATGTACAGCTGAACTCGGTCGAATACATAGAACTTTAAGGTAGTTATGCAGGCTGCGATGCTTACGTTGTAACGAGAGAAGCCGGAAAAACTTACGTGCTCTTTTCTTATAACCACCGCTTCTTTTTTTTCTGAGTTTGAAAATTCCAGAAGACAGCATCAAATCAACAAGTAAAAATTTTTTTAAACAAAGTTGAGTTTTAGTTTTGCAAAAAGATCTAGGAATTGACCTTTGACCGGAACGCTCGAGAGGAAATGAGAAAAAAGCGTACACGAACGGAGCAACAAAAGCAATTATTCAAATTTTGATGTAACGGGGGTGGACGTTTGAAATTGCCTATCATCGTCAAATCATCCAAAATGTTGTACTAGGGGTGTCGGAATGTAAATCAGGTTAAGAATGCGCTAGCGCTATTGAAGGTGCATCAGCCACGCAAAATTCTACAAGACCGTCACGAACGTAGCGACGTGGAAATTGGTTGTAATACGATGCTTGCCCCTGGAGCTGTTTTCAACTCAAAATTGAGTCAGTCTTTTGTTGTGCGTTCCACGCGGAGGATAAACCTCCGCTGCTGGAGTACCCAGCATGACCTTTCATGACCCTCTGGAGCACACTAGTCTCTACCAACGTGCCGGTCTCGAATTTCTCGTCTCTAATTTTCCACGAACTTCCTTAATATCAAAATTTCATTGCAAAAATTTCATCTTCAAAAAACGTCAACAAGTATAATGAATAATGTCAAGTCAAGTATAATGAATTACATTATACTTTATAACAAATTTTTTAATTCCAATTTCCCATACATTTTCTCCCAAGATCTAATTTTTGCAAAGGTTTTCGTTTTTCAAAAGGGTATAAAAATTATAATTTCATTTCATTCTTTTTGTTTTGAAAATTACCCCAAAAATTTGTCAAAAGAATAAGTATGTGTAAAATAAAAAAGTAAAAAATAGGAAAAAAAAACATAATGATATTGTGTGACGTTTGTCGTATTGTTGAATGGCGATAATTGGATTGTTTGCAGATAGTGACGACAGTGACACCGAGGGTGGCTTAGGAAACGTGAACAAGTTGGTAATGCGTCCGCCCGGGCACAGCGGGAAAGCAAAGAAAGGTCATCTGTGTTTCGACGCGTCATTCGAGACCGGCAACCTGGGCCGTGTCGAGCTCATTTCCGAGTTCGAGTACGACCTCTTCATCCGGCCCGACACTTGTAGTCCGAGGCTGCGATTTTGGTTCAACTTCACTGTGGATAATGTTCGAGCTGATCAAAGGGTCATTTTCAATGTGGTCAACGTCTCAAAGAGCAGGAATCTGTTTCGTGATGGCATGACGCCTCTTGTTAAAAGCACCAGCAGACCTAGATGGCAAAGGATCCCGGCTAACCAGGTACATAAGCAGCCAAATTATGTTCTGATCTAATTAAAATTAATTATTTCTCAAGTAAAGACATTGAGATTAAAAAAAAAGTTGAAATTAAAATTAGAAAAAAAAAATTGAAATTAAAAAAATATACCGTTGAAAAAAATTTTTAATAGAGAGAAGGTTGTAAAGATTAAAATATGAGGGAGGAAAGAAAAAGAAAATTTTTAATTAGTCGCGTAACGCGCTTTTCATGTTCGTACGGCTTCCGAGTTGCCGAGCCAAGACCGAGGGAGAAAACCCCTAATTAACGGTTTTAAAATGATTATTGGAAAATCAGGTTAAGTGCTTTTAACAATAATGCAAACAAAGTGGATGTAACTTGAAAAGTGAAAAAAAAAAATTTTTCGACCATGGAGGAATTTTTATATTTGTTTTTCCATCAATGAATCGAAATGGTAAAGTTTTGAAATATTGATACACCGATATTGAATGAAAAGAGCCGATGGTATTTGCAGGTCTATTATTACAAATCGTATCAGCATCAAAAGCACTACGTATTGAGCTTCGCATTTGCGTTCGATCGCGAGGAAGATGGCTATCAATTTGCCCTGACGTATCCGTACTCGTACTCGAGACATCTCGGATACTTGGATAACCTGTTGGTGAAATATTCTTGGGTGAAGCGCGAGTTGCTCGCGACTTCGGTACAAAAGAGAAAGGTGGAACTGATAACGATAACAGACGAGAAGGGTGCTCAAGATAAGATTAAAAAAGTCGTTGCCGTGCTGGGCAGAATGCACCCGGGTGAATCACCTTCGTCGTTTGTGTGCCAAGGCCTCGTGGATTTTCTCGTCAGCGCACATCCGATCGCTCAAGTTCTTCGCGAGTATGTCATTTTCAAGATTGTGCCCATGCTCAATCCTGATGGCGTTTACGTTGGAAATTATCGGTAATCAAATTTTTTTTTCATCTGCATTTTAAAATTTAAGATACATTTTAAAATGTTTGTGTAAAAAAATGATTTTAATTTTAATTAGAACATCTTTTTTAATTTACAGTTCAACAGCTTTGGGAATGGACCTAAACAGATCGTGGAACAAAATTTCAACCTGGATTCATCCGTCGATTGCAGCGACAAAAACGATGCTACAATCGTTGGAGAAAAACCCCTCGTCCCCGTTGGATTACATCCTAGACATTCACGCCCACACCAATCTGACTGGACTTTTTATATACGGCAACACTTACGACGACGTTTACAGGTATACTATGGACAAAGTTCGCCCCAAAGTTCATTTCGATTTGAAATTGCGGATTTTCATTAAAGTTCGGGCGCAAGTTTCGAAGGCGACACCCACCGCCTTCGTCTAATGTAAAACTACGGTTGTTTAATTGAAAGATCACTTATTTTTCATTACATGTTTCTGTTCTGTTTACCCGTACCGAGATGCAATTAAAAAGTCGGATTAAACGCCATTGCTTTTAATCAAGACACTCGCGCGTTTTTCTTTCGCCTTATATACGTTCCTTTTCTTTTTTCGTTGCAATTGAAACGATCTGAAATGTTCCGACAAAACGTTATACTTTCATACGGGAAACTGGAGCAGCATTTTTTATTCAACCATTTTTTTCTACTTCAATAACTTTACGCTCAGTTGATTTTCTTTCTATCTTTTTTTTTCTTCTTCTTTTTTTTGGCTTTTTGTTTTAATTAAGAATTTGAAAGAAAAAAACAAGCGCCAGTAAATATATAGGAAGTGCCAAATGAATTGATTTGAAAAGACGTGAATAATGCAATTGTGAGCATTTCAGGTACGAAAGACACACAATACTGCCGAAATTACTTGCTCAACAAGCGGAGGACTATGAAATTCGCAACACGATGTACAATCAAGATCCGCGCAAGGCTGGAACGGCGCGTCGTTATCTGTGCTCGATTTTAAACGAGCACGTTAATTGCTACACGGTGCACGTCTCAATGTACGGCTACGTTCAAAAGGAGTCGGACAAAATATTGCCCTACACCGAGGAGAGCTGTATCCTCTTAACAACGGCGCCAATTGATGTGCGAAACCTCGAAATTTTTTTTTTCATTCTAATCGCCACGCGGGCTCTGAAAAACGCGACGTACTCCATATGGGTGAGGTGTGATAAATCGAACTTAATCACGACAAAGCTCTTTTAAACGCAACACCAAAAGGAAACCTCAGCGCGGCGCGGGTCTTCGAACTTAATTGGCCTGATTAGAACCTTAGAAAGCCGCTTCAGACTGTTAAAATTTGTTGATACTTATATATGTTATATTTGACTAATTTATTGATTATTTTGATCAGAATTTGTTTTCGAATTTACGGTTTTGTTCAGTTGTTTCTAATTCAGTAAATCGAACTAGATCTGATTTATTTTTATATTTAAAACATTTGATTACAATTTTAAATGATAAAAAGTAAATTTTATCGACTTTTCATACAATCACGTTAAAAAGTCATACGCTATTTAACATTAAACAACATTGCAGACGTCAATTTTATATTCAAATACATTTGACTTAATTAATTAGATGGATTAGAAATTTAGTGAACAAATAATAAAAATTGATTGAATCTGATTTAAGTTTTAGGACGGTTTAACTCAGATCTGAAAAAAAAATTTCAACCAGACGTGGTCAAACATGGCCAAACATGGAACGTTATTTCTTCCCGGGTCTCGGCTTCTTGATAAGGGCTATGGATTTATTTCCAAGTATAAAAATGTTAACCAACCAGGTCCTTAACCAACGGAACAGATTATCGCGTAGGCAGAAACATAGCTCGCGTGTTTTTAGAATACTACAAATTGACAGGTCAAATTCCCGTTGGTCTGCCCAACCAGCCGTCGAGCAAACGAGCAAGACAATCGAGGCAGCGCTATCGCATCCCCCGGAAACCTCGCGTTCGAGTTAGCAGAACACCTGCACCTCTACACCTTGCCAGTATTCATGAGTATGCTTTTAGTATCACGCCTTGTACAGGCAAACAAAATCGTGTGCATTAATGAAGCGCAATCTAATCTGAAACAAAAAAAGAAATAAACGAACGAAAGAAAAGAAAAAAAAAGAGAAATTAGATGAAGAAACAATTTTTGCACTTTGGCGACAGGTTGAGTGTTGTAATTAAAATGTAATTGTTCAAAATTGATTGCAGGTACGTCTGTGACGAGTCCCTGCCGGAGGCTCGACTGCGATCAATGAGTGTTACGCAGAGGAATGCAGAATCACCGAGCGCGATTAGAACCGAGACGAAAATCCGAGGGCACATCTCGGAGCACCACAGGTCCCGCAGTCCCGGGACAGCTGTCGAACCTGCTAAGACTCCGCGGGATCCGCCAGGTCGTGCGCAACCCAGGCTCGCTATAATTGATTTCAATCAGCTGACAAGAAGCGGCCTGGAGCTCGCAACCCAACAACGTCCCCGACTGCCGCAGCACGTTGTAGCGCACAACTTTTAAAAAACCCCATCGGGCAGCTTCGATCAATTTTCCACTCGTTTGGTTGTACAAGTTTCGCGCAACTGAAAATAACACGTTCAATCAGACAATCGCGTGGACAACCAATTTGTGATAGAAAACTTTTTTCTTCTTTTTTCATTTTTTGTAATATCCTTGCTGGAGGTTTTCTTGCTTTTAATCAAGACTGGCTGTCCTTTGAAACCGGTTAATCAAAGTCGCTTCAAAAAGGCGCTCATAAGTTTGTAACTAAGAAACAAGAAAAAAAAAGTTGAACGGAATTTGATATAAATTTTATAAATAAGTTTGACGGTTCTAATGAAAGTTGCTTGTTATATGAAAAGTTTTGAGCGAGTTGTTTGTTAAGTGGATAGCGCTCGCAGATTTTCAAGTTTACGATAAACTAATTTATGTACTGAAACAAGTTGCGACTTAAGTACAATGTTGTTAATGTAAATTGATGTTGAAATTAAAAACAACGTTCGTCCGACGAGTTTGTTGCTCTATTCTTATGAACCGTCTTTTATTTGAGTCCATAGATTAATAACTATGAGTTATTAACATTGATTATACACTCTTCCCTGAAAATAATTAAAATCAAATAATCAATAAGAATAAATCGATTCGAGAATAAAATAAATACTTACTAAAACTGGACGTTGAACCTAAAATTATAATTCTCACTCTCTTAAATAAAAAAAAAATCTGAAAACCGATCAAACAAAATAGAACCAACAAAAAAATCATAAATTTAATATTATCTCACATAAAAATTGCGGAAATTATATCGGTCGTGGAAATATTCCATAAAAGACCGCGTGAAAATCACTTTGTCACATTTTTAGTATTACACTGACATAAAATTAGGGATGTAAGGCCATAATGTGGGATCGGAGGTATAAAAAAAGAAAAATAATTTGCCAACTAAATCTAGCAACATAAAGCTGAAAATGTACTGCTTATAAATAAAAGTGGATGCCGTTAAAGGTACTTGTCAGAGCCACTCATGAACCAAGATGTTCATGAACGAGGGTAAGTTCACAGATGAAAAATAAAATTGCAACAAAAAAAATTTTTTTTAGCAAAATTGCGATTAATTATAAAAAGAGGATGATTAGTGAAAATATTTTTTGATACATACCTATCTACTGGTTATCTGTTTGGCAGATGAAGCGGACAGTTTCACCGTTCGATTGATCGCAAAAGTGTGAAAAGGTTTTGCGAACCGAGTTTGTCTGTAAGGTATACCGGGGACAAATCAAGTATTTCGATTTGAAAAATTGAAAATGACACTTTGCGCTTGGCGCACGACACACGAGACAACACCCTAAAACTGTGAACTCGCGCTCTCGGGTTTGCGATCAGCCGAATAATCGATTTATCAGCGTTTTACAGATTGCCGTTCGAACTTGATGCCGACAAACTCAAATCGAAAACCAAAATACGAAGAACGAAAATGAAACTATAGCGAAAGAAGAAGGGAGCTGACGAAAACGACCGATAGCGTCTAACCCCGTGACTCGAGGAAACTAGCTGTGTGAGTTCTGCCGCCGGAGCTTGCCGAACGTTATCTCGCGCTCCGCGCAGCTACCCCCTATCCGCTTTTTATTCGCCCCTGTAGTTCGCAGCATCTCTCAAACTGTGCAGCCGCCCCCAGAAAAGCTCCGTCCAGAAACTAAAAAAAAGGCAGCAAACTCCTCAATTTCATTTTAAATAATTCCACTTCTGAATCACATCTCGAGTTTTTGTTTCATCGATAAATAAATGATTAAAAACATTGCAAAACAAAATTATTGCAAAAAAATTTATTGCAAGGAAATTATTATGATTGAAATTATATTTGAATTGATTGTAATTGAGATGGGTTGAAATTTAATTCCAGGGTTGGAATTTTATTTTATAATAAGCAGGATGGTCACGAAGTTCAAGGGATGATCCTTTGCATCTGACTATGCCAGTTCGGGGCACTTGAGAATACTTGTGTGGTCGCTCGAATCAGCAGCAGTATGATTTCTGTTAGAACAAGAGAACAAGACCAATCTCATCGGATGGTCGAATGAATATCACGAGATATCTGCATGCAGATGGAACACAATAAGTGCTCCCTCCTATCGGGGGGAGACGCTCGCAGTCAAAAGGGTGAAAACTTGGATCTCGTTGACGAAAGCGTCATTAAACATCTATATGGCAGAGAAGTTTGCATGTCTCAGAATGTCTCGTTCAAGATGAAACATGTTTTTTATTCAACTGCAGTCCGGAGAGATCTCAAAAGCATTTTTGTTGCAGGGAAAAAAATTTGTTCGATCCCAGTCAATCCCATCGAGTAGAAAAACCTGAAAGAAATTGGAATTGAGATGGAAATAAAAATTTTGCAATAATCAATATGAGGGAACAAAACTGTAAAATGTTGATGACTGTTTTCGAATGCTGTGAGTGAAGGGTCATTAAAATTATTTAGTGGGGATGACGTCATTTGCAAAACCTTTTTTTTTTCCTTTCGCTGCTGTGGAATCAGAAATCACTATATTCAAATGTGAGTTAAATTAGAGTCGTGTTGGTGGGTTACGCTGAGAATAGGGCGGTGGTCGTTGAACCAACTAACACAGACGAAATTCATCTGCGTAAAGTTGCTGCGCAAATGACCAGCCTCCCTGTTTCAAACTGTATCTTTTCCTCCAGAAATTCTAGAAAAATCATTATCTATTTACATCCTGCTTAACTTGTTGCGGGTGAAGTATGAAATATTCAATGATTCATAGGTAAAAAAGTTAATGAGTTTTTCTTTCTAATACAAAATCAATAGAGTATCTAATAAAAAATCAATAACAGAACTCAATTTTTATGAACACAGTGTAATCGAGTTATCATAATAAAAGTACCATGGAGTTTGACAATGTTAAAATATTCATGAGAAATACTCCTTTTTATGAAAGAAAAAAATAACATTTGTCAAGTGTAACCATGTTTTATACATTTAATCTTAGAATTTCAATATGTACAAAGTGGTTGACACTATTTTGTTTATAAAATATATAAATTAACAGTTGAAGAGAATTTTTATCTACTGGAGTACGTTTATTTACGCTTCTTTGGAGCGAATTCCAGTCCTCGGATGTAAGTTTTGTTGATGCGATATTTTTCTGCAAGTAATACAGGACGATTTTATTATTTGTATAAAATGAATAACATCTGGATGAAACGTTATGATAAAATTTGACTGAATACCTGTCAAAAGTTTGTACACGTATAAGACTTGGTTTCCTTGAACTTGAACACTTGGAGTCTTTTTGCCTGGAACCTCGGTTATTGACGCACTGGCTCCGATTTCTTGACACTCCTCTCTGAATTTATCCATCTTAATCCCAAACATTTCCAAGTTATTGACAAGCGTCACCTAAAAATGAAATCAAAGTTATGTTGTGTTCATCAAAATTTAAGTTTTCTTTTTACCAGTTTTCTTGTTCGATAACCTTTTTCCTGTTACACCTGGTGGCAACAGTAATTTCAATTGGTTCTAGTTTTCCTGAATTTAGAATTTTCGAGTCTCCAATTGTTATTTCTTTCATCAAAGTCATCTTTCCAACAAATTTATTAATACCGTCTTCCATTTTCATCTGTACAACACTTTCGTTTGTTTGAAATACCCCAGCTAGAGGACCGTTCAATTTAAAAATGCTACAAAGAGAAAAAAATTTGTATTGACCATGTAAATCACATACAACAATTGAAAAAATTCAAACAATTCAACAATTTAAAATTCAAAATTTTACCTTCCATTCTGAAGTTCTTCCTTTTTCACATAATCATGGAAAATCCTTCGAATCTCAGGTCTCTTCAGAATATCCCCTTTTCTGAAAATTTATAAAGATTCAAAATTAGAACACATCAAACTAAATCTAATATATGACTATCTAACTAAATAATGTTATTGCTGATGAACTTACTCATAGCCATATTTTGAAATGATAGGTAGAACATTCGACGTCACTTTGTAACATTCTGTTATCACAGGTGCCTGGATCTCATTTGGATTTCTCAAATCTTCCTTCGACACATCGAGGTTTTTCAACAACTGGTGATCAGTCTGAAAATACAGGAATTAAATTTGATTTTACTAAATTTGACTTTACTAACACGATTTTAATCAATGTCAAGTATTTTGATTCTTTTACATTTTACAATTTGTTGAAATCGTACCTTTACAGATAAAATACTTTGAACACCCTTTAACGTGGAAGTGACTATGACACCTTTAGCCTCCATATTGTTCAAGAAAACCGACAGCTTTTTGTAACTGGACTGTCTAACGTCCAGGCTTTGATCAGCCGGACAAGCAGTCAAGACATGATTTTTGAAGAAGTTCGAACTCAGCATAGGCAGATCGGTTGATTTCAAACTGATCTTGCAGGCCCTCAAAAAACAAAACTCCAACAGCTCGTCCATCAGTTCGGTCGGAGACTTTTCCACTTTGACTTCCGCTTCTTTGTCATCATTGTTATCTTCAGTTGGTGATTCTTGAGTCTCATGATTTTCTGTATCTCCAACGTCCAACTTTTCAACACCTTCTGTTGTTTCATCGACAATTCTTTGCACGTCTTCTGATTCACTGATTGGATTGTCATTTGCAACAGGACTTTCTTCTATCAGTGGCCTTTTCAGTCCACTTTCCATCTGGCAAAGAGTGTCTCCTATTACGTGAACGATTTCTACACATTTTCCATGCCCGCCTGACATGTACATGTCTTCACTTGATAATGCAGTTAGACCTACTGCTACTGGAGCCTACAATTTTACAAAATTAAATTTTAATTTCTTGCAATTTAAATTCTTGAAACATTTTTCAACTTATATTGCAGACAAACATTTTTTATATCAAGCTATTGACATATATGAAATTTATGTTTAGGAAGTTGAAATTCTTTTAATCTGCATCTCCCTCACCTTGTTATCAATAGTATTTACAGAAACCATAGTGCCTTTTGGATGTCGACCATACGAATGCAAAGTAGGAGGTCCATTCAAAATAACTCCAGGCAACATCAAGTCAGCCCCGTTCGTCAAATGTTGAATGATACCGGGATGCATCGTGAAATTGTACAACAAGCCAGGATGTTGCCAAAGTGTAAACACTGTAGGATACAGTACCGGAGCAGGTAGGTCAAGTTGAAAAAACAAGGGAGTCTTCCCCGAGCAAAATACTCGTACCACCTTTCCACTATGGGTTACAATTTTTAAAACACTTATGACATCCTTTTTTCGCAGCAGATTTTGAACTTCGTCCTCTTTCAGGGATGGAAAAGCTTGCAAAACTTCCTCGCATAACTTCTTCCTGCAACAATGATGGGATGAAATTAATATTATTGGAAATATTGAAAAAGTTTAAAAATAAAATTTATTATCTATTTTAAAAAAGCGGATGCACATTTTTCAAATTCATAACCATACAAATGTAAACATTACCTTTCAGTTCCCTTCAGCTGATTATTTGATTTGACCTTGAAAGGTTTGGTGAACATCTTGTAGAATTTTACGATTGTCCTTCTAATTAACAGTCAACAAATTGTCAAACGGGCCATAAGGTTGCAATGTTTTCGTTCAGTTCTGTTTTAGATCAAATAACCTCTCAATCTTTACAGCTTCGTTTTCCAGCAGTCCTCATTTTCTCAGACATTTCACGTTCCACGTTCCTCTATTCAATCCATCAGTCCACCCACCCACTGTTCCGAACGACTTCCCAAATGTCACACAAGATGTTTCAGATGTCGCCACTTGTGTTTGTGTTTTTTGTGCCGGTTAGCACAGAAACTTTTGTTTACAATTTTATTTATTTTATCTGCAGACTTGTTATTCTCTGGAAAAAATTTACAAAAATATTTGATATTTTATATTTACAAAGCAGTGATTCAAGGTTAAAGATAAAAGTGAAAACATAACTGAAAAACTAAAAGCATTGTGATAACAAATAAACTTACAGAGTGATGAGATAAGAATTAAATCTTGTCAAGATGACCGAAGTGACGATTGACAATTTTGAAAGTGTCTTTCCAATTATCAAGGATTGCATCCAAAATGCAATCTTTGTTTCGTTTGACAATGAGATGAGTGGACTGACGTCTGAAAGTAATTCGATACACAGGTTAGTATAAACAAAGTGCACATTTTTCTTTCATTGTTGTAAAGTAATTGTTATTTAAATTATTGTAATTAAAAATATTTCCTTGTTTTTTTGTTCGTCAAGTTTATTCGACACACCAGCAGAAAGGTATTGGAAGATCAAGCAAAATATCAATCCATTTATAATCATGCAGACTGGTCTGACGACATTTCGTCATGTACGAGATGAGAACAAATTTGTCGCAGACACTTTTAATTTTTACTTAATGCCACGATCGATCCCGACCAAAAATAGACATTTCGTCTGGCAATCCAGTGCCATTCAATTTTTGTCACAACATGGGTTCAACTTCAACAAGGTTTGTATACATCTGATAATAATGTAAAAATGAAATATAAATACTTTTTGTAAAAAAAAAAAAACTTTTTAACAGTTTGCATACAGAAGTTTGTCATATCTGAATGAAACAGAAGAAGAGGAGTTCAGAGAACAGGTTTACAATGGGACGTTTTTACAATTGACAGCGGATTATGTCCCGATTGAAATTTCAGGTGACGTTGAAGACAAAGTGAACTCGGTTCATGAATGGTTGAACTCAACTGAAAATTCCAAAGATACTCTTGAGTTGGATGTTACGAATCCTTTAATGGAGTATTTGTTGCATCGAGATATTAGGATTCGTTTCAACAATGCGTGGACTAAAATTGACATCAACAAAGTAAAATTATTATTATAAAACGTTACTTTTCTTTTAATATTATAACTGATTCATGAACGATTTTAATTTCCTAGGTTATCGTGGTGAAAGTTGAGATCGAAGCTAGACACAAGTTCGTAAAAGAAGAAGGAAAGCATTTCTTGGAGGATCGCCTGATAAGTTTCTATGTGGGATTTTCACAGGTCTTCAAACTTCTTGTTGCTACGAAAAAACCCATAGTTGGGCACAACATTTTGACTGATCTCTTGTTCATGTACAAACAGTTTTACAAACCTTTGCCCAGTCAGTATAAAAAGATATTCAAAAGTTTTCTAAATATTGTAATTGCAATTTTTTTAACATTTTATATCTTTGTTTGTTTGTTTATTTTTTCAGAACATTATCAGCAATTCAAGACCGATATTCATAAAATGTTCCCAGTGATATATGACACAAAAAATCTTAGCTACATCTTGAATGATCACCTCAAACGCTCTGGTAAACTTTATAATATTTCACTGTATAATAAATGTTGTCCTCTGACATTACTGAAATCGTAATGTGTATTAATTTTTCAGAAAAGTGGCAAAGAAATGGATTGGAAGATATGTATACATATTTCACGAATGACAAAGGATACTGCCTGGCGATGCATACACCGGTGATAGAGAAAACTCAATCCCTGCAATTTTTTGGTAAATGAAAACAATTTCCAACGTTGAAACAAATTTTAACAAAGCATCATGATATTTTATTGATCAACAGATTCTGCTTTGAAGGCACATGACGCCGCTGCTGATTCTTATTTTGCCGGGTATATTTTTATAAAACTCGCGCACGTGTTGGCAGTCAAAAAATATGGAAGGTAAGTCCCGTTTTCATCCAGCATTTATTTTAATGAGCAAATTTTAGTTCATTCTGTTTTTTGCAGAAATACCGATCTGAAAGTGTTAACGTGTAAAGAAATTATGTCAGGTGTCAAAGAGTTCGAAAATTGCGTCAATGTCATTCGAGGACTTGTTTCGCACGTGGTAATTATCTTACAGTTTATTTTAAGTGCTTTTTTGACTTTCTATTTCGGTGAACTTGATTCTTTTTTTTTTCAATTTTACAGAATTTTTCTGGGCGTGACCCAGAATGCAAAAGACCACAGTGGCTGTACGCACAAGTATTAGGCAGTAAGAATTTCACTGAGGTATAGTAAAATTTTGTTGAAGATTTAATTTTAATATTCAAAGAAATTAAATTAAAAACAAAAATAAATTACATACGTTGATACTTCAGGTTGCTGAAATGTTGTCATCTTTTGGCAATGTTGATGTCAAGCCAATCACACCATATACTGCCCTAGTTGCTGTAGGGAATCATTCCAGGTACAATAAAAAATGATTAGCATAAAAACAACACTATTTTCACGGAAAAAATAAAATTTATTTCAGTTCGTCATATTAATTTATGATACAATATTTTCAGCGCAAAAGATATTTTACAGTACTTCAAATCACACAGCGAACTTCAAGTCGTTCCTTACAACCCGATATTTCATTCAGTTGCAGCAAAGTATTTATTATGGTACTATTCATCATTTGAAAAATTATCTTTTCAACAAAATATAAAAAAATTCAGCAATTCTTTCAATTGAATTAATTTTCAGGGGAGGCGTTCTGATCGCAGGTGGCTTCTTTGCATCGACTTTCCTTATCAAGAGTTCTTGAGGAGCAAAACCACAAAGACGACACAAACTACTCCACGGTTTCAATCACGTACGATCAGTTCAATCAAGTTACAAAGAAGTGTATATTTTTTAATCATTATATTTCCTTAACTCGTTATAAGGAGCAAGAACTTTGTTCATTAAATCAAAGTTTTATTTAATCTTGTTACTCAAATATTTTAAAACAAGCAAGGTCAGTCAAAAAAAGATACATCTAAAAAATTGAACTACGAGAAATAATACGAAATAATACGAACTTTCAAAAAGTACTTTTTGTTTGAAAATATTCAGCTGATTTTGGATTCATCTTTGAAGAACTAATCGGTAGTTTTAATCTTATCTGCGGGAAGATTTCCATCAGACCGTTTTTGGACTGGGGTTTTTAGTTGAATAATCTTTACCGTTACGATAATGTCTTTATTAAGACTTAGTCAACGTCTATTTATTCATTGTTTGTTTGATGTATTTTCAGTGTCGCAACAATATTAATTGAGTTGATTCTGTGAACGTATACACACATCGGTCAGATACGAATTGAGTGGAAGATTATAATGATCGCCCAGTTGATACGTGAATGAAGGCGGTATAATAAATAGCGGAGACACGGGCGCACGTTTTGTCCGACTGTATATCTACTCGTGTTTTTCCTTAGCAGAATTTTCGTTTTTTCGCGAAGGTTACGCGACGGATGAGCGCGGCCGGGATCGTTGGACTGTGGCCAATTTTTTGCTCCTTTTGATTCTTGCCACTAGGGTGCGATACACGCAACTATTTAAGCAACTTTCGATAAGATGTATCGTCCCGATTCGCGTGCAGCCTCAGGCGTTTTCAAACCCGCTCGGTTGACAATTAATTTTTAGAAACAGTTTTTCTCCTAATTTTTTTTTTAGTTTTTCATTATCCCGGCTATTATTGTACCTTTTTTGTACTGTGCAAATATGGTCTCTAAATAAGTCGTTCAAGTGCTCGTGTACAATTCTCTATTTCTGGCTGACATTTCTTCGCTAAGCGGCTACCCGTGTATCTGTCACAACTTGGTAAGTTGTATTTTGTACAAGTTGGGGTAAATCATTTTGAATTTGAAATTAAATATAGCAGAAGAGGAACACGAAATTTAGAGCCACGTGCAAGAGTCAACGCATGCGCTTCATTTGAATAACAGAAACGATCGTTTTATTTCGACGTTTCAATCAAATTTTTGATTAAATCATCGACTGTACATGTTTAAAAACACTTTGGAGTAAATTGAAGTCATTTTATTTTGGTTCATCTATAAAATTTATTCAATATTCTGTCAAGAAAGAAAAAAAAAGGTTCAATGAAGATGTCAATAGCCAGTTGTAAATTTGTTAACAAAAAATCGGATTGTAAACATTTCATTGGCACGGATATTAAAATTTCATCTGGATAATAAATGTAGGTTTGTTGTATATTCAAAAGTGATATTATCAGATGAAAAGATGTAGTCGCGCGATTTGACTTTCAGCAAGCTCGGCACTTTTATAGTAATATAAAGTTCTGAAATTATGTAAGCTAAAAAATATCGTTCATATCGTCCAAAATATTAGATTAACATCGCACAGATTAACAGCTTTCTTTATTTCCATTCTCAAAATGGGATCATTTTATTTTGGAATAATTTTTTTACGACTGGTTCCATTTTTTTTTCAGCTCTCTTTTTCTTCGCCCGAGTAGAATTCATGTTGAACCACGATTAATTCGTTTGATTAACTATTTTAAGTTAAGCCTGTTACTTTGCTGCGCAATTCAATTAAATTCAAATTCACGCGCGTATAACAAGAGCTGAAATACAAATTGACAAATTCTTGGATCAGCTTGAAAATCTTTTTTAAGCTCTTTTCTCACGATCAAGTGCACATTCGGAGGTTTTTTTTATTGTTCCTTATAATTTATCTTTCTCTTATTTTTGTTTGTCTGTTTGTAGATTGTTCCGCCCGTTATTATGTAAAGATGACGGATTTCAATGTTAAAATTCGCCGATGCATAAAATGCTAAATAAATTTTGCTAGTCAGTAGCCAGCCATTAGACGAAGCTTTATTAATCGTTCGCGTGTAACAGCGGGCCAATATTCGTGTAACAATATTACTCCTATGTGAGTTGCCAATACAATATCTACGTAGCTCATTGACGTAGTCTGAACGGTCTTGCCAATATCGTGCGAACGGCCAAAAATACAAATCGTCACTTTTTTATATTAACATTTGTTTAAATTCAATGAAATTTATAAAATTATAATTTATTATCCACCAATTAATTCTTTTTCATTTTTATTGTTTCCATATAAAATAAAATTAGATCCGACAATTATGAGGGAATATCAAAAGTGATTTACAGGGTATAACTCGATATAGTTGCGTGTTTCAAGTTGATTGACGTTCATTGCTCTTTATCCTTAAAAACTATGTCCGACTATTTGAAATCCGCACATTCACACAATTCATGATATAATTGTTCGAACGGATTGTTCAATATTTAAACACGTGTTAAGATGTTGGCGATGATATATACTCGCGTGTCAAATCTCGCTTTGAACCCTGGTGATTAATTCGACATTTGAATTTTAACATTTTAATTTTAGCATTTTCATCGTAACGTTGGGTTACAATATTTATGCACGTCACTGTTCACCGACTGCTAGCGTCATTTTTGGACTTGCGTTCAAATTTCTCTTAAATGCTTCACATTTAGACTCGTAAATTGCCTTGTACCCTCGGTATACAGAGATACAATTGTATAATTATAGAATTTCGATTGAAAATAAAACGGTTCAAGTACAAGACAACTTCTTGTAATGAACATTCAAGTTTTATACTTTGAATCAAAAGGTGGCAATTTTTATTTTTGGATTTTTTTTTGAATTGTTGACCTATGAAATCTGTTCGAGGGACAGGAAAAGTCTCAATGTTTTATCAGATCTAATTTATAATTATTCTAATTTTATTTTTTTTTGTTTTTTATTATTAAATTGACGCAATTGACATTCCATGGTTTATGTCTTTTCATTGTGAATTTGAAACAGATTATCAAGTTTAACAAAACTTTACTTGCCAAATCTGAAAGAGTCTAATTAGATTCAATTTTGCAAACGTCTTAGACACGTTTTTATTATATCAAACAATCAGCCAACAATTTAAATATTTAAAATTAAAATTAAATCAAAATTCTAATGTAACAAAGTTTTTTTACTAAAATCAAGCACAATTGAACAAAATCATACACGCTAAAGCAACTTCCAATCCAAATAATTAAATTGTTTCCTTATAAAATCATCTGTGATTGCGTCTGACCTTGCATATATAAGAATCTGCAAACTCTTTCAATCAGAACCCTGTTCAGGCATGGAACTTATATTTTTTCCCCGGGCGATTCAAGAGTTAAATCCGATTAGATAGAAAAGTGGTTGGACAAAAGTAGTGTTGATCTATTGTACGAAGTTGGCAAAGTGGAGCATGATTTCGAAGTCAAATTGGTCGTACTTATTCTAGGTATCCTTAGGGGCATGAAAACTTCATTTATACTGGAGCTCGGGCATCGTCGCTTATAACGTTCGGCAGCGTGCTGCCAAATGCATGAGCTCCGCTCAGTCAGTTTGCACAAGGCCTCATTCTTCGGCACCAATATTACTAATTACAAACCTTTTGTTCTCTCGACTCTCGGCCGGTTCAATCGAACCTCATTGAAATCACGCGCCTGACGTTTTCCAACTTGTGTACGTACACGTTTCTTTTTTTTTTTTTTTTATTGTCATTTATTTTTAGTCACTCGCTAAAATGTCATTGTCTTCTCAGCACTATTTTCTACCGCAGTAAACAACCTTCTGTCTCGTTGCAACTCTTTTTTTTTGTGTGATAAATTATTGATTCGGTTTTGCTCAAGTCGGGATAAATTAGTCAACACGAATAATCGTCAATATATTTAGAACGGTCCGTCTCCACCAGTTTGGTCTTTAACATGAAACACTTGTTGGATCACCTCATTTCAACACATGTTCTTTTTTTTTCTTCCGCGCGTTTCAATATTTTGGCTTTTTTTATAACTTATCCACGTCAAAATATACACTTTTTGTTGTTTTAATTCAAACATTTTTTTCTTTTGGTTATAATGTAAACTCAAATCAATAATTATTTCAGAAACGGGGTGGGAAACATTTTTGAACAAAAAAAAAATAATAATAAAACGTTGTCTTTTGACATATTTTTTTTTAGAACCGCTTCGTCTATGCTAGATCGTGAACATGTGACCCGAAGGTCCTACCATGAAATAAAATATAACTCAAGAACACTCTTGTGATCTATCAGTATAAAGACGTCGATTATGAATTCTTGAACTTGTGCAATATTTTTATTTATTCTAAAACGTCTCGTTTAATTAGCGCTGTCTCAAGTGAAATGTGACATCAATTCTCGAGACAGCATTTTTAGCATCTGATATTTGAAATTGACGTCACAAACCCACTACGAAACGCTAAAACAGTTTGATCTAAAACAGATTTTTAATTCAAATTTACAATTGTGAGTCAGAATCATTTTGACGTATTCGACATCTTTCTTCTTTCAATCACTTTCAGCCATCCAAAATTTATTTATCCAAATGTTTCGGCCACTGTTTCGAATATTTCTTCATTTACAACTGAAACTTCCGTCAATTCCAAAATGGTTTATATCCAAAAAAAAACCATGATTAACTTTCAATTGTTCTTCATCGACTAAAAAAAAGGTTTTGAAGTTAAAGATAAACCAAACTACATTTTGACTTATCTGACAGATTTAGAACATGATTGCAGCACAAAAGATAACACTTTTTCCCCTCTCTGAGTAAACTGGACCTTTTTTTTAAATGTGCTCAAGGGATTATAACTATATATAAATTTATCTTTTGGGCATACAAGAATTTCTAGCATTTCTATGGTAGCAGAATTGTTGCTGAATTTTCGGCATCTCGTTCGCGGCTTCGCTTTAACCTTCACCAAGAATCTTTGAATTTTGGCTCGCAAATGTTTTTAACAAGTTTTGCTAGTCGAACGTTGGTACAAATTACATTAGCCGCAAACATTTTAAAATAATCGTTGGATAAATCAAATTAAACCCAACTAATTATTATCACGGGGACTAAAAATATTCCGCGGATGCAATCTCGTTCCAATGAATCATTTTACATTAATTCGAATTAAAATGAAGATTCAACTTGAAAGATACAAATTTAAAAAAAAAAAAAGAAAAATTAAAAGAAAAATTGAAAGGAAAAATTGAAAAAAAAAAAAAAAATGTTGGCGTTAAATTCGGTATATTTTTAGAACAATCCAAGGGTTTTGATTAGAACGTTGAAAAGCTGTCAAGTGTTATAAGTTTCTTCACACCGAGTCAAAATGCGTACAAAAGGCATTCATCTCAGGGATTAATGTTATTGTTCCTGATGTTCTTAATTGATCCTCCGATAACTTATCATGGATTCCATTCAGTAAGACTTTCAATGAAATTTGGCTCAAACACTTTTCCAGTAATGATTATAACGATTAATCATTGTCCTAGATCTCAAATTGAAACAAAAAAATTTGCCTTGATAAAACACTTTTCTTTCCAAAAAAAAAAATGTTCCCTTGTACAACAAGTTTTTAAATACCTTAAGATTTTAATTTTAAATAAATTTAAGATTCAGGGACATTTAGAATATTTGCAACCTGTGATTATGTTAAACGCAGAGAAAAAAGTTCAATATAAAAATCAGAGACTCATTCATAGGTCAAAAATTGAGTCATTTATGAAATTCTTGTTCCTCCGTCTATTTCAAACGAATGAAAAAACCGAAAATTAATTTTAGGAATCGACTAGAGTGATCGCAGTTGAACCCCCGCGCGAGGGAAAGGTCGCGGAGAGCTTTGAATCCGAAGGCGGGAGTTTTGAGTGTGGCCTTGGTTGGGATCACCGTGGAATGTTGTAAAAAGTTGTTCATAAACGCGGGTCGCTTTTGCGGTTGTAGTGTTATATTTAAAGCGGCTTGCGAAAGGTGTGCGGTGTATGTGCGGCCCACACGTGAGGGACTGCCCCAGCGACTGAGAATATCGCTGGGCGTCTCGCGCGCGCGACTCTGGTCCCTGAAATCGACTTGGCAATGAGAGCTGGACACGAGAGAGCGCTCTGCCAAAATAATTAGGAAGTCGTCTCGAGATGTGCTAAAAGTGTCCGCTCGGGCACGCGCGATTTGGCCGCGCAAGCTAGTCGCGTCCCGGGCGTTAGTGCGACGAGCTGCTCCCCGTCATAGAACACGCGCCAGTTCGCCACCGACTCTCGTTCCCGCCACACGTCCAACTCCTCCGTTCTCTTCAGTGCGATATGTTTGTGTCTCTCGCCGGTAAGGATTTAAGGACATCACACAACACACCATACTATCACACAGTTTTATCCAGGTGGCGCCACGCAACCGCCGGAACGACCCGCAGCGCCACCTGCGATTACCTCCAAAGTGCGCCGAAGTGTCTTTTTTTTGCCACCCCCTGCAAGATATTTCATTTTTTAACTCCACTCTTGTGCGGCGAAATTTTTTATACCTTTGTACTCTCTTCAATTTTTGTTTTTTGATTTTAAAGTGACTCTTGTGCCTGAGGAGGAACATTTTTGGTTGACAAGACGCTGTCTGTCTTGGCAGCGGACGTCGATGCCAAAA
The DNA here is from genome assembly GCA_030522925.1 of Trissolcus japonicus. Classification (NCBI taxonomy): domain Eukaryota; kingdom Metazoa; phylum Arthropoda; class Insecta; order Hymenoptera; family Scelionidae; genus Trissolcus; species Trissolcus japonicus. Next base: position 523,290 of record JAPYZS010000037.1, read on the forward strand.
AACGGAGGCTGATGCTTTTTAGGAGCAATTTTTAGTTTCATTTTCAAATGTCCCGATATTTAAATCGATTGAACCTTTTTTTTTTCGAAATCGGTGTGAACCGACGCCGGGGATTTGCGAGATCTATAGTCCCTCCATCGGTGGTCTCCAAATTGTCCGCTGCCAACAAGCATATAAGATTTTGTCAAAATTTAGTGTGTGTTATAATACTAATAATAGTTTGCGCCCCAAAGTTGTGTAATTTGTGATCGACTGAATTATCTTCTATTTTACAATTAGAAATTCGTCGCGTCACGTGACGCGCGCTACCAGACATCACGAAATTTTCGTTCTAATAATATTTCGCCTGCTCACACGTGTCTCACGGAACTTATCATTTCGGGGACGCGATTCTTTTATAATTCATTCTGACGAGAGTGGAAAAAATTTGTCTTTTACTTCCATTAGAAAAAAAAAAGTGACATCTTATTTGTCTTACAAACTCAGTCCGGTTTTGTGTGAAAGGTAAATTTTGTTTCTACATTTTTTGACATCCAAATTGATTTAAATTTATTAGTTTAATCGTTAAGTCTAAAATTTTAATTTTGCAATATAATTATAATGTGAAATTAAAATTAAATTTAGATATAAACTGGATTAAAAAATGGATTAAAATGAAGTTAAGGTTCATTTCAAATTGTAAAATTGTGGTGTAAAAGGCAGAATTTGTGATGTCACTTGAGAATATTGATGACGTCGGTGACTGAATCTGAAGGAAAGAATAAAACACGAGATTTGTCAAAGATTGACACTGTGTGATTACGTAACTGCGTGAACGCACCCTGTAATAACGTTCAAAAAGTCTTAAAATACGCGCCAAGGAAATAGCCTGCCTAGCATAGAAGCCTTTAAATATCTCTGGCGCCGCATGCGTACCGAAGCCACCAATCGTGTCGCTCCACATGTTTTCTGTTTTCCCGCACTCCTGACCTCTCTCACGCATCACAGCAAAAAAAGTCTAATTATCATAATTAATGTCAAATTTGCTCGGACACACATAATCTTTTACTAATTTTTTTATTTTCGTCATTTCAATTTTCATCTTCTTTACATCTGCAAAAAAAACATAATTTTATTATTTTTATTTCTTAAACAATGACAAATTATAATCATTTGATATTTTTTTAATGAAAAATTGAAATCTGTTACCTTTTTTTGAAAGTAGGTCAAAATTTGAAAAATCAGTCAGATTCAAAAATAGAGTTTCAATAGGAATTTGACGTCAGCTGGGGGAAACGGGAGATTAAAAATGCAGTCAAATTTCTTAAGCATATGTTATAAATGAAATTCTATGGAAAGCTGTGAAACGTTGGCTTATCGATTTAAGAATTAGTATATTTGTAGATGCATTAATGATTGATGATGTTGGAGCAACTCAATATACCAAGCTCGAATATGTTCTACTCATTTCAAACAAGAGAAGTTGTTCTTCTTCAAATATACAACCGTGCGAAAATCAAGTTCGATGGACAACTGCCCCCAGCTGATGGAGATCATCTTTGATTGATGATTCAATTTTTGACTCGGGTTTAACATATTTTTGGATTTTGTTTTGATTCCGACAGATTCGTCATCTCAACTAGACATTTATTTTTTTTTTTCATCTCACACATTTAACTATTTTTTGTTTGAATAAGTAAAATTTAAAAATAAAAAATACTGCTCCATGTAAACAGAAATTGGTCCAACACGTAAACATTTTGTTTACAAACAAAAAGAAATAAACAAAACAAATAAAGGAAACAAAACAAATAAAAGTAACAAAACAAAAACATTGCAACCTTTTTGTTGACATTTGTTTTTGACATGTTCCAATTGTTTGAAAACATTTCAAACAGAGGTAAACAAAGGAACCTCGGTTGTTTTCGTTTTGCTGAAAGGTTATAATTGTTATTGCACGTCAACGACGAGAACGTGGGGTGTGAAGAATAAAAAAAAAGTGTCGAATTCGGAAGCAATTAGAATGGAATGGTAAAAGGAGTGGACAAAAGAAGAGAAGAAAAAGGCGGAGGCAAATAATTTAAATGACCCGGGAGGTGTTTGCGCGCGGCAGCGGTAGGTGCCGCGGCTGACGTACCGCGTGCCGTTCGTGACTGGAGGTGAGGTGTCGCTTGGCAGAGAAAATCGAGCACTCATCAGCGGTTGCGAGCTGACGAGCAACGTCACGTATTCAAGTCAAAAACGATGAAGTGTGCCTCGGACTCGCGCGACATCGCCCGACTCTTGTGATCTCGCGTCGGATCTCTCTCTCTCTCTCCCCGTGACGTTTGTGCGGACCTCGTCCCTCCCTGGCCGCGCGCGCTCGCGCGCCCCTTTTTTTCGACAACCGTCGCTTGCAACCCTAACCTCACATTCTCGGCCCGGTAGAGTTCGGCTCGAGTCCCACGGCGGCTTTGACACATCACACGGTGAGTTATCTCGTGAAAATTCGAGGTTAGGTCGTCGCGACGCAAAACATTGTTTTCTGCCGCGCAAGCAGCGCCCCGGCGGAGCCCCCCTGAGTCCTTCGTCTCCGTGCGAGTGTCACGTCGCGGTTGCACGACGTCTTTACACGTGTAACAATCGCCCAGGTGCTCCGTAACACGTGGCATTCCCGTCTCCGTTTGCAAATTCCCTCGACTCGCTCCATTTTACGCGTACGCTTTTACGTCACCGCGAACCTGTTTCTTTCTTACCGTTTTCGTGCGTTACTTTATTGTCGCCCGAACGATTGCGACAATCTTTTGTTCTCACCTTTTATTTTGAATCTAAGGTAATCCAATCGCGGCTTTTACAGATCCCTGCGCTTCTGGCGCCTGTTGTCGTCCTCATGACAAGACAATCTTGATCCTCTCCTATCGGGATCTCAATTAGAGCCAAATCCGCAAATGTAATTTGCCTCGCGCGGATTCGGATATATATTTTTGTTTACTTTGCGTTATGTAAACTTGTAACGCAGCTCGGACCGAGTTGGAAATAAATCAAAATCGATAGTTATTGCTGTTAACAAACAATGCTTCATTGTAAAACAAGTCCTTCTCTTTTCTTTTTCCTTCCCCCCTCTCTCTCACTCAGACTTTTTCTTTTTTTTTTCTTTTTCCTATTAAATTTTAATTTAATGAGCGAATTTAAATAAATTATTTTCCAACAGCCGTGAGTTTGAAGTTTTGAAGCCAAGTTTGCTTTCGAATTGCAAGGTAGACGCTCTGTTGGGACAAATGAAAAACAAAAACTTGACGATAAATTACACACAGCTTACAAGATTTATATTCTAGAACTTTGAACACACGAGTTCTGAACTTTTTTTATCCTTTTTTCTTTTCTTTTTCTTTTCTTTCCCTCTCGGAAATTGTTACCGGACTGTGTTTTTTTTTTTTTTTCGTATGAAATGTTTATGTATGATGATTGTGTATAAATTGTTATATATTAATGTATCGTTTTTTCTTGTTGTATTTTTACAGTAACCGATTGGATTTAATGTACAATAAGCCGTGAATCGCATAGCTGACAAAGTAGACGAGCGCAAAGATGGAGGACGCCCACTGCAAAAGCGTGGATGAAGTATTAAATTATTTTGGCGTTGATTCCGACAGAGGATTGTCGCCGGATCAAGTGAAAAGGAATCAAGAAAAGTATGGTCTGAATGGTAAGTGTCGCGCGTTATCGCGCCCCGCTCTGAGACAATAAAAATAAACGGCATTGTCATGATTGATTAGCCAGTTGGGCTTTATTAATAGCAGAACTAATGCAAGATCGGTTGATGCACAAGCTCAAATCGAACCGACGACAAGAATCGTATTCTGAAAAAAAAAAAAAAAACAGCGCTTGTTAATCGCGAACAAGACTTTGAAGAAAGCGGCCTTCAATTAAGTGCAATTTTTGCAAGCACAGCATTTTTGCCTACCTGGCTCGGTGCCAAACCAGCCAGAGATACTTCATCTTATGCTTCGCTTTCCGTGTTTTGGCTCTGTTCAACATTTTATTGACCTTGCGCTTATAAATTAAATTGACCATTTTTTTTCTTTTTCCTCCCTCTAGTTTTTCCGGGCTTTATTATTGTAACAAAACAATTTTATTTCTTTTTTTTTTTGATTAGCAAAGAAAAATTGCATTTTCATTGATCGGAGCGGCGCGGTCGATTGAAATTGAATCGGAGCAGATTTAATTTTTTTGATTTCAAAGTTTCCATTCCGAGGGAGACTTCCTTTTTCGTTAAAGAAACTGTGGTATTTCGGGATGCCGAGGTTAGCTGGCACCAAGTGCAATAGCCAATTGGCGACACGCATTTTCTAGGTTGCCACGGACAGAATTTTGGCTCTTGTTAATACCTTTAAAGACTCGTTTGACAGAGCTGAAATATGCAAATAACGATTACCAGCTAATTACTTTGTTCGGCTATTTTCGATTCTTGAATTCGACGTGAGCCCTCCCCACCAATTTTGCGCTCAAATCAGGAGGCAAATCAGACGAAATTCCTCAACGTTTGCTAAATCATCCCGAAAGGTTGGAACGAAAAAGTGAAAGAAAAAAAATTGTCATTCTTTTAAACTATTTTTAGCCATTGAAGGAAGACACAAGAGTGTTTCAAGATTTTTGTCATCAAAATATTGAAAAGCAGAAAAAAAAATAATATTGACGTTCTTAAAAATAAAATCATCCGGTTGCATAACCGGATTTATTAATATGCATCTTTCAAATCATTTACTAAAGCAAAAAAAAAATATTCCATAAAATTAGTACAACTCACCGAAATGGAAGGGGGAGTTGAGGATTTTTCCTCTTTAGTTGATTCCGATATCTTCAGAGTCAAAGATAAGATTCAATTTGGAGTTTCGAGATAAGTTGAAATATTTTACACACACCTTCCTCGCGCTGTCTCAAAAAAGAAAGGTTCCACTTTTAATCGGTTGCGTTAGTTTCGGAACAAAAAAAAAATGAAGCAAATTTTTTGTTCAACACCGTCAAGTATTTGCAAGTACAAAGAAGTTGTTACTTTGCCAGGAACGCGATATTTATTTTCGCTGCAACTAAATTTACCGTAAAGCAAGGTGAAAATTGAACGCGCGCGTGTTTCTTAAGCTAAAAAAGATGTGGAATCGTGAAGAAAAAATGATAAATAACTTGGAAGGAACGTAACATAGGGATCAAAAATTTTTTGAAAGAGACAAAAACGAGAGAATTATAATGTCTGGTGGATTTTGGATAAGCGCTAGTTTTGTCTCGGCGAGTAAATTTGATACGAGCATTTTATCAGCGAACGTAACTACAGTGACGTTGCGCGTCAACAGACGTCATTGCACGACTTGCGTAATGTCATTTATGCCGAAGGTACTCACGCGCCAACTACGTGTACGACGCACACCAATAGTGCGTAACAATCATCATAATTGTTCACAAATCGCCGCTCATTAACCGCGCGTATATAATAAAATCGCGTCCAATTATGCAAAAAATATTGTTCTTAGTTTTTTTTTTTTTTTTTTTTGACAATTTAATATACCAAACTTTGCATTTTGATGATCAATTTTCGTATATTCTATTAGAGGGGGGAAGTATATGTAACTAAGGAAAAAGCATGTTTTTTTTATCATTTTTTTCTTATCTAAAAACGCTAAGTTTAATGTTCTAATAAAGTTTAAAAAGTAACTTTTTGATTTTGTTAATTTATAAACATTCAAAAATCATTTTTTTTTTCATTTCTTAATTTTAAAAAATTTTAAATTAAGAAATGATTTCATGTAACTCCCCCCCTTCAATATAAGAATAAAAATCGTGTCTGTTTGCGCCGGTGCATGAATTTCATCCGCTAATGATTCATAGACTCACACCTTGAAATAACCAAATCGAATTTTTTGCAACAAAAGAAAAAAAAGCAACAAAAAAAAAATAAAATAAAATCTTTGTTTCAAAATAATGCGCCAAGTTCAAGAGTGATTTATAATTGAAACTGTTACTTCCTCGTTGTTATAATCGTTTCTCGGTTTTTTTATCAACGTTTCGATGAAAATGAACCAATTTGTTTTATCAAACGGAAAACAAAGAACCAACGCGTACGATTGTTTGTTTGTTGCAAAATTTCGTAAGACCATTGTCACTGCGGAGTGAATTTTATTGTAAAAGAAAACTCTGAAGGACAGAAAAAATGTATTTTATTGCATCGGTACTAGTGACGCGATTTGAATAAAAATAGATAATCCGTTAATTAGAATGGTAATTCGATTAGAGCTGTTTTGCATAAAAGGTTATGATAAACGTTTGTTCGGTTTGGAATGATGCTATATAGAAGCGCATCTTATAGATCATGCGTGTATTGACCAAGTCCATAAAGTATAACTTTGCACATTAACCTCTCGCGAACCCACTTGGTATCAACTAAAATTAACCGTTAATTCAATTCAAATGCCTCTCTTTCTCCGCAAATAATAAGGTATAGACGTTGCTTTTATACCCGATCGTGTTACAAGTTTTCAACTTCTTGTCCGTAGAAATGATAAACAAACAATAGTTGCAATTTAAGTGGCAAACTTAGGCAACTTTATTGAACTATAGTTAACTATAACGCGATGTCACTCGAGTTCAAGCGATGAAAATTTTAATAGTTGCAAAATTGGGTGCTTGATAACAATCAGATGGAAGAAAAAGCTTTTAATATTTACAAATTAACATTATTATTTATTAAAAACAACAACGTGAAAATCAATAAAAATTGTTATGATAAAATTAATTTTAATTATATTTTATTTATGAATTTTACAGATAAAAATTTGTTGACCATTTGACATTGATGGTAGAAAATTTTTGAAAAGAAAGAAGCTCAGGATTGAACTTGAACTAAAATCTTAGCTGGTATTAAAAACAGAACATTAATGAGTAGCAGAGTATGATATAAAATTTTGAGATGAAAAAGCCAACTCATATCCTTGTGCTAATTTTTGCCAGTTCCTGAGTTGTGTATTTTTGTTGACAATCACGTCTCTGTTTATGCCTTTTGTACAAGAAAATAATTTCTCTCGGCATTCACGAGTGCCTCTTGGCAATATCTCTATCAGATATATGCTTCACCTTTTTTAATTTAAGATTTTTCCAATAACTTTAACGTCCAATGACACTGTTATCGTTATTTCATTAGCGCAAATATTGACTAGATTGTTTACAACTGAATTATATATTCAACTTTTAATATTCATAAATTCGTGAAAAAAAGGGAGAAAAGTTTCATTCGATAAAACGAAACAATAAATAATCCCAATGCAATTACATTATTTTTTGTTCAAATATTTTTATTGGTTTTCAATTTGCTGGCACTTATCAATTCAATTTTAATGTGAATCTCGAATGTTTAATAACGAGGATGGTGTTTTTTTTTCTATTAATTATTGTACACTCGTCAAAGCTGCCACCTTCGCGCGCAAACTAAGCACAACATAGCGTTCTACTTTTATTTTGCAAAAACTATGCTATGAAGCTTTATCTTGAATCTATAATAAAATTCATGGACAGAAAAAATCAATAAAGAATAACATTATTAGAATAACATTTTTTTTTCTCATCCAATCACATGACTGATTGGTTAATTTTTTTTTTCGTTCTAAGAAAAAGTCGGCTTTAGAAAGGATTAATAACCGATATCTGCTTTGCTTTTCATTTCATACCATTTAATATTATTATTATATTTAATATAATTATTTTTATTGTTATATTGTTATAATCAATTGTTCTTTACTTCAAGATTCAAACTAACGTCCCTGTTTTGTCTGTTTCAGAATTGCCAGCCGAAGAGGGTGAGTTGAAGAATTCAATTAATGAATTAAATTGCAGAAAAAAAGATAAAAATCCAATTTTCTTCATTATTTAATGTGCATAGATGAAAATAGACGTCATGCAATTTTTGTTTGATGACCAATTTAAACTTCATCGCCTGATGGAAAAATGTAAACAAGTTTTAAGCGAGCGGCTTAAATTCGGCAATACATGTCGAACATTGTAATACAAAAGATAACGATCATTAACAAGACGATTATTTGTAAGCTGATAAGCCATTACAAATTTTAAATTTCGAAATTATCATCATGACGAGACGATAAAACTGGTAGACTATTATTATTATTTATTTATTTATTTTTTTTAGAAATGCATAAAAATTGCCTCGCAATTGATTAAACCGAATTGTTGAAATCATTTGTAATACGTGGGTCAGGAATGGTATTTTTCAGAATTGTATCAGTTGAAAAGTTGAAAAGTCGAGAATTTGAGATATTAATTCAACGTTTCAAACTCACGATTGTGTTGGTGCAAACACAAGGTTTCACGAGAACTTGAGGCTTCCTTTACATCATCCGACGAGTAACTCTAAACTTGTACAAATTATGATCAGTCGGTCTTGGCTTCTGATTTGAAACGAAACGCGCGAACAAAATTGTCCAAATCTAAATGTTTTTGCCTGATGAAAAGTGCGCTTAGCAATTTCTCGGCTATTTTCAACTGGCCGGCAGTGGCAACTTGAAACGTTCATTTACTCTTGCACTTTACCCTGTTATCCGGGCTAATCATATCGAGATTACTTTCATATTGAATTCGGCCAAGTTGTCTTCGCCGATTTAAGAGCCACCAAACTTCGTTCGCTTGATCTAAATTATAATTTCAAATCTGGATTCATTTCATGTAACTGCAGATGTTTGAAGAATGAAACGGAAAATAATTTCATCCGAGTTTAATTATTTCGAGGTTGATTTTTAATACGAAGGATATAAAAAGCGTGACTAAGGATTTGTCAAAATTCGTTAGTTGAAATTTGTGATCACAAGCCAGGATGCGATTGGGATCCGGCTTTGACGGATTAATGTTTTTTTCTTGTTTTTTTTTTTTCGTCACATAAGCCAATCGCGTTAATAAATCTGCAACGAGACTTCAAAATAATCGTGACAACGTCGCTACAAATGTTCCATGCCACGTTTCCGCGTGTGCCTAAAAATAATCCAACGCACTCTCTGGTTTAAGCAACTACAACTGTCATTCAAATGTCTCCTCATGTCGTTTATTTTGATTCCGTAACAAATACCACACTTGATTCGGTCGCACGATAAACGTTCGGTCCCCCGACGCATCTTACAATTTTGGTGTTTTTCCTCGGACCGGGGAGAAAACTTTATTACCCATTGCACTCGAAGCACATCATTTGTAGCACCGTAAACAATGGTTTATTTTTGGCCGATTTGCTCTGTTTTTCTAGTTCTGTATACTTGTTTCAATCATGTTGGGTTGCAAATTTTCCAACTGTTTGGAAAACAATTCGAGAACAATGTAATGAAAAATGCAGAACCAGGAAAAGATGCACCCAAATTGACAGAACCTATTCAATAAGTTACAACTTATTCGTAACACACTTATTTATACATTTCTAAGAAATGCGGACGCGGATTTAAAAATAGCAACATTTTGTTACAAAAAAAATATATTGTTTCGAAAGTGATTTTTCAATTTATAATTAGATCGTGAGGATAGTTTTTCATTGATGAAGTTGATTTGTTTTTCACGTGTCATCAATTTTTAATCCCCACGTTTCACTATTTGTGTGGTTCCCGGTAATGACCAAATATGTACTTTTTTGATTTTTTTTGTTTAATTACAGCAGATTAAATATCATAATCTGTAATTTTAATATTGATATTTTTAATTTTTTTTTATAAAATAAATAAAAAAGTTGTGAATGTGTGAAATTGAAAATGTGTAAAATTTAAATGGAAAATTTGTACGACACAATTTTTGGATACAAAGTATGTCATAATTTTGTTTTTTTTTAATTAAAATGTTCATCGTTTAAAGTGAATGAAAATGTTTCTATTTGATTCTAAATTTAGAAAAAAACATTCCGAGTCACTCACGATTTATATTTTTGAAAAGTAAAAATATTTGTACAAGTTATTTATAATAATAGTGAAAAAAAAAAAATAGACGGAAATTTCGAAGTTGGAAGTTTAAAAAGACGTGCATAATATATATAAATTGTTCCTGACATTAGAGTTCTAATCTGAAACACCTGTCAGATTATTTTTCACAGCACAAGAATAACGACAGATGAGCAGTCACCAACTGCATATAAGAAACTATTAGTATTACACTTGTAATCTTCTTTTAACGTAACACAAGTTACAACATTTTTTTTTATTATTTTTCTTAATTATGTCACTACGGTCTGGTATCGCAAAAAGTGGCATTTGGATGATTTAATTGAATGAAAAACACTCGGGTTGGTTGGAACTAAACTGTATACAAAATGTGAAACGCTCGTGCACGTCCGCAATCAAGTTTCTATTTCCTCCTGGCGGAACCGAGGATTCCGCGTGTCGCAAAAAGAATGTTTAGGGCGCTTCATCAAGTCGGTCGCGTTTGTCACAATGTTAAATGTTTTGGAATTTAAAAAAAATACCAAATCAGAAGCTTTTTCCTAGTCATCTCTTTTATTTCTTAGTTACGCTTTTAAAATATATAACTGATCGCTGGAACAGAATTTGGAATCCCAGGCGTGGCGCAGTTAATTATTCGTTAACGAGACCACTCGCGAGATCAATAATTCACGAATTCAATTTTTTTATGCATTTCGATTGTTCCTCGCGTATGAAGTAATTGAGGTCAGGCTTATATAATATCAAAATATGTTTTCTATTGTACCAAAATAACACGCACATTATACAATTTTCGTTCATCACAATGCCGAACGAAATTTGTTTTTTTCGGTTATTTTTTTCACATCTTTTTGCATTCATCTTTGAAGACGAAAACAAAAATTGCATCCATGAAGAAGTAAAAGTAAAAGGGAACCGAAATGAATGTCTTTTTATTGTTATAGGAAAAACCATCTGGCAATTAGTATTGGAACAATTTGATGACCTTCTAGTTAAAATTCTTCTGTTAGCTGCTATTATTTCTTTCGTAAGTATCCCGTTTGCGTTTTCATCGCAAATCATAGTTTTTAAACGCCATTCAAACGCGTTGCCCGGAAAACAAGTGATTTTTCATTTCAATATTAAAGTAGCATCAGAATAATTCAGCGGCCTCACCAACGTCATTGTCTGACTTTCAATATCCAACCGAGATGCCAAGAGCCGCGCGTCTCTCTCTCTTCAATGCTGATAAAAAAATAACAATTTTTTCGTTCAACGACACTTGTCAAGATGTTTTTGCATTTCGTTCGAATTCTTGTCCTTGATTGCGAGATTGATAACGAGAAGCGCTAAACCCCGGCGTCGATTAACGTTTCCTTTATTCGCGTTCACAAAGTCACAAAAAAGCCGAGATAAACGAATTCGTTGAATTAAGCACGTTCCGCAGTCAAGGAAAAGTTAAGAGGGAGAGAGAGGGAAAAAATGTTTATTTATCATTATGAAAATATGACATATTGATGACGTGTTTCTGTTGCAGGTATTAGCCTTATTTGAAGAGCACGAAGATGCATTCACGGCCTTCGTGGAGCCTTTCGTCATTCTCTTGATTTTGATTGCAAACGCCGTTGTCGGCGTGTGGCAAGAGCGAAATGCAGAGTCGGCCATCGAGGCTCTCAAGGAGTATGAGCCTGAGATGGGCAAAGTCGTCCGGTCGGACAAGTCCGGCGTGCAGCGAATTCGCGCCAAGGAAATTGTTCCCGGCGATGTTGTCGAGGTCTCAGTCGGCGACAAAATTCCTGCCGACATCCGACTCACGAAAATTTTCTCGACCACCATCAGGATCGATCAGTCCATCCTTACTGGTGAATCCGTCTCGGTCATCAAACACACAGACCCTGTACCTGATCCACGTGCTGTCAACCAGGTCGGCATTCGTACAAATTATTCTGATCTTTATCAATAATTTATCCCGGTCTGGCTTTTGTTCTATTATTAGAATTTTCTATTATTCTATGCATCAGACATCCTCAAACTTTAAAACGTCAAAATTCGTATTACCATTATTAAAACTTATTCTTGTGTGTCCTCTTAAAGACATCGATTGTTTAAAATTTTGTTACATCTGTTATATAAAACGTTCACAAATAAAATTCTTCCAGATTTGCAAATTTATTAACGAATCAAATTTACAGGACAAGAAGAACATTCTTTTCTCTGGTACCAACGTAGCAGCTGGAAAAGCCCGCGGTGTTGTGATTGGAACTGGATTGAACACAGCCATCGGTAAAATCCGAACTGAAATGTCTGAAACTGAAGAAATCAAGACTCCATTGCAGCAGAAACTCGACGAGTTCGGCGAACAACTGTCTAAAGTCATTTCCATCATTTGCGTTGCCGTATGGGCGATCAACATCGGTCACTTCAATGACCCCGCTCACGGTGGATCCTGGATCAAGGGCGCCATCTACTACTTCAAGATTGCCGTCGCCTTGGCCGTGGCTGCGATCCCCGAAGGTCTGCCGGCTGTAATTACCACTTGCTTGGCTCTGGGTACACGTCGTATGGCAAAGAAAAACGCCATCGTCCGATCTCTGCCCTCAGTCGAGACACTTGGTTGCACTTCGGTTATCTGCTCTGACAAAACTGGAACACTCACCACCAATCAGATGTCTGTCAGCCGGTAAGTTACAACGAGTTTTGTTTCTGTTTTGAATTTGATATCAATCAATTTTTAAAGACACAGTTTAGTAATAAAAAATGTTTCTTTCAGGATGTTCATCTTCGAGCACATCGACGGTAACGACAGCGGTTTCCACGAATTCGAGATCACTGGATCAACGTACGAGCCAATCGGCGACGTCTTCATCGGTGGCAAGAAAGTGAACGGCGGTGACTACGAAACTTTGCACGAGATCTCGACCATCTGTATCATGTGCAACGACTCCGCTATCGATTTCAACGAATTCAAACAGGCATTCGAGAAAGTCGGCGAGGCCACGGAAACCGCCCTGATCGTTCTGGCTGAGAAGATCAATCCGTTCGGCTTGTCCAAGACCGGTCTGGACCGACGCAGCTCCGCCATTGTTGTTCGCCAGGACATTGAAACCAAATGGAAGAAGGAATTCACTCTGGAGTTCTCTCGCGATCGTAAATCCATGTCCTCTTATTGCACACCACTCAAGGCGTCCAAGCTTGGAACTGGACCCAAACTGTTCTGTAAGGGCGCGCCAGAGGGCGTCTTGGATCGCTGCACGCACGCTCGCGTTGGTTCTCAAAAGTACCCGCTCACTCCTGCGCTCAAGAACAAAATCCTCGATCTCACCAGACAGTACGGCACTGGCCGCGACACTCTCCGTTGTCTGGCTCTCGCAACCGCTGACAACCCGATGAACCCCAACGACATGGACCTCGGCGACTCGTCCAAATTCTATACTTATGAACGTGACCTTACTTTCATTGGTGTTGTTGGTATGTTGGACCCGCCCAGGAAAGAAGTTTTTGACTCGATTGTCAGGTGCCGCGCCGCTGGTATCCGTGTCATTGTCATCACCGGCGACAACAAAGCTACTGCCGAAGCTATCTGCAGAAGAATCGGCGTCTTCGGTGAAGACGAAGACACCACTGGAAAATCATATTCTGGCCGTGAATTCGATGACTTGCCCCTGTCCGAACAACGCGCCGCTTGCGCCAGGGCACGACTCTTCTCTCGAGTGGAACCTGCCCACAAATCAAAGATCGTCGAGTTCTTGCAAAGCATGAACGAAATTTCTGCTATGGTAAAATGACTTTTTTTCTTTCTGTTTATTTCGCATTGTACCTTTTGTAATTTAATTGGTAATTTAAATGTTTTCGTTCTTTCTGATAGACTGGCGATGGTGTGAACGATGCCCCTGCTTTGAAAAAAGCTGAGATTGGTATTGCCATGGGTTCTGGTACCGCTGTAGCGAAATCTGCATCCGAGATGGTGTTGGCTGACGACAACTTCTCTTCCATTGTCGCTGCTGTTGAGGAAGGTCGAGCTATCTACAACAACATGAAACAATTCATCCGATACCTCATCTCTTCCAACATTGGTGAAGTAGTCAGGTAACTTTTGCACATTAATTATTCAATTTATTACAAAATTAATAATCATTACTTAATTAATGATTAACCAACTTGATTCCAGTATTTTCTTGACTGCTGCTCTCGGTCTTCCTGAAGCTTTGATTCCGGTACAACTTTTGTGGGTCAATCTTGTCACTGACGGTCTTCCAGCTACTGCTCTTGGTTTCAACCCACCTGATCTCGACATTATGGAGAAGGTAAAATGACTAGTAACATTGTTCACATAAATTTTTATCAAAGTATAACATATACAAAAGATATAACTTTGTCTGATTTCGTTTTATTAGCCACCACGTAAAGCTGATGAGGGTCTCATCTCTGGCTGGCTCTTCTTCCGTTATATGGCTATTGGTGGATACGTCGGTGCTGCCACCGTTGGAGGTGCTGCATGGTGGTTCTTGTACAGCCCGAACGGACCTCAAATGAACTACTACCAACTGGTATGATATTTCACAATGAATCCAATCAATGAGTCTAATAGTAATCATTCAATTGAAATTAATTGATTTGTATCTCAATAGACACACCATTTGGCTTGCATTGGAGGCGGTCCCGAATTCAAAGGACTCGACTGCAAAGTTTTCACCGATCCTCATCCCATGACTATGGCTCTTTCAGTACTAGTAACTATTGAAATGCTCAACGCAATGAACAGGTAGACCTCGCGATTTCGCAATCAATTTGAACAGAAACAACTTGAACGTTATGAATTGTTCTTAACAAAACCCACGATTTGCCTTGCAGTTTATCTGAAAATCAGTCTCTTATCACGATGCCGCCATGGTCGAACATGTGGCTCATTGCTTCCATGGCTCTTTCGTTCACACTTCACTTCGTCATTCTGTACGTCGAGGTTCTTTCGGTAAGTTGAAAATCAAACGATTCTTACAAATAAGGATTAACCCATGATCTAACCCATGAATAATCTATGATTTTGTTTGCCTTCTAATTCGAAATATAGATATTTGGAAGAACAATTGTGAAAACGAATTTTCAGGTAGCAACTCTTACAAATCTTTGCATTAGTTATTCATAAACGAAAAAAAATATATAAAATAAATGGAGCTTCAACAAAGACAAGCTTGATACACGCTGTGATGCACCTTTTTATACATTTTTAGATTACTTTCTTTATCCAGCAAAGGACACGCCTGATTACGTTATTGCTAGTCTGCGGAATTGACACACGTCATTGTTCTTTCTTATGAATTTTATTGTTTCACTTATTCTCATTAATTTTGGTTCGAACTGAAATGTTGTCATTGGAATCATCTACATTTTATTGTTGTAACAATTTCGGAACTCACTATTTATAGTCTTTATACTTAGAATGCAACGAAATATCAGTAACGCATTTGAATGAAATTAACGTTGAATTTGTGTTCGTTTCAGTCTGTGTTCCAAGTGACGCCGTTGACGGGAGAGGAGTGGGTGGTCGTGATGTGGTTCTCGCTTCCTGTGGTACTTCTTGACGAGACACTCAAATTCACCGCGAGAAAGATAGCTGACGGTGAGAATCCTATTTACACCGTGCATTGGATCGTTCTAATGTGGGCTGTGTTCTTTGGACTTTTATACGTTTCTCCCATCTAGATCTAGTTCCGACAACACAATGAGAAAGCAAAAAAAAATGCCAGAGACAAACTTAACGCCTGATAAAATGATTTTAATGCCGACGCTCCTTGGTTGTCCAAGGAGACGTCACGATATGTTTGGACTTGCAATTGTATTTAAAAACCGAACGCCCGCGTTGCCAACTGCCATCGACGCGGGCTTCGTACCAATTAATAAGCGATAAAGTGTGTCTAAGTGAGATTCTTAACTGACTAACCGGCGATAATTGCGCATGACGTTAACGACATGGTTTTAATCATCAGTTAATGGTTTTTTGTTCATTAACCATGCAGCAAAACACAAAATCATCCACAAGCACAAACGTCATTGCAATTATTACAATCGGCACCTGTTACGGTGTGTCTGGTTGTGAAATTATTTTTTTTTCGACGAGTGCCTTTTACAAAACACAACACATGAAACATCCCGCCGGTATACGTCTCAAGGGATCTTATGTATGATTTGCCAATTCCCGTGCAGTTGGTTCCCTCCTGGGTTTGCATTTGCAGGATTTGTTTGCTGCCGTCAAGTATAAGTATACTTCAACTTGCATCCCGCAGTTAGTCAAACATTCCAGCCCTGGGTTTCTATCAATTTTAATTATTCCAATCATTTTTTGTACATTTTCTCTTTAATCTAGACCTTTTTTTGAAATTGTTTTCCCTCTTTTAAACATGGAATGCTACTGGTCCCTTTTCATTAATTACGTTTAGGTCGCGGGATTACTTTTCTTTACATTCTTATAGCTCGATTATGTACTGTGACCGCACGTTTTATATACATCCATACATACATTTGCCTTTCTGCTCACATATTCAACTGTGATTGTTTGTTTTTGTCTCCTCCTTATCGTAAAATCTTGAACTGATGTTCTGTTAAACAAAATTAAATTTCATTTTTATAGAATACTTTGTATCGTACCAATGAATGAACACGCGGGATATAAATTCAGATCCATCAAACACTATTAATCATTATTAGATGTACGCATTTTATTGTATATATATAAATATTCGTTAGTTGTATATACTTGTGGACGTGTGTGTATGTGTATATAAAATAGGGCAAGGTGTACATACGAGACGGAACATGAGAAATGGGCGTCCGGACTGAACACTGACACACGTGTTGCTGTGGGGACAACGCGCGTTTGTATTTGCCGGTGTTTTCTCAGTTTTATACATTTTTAAACGGAACTTTTAAACGCGTAGCTATTTTGTTTGTAGTTGTGTATGAGGGAGTGAAGAAAAGAATTAAAAAAAGGGACATCAGTTGATTGCAATTGTAATTTGTATAACGCTTGACAAACGGGAAACGTTGTTCCAAATCGAGGCTTGCTTATTGTCGAGACCCCTGCATTCTCATGATAACTTATTGAACACAACTTACTGATAGTTTCTACCAAAGTTGCTTCTTCAAATGTTACCGTAATAGTTACAACGAATCAGTGCAATATTTTGGCCAGACTAGCAGTTTGCCAAATTGCAAAAAAAAAAGTAAAGAAAACTTCGATAAGAGCTATCAGGTCATTAGGTTGTACTATGTAACTTTGTTGTCCACAAACTGCACGTACAACGCAGCTAGTGAATGAATTAGTTAAATGAAACGAGAGAAACAAAAACTATAATAACGAAAAGATTAACTTATGAATAGCAATTATGATGTACTGATTAATATTGAATTGAGGATATTAAAGTTTTTTCAATCTACAAAACATATACGGATGTTCGAATTTTTGCAAGACAAATGATAAAACAAAGATCGTATAACAATTACATAATAATTGTAGAGATGTTTAAACGAAAAACAACCAGTTGCCGATAGTAGAACACGAATTTGTCATAATGAATTCGTGTGAAGAAAAAAAAACACGGTTTTCAAAGGTGCTGTGACCAAGTACTAATTGTGTGACTAGTTTCTATCTTTCTCGTTCTCGCTCTACCCTAAAACTATTGTGAACTTGACATACTCGTCACAGCCACTATCAATATACATAGTTTATATTAAAATACAAACGATGTATGCATTTTTTGAATGACTATTGAACTGTAAATAACGAATTCGCGTTGTATTATACGATAAATTATAATAGTTCTTAGTCTCTTTATTAGTTCACCGTACACAGAAGATAATTACTTTTACAATCACGGCGAACTGTTGACGTAATCCTCGTTGATGAAACTTACTAAACACTGACGTGATTTCATTCTACGTCCCCCGTTCAAGCATCCTCCTACATCATAATAATCTTTATCTGATAAAACAAAGAAAAACCTTCTCCCGCTAATTCTTATGCACCTTTTATCATTCTGATTGAAATTTGCACGTGACTGTTGTTCAATTCACAACTTGCAATCCAAGCTTTGAAAAAAAAAAAAAAAAGCAAAAATTAATGATTAGAAAAGAAACATACTTGAGTTATGAATAATGAATAATGTAAAATGTAAAATGTAAAATCAACACTGAAGAAAAGCAGTTACATATCACAGGGAAATTATTGTCGGGCATTGCGAGTTGTGGATTGTGGCTTTTTAACACCTCAGCTAAGTGTTAATGATTTGATATTGACAGATGCACCTGCACCGCTGAAACGAGCAAAATTGGAGTAGCGCTGAATAAGTTAGAAAAAAAAGAGCACTCGCAATTGCACGGACCACGGATAGATTATGGATGCGCGAATCAAAAGCACGCATGTGTCTTCCTCCTGTAGAGCTTGTGCATGCGTAACGCTGAATTTTGATGCACTCACCTGTACCTCCTTACCCGTTTCCTTCTAACCGGCCCAAAAACAAAATCGTACGTAGAATCTCGAACGCTACATTGTACATAAAACGCCGTCTCTCATTGTAACCATTTGAACGACACGAAGTGTCCCGCACTCGAGAGTCGCGCTTTTCTCACAGTCCCCCCGAACCTTTCTTGTAATCCCATCCGATTTCCGTGATTTCAATGAATTTATCTTGTACCCACTAGAACCGACGCACTCCGATTTTTCTTATTGTTCGATTTGCTGTGTGTACCTTTTTATGTGTGATATATGTGTATCGATAAATCAAGACAGTAAATGAAGATGCATATGAAATTTGGTTTCCCGAGAGACTGAGCTACAAAGTTTCTTGTACGAAACCAAGCTCGATTTTTGTGCATTTGTGCGCTCGAAACCAATCAACCAAGAATGGGCGACAGTCGCGACAATGAAAAAGAAAAGCAAAAGAAAATTAAATCAGTCTTGTTTTACCTTTCTACTTAATTTGTAACTGTTGTTCTAAGAGGATTGTTAAATAGATATATAAGTATAATTTCTGTAGTCGTGAGGGAATCAAATTATGAAATTGTAAATTTAAATACTAGTTTTTAGGGTTTTTCTTCAATCGCGATGCTTGATTTAAATCGACCCGTCGAGGAGTGTTTTGATATGATCTTTCTAGAGACTTTTGCTCGCTCATTCTTAGCTTTCGTCAATCGCGTTACACAAGTCCAAGACTGAGATAACAAAATACAATTTTTATCCCTCGCGAAATCAGCCCAAAAATCGAGCACACTTTCCTTCGATCGATCGTTGTCAGCTCTATTCTAATCCAATTTTTTAATCTAAATGTTTAATTTAAATTTAAATTATTACATCTGTTGTTGAATTAACAACATACCATCGAACGAGATGTTTCTTTTGTATATTTGTCGAATTTGTATCGGAGCAGACGACTTCTGAACGAAATCACGTATGCTTGAATGTTCGCGGACGTTTAATTTGGCAAAGACCAAAAACAAAAAAAGCAAAACAGAAATGGAAAGAAAAATTAAACGTCCCAGATAAATAATTGCAACTTGTTACCAACTGTAGTCTAATAATGAACCTGAATTTAGCGAATGAACATCTAGTGTTTATTTGACAAACCGAGTTGGACAAACATTTTTTTTCTAGCGATCATTCTTACTAATATTTATAATGAATAAAATGTGTCCTTTTATAATCCCTCCCCTCTTTCCGTGTGATTTTTTGCTTAACCTTTTGATAAAATAAAAAGAAAACTTGTCTCTTGTGAATTGACACTGACACAATTGCACAGGAGGCAAGCGAACAATCGTTTGGTGTACGACAAAGTAACGTCATAATTTGATGAATCTTAGCATTTTTTCTAATGTAAGAGAGCAATTGAGAGCCGATCCTTTTTCATTGCTAGCGAGTTTAGTCAATTTTATACGGAATAATTTATTTCTCTCGACGACGAAATGATACTAGAATCATCGTGGATGATTGTATAAAAACAAGATATATGAAATTGTTGATTGTCTCAATTAGTTCACATAAACTTTATTATTACTGATTACCACAGTAATGGAAGTGATCAAATAAAAATGAGAAAAAAAAAATCCTATTCAATGATTTTGTACGTTTTTGTATAACAACTTATACTCTACACATCTCATCTAGGTCTCATTACATTTAATATAACGATTGTTTTTCATTCATGTTTACAATTCAAATGCGTTTTTGGTTTTTATTAATAAAAAATTGTAACATGCCATGGAGTTCTTTTGCGTTTTATTGCTGTTTATTTAATTTTTTTTTCTGATTGATTCAGTACTTTTTTTTCTCGTCTCAAATGTAACCAGCTTCGTGACTGCCTTTTAATCACTTTTGATTAAAACTCGTGCCGACACTCTCTGACTGTCCCACCGACCGTAAGTATTTGATGTGATTTCCTTTTAACTCCTAGTATATAATTATAATTTATTGATAATCGAATCAGCGATAAACATGCAACCATAACAACTCAGCTTAACGCTATTGGTGAGAGTTATATTAATACCTTAAAAATAACTACGACCATACGATGCAACAAAAATACTTCTGGAACAAAAGAAGTTGTTTGTAAAAATCAGTTTTTATAATTCAATTTCAAATGAACTCGTCTTGGCGTTCGAAATCACCAAAAACATCCGAGTTTACACATCTTAGCAATAAGATTTATTAATTTTATTTTATAGCATTCGACTACAAGTCGAGTTCATATAACGACAAAAATAAATTAGTTACTTTATTTTGGGAAACGAGGTTGAAGCAGTTTCCATTTGTCATTGGATGTAAAAATGTTGCAAAATTGAATTGTGATTGATCGAGATCAGACAATGCTAATCATTTGTTGCAGAACAAATAGTCGATAAATTTTTAGTGATTTAAGTACAAAATTATATTTAGTTTCAGCAGAACTCTCCGTACGAGTAAAATTTGCATAAACTGTTTAGCATACGTGGGACTAAAACTGAGTTCTACTACTAAATCACGACCCAACATTTCCTCATAGCGGAACCTAAAATATTTAGTTTGTAGCTGTTTTTAAAACTTAATCTCAAGCATCGAACTAAATCCCGAACTAATTTAATTAATTCAACTTTTAACAAGTGTTTGCCCCAGTGTTTAGTGTGAACCTTTTTAGAGACACAAATTCTTGCACAAACTCCAAGTTGATGATCATGGATGTTTATTTGTGTCTCCCGTTTTGTTGTGCATCTACTTTTTTGTCCCCCATCTTTTTTTGGTTAAATGCGAGCCAGCCCGTGTCGGCGGATAAGGTGATGCTGTTGTCAACAAAGTGTGAGTACAGTTTGAACGTGTTCCAACAATAATCTCAAGCCAAGTTGCAATATTAACAAACGTTTTGAATGTACGAAACTCGGTTGCACGATAGTGACCTTGCATGCGATGTGCCCAGATTGAGCAACCGTCTCTCTATAAATGTAATTATCATCTATATCAAACAATATTTAAAAACTTAAAAAAAAAAAAAAAAACAATAGGAAAGAAAAAGAATATTAATGAAACTTATCTGAATGATAACATTTGATTAAATTAATTGATAACTTGATAGTAAAATCGGATGGATCTTTGACATAACAATTTTAAATGTGATCTAATTATGTTTGCAGTTGCGCCGCCAGTGAAGCCGATGAAATAAGCGTTGCGGACCAAGGAGGAGGAAAGCTTCGAGCTGAGACGTGCAAGCGAACGAGAGACTGCCGATTGTCTCGAAGCAAAGTGTCCTTAACGCTAGTGATGATTCCCAAAAAGAAAAAGAAAAGAAAAATCGGTGCGCATTCACGGCTAACTTTTGCCCCTCCGACTCCCGTCAACTGTTTGCTCAATAATTCCAGCTTGTCATTCTCCCATTGTCTCCATGATGGGGGACATGAGATGCAATCGATTTGCAATTTGTGCAATGTGCTGAACTGCCCCTGAGATTGCTCGTGCAATCTTTCTTATTTCTCTCTCTCTCTCACTTTGTCCACGGGCAAAAGTTTGCCGTCGGGGCTCCTACCCAAAGTGCACATCCAGTTCTGATGAGCCGTAGCAGCACCGTTGCAAGTCCAGTCGCTCGATGCAACGAGTCTTCTTGCCCAGACTAAAAAGCTCCGCAATCCGAACTGCTGTTTCGTCGGATTTTATTCATCCCTTGTCGCTTTCTCTTCGCGTCGCTTCTTATTTTTTTATTTCTATTTCTTCTGTACCTGCGCCCCCCACCCCTTCCTTCCGTCAAGGGCCATCGAGCGGAGCGGACTTAATTTTATTTTTTAATTTATTTCTCTTTTTTTTTGGTCTGTGAAAATTGTCATTCTACTCTTTATGTTGCCCTCAAACTGTCTTTTATTTATTGGTTTTATTACGGCGTTTCTTTGTTGGTTCGAGGACAATTTGTGTCACGGCCCGAGAGAGATTCCGCGCAGGCCGTTTCACGCGCTTGTCTTCTCGCAACTGTAATGTAATATTTATTTTTTAAGTAGCCTAGATTTAATGATGAAAAAGTCAAAGTCAAAGTGTCCCTCTTATCCAGTACCTTTATACTTACGAATACGAATTGTTATCGACGACGATGAATTGAGCCGCACAAACTCGGATTGAGTTTTGAATTGAATTTGAAAGTTGAAAGAAAATACACATCGGAAGAAAAGAAAGTCAAGTGGGATATTATCGAATGCCAATTGTAATGATAATGATTTTAAATGAATCAGTAGCGAAGTCTCTTATTTATAGTGATATTTTGAATGTTCCATGTACGATAAAAAGAAAAAAAAAGAAATCCGTCGATGTAGTTTGATAATTAAGGAAATCGATGATCAATTCGGTCGAATTAAGTTAATTAAGTAATGTGTACACGTCAAATTAGTAACAAGCACAAGGCCCTCGAGATGGCCCGCGCGATTATTCGAAATTGTACCTTGTACTTGAACAAACAAAAACTACGTTTAAATCAATTTATTGTAAATATATACATAATTATATATATATTATGAACAGATAGATGAAAAAATATATTTTAAGCCGAATATATCTCGTTCTTACGACAAATTCATATACTGTTATTGTTGTTGCAATATGTAATATTCATCAATGTTAGACCACTTTTCAACAAAATTCAATAAAATTTCTTTTGCTAAACTTCGTGTCTTAGTTTTTTTATCCACACTTTAAGAAATAAGTTGTTAAATAAATAAGATTTTATATGTATTATCAAAAGACGGTTACATTTTTTGTAAACATATATTTTCAAAAATATTGCAATTTCGATGTTAGTGCTGAAAATCTCTGTAGCAAAAGCGATGGTTTATCTCAGGTACATGTTTGAAATAATTTTACTAGAGAACATAGCAATGACTTGTTGAGAGATTTGTACAATCTTATTCTATATTAATTAACTGAAAACAAATTCGATGATTTATTATTGTGACCTGCATCGAATCGACTTTCAGTCTCTAAATAGTGCATGTGCAGAAAGAAATGAAAAAATTTTAATATCTCTTACGAGTTAGTATTCTATTTAGATATAAATTCATTTGAATAACTATACACTTTTCTTGTATTATAAACAAAACTTTGTCAAGAGATTCTCAAATATTTGCACATTCGACAGAAAACGCAAATTATATAATTTGCTTTTAAATAAAACGTTGAAAATAGAAAAAATAGATAAATAAATGATAAGTGAAAAGCTGCTCAATGACATTGTCAGCTTTGTTTACGTAAAATTATACTTGTCTACACATTCCATTCCATGTCAAGTCAATAAGTAAATAATAAATTATGAAACATAAACTACATTTTCCGTCTAAATATAATTTTAACGTTCAATACAAAAAAGTAATATTTTGTCATGCTTTCAGACTATTCAATATTGTAGCCATTTTTTTTTTGTCTTAGTAAAAGTCTTTTTCTTCAACAAAAGTACGTCTGTAAAATTAATATTACTCTGCTAATCAATAAAAAGTTAGAAACAAAATTTATTCCAGTATCAACAAGTTTGCCTCTCAAGACTTGAAACAGCTGGTGATAACAATTGTCATATAAATATATAACTACGTAACAAAATTCACTCCAAAATATTTCGTCTCGTGCGTTTATGCGCACTCAAGTCAATAATCTTCCATTGCGGCGATAATGTTTGACAGTGCTGTTCGAGCTTCGCTCTCTTGGAAGACGTTCAAATTTTCCATAGCCTTGCGAGAATGTTCCTTCTGCAACTGTTTTGTTAGTTCAACTCCCGGCCCGGACATAACCATCTCGAAAACCTACAAATATTTTATTTTAAAATAAAATATTTTTAAAATAAAAACTTGTGCGATCAAAAAACAAGTCCTAATTAATCCAATCATTCAACTACCTTTTCGTAATTGACATTTTGTACAGAGTCCAATCCTTTGTTGATCTCCTCCAGGATACTTGGATCATGTTCGATATGGAACATAACTGGAGCAGAACACAAATTAAATGGAGACGTGAAATCCTGACACAAAAATGGAGCCAAATCTAAACAAGCCTGTAAAAAAAATCAAGATCAACATGAAAAATCAAATCCTTAACTATTTTAACTAAACGTTATGTCATCTGATGAATGTACCTGCCAAGCCAAGGCCAGGTGTTTGCCAAAATTATAACCATGTTGCTGTATGGTTTCATTGTGCCCTGCTAACTTGAGGGTACCCTGACACGATTTCCCAAGCAATGATCCTGCACTTTGAACGTTGCGTAACGTCCACTCATTAACTGCGTAGTTTGTGCGGTCCTCTGGAGGAATCGAAGGGAGAGGGTTGTCCTGACTGTCGCCCCGGCCAATGAACTCTGCATCTGCCAGGTCTCTTAATGCACTTGATATTAATTCTACAAGCTGAACAGAAAAACAATGTTTATAAAACAATTATAATAATGACATAACAAAAATAATGATTTGTTTTATTCCTGGATTAGGTATAACTCACATCCTGGTTCCTCAACTCTGCTAGTTCAGAACAACTATTGCTGAGGAGATAGTCGCCACTCAAGAGCGCAATTTTGTTTCCAAAAGTCATGTCGTCCATCTCGGCTGGTTCCGGGTAACCACCGCGTTGAATATTGACTAAACTTTTGTGCACCAGGTGACTCGTGCGAATCATCTCGGTTACTTCGGCTAACGCTCGTTGACTGCAATTAAAAAAATTCAATTTTAAAATTTCATTTACAAAACAAACATCATTTGGAAATGTAAAGCGCTATCTGATTTTTCAAATAGCGGCTTGGAAAATTTAGTAACCTGTGCAAAACTCCTGCAGCTTTGTCTTCCTCCATGTCGTCAACGTTCAAATGACCAGCTGCTTTTGAGATAAGCAGAACGATGAGGCCCCAAGCCTGCATATTGTTGCGTCCATTGTAAATTAAACTCCTGAAAACGGAATATTATTTTAAACCCAATTTCATTTTCAAGTTTTCATTATTTGTATACTATTATTTTTCCGTTCACTTCTAGCTGACAGTTTGAGCTAGAATTTGGAACAGTAGTAAAATGAAAGTAAAAATTTTCAAAGTGTAAATAACCCGGTGAAATTTTTTTAAAGAAAACGTGAGACGTTATAAAAAAAGGAATGCGGTATACGAGGTATTTCAGAATTTATTTGTCAAGTTAGTTCGGTTGAGTTTGTTCAAGGATTAAATAATTAGAAAATAATGAATGATTTCGCTCGTCGAGCCGAGCACCAGTTACTTTCTAAAAATTAAAATTCAATACTACGTTCACTAAACCGATGGGATTATACATCTACCAAAACCTCCTTTTTTCTCTCCAGTGCCCGTTAAATCTGTTGTACAAAGGTTGATCTATTTTCGTTTCATTTCAAACTGTTGCACACGTTTGTGCAAATTTTACAATAACAAAATTCTCACATGACAGCTCGTATACAAACATAACAAAACTCGGTAAAAATGACATGTCGTGGCTGAACAAAACTATTTTTTTATTTATCTATAAAATAACAAAATTTTTAATTATGGAAATGTGACCGATTGAGATGGAAGTTGACATACTTGGCAGTTTTGAGCAGGGGATGATTGGAACCAACGAGTTTTCTCAGGTGCAGTGCGACATTGGCAATCTCGTCGCTGAGGAGCCATCGAAGGCTGAGGAAGGACGTCGGGTACCCGACGATTTTCTCAGCCTCGGATACCGCTCGGTTCCAGTCGGGCTTCTGGTTGACAGCGACGGAACTCGCGAATTCATGCCGAATCTTGGCGAGATCGAGCCGTTGTGTACGTTTCAGGCACTGCCGTGACAGCGCGCTGTTGTAGAGCAACACCGAGTTTCGGAGCATCGCGAACACTGAGCCGACTGACACACAACTAGTTCAAGAGCGTCCGACGAATGTATTATTTTTTTTCTCCACCTTTCACGAGCAGCCTCCTCCTAATTGATCACGATTATGTCTCGCAATCGAAATGTTTCGTGCCGCGTTCGTGACGTGTTAAAAACTTTCTCTTTTGTCCCGATTTTCCTCCTTGCTAACATAATGTGCGTCAGCCGCTCCGTTAACCCGCGTCTAACCTTTTATTTTGATCCCGTTCTATTATTGTATCACCTGAGTACAACTTGTTGGTGCTTCCAAACGTAATAAACCCACTTGCTCCTTGACACTCGCACATTGTTTTTTTCTATTTACCTGTTTCTAACCTAAAAATAATGTTTACTTGCTATTTTCAGGGACGATTTAAAAAACATCCTTACGGTGTCATTTTTATGACATCCTGTCATCCTTTTGTTTTTCCTGGGTTGTAACCAAACAAATTACGGGTTGAAAATGTTAATTACATTTTTTTAATTTATTTTCGTGCGGGAAGTTGGGAAAATGATTTTAAATTGCGCGCCTTTTTGGGCTCCGCTAATGTCAAAGGGTTTCATGTCGATAAAACAGTTGTCTTATCTGAGGAGGAGCATGGGAGAGATTGTTCATCTCTCTTTAATTGTATCTCACCACATGATCACAGAGTGCATTTCAGTTTTGTCTCTTACAACAAACAACAGCAGCGTCGCGGCGTGGTCGGCGATGTTATTGTTGTTATTGTAATTTTGATAGCAATAATGTAGAATTATGAACAAATCTGAACATTTGTATTAAGAAAAAAACATATCTGAAATGAAGTGAGGCTGGGAATTTGTCAAGATTATGGAAATTAGAAATGGTGAGTGTAAACAATAAGAAACAATTGTCATTTGATTAATTTAAAATGTACAAATTGCAACAGAACAGTTTTTGCAATAGAATTTTCTATAAATTTGTCGGAGGTCCATTGTTTGTAAACAAATATTTATATTTTTCATTTAATTTGTTATTAGAATTTTGTTTATTAGAATAGCAGAAGAACTTGATAAAAACTTGACTGTTTACAGGTTTGAAAGGAGGAAAATTTTAAAAAAGGTAAAACCATAAAGATGGACGTGAATATGACAAAACTTGAACAAAGTCCATTTGCAATATGCCGGTTATGTGCAACCATTGGCACTCAATTTATTCCGATATTCAAAGGGGAAGGTGTAGAACATCAGCTGTGCGAAAAAATTCACAAGCATCTGCCAATACATGTAAGAATTGAATGAACTGGTCCAAACTTTAAAAGAATTTTTTTTTAGATTTTTGTTGTCAATTATTTTAATTTGTAAAATTTAATCAACAGATATCAGAAACAGACGTACTGACCCTTAATATATGTTACCACTGCGCTTCTACAATTATTGCATGGAATGAATTGTCAGACGGCTGTCTAAAAGTACAGCGACAACTGGAACAAATACAGGAAAAACAATCGGTAAGTTTAAAATACACTTGAAAAGCTACTTTTGAATTTATAATCACAGTTTTTCTTACGAACGTATAAATGATTGTCATAAATATTTTTCAGGGTACCACAATTATTTCAAACTCACTTCACATCGACAGGTAAAGTATCCAAGCTAATAATATCCAAAGATATATAACCCAAAGTTATATATAACAAAGTACAATGACAATAATAGATTTATGAGGGGTCAAGTTAGCGCTGTTTTGCAGATCGACTAAAATGCGAACTCCTTTCAAAGATTACCTAAGTATGCACAATGTTAATTCAAAAAGCAACGAGAAAACCACATGTACCTCAGAGCAGGAAGATATCAAGCAAGAAAACTCCGAATCCTTCTGGACGGCTGTTTTAGAGCCTTCTAATGAATCGTCTAACGACATGATACCGAATCAAAATAATTCTGATGATTTTGAGGAACCGGTTGAACGTGTAGACACTCTTGATGAAACAATCAAGAATAAAAAAAAGGTCAGGAACAAGGAGCAGACTAAAAAGGAGCTTGTACAAAATACATATCGGTGCAACGAATGTGGGCGTGCTTTCAAATTAAAAGATTCCTTTTTGAGGCACATGAGGATACACAAAAACGAGCGACCCTTTACGTGTCACGTCTGCGGCAAACAGTTTCGCGATTCCGGCGGACTGTCTAGGCACCTGAAGGACGTGCATGCAAAACTGAAAAATTTTTCGTGCGACATTTGCGGCAACAGTTTTGCCTCCAAGGCGACTCGCGATGACCATCGCAGGACTCACACTGGGGAACGTCCATACGTTTGTGACAGTTGTGGGAAAACATTCAAGTCGAAGGCTTCGTTGTACATCCACAGCAAACTGCACACAGACGAATTTCCCCATCCCTGTACTTATTGCAGCAAACAATTTCGTCGACGTCATGAACTGTTGGCTCACATCACAACTCACACGGGTGAAAAAAACCATCCTTGTGATATCTGTACGAAACGGTTTCGAGTCAAGTCGGAACTTGTACGACACAAACTCGTACACTCGAAAGATAAGCCGTTTACTTGTAACATTTGTTCTTTAGCATTTAGACAAAAACGGTACTTAAACAGTCACATGAGAAGCAGACACGCGGACGTAGACAAAAATACGATACTGACATCAGACGCATCGATTCAATAGGCTTACGATAATTCATTTTACGATCTCATTTATCGCATTGTGATTTATAAAATAAAACTGTTTTTCAAACTGATCATCTTTTTTCACTTGAAAATTTCATGTTTCAGTTGATTGGTTTTGGAAGGATGAAGAAAAGATGGGGGTGAACATTTGAATTGAATGAAATTCAATGATCATCAATTGCGATATTATTGAGTTACATATCTTTATTAATTGATCGGATTCTGCTATTTTCATCCATAAAAACATAAACGTGCCATTTTCGTTCATTGTCGGTATAGGACGATTCTACTTTGACTCACTTTACCGCGCTGCATTATAATAATTAATCGTATTGCTTATCAATAAACAATCGCGCCGCATCTACATTAACTTTTTGTACATTAAAAATCGTATACGGTTTTTTTTGTAATACATCAATAATTGTCTATATCTAATGTACCATTTACTTAGATGATTTAAGAAAACCTTTTTTTTATCTCCTTCGACTACGCCAAAACTCGTAACCTCATAAAAACGATTCGAGTCGCGACGATTCATTACACTGCCGGCCACATTTTTTTGCAATTTTATTACAAATATAAAACCAATTAAATTATTCGCCTTGTCGTTGTATAATAAATATATAATTTGTTGTATTAATTAATACGTTCACTCAAATGAAATGATACAATTTTAGAATAAACGTATAATATTATTTAAACGGGAGATTTCGCGATCTTCCCAGCCGCGACAGCGAATCTGTTTCAGTTTTCGCTGATACAGATATTCAAGATCTGTTTCACTTATTTTCATGAATTGTAACCAGTTAAAATATGCAACCTCATGTTTATCACATAGAATAGTTATTTTTAGAAAATCATGTTTTTAAATTTTCAGTTTCATGAAAACAAAACGTTGATTCGTTTCATTTGTCAAAAAGATAATGGAAACTTTGTGTGATGCAAAACTTGTCGTCTGAAAACTGACAAATTGAATCAATCTTTCATACCAAAATATATGTCAAGGTTACACATTTTAATTGAAAAAAACAATCCAACCGCATTATATTTACTGCTTTTACTTTTTGACAATTTTATTTTTCCTATTTACAATGCCACGTATTATATAAAGATAATTTATCGTATACTTTTATGTGTTGCTTAAAAACAATTTAAACACTCATGTTTCCGTCTCATGCATTCAATGGACATCATCGCTACTCGATACACCTAAAGAACAATCGCTCGTTTGACAATTTATTTTTTTTTTTCAAACAGTTTTCAACGGTACTTATCTCTGTGTCCATCAAATCATGCCGACTATATCCGAATCACTAATGTCAGTCCATTGGTAAAAAACATACGGGAAGAATTAAATCAATACTCGATTAAAATAGTGAATAATATTAATTATGGTTGAAATAATTTATTTTCTTATATATAAAGATCACATGGTTTTCGAATAAATGCAACATTACACAATGCAATCAGTGACGAACAAAAGTACAGGAGCAAGCAATTATCATGAGAGATGGGAGACAATTGTTATTTGCCCCCCTCCCCCTCCCTTTTGTTTGAATACCAATTTGAATGTAACGATTTATTCAAGCTCGCCGTGTAGTTTTCTTACAAAATTCACAAGCTAATTGAAACGTTTAATCTAACCAGGAACCACTATATAGTGTTTAATGTGTTGCAAAATTCTTCCACTCATTTTCATCTAATTGTCCCTTTTTTGTTTGTTCATGAAATACAAAAAAATCGGTGCTGATTTTGTGAAAAAAAAAAAAAAAAAGAAAACGAAATGTACAATTAGACAAAAGTGAGCCTACAGCAATAATGTCCTTTTCAGTTCGTTAAATAAGAAAATTGTTACATCGCCAGTATTAATAATAAACTTAACAATAACTAATTACAGTATGCTCGTTCTGCGCGGTGAAACAAAAAATGTTCTTTGTTTTTGTTTGGTTGAAAAAATAATGTTTTAAGGGAGTAAGCCCGGCAAAGTTTTGAATTAAACATTGTAAGGTTGAATTTCGCTTTATACCATCAAGCGGTTATTGTTAATATAGCGTCGAGTATTTATTTCAAGCCCGATACCTCCTCGGTTTGATATTGTAAGATTTATTATTTATTATCAAATCACCACCGCGACACTCGTAATTATGAATTGTGTTATTGAATCGGATGAAGTAAATTTTGCAATCAGATGAAACTCGCATCATTCATATGGGCTTGTTTCACAACTTTTCGCTGCATTTATTTCATTTTTTTTTGTTTTCATAAAAAAAAAACATTTGTATAATTTCACTGCTAATTTAAACTATGATGCAAATTTATAGTACAATGATTTAATGATTTTATTTTTTTCAGAGACAAAATGGAAATATCCGATCAAAGGGATGAGCAATTTAATAATAAAACGTGAAGATATTATTTTGCATACACAAATTTTCAAATGTGAAACACAAAAATGTAACGAATTCAAAAGTTGCATATCAGAGATGGAATCAAATTTTTCTTTTTTTTTTTTTTTGTTTTCTACGATGAAAAATGAAACAAGTTTCATGACAAAGCGCAGTTCGAGCAGAAAACATTGAAACGAGTTGGAAGATCTAATACACAGAACTATATTCCAAGTCGTGAGCGTATTGTGGAGGTCCCGGTGGGGGTGGTGGTTGGGGGCTGTACTGTTGCGAGGCGTCAGAAGCGCGACGTCTTAGCGCAGCAATACTGTGTGCTCCTCTCCAATCCGATGTTTCGGTGCCGTTTCCTTCGGTAACTACGCACGACACAGCACTTCCGGAAGCACTACCACTGCCGGAAGTCGTCCCAGGGGAACCCTGACCGCAATTCAGACCTGTGCTTAATGCAGAACCTTGTCCACTGCCAGACACCGAATTACCACTACCTGGAGGTGAACCTCGTGATGCCGACATGTGCACTCCTCCTGAAATTTGCATTAATTTTAATCAAATATGCATCCTAAATTCAAATCCAACAATTTTGTTCAAATTCCCAAAAAACTTTGTTCCATTACACACATTTCAGCTCATAATTTTATTGAATTATGAATTTTCGACCATTTATTAAGGATGATATATTAATATAATATACAAGCTGACTGTTTTGATTGGTAAAAAAAAGAAAATTGTCGTTTCAATTTCATAAAATAATAGTGAAGCGGGCCGATTTGAAATCAAACTTTCATAAAGTCACAGTAATTATTCATCTTGTATCCCAATTATCAAAAAAGCTTAAACCGTTTATAATTGTTTCAAATTGTTAATACCGAATGAGTTTTTTTTTTACATTATAAATAATCATTTGTCTACGGTCATTGAATATTCATCATGTATATTTCAATTTATTAGCCGAAAAAAAAAGAACGAAAATTTGTCTGTCTTTATTGGCGTGGCTAGATTTCATCAGTGTTGAAAAACGGCTTTCGACATATGGATACAGTTAAATGTGTGTACAGCAGTTAAAATTCTTTTCGATGGAGTTGCTACGGCATTAACAGTTGTATTTAGTTTAAGCCCCGTATTTGCTGTTATCCAAAAGTCAAATCCGAAGAATAGAGAAATGTTGTAAAAGATTCGAGAAAAGGGGTGCAGTTCGTCTGCAAACAGTCAATGGCCTCTTGGCGTTTTTCGGTGAAGTGAGGTAGCGCGGTACTTTTGTGTTAATCCCGATATGTCAATAATTCGGCTACGATGATACTTCTCCTTTGCGATGGAGACTCAAGATAAATATTAACCTTGGACCGGGAGGAATTTTTATATTCTTTCTGATACGACGCCTGGAGGAGGAAATTGGCTGTTGATCTTTTGAAGGAGTATCAAAGCTGTATGGACATATTTTGAGATGCGTTAATTGGTAGCTCATGGTAGCGTCGCGACGACCAAGTGCTAATGATTATTGAAAACCGAGCACCAAAATTGAGGCCCGCACTTGTTTGTCTGATTTGTTAACCGGCACGTAAATCCAGGCAAAGAGAAAAAAAATATATGCAGTCATATATGCAGTTATATATGAAACCTATATGTAGATTTTTATCTATGAACTTGAACAGTAAAGAGCGCTTCTTAGTCAAAGTATTGACCGGATCTCGAGAAACTTTTCTGGATAATAATTACGTCCACGAACATCTGTATTTTTTTTGTGCGCGAATAAAGTGCAAGGAGGTCCCTGGTGATAATGCATGATAATTGGCAACGAATGCACGGCGGGCCAGCACACTTGCGGTACTTTTTTTTCCGAGTGAAACTATACCAGCGAGCCGAGTGTCGCTCATTTAAGCGTTAATCACAATGCTGGTCTAAATTATCTATTAAACTACGTCGTTGAGGCATTATCCGGCGGGCACGTCTTTCCGTAACTGGAGAATTCACGCTGCGAAAATCAATTGTAACAATTTGGTTTAATTACCGACGTTACACATCAAGGGTCTCGGGAATTTGCTGTTGCGGATGCAAATGTACTCTCGTTTCAAAATCTTACTGCCAGACTGTTCTCTGGTTAACGTGTGTCTGGATATATTGTTTGAAAAAAAAAGAAAAGAAAAAAAAGAAGAAAAAAAGTAAAACGGTTTGTAACTTTTAATTTCGCACATTTACATTTGTTTAAAAATGCGTGGAGAAAAAAAAATGAACGTTTGTGTGTTGGCTCAAGAACAACGGTTGAAATGAATGTGAAAAAAATATTGTTCTTTCATTCGGGACGCGTGATTTTGTGAGCTGGAGCAGAGCAGAACTCGAGCCAAGACAGGTTGCATCGAGATATTCTGGTAAACACACAGCGAAAGATCTCGCACCTAGGTGCGACCACCTTGAAGTCTGACTGCGCAAACATTCGCTCCGAGTTTGTTTCTGTCTCAAATTTTCACGCGTAATCCTATGTCGATGTATCGTTTTGTATGCGCTGACCGCGAGACTGGATATTTTTTGTGTTCTTCTTTTTTTAAACAAGCGAAAAATGAGCGACCAAAAATTTAGCATTTTTAGTTGAAATATATTAAAATTAATATGTAAAGAGCAAATTTATAGTCTGCATATTTCAGCGACTTACCACTTACCAAGAGAATTCAGTCCGTAACTCGCCTGGTAAACGGTTTGCGACGGACTGCTGATTGGTAAGCCTGAGTTGCTCAGTCCGAGACTAGATCCAAGACTCCCAGTGCTTTGCTGACCTAGTTGACCTAAACTTTGGCCAAATCCACCCATCCCCATTCCACTTTGGCTTAATTGTCCAAGACCTGAAAGATCGTTTCCATAATTATTCAATATATCCCTCCTCACCCACAATTTTTCACAATTATTCAAATATCCAAATTCGTCCCCACTTCTTATTGACACCTTTTTTTTGCTGCGTGAATGACAGCCATGGAAATAACCATTTTCTATCCGCCGAAAATTGTAATCACACTCTGCCGCGAAAACCATTTTGTAATCGCATTATAATTTAATTGTACTTTCCAATTTATTATGTCGACACGGTTTCCGTTCAGACAAATTTCGCACCCGCTAGCCAGTTCTCGATATGCGTTTCAACCGATTTAATTTTGTTTCATTGCAGAATTACACGAGCCCAAAATGTTAATATGATGGTAGATAAATTTGATGCCGCAATTTTGTTTGTTTTCAGATCTTTCGTTATGGGGAATTATTTCTAAGCCACGGCGCGTTATCAAAAATTGATACAATTTTATCTGACCTGGGCCCATTCCCCATCGATCGGTCGGAGGGTGAAACATTCCAGCAGCAGCTCCACACAATTCCGAGCTCATTGCTCCAAATGGTGGCAGACCATGGGACGGCAATAATGCACCAGGATTTCGGAACACGTTAGTTGTCTTCTTCCGTTTCTTCCATTTTGCACGTCTGTTTTGAAACCACACCTGTAACAAAAATTATTGACAAATTATTTTATCAACGTGTAACATAAATGTTGATCATATATATATGATCATAAATGGCTCCATATAAAATTTTACTTTGGTATATCTCTGGCTCTGAAATCGATGAGGCTGGAATCTTAAAGTTTTATAAAAATCTTGGACGTTTACTTAAGAACGTGGTAATTTTTTTATCAGGTACGTCATATAGGATGAGAGACTACCCGTCAATTTGTAATGTCTCATCGAATTGCTTTAATTTATTTGTAAGAGAGAAAAAAATATAGCTGGAAAACGAATTTTGGCGTGCAAAATTAATTTTGTGAAAGGATGCTAAATTAGTTCCAGTTAAATTGGTGTGAGTTTTCGATCAAGCTTTTTATCCGTAATTACATTAATCATGTTGCAGCAACTTTTTTTTCCCCCAGAAAATTCACCCCTCCCTTTTTTTATCACGACATTCACGACCGGAAAATGATATTTGAATAAGACACATTTTTTATGACAAATTTTTTTATGACAAATATTATGTAGTATGAAGTGAATTTCGCTCTGACGAAAATGACATTTTGAGTCTATTTCTCTGGTGGCGCGCAATTCAAATATTCATAAACGGTCATAAAAGTTTGATGATGATCCAAATTTGTTGTAAAATGGACTGGAATAAATTTTGTTTGTATAATTTTTATTTATAAACTTAATTTATTCAAAGTTTTTATAAATTTATGTTTGATTTTCAAAATGAATTTTTGTCACAGATGAATTAAATTTAACTTGTACTGTTGAAAAGTAATTAGTTCATGTTGGTGTGACCCGATATAATTGATAAATAAATGATATAAATCATTCGCCTGAAATTGATGTGTCATCTATAAGTCATTGGAGTAAAATATTTTCCTGTTTCGTTATAATAGGGTACAAATTGGAATTTTATCCCGTCCAGATCGATGCTCAGAGATGACACAAGATAAACACAATGTCACACAGATTCTTCAACATTTGTTTCATTCGATGGAATATTGACATAATTTAATTCAATTTTTTTGCAAAAGAAATTTTGCATTTATCAGAATTGTCAGAGGTCGATTAAAAATTGAAGTAACAAAATTTCCAATTTTATTTCCAGCTTCTCAATCGTCATTACATGTTACAAACTTAAAAAGCACAGTTTAGAAGGTCACTTTTTTTAAATTTCAATTCTGAAATTTTTACCGTTTCACATTGAATATTCAATTTTAATTTCAAAAATAATCCTGCTGCATACTTTTTAATTGATGCTTAAAAAAAACCCCTAAACCCTGATCATGATTTTGAAAGTTTGACACCGCGTCTTGACAGATCGTCACGTAATGATTGAAACAATTAATTTCACGGGTAGTTTGACGGTGACATAATAGTTGTGGCACCCTCTAAAACTAATACGCCTTTGCCGGGCGAGTACATCAACATGGCAGCAGTTGATCCCGGTAAAATCGACGTCCGAAGATGAAATAGAAGAAAAATCATGACCATCAATTGGGGTTTTGGTTGCGTGTGGGGTCGGCCGATATAAGGTGTCCCTGGGTGTTAGAACAATATCTTCGATTCCCAACGCCCGGTAGCTATTAGCCGACGTTATGAGCTGTTGATTCTGGCCACGTAGTGGCTTCCTAAGCTGGGGACTTGATTTATTGATATCGCATGCAAAGCCCGCCCCTGCGCTCTCCGATATAACGACGGCCTACAATATCTCTCTGTCCTGCTTCGCGGCCCATTTCATACGCGCCCATAAATTAGCGTACTCGGGAACATTATCGCGCACGCGCATACCTCCGAGCTATATACCTATATGCGAGCCAAGAAACAAGTGCCTTCGTATGTTTAAGAGGCCAGCCGCGATGAAAAGAGAAGGACGCCCCGCGTGGGAGAAGGGCAAAGGGGGCGATAATGGAAAGGAGACGGGGGCGCACGTTACCCTCTTTGCCCAACGTGCACGGATTATACCATTCTAATTGGATATATGGGATTTACACCTTACTAAACACCGCAACCACACGCGCCTCGCACTCACACTGCATTGTAATTCATAAACTTTTACCCCCGACACAATCAAATTATCATAAATACATCATGTATACCTGGGATATCCATCTTTTTTTTGTATCACGTCCCGTGTATATCAATTTCGCGCCGCGACGTTGATTGTTTGCTTTTTGTCATGGAGAATTATACTTTTTCTCCTTGAGATTTAGACAATTTGAACCCTCAACTAAAAAACTAATCGGTTTTGCACTATCAAAAACCATATTTCTGATCCTTGAAACGTTCAATTTCAATTTGTTCATCTTATTTATTTAACATGTGATTAGTTTTTAATATTTTATAAACAACACGGATCTGACAGACTCAAATGGTTAGTGGAGGGTTGAATATTTTTTATTTTTTATGTGTGACGACAGTCGAATCGTACAAAATGATTTATGATGATGTTGACAGAACTGAAAACAAAAGTTTACTTCAATAGACGTGGCCGCTGGTCAAATATTTTTAACAAAACAAAACAGGTGCTCAACTTTTTTATATGGAAATCAATAGAGCTCTAAAAATAAAAAATCCAAATGTAAAAATGATATTTCACGCTACAATTCAATGTTCCAAGTTGGCAAACGAATCAAAATCACAAAAGTCAATATTATATCTAAACGAAGCATAACAAGTACGAATTGTTTAGAAAATAAAAAAAAAAGCGAAGAATTTAATCTCATCAGTTTTTTCTGTCACCTATTTGATACGCATTATGTTATAAACTTTGTCTAGACGGTCAAATGAACTTGATATATATCCCGTGCAAAGAATTAAATTAATGCCTGATTCCAAAAAATTTTGGCACTCCAACAAAAAGAATTGGAGAGAAAATTATTAATGGCTTTGATTTTGATTCAATAAAAAGTGCGCGCTTTTTAGAATCTCAATCATTTCAAAAGAATTCCCTGGCTGTCAAACGAACATTCATATTTCCAGATATCAGAGTTTTATTACTGAATCGCTCACATATGTCAAAATTGAAAACAAAAACGGATATCATAAAAATGTAATCGTCACATTTGTGTTAAATTCTTTTTTCAAGAGATTTAGAGATGTTTTGTCGCCTTTTGCAGTTCTATATTGCGTCTTTTATTTCCTCCCTTATTGGGTGTGGTTACGAATTTCATGGTGCAGTGGTTACTAAAAGCCCGTAGATAATTTACACTTAGCTTGTGTAACGCAGCTGAAAACCAGATTTATATCACCTTCTTCATCGTGTCTTCATGAAACAAAGCAGAGAAACTAAAAAAAAAAACATCAAAACTAAGCTAAACTTTTAACATTTTGCTATCCGGATTCAATTGTTGTTTTCTAAATTTTGTCAGCAAAAGATTATAGTAAATAAAAAAAGATTGCAGTCGTGTGTTTTTAATCGAGGGCCTAATTTCTAGGCTGGGCAACAAATGATGAGTTGTACATATGAATTATATATCTCTAAGCAACTGGTAAGCGAAGAACACACCTTTGAATGACTAAGAGAGTTAACGATAACATGATTTCTAAAAGCCAACGTGTTTTAGCGACTAGGTGAAAATGCTACAAGGCAGATCAATTAGGAACATTGCTTTTTAAAAATTGATCAATCACGAAGACAACGCCGACGCATGCGCATCTGTCTGCGCTCGCACCTGGTTTTATTAGATCAGAGGCGAAGGGTGAAAAGGAAAAATCTGTATTCAACCACTCCATCGTAATAAAATTACAAGACTACTAATCAACTTTTCGTAACTGCAAAAAATATCAAGAAACAATTTATAGTTGTATACTTAAATTGTGAGTACAGTCGAGTTTTGAGTTTTATTTCAACGTTACAACCGGGAAATCAATTCGAGGAAATAAAACTTGTTTTAACGAGTCATTATATGAATCGGTGAAATTTGGAAAGAAACGTCGAAGGTAACGGCTTTTCCGTCAATCGTATAAACGGCATCGATTTAACTCGAAGGCTTCGGGATACGAAAGTCACGAGGGGTTGAAGATCGCGTTCTGACTGGAACTGAGAGAAAGTTCCGCCGGTGGGTGATGGTTTTGTTGGCAATACCTCGTAAAGGGGGTTCAGCAGACGCTCAGATATAAATTGAGCTTGCCATCGAAGCAAGCGGCTGGATCTTCCATGACGCGTACACATACATTTGCGTAAAAGTAACTTTCCGTGTCGGTCTTCGAAATAACTTCTATCAGTTAAATCCTCGGAATATAAGTACAAAAAGAATACCATTTCTCCACGATTGAATAAAAAAAGAAAGATTAAAACAATTTATTCAGCCGTTGAAACAAACCGTTGAAGAACTAAGGGCACGAAAATTTGCTTCGAATATTCATACAATTTTTTTAAAAAAATTGATACAAAATGATAACAAAAATGGATGAAACGTTCGTGCATTTTCTCTAAAAATAAAATTCATCCAAGAATGTTTTCATATTGAAAAAAAAACCTGTGATTAATCAATTAATTTGATTTGAAATATCACAGCCGAGTGTTGTGCGCGAACGAAATTTTAAACATTTTTCTCTCATTTGCCTTGAGGGAAAAGTTTTTATTTACACGGAGTTGAAAAATTATATTTTGCAGGTGTAATAAAACTCATTGACGTGGTGTTAGACAAAATTTGGACGCGCGATGAACATTTCTCAGAGGTTGTGTATATTTTTCTACACCCGCGCATAAACCGATCTGTCAATTATTTACTGAAATGTGCCACGGATAAATAAGTCGTCAATATCGGAATTTTTTTTTCACTCGTACCCACCGAAACAAGTTCAAGATTTTCAAAAATGGAAGCTAATGAAAATAAATTCTGTATAAGCTTGCAGGTTGTGGTATCGGTCTTGATTGATGATACCGGTTGTTGTCAGAGGGTGGCAAGACACATTAGGTGGCCACCTACCGTTGCTCCGAGCTTATGGTTCGTAATGTCAGCAAAATACACTGCAGCTGCAAAGTAATAACTGTTGTTCGCGTTTTATTAGCCGCGCTGATGTTCTGATACAATGATGAATCATTGATAAAATTATCGATGGACTAAAAATAAAAAAAAAAAAGGAAATTGCACGTCTTGATAAACCATAAGATTTGCACTGGATTTTTGTTATAAATTTCAGTTAGAGGGAACACTGATATAACCGGCAGGGCATAAATTTTGTTGTCGCGTCATGGTTTCGAGAAACTTTTGATGGGAGATGTTCAATATAAATAATCTCAACGAAATCTGATCCGGAAAGCTTTTTCATTTTTATCGCAAAGCGGGCGATAAAACCTGTTGGCAGTGTTTTCGCATGCGCCGGCCTCGTAAAGTTGATCCATTTATATTTTATTATTATTTCACGGACGCAATATCGTTGGCTTCGGAGAGTCGTCGTCAAATTAGTTAAAACAGTATCCATATATGACTGAATTTACAGCCGGTCGATACGACCTGGCGAAAGAGCTAACGATGTCCATTCCGCAAAAAGGCGAAGAAAAATTGTAAATGAAACTGTTCTTACACCTTCGTGTTTTTGTCGTTTATTAATAAATCCTTTTCATAAGTACTTTTTGCTAGCTTTGTTCACTGATTATTATTTTTTACTTGTACTCAACAAAATTTACTGAACAAAAAATTCCATCCTCGTTTTACATCATTCAAAATAAATTATTCATAGATGTATAAAAATTATTTATTTAGTTATAATCTTAAATTTGATCAAAATATATTACAAACGGTGACTAACAAAACAAGAGACGTGTACAATTTTTCTATTTGGATAGTTGGATGATGAAGTTCATAAAGAAATCATTTTTGTTTACCGATACACTGACATTTAGTACGTCACGCAATGTCATTTTTCAGAGCCGAATGGTAACAAGTCAGTGTATACTACCCTCATAAGATTCAGCAGCCACAGTCCCAGCGGAGCGCGAGAATGACATCGACGCCATTCGTCCATGTCTCGGGGGATGCTTTGAAAGCAATGCTTTTCGTCCGCCGGTGGCCTCTTCTTCCATCATATACATATGTGACGCTATTACTTTGTTCGAACTCGTGACAGATTTCTTTTTCATAAAGTCGAGAGCTCGTTCTCGCTAATCATCCATTAAAAATGTATCAACCGAAAAAGTCAAAAGCGACAGACACAACTGTTCTCCCGCGAGTTTCTAATGAAAGTTCGATTTTATTTCGTCCCTTTCTTTTTTTTTTTATCGGAATTTGTTTTCGTCAAACTGATTAACAACGTTTACTCCCGGCTGACCAAGCGAATTAAAATTTCAATTTGGCTCGATCGGTGTTAATTCAATCACGACGCATGCCGCGCGATAGAGGGCTCCTAAAATTTTTAGTCCCTTTTCAATTTTTTGTTTAGTTCATCTGATCGGTCGAACGGGCATCAATTTGGCAATAAAATAAATTTTATGAAAATAATAGGAGTTAATTGGTACGCGAACACGTTGAGCGGACGGTGAAAAAAGGCAAATGAAATAAATTGTTCATAATTAAAGGGCTTCATCAAGGGCAGTTGCGACTAATTTTGTTGAATAAGAATAATTAGGGGCTGCCATGCTGTCGAAAATGTTGCAGCCAAAAAAAATGCCAAATCAAAAGTGCATTCTTACAGGACAGAGAGCGTGGCGTCGAGCGAACCAATC
This sequence comes from Trissolcus japonicus, assembly GCA_030522925.1. NCBI lineage: Eukaryota > Metazoa > Arthropoda > Insecta > Hymenoptera > Scelionidae > Trissolcus > Trissolcus japonicus. The sequence continues at coordinate 564,751 of JAPYZS010000037.1, forward strand.
GCATCGCTTTTTTTAGCATCAAATATTTAATCGTCAATGTCTGGTTGTGATGCCGGCAACAAAATTTATTGGCACGTTCGTTTCGTTAAAACGTGTCATTGACGTTAATTGAAAAACGAACTAACGAGATTTTTGATTCACCGCGGCAAGGGCACGTAAGAAGTGAGCATATGCGTCAAGACGAATGAACATATAAAAAAAATAGTATATATTCCGTGGTGTCATGCATTTAAAAGGAGGGCGATTTTTTAATGTGGTATAAATATGCATAGGCCACGTGATATTAGCGCTCTCGCATGATGGTGCGGCTCTGCAAAAATATATAACGCGCATAATGCCCGTTCACAGACGGGGTGTGGTGGATGGGAATGGGGCTACTCGATGGATAAACTATGTTACACAGACACCCCAGGGAACATCATCTAACGCCTGTTATCCTATGAATCTGATGCCTGCCTTGAATAATTTTCAACTCGCTTCGGACACTTTGATTTTTTAACTTTGTGATAGTCGCCTATTATTCTTTCGTTGCATTTCGTTGATTGTAAATGGACCGGTTTTTTAAATTACTCAATTAAAAACAAAAAGCTTACAGTAATCATTTCAAGTGCAATGTTAAAAATTAATTAATTTATCCATCAATAAAAAAAAAAACAGTTTATATGAAAATCTGAAAATTACTGACATGAAATTTAATTAAAGGCTTTTATTTTATTTTTTGAAGTAATGTTTGCTGATCAAACATTTTTAAACGTTGAAAAATGTACATACTTGCTGGGGATGATGGATAAATGGCGCGACCTCGTCATTTATTTTGATAAATTTAAAAATTGGTTAAGAAAAGTGTCGAAATACGACGAGACGTATCGAAAGCCGGTATGATCATATAGACGGGTGTTGCGGAACGTTCATGTCGGATAGTTGCGAGCCATAAAACTCTCATCACCGGTAATCGAATGGACCCTTCAGACTAAAAACGAGCAGTTACCTGAGGCTGTTAACTTAAATGCCCGTTAGCGGACATTAACTAGCGGTGCAATGGCTTCTATTCCACGGACGATTGCAATTTTAATCGGCTCTTCATTACGATTAAATTTAAATCGCGCGCGCGAGCCGCCAGCGCTCGCGCGCCTCTCCTAGTAAAGTTCATTTTTGTGCAACGAAAAACCGGTAAATGTCTCCTGGGCGGATTAAAATGCACGTAATTAAAATCGCAAAGCGCCGGGCGATACGTGTTTCTAAAATAGAGTGGCGTCACTTGTAACAGATGACACCCAACGGCGGGGAGAAAAAAGAGAGCTTCTGTTACGTTCGACGATTCGAGTGATTAAGCTTTATTTGAAACAGTGTGCGCCGGCTTTTAAAACCATCGAATTATTTAATTGAATGGCTGTCGTGCGATAAGAAAAATCATATTGGTTTTTGCGCGTTCGCAACGTTGCTTGACGATATACACTTTGTCTATCTTTTCAAGACTCAATTTAAAGATGTTACAGCGAAATAAATAAAAGCGTTTAAAAAGGAAAACAATTATTAGAATTATTACAACAAATTAATTAGTTATTTCATTCTCTGACTATTATAAAATTAATTTTATTTGATTGTTATTACATCCTTAACCAGTTGACTAATTCGACTAAATAATGCAAAATCAAAAAATCAAAAAAAAATATCTACCAACACTTGCAAAATAAATTTTTCAATGGAAAGTACTTGATGCATAATTGAAATCAACTGATGATGTGAGTAATCAATAGATAAAATTATCTGTCAAAGACGCTGTATTAATTAAACATAACTAAGGAAAAAAATTCTTCCATAATGCGCTGAAAATTTGTTTTCTTTTTTTTGTATTCCTTTTATTAATAAGAACATTGCATTGAAAGGGACGTATGAAATGTGATGATCGATTATAAAAGTTCAAACCAATTAACAAATCAATCGAGCCATTAATGACCATAAATTGATCAACAATTTACGTAGTTGTTCATCACAACTTATTCATAATCATATTATTTGTGGATTAACGAAAGTATTACATCATTATAATCGATGTAATTAATGTTCATTCAGCCAAACAAACAATTACAGTCAGCCTTTAATATTCACGGAAGTTGATGAAAGTTTATATTTTGCATAGAGGAGACAAGTGTTGATTACAATTGTTAGATGTAATGTAAAACCTAGATAACAGTTGATAATATTTTTTTTTTTCAAATTGATGCAAATAAATATAATAAACATAATTTGTCGAATTATAAATATGATTGAATGAAATATGTCTGACCAACTTATTGATATGATTTATATATACCCAATTATTGTAACAAGATAAACTGAACTTAATCAGTTGAGTTATATACCATTATCATAATTTAACTTCTACGTGAATTCATATCCAATCGGTAGCTCAACTTTTGATAGAGTATTTTATAAGTTATATTTTTCACTTGGACATTGATCCCGCATACATTTTATTTCATCGGAGTGAATCCGTCCGCGCATACAGAAGGAGACACGAACAAGCGTAACAAAATGTTTTTTGGATTGAATACGACGCCAATTTGACATTGGTTTTTGGTGCACGAAAATAATGCGAAATTGTAACGAGGGTATTATGATTACCGGATGTGTGTATGAGTATGTGTGCAATGCGCAATATCAAGTGAATGTTGATGGAAATAAAATGGTGAATTTTTCAATGGCTATCGAAAGCGCCCTCCTCCGAAGTTTGGATTGCCGCGAGGCGGGATGCTATGACTGTGCGTGGCGCTCGATAAGCGTAAGCCGGGTTGGGTATTTGCGCCGGCGCTCGAGTCGGCGCCTTGCTCGTGCCGGGATTGGCGTCGCGGATAGTCTGCCCCGGCTATAGCCCGGCTGGGAAACGCTAAGCGACGAGTGCCATGACGACGCGTTGCCGTGGTTACCGTGTTTCCTCGTGTCTCCTCGCATTCCATCTATCTATTTTCAGCGGCGACCCTCTCTCGCGTTTCCATCCTCCGAGGAAGCAGCTTTCAATTAAAGTCCCTTTTCCTCGGACGTCCCCGCGCCTCCGCCGACTTCCGCCTAACCGTCTCTCGCGCGACTTTCTTTTTAACTTCGATCGTCTCCACCTTGCGACCCCGCTCTCTTTTTTTCTCCACTTTGATTTTCAACTTGTCCTCTCTTCTTTTCAGATACGTCCGCCGAGTTACACCAGAAGTCTCGGCCATTCTCGCCGACGCGTTAAATATTGAAATAAATGTTGATCATTGCACTCTCGCCAAACTCCAAATTCAGTTTCAACGCGTTTTATTTCAATCGATTCCTCTCCATTCCCGATCGATTCGGCGCCAAGTTCGGCTTCTCTCAAGTGTGAATACCATTCCTTATCTCTCTTCAGTCTAGCTGATTTTTGTTCATTTGAAATTAGATGACGAATTTACAATTTGCGTAATTTTATTTATAATTCATAATTTTTTTACAATTGCTTTTGGTAATTAAAATTGTATATTTATGTAGACTGAAAAGAAAACCAAAGTTATGAAATTGGTGCGATTGTCGGCGTGCAATATTCGGTTGCGTTTGTAAATGTAATTGTGAGAAAATATGTTTCTACTTGAGGACTACTGTTTTATATGCAGCCGGTGTGCGGCTTGACTGACGCTTTGAGTTACGAATAAAATTTTCATGAATTTCTATTAACTTGAGTTTTCCGCGACGTGCGGCCGTCAGTAAGCTGAAAAAGCATCACTTTCGATGGGTCGCGAGGGAAATAAATTGTCCGTGATTTCGCGCGAGCAATATAATATAATACGCTATTTTGCATCACGTGAACACCCCTTTTTCTGCCTCCGGTTGTGATCTGGGCTTTACGAAAAGAATCCATCCTCGATGAATAATCAAATACGATATTTCTTCACAATTAAATTTAACTTTATAATATACACAAACTGTCAAATCAAACTGTTGTGTCTCCGCGGAATTGGCGTGCGAGCATCGTGACAATATGGTTTTATTAATAAAACAGACTGTAAATATTCGTTGTCAGAAGAAAATATCAATATTATATTTAGGTCCTGAGTTATTCAATATTTGGCTGCATTTATACATGTGCCAGAACAATTACGCGATGCGCAATTTCTTTATTTTACCAGTTGATATAAGATGATACAAAATTTTATATTTTATTTGCTATATTTTGGTTAATTTATAGTCATTTTTTTCAAGTCCAATTACGGAATTTCCTTTTTCACTTTTCAGTTTTTTTTTTCATCTTGAAAGATTGTATTTCGTTAATTAAGATTGATTTTTATTGTAATCAGAATTTGTTTAATTTTTACACCGCACTGTTAAGTAATTTTGTATACAAAATTTTGTTCTTATATTTTTGATATTGATATTTTTGTCATATGAAAATAGAGGTAGTTAAAAACGATTTGGAGATCAGGCGTGATCGAAACATTTAAAGTCGGATTGCGAACGTCAGAAGAAGGCAAGGACAAAAACGCATATGCTGTTTGTGGTTTGCCTTGCGATTCGGAGTCCACGAAATTTCGGATCTCCCGCAGGGTGAGAGCTTAGCTCTTCAAGTTTCGCTTTAATCCGGAAAGCCACTCTAGGCCTTCGTAATTGATACGAAGGTAAGTTTGATAAGGACATTGGATTCAATGCGGTGCATCAAATGAAAATAATTAACACAACGTGTTGTCGATTTTAGTATACGACTAGCTGTATTTTCTATTATTTCCTCAGCTTATTTTTTCTCCCATCACAAAAAAAAAAAAATTCAAAAAGGCATATTTTATGATATATCTTGATGTCAACTCACTTGGACTCTGCTTTCCGTGAGACCAATTCGCATGGCGATTTCTTCCCTAAGGAAAATGTCCGGGTAGTGCGTTTTTGTAAAACACCTTTCCAGCTCGCCGAGTTGTGCTGGTGTAAACCGTGTCCGGTGTCGTTTTTGTTTTGCGGGTTTGTCATCGCCCTGTCCGATCGATGCTACACCACCTAGCGTACGACAACAATCTTGAAAATTTTCGTTTCACATTTGACGTTTCATTGTTATTAATTTATAGATTATACAGTAATTTTAAACATAAACTTTGCAACCTCACTCAAAGAAATGGCAAATGAAAGCTAGTGCGAGTTCGAAGAAAGTTGAACATTGTTATTGCATATTTACCAGGCATGGTCATGATTAATTCTTGGTGAAGTGAGAGTCCTCCGCCGGCAGATAGACCGGTACCCAAGTTCACCCCCAGGACTCCGTCTAATTTTTCGTGACGCTTCAGGTCCTGCACATGAAAGTCTTTCGATCCTGAAAAGTAAAAGTGGACGTTTGATTTTCAAATGATCCAATTAAAATTTCATCTCCAAAATTACAAATGAAAAAAAAAATATCAATTCAAAAGTAGATTAATGATAATTTTAGTGTACGATTTGTGAAATAAAAAAAAACAAAATAATGTTCTTTATGAGAAGGATTTTTTGTACTTTGCAAATTTCAGGACTTGAGAATGCTGCAATTCAACTCGTGTGAGATTGCAGATGTACCCGAGGCCAAACAATGATTCACCTCGGCAAACGAAAATTTCATAAATGCAACGCAGGGACTGTCACGAAAAAAGAACTTTTGCCAAAGTTGATGGACAACAGATCCGAAGACATTGATGCCATTAATGCGTCTGAGTTTGTTCTTCGTCTATTTTCGACGAAGACGTTCATGATGTCCAGGTAGTTTAAATTTGTATAGGAGCAGAAGCCAGCCGACTAGTGGCGAGGGACGCACGGACCACTTAGCAGCAAGGTGCGAGAATCGTCACCGGCCTCCGCTTCTAAGCTCGCACGTACGTGTAACTTGACGTGGAACATGTTCATATAAATATACAAGTGCGTGTTAGTGAGACGTACACACGTGCAACACACCAAACACCTCCGCGAGAATGTACGGGCAAGGGTATATCTCTATGAGAAACACCCACGCGCATGGTTTCGCGACGCCGATGTGCGTCTCTCGAGCGCAAACTTGGATGTGGCTTTGTCATAGAAAAAGTGCCTTATATAATGAAACCAGTTCAGCTATAACAAAACTAACAGTACAGTGGCAAGCGGATAGCGTTATTTTTAACTCGAAGAAACTTGGCTGCATTTTTTATTTCATCACTTGAATATAAAATTTTGTTTAAAAATTTTTTTGAATTATTTGAAAGGGTAGTGTAGTCAGGATTGAAAAAATCGCGACTTGACGACGATTTGAATTTTGAATTGGTGAATTAATTATTTTAGAAATTGAAAGTTGAACCTCAATCCCGACACTTCGCTATTGATCAAATCATTTAACGGGATTAATTAGTTGCAATAAGATTTTTATTAATAAAAGCCGACGAGCAGAATTTGCAGGTGTGAATTGGCAGTCTAGTTCGACAGAGACGATTAATTATAGAAAAAACTTTTTTTAATACGGTTTCACAATTTTGTGCAAAATTAGGTACCGGGATAATTTTTACGACAGAGAAGAATTCAGTTATTTATTTCATCAAAAAATTTTTATTAAAAATTTATTTTGTTCTGTTATAAATTTTATTAAAGATAAAAATCTCTAATCACAGATGGTAGATTGTTGGAAAAAAATCATATTGTTCGTTAAATGTAGTTTTTTTATTTATATGTTTTTTTTTTGAAATTTAACATTTTTGTCAGCTTATTCAATTAGTTAAATAAATGTGTTACATAATAGATAAAACTTGAATGACAACGGTATAATTAATTTGACTTTTTTTCGATACAAAATTTGATAAGAATGATTGATAGAATTAACTAAGTTTAATTAAAAATAAAATATAAATCATTATACCGATTTAGTATTGATTTTTGTTCGTTTAACAAAAGCTCCAGTCATAATTCAGTTTTGCTAATGCCGACGAACAAATTCCAATGTTTATTTCTGCCAAATCTTTGGATTAGAAAACGCGACGATCAATTATTCGATATAAATAAATGATGAAAAATAGAATAAAAATGAACAGCTAATTGAACAAATTATCGCAATTATTTTATTTATTTTCATTTTGTAACAAAAATATGAAACGTGGAAGAAAAAAAAGGAGATAATTAAATAACTCCACCATTGTAGCATTATTATATTTTCATGTGCCATGAATTGGAAAAGTCGCATGATGTATCCATCAAGCATATAATAAAGTGTAAGTTTTTTTTTCTCCCGGCACGACCTGTGAAAAAAATTATAGTGACCACCGCGATACGCGACGAAAACTTGCCTGAATGAAGACGTGTGATATGAATGGACATTTACGACTGCTGCAGGTTCGCGTTTTATTTTTGTGAGATCTTCGCCGACGATTTTATTTCCGGTTTTATTGGAGGACGAGGCATTTATGAAGCATCAACAAAAATTCGGCAACTTCTCTTTGATCCTTTGGCTTCTTTGCTTGCTTATTGTCAAAAGCCACGAGCCATTCCAGCCAAACACTTTTGTAATCAAAAAATATCCCAAAATGTTAACATCAAATTGAGCATTTGATTCCCGTTCAATCTAAAAAAAATTTTCCTTTTTTAAATGATAATCAAACAAGTATCTTCAGATTGTCCAGTATTTAATTGAAGGGCATTATGTGAGGTGAGAGCACCACGTGTTTCCAGCACGTGCCATTTTTGTCCAATTTTTTTTTTTTTAATTTCCAGACGTGGAATAATTTTGTGCAAATTGTTTTGCGCAGTGTATAATAAAGTTACATTATGAATGACCAAAGTATAAATAATAATAGAATAAGAACACGTGATAAAAAATTTACAGAATTTGAAGGGTTATTGTATTCTAATACCATTAAGAGGTATTATCATTAAATATTCATGTAACAAGATTATTTTATATGAAATTATTACTTTTATATTTATGAGACTCTGCCAGTGTTGATTTAAAATTGGTTTCATTGTTCCGTTATTGCAAAATGACGAAATGCGGTATTTCAAGACTTCATTGATACAAAAATATGACTTCTATATTTGTAATTAATTGAGAATTGTTATGTTGATTAAATATTAATGGAAGGTCTATTTTTTTTTTGCAAATGTACAGGTTTCGTGATACAGCTGATGCACATCACGGTAGCCATTGTGTGATAAGGTTGGAATTTCATAATATGAATTTCAGTCTAATGGAAAAAAAAGTTTGAATTGAAGACACAGCGGTACCAAAATCCACACAATTTGGAATGCCTGAGAATTGAGCTATTTTGGTGGTATTATATTTTGATCAGTTTATATGCATCCTTTATTCTTGCTATGAAGATAATTCAGTTCGTGTGAGTCTAAATTTTGCTTGTGAAAAAAAGAGTAAATCAAGGAGCACAGCGGATAATTGGAAGTAAAAATCAGTTCATCTATAAATATCAACTAAATGTATACCTGAGAGTTGTCTATTTTTCGATGGTCATTTTAGGGGTCAATGTTCAGGAAACAGTTTTTTCATAAACAGCGCAATCGTTTCTTTGCAATTGCAACTGGAACATTGACTTAAAAAAAATTGAAAAAACAAAAATTGTATGACATTTTTTTTCATACCAGCAGTGTGTTCATTGATTACAAAAAATTTGCAAAATTTTTCGTACGTCCACCGAGCATGTAGACCACAAATCGCCAAAAATAGCAGCAGACAGGTCGGGTAAGTGATCTCGCACTACATACTCACAATTCAAATTGCACTTATATCCAATCCTGTTTCAGGTTTGCTCACTCAAGTAACCACATGAGACTGATTGCAATCGTGGATGTAAAACTTTTTTCCGGGAACTTACCGGAAATGCCATGAACGGAACCGCCGGCGGAGATATTGTTGAGCATGCCTCCCCGGGGGGCGAAGCTCCGTAGCACGTACTATGTCTTCGTGACGGACGCTGCACCCTCGTTTGCCGAACTCGCTGAGCGCCTGAGGTGGCCGAATTTTGGCTCAATAATGGCGACGTTATTGTTTTTTTTTTTTTCCTCGACGGCTCAGTGATTCTGTAAATGGACCACAAAAACAACCGGCCCGCACCTGATGGAAGCAAACAGCGAACTATTCGGCTGCCATAACCATGCGTGTCCCCACCATCCGGCAAACGATAGCCCCACTCGACTTCTGTTCTGTCCCTCCCTCGTATTCTTTCACCCCACTATTCGCGCGATTCACTGTTCCCGTCGCCCATTGCCTTGCCCTATCTTTTTGTCCCATCTATATGGGCGTGATATTAAATTGTACCTATGTCGGGGTTGCCCTCTTCCAAACGCAGGGCTGTATCCCTTAACTTTAAGATTCTCAACATTCTCATCCAAATTTATACACTCACCAAAGGATCAATTAAATTATATTTATTTAGTATTGCGATGGTTGATACTGATATCACAGTAAAAAAATTCACAAATGATTTTACATCTTTAAGGTTTGTCAATTTTTAAAATTAAAATTTTTGTTAAAATTTAATGAAGATGCCCATGCATTTATAAAATCACTTTCTTAGCTTTGCATTAGAAACTATTTTTCACCGCGTTGGCACTCGGATTAGTTTATAATGTGCTAATTGCGAAGAGTTTGTAAAAATAAATAACGTCACATTTTATTGATACTGATGTGGCGAACATGTTTTTAATTCCAGGTGTATTAACAATGAAATTTGCTGTCAGATGCTAAAATTGTCATCTTATACAGAATTTGTGTTGAACATCTTCTTTGGTGACTTGATCAAATCAGAGCAATCTTTTATCCTCTAAAAATACAGTTAAAAAAAATTGAATTACATAAAATTGGACATCTCATCCAATTAACCGAGTTTAAGCAATGATAGCCAACGTTTGATTATATAAATGTAAACCATATAAATAGTCAATTGGGTTCGAAGCATTTATTTTGTATTAAAAAAAAAAAACAGAAATAAACGTAAATAGTTGTGATCTGAAATTTCAGTTACAAGACGACCGAAATTATCTTCTTCACAATGCGAATTGTCGATCGGAACTGTTCTTGCAACAATTCTGGGATGGTAAATACAGTCGCGGGTCAAAAATGTACAGGACTAGTCGTTGCTCGGAACAATTTCTACTTGTAGGCGTAGCCATTTGTGAGCGCGGCACCAATGAGCGAGTTGCCCGCCCTTCGGAAACCCCACTAAAGATTCACCGATGTGGGGAGATTTATTGAAATTTTATTTTTATGGTCGCCGAACACGGACCTTCTGGATGGCGGGCAACTCTCACGAAGCCAGTCGACTTCACCGAGCTCAACGAGAAAAAGGAGAACCAAAGAAAGAGACGCCACGAACTTTTCACGCGCACTTCTTTCCTGAACGTTTTATATGCGCTACATCTTTTTAATTCAATAGCCACATCCTTTTTTCGCGACGTGACGCCATCGAATTTATAGATTTGCTATATGGGCTTATGAATATTCTTTGAGCATCGGCATCATCTGAGAAAGTGACGCTGGTCGATGATTGCAAAATTGTAGGTAACATCCCGGTTGAATTGAAACTGAAATTTATATTAATATGATATTGATTTGCTTTTATCCGGCAGAGTAAAGGTATTTCACTCCGGTACCAATAATAAACTTTTGTTTGTATTGATTCATAATTTTTTGTCATCGCTCAAGACTGAATTTCAAAGTAGTTTGGATCTATTTGTTTTACAATTAAATATTAACAGGACTATTCAGAAACTTTTAATAATTTTGTACTACGCAGAACAACTTTTGTGTTATTGTTATTATGTTTCCCTGTTGTAGGTCTGACTTAAATTAAATAATATCACTAGTTTCAAAAAGTAGCAATTTATTCTAAGTAGAATTTCAGAGCAGTATTTTTCAAGAAGAAACGCACACAACTGCGGAGGAATTTTTATTTTCAAATACTTGATTTTGTTTCGTGTTATTACGTAAACGTCGTTTGTTAAAAATTAATTTATGATTAATTACTGTGTTTTGCTCATAAAAACATACGTCTTTATTGGTGCATAACTTACATACAATATAAATCATCCTTTTCCGAGACAAATATTCTCCGGAGAGAAAAACTTCTTAAATATGTTAAATACTTTCACCTTCAAATTCCACTCATATGTGGAACTATGCGAGAGAATTTCCATTTGAAGGCAAATAACGCCAGTTTATTTATATGAAATGAAATTAGTAAAATTTGACCTCGGCTTTTTAATTGAAATGAACATTTTGGTTCGAGTGGACATTTCAGATACAATACAAAACTCTTTTAGAGTATTGCATACCGGGCGAAATGGAAAATTATCAGTAACACGAGTATTGATATAACCCCAAAACTCGTGAAAGATGATTAATGATATTTCGTATCGCGCATGTAACACGCTGTTGATTATACACTTAGCGCGATTATACACGATGCGCGACAAATAACTTTTTAAACGGAAAATCATGAATCATCCGTGACCGCTAATACGATTATCGAATGGTGAAAATTCTTGGGCATTCCAAACTCGTGGATATTGAGTGAATGTGATCGTTACATGCATAATCAAATCATTCGCTGCGTTTCGGAAAATAGGATAATTTCGTTACAGGACAAGTGCTTCTGAACTATTATGCCGATGCGATGCTCATATTCGTGTGCTTATTAGTGTATCATTGTGGGAACCTGAGTTTTGTTTTCATTATAAAATTTGTATTCGCGATAAAAAAAAAACCCTCCAATAGTAGTGTATTTCAGTTTTTGTTTTAATTTTTCCAAACATGCCACAAAATGCTTTCATTAAAACGAAAGTGGAATTCCAAAGATTAATTTCGTGGTGAACTTTCGCATTGGAGTGTATATTTAAGCTTATAGCAGATTTGATTTTATAAAGATAGAATGAAATCAGGAATTCTAGTTTTGTTGAAGTGCCCCGAGTTGCGTTTAAAATAGTTAACTGAGAATGATTGGATGGACAATTATTTTTCATGTGAAATTAATTATGGAACACAGGAACTAACTTTCATAGATTTAATAAACTGTTTTCATCCAATGTTTTTTATATTGCCTTGACTTTTTTGTGTGCAAATAATTTATCATGCACGTTCATTAACTGTTATTACTAATATTTTGACTTGAAATTATCTAAGACGTCAGAAATGTACAAGTTATTAAAACAAAGAGAAATATTTTTGCAGTTTTTATTTCAGTGTGGAGGGTGTCGAAATTATACTTTTGGGCGTGCATTCACTATACGTGTGTGTTTGTACTTGATCGATTTTAAAACAGCAGAGACGGAAAGCTTCAAATTGACAACGTGTCGAATGCAGACAGTCAACGCCTCTGATGCAATAAACTACTCTTTCATACACAAAGCTTTAATCACACCACTGATTATATCCGTATCGATAATAAACATTTGGAATTTGAAAATCCTATGATCCAATTAATTAAACAATTTTAACAATTTAATTACTATTTTATTTAAATAAAAAATACACCAACTACACTCTAAGCTCCTCTAGTATCATTCGAAAGTCCTCAATCTAGATGAAGTTGTTGTTCATTTTTCGAAAACTGATTGAACAAAATTTCATTTTTTTTTTCAAAAATTTGAAGGGCGCATTTATCATGAGCAGTTGGCTATCAAACATGTTTTATTACAATTTGAAAATGGGTCGTACGTTGAGATAGGTCGTTTACTATGAATTTAGTACCTTCGTTAAGCTGTAAGCTTCATTCAATTTTCTCCAATTTGTGACAATTTGTGCTTACAGCACCCACACTCACGCAGCCCACAACCGTGCGCTATGTTAGGTTTCGGAGCAAGCACCACTAAGCATGGAACTATTCAAAATATCGCTACGGATGTTACAAATTTTGAATCAGTCTTAATCTATACATTTGTCATACACCAAAAATTGTATAATCAAAATTTGATCGAATTCAACTCAGATCGAATTTTTTAAGATGCATTTTCTGTTCTGCGAGATTGAGGTACACGCCAAAAGCGTCTACATTTCAATTCGAATTTCGATGCCAGGCAAAAGTTATTTTGCAGATGATACGGAGCATGAAATGCAATTACCGAGATGTGCATTGTTCGAAAACAGACGTAGCGGAGAGGCACAAAGGTGTATATAGGTGTGCACACGTTGATGGCAGCCGCTTTTTGCGCCCCCGTTTTGTATCTGTTTTATTCTTATCGTGAGAATCTGCAATCCCACCCTCCCCGTGCGAAAAGCACCTTTTCTCTTTGCTCGCGATGCCTCTCGCCCGCTCGTACACTATCCGACTGAAGTACCATTCTGAAAATTATTACATTCTAGTAGGGTGGATATTAGCTCCGCACGTATGCTTTCATTAGACGTTACGTTCGAGTGTTTCAATATAGCATGAAATCACCCTCAGCATCGTTCACAGGTCTATAATATCCGCGAAGCACTTGCTGACTCTAGCGTGCTTCATTTAGTCTGGCTTCCGACCATATCTCACATTCCTCATTTGCCAACGAGTTCTCGTATCGATTCATACATCCCGATTTCCCGGCCATAGGTTTTGCGCCGTGTCATAGAGATGCCACGAGCCACGAATTTCCGAGCTCCCGATTAAACGATAATGTTTGTTCCCGCATTCGCAAATATATTTCGAAATCCTTCTGTACAAGTGTTTAGCGTGTATACGCGCACGTCAAAGCATTCTCATTAGCGTTCGCTATTAACCATGCAGACACCGGCTTTCCAAATATCCAATATATTCTTTCTTTTTATTTATTTTTTTTTTTAGCTTGCAACAATTCTTCTAATTCAATTCTAAAACGAACTCTTTTAGGAAAAAGTTATTGTCCTTTTTTGGAATTTGGATTATAAACATGGTACACAACCGTGATGCAATCATTTCAACTTGATTTGGGTAATTGATGATGATTTTTTGGATCTGCTTTTAACTGGGAAAACAAAACAAATACGAAATAATGGACAAACATTGGGGAGCGTTGATTTTGTATTTTATAAATAATTGACAAAAATGTTCCCTCGCGAGCGCGGCGGTGCCCACACGTGTTTGGCATAATAATTAGCCGCACGGGAGGAGGAAGAGGTTTTTAAAATCGTTCCGTTCAAATTTAGTCGCCGGAGCGGAGCGATGAATAATTGACATTGTAATAAAATAAAATAAATATAGAATCCAAAATAATTGATACATTATCAACTTGATGAAGCCAATGCTTGGGTTCGCGCTACGTCAATGTTTATTTCAAGGAGATAATTACACGTCAAACTAAGCGAATGTTCGCCACCAACAGTAATTTCGTTAAATATTTCTCTTTTTTAGCAAGCGCCGTTACAATATGAATGATACGGGATGGTTTATACATACGGGTGCCCACAAATATCGCGATTTAAAGAGCATATTCATAATGAAGTTAAGACAATTATATTTAGGATATTGCGAGTAATACGGTCTAATGAAAATCCAAATATAACCGCCAATGTGTGCCTCCGTCTCTCTCTCCCTCTCTCTCCCTGTCTCTTTCTGTTTCTGCGTTCGTGTACCTATGTAAAAATGTTTAGCTTTAACAAACAGATCGTCCGACCAGACAATAAAAGACGTTGCAGTCGTGCTGAGGAGCGCGATTTTAGAGCCCGGTAAGCCAAGAAAATTGAAAAACTTCTTCGCTCAAATTGTCCCACGACTGCGAGTTGCGTTAAACTTGAGCCTGCTACGAATCCACGTAGTTGCTTCTTACCAGTCTAAAAACTAATTAAACTTCTCGTCTTAATGCATAACAATGCGATACCATGCGCAGGTGTTGGTGAATCACTTTGTACCCCGCATTGATCTTTGTATTCAAATCTTGCAGCTTTCAACAACCTTTGGGATTTGTTGAAAAAAAACTTTTTTAACCAAGACGATAATTAGTGGACAATTTTCATTTCATCCATCTTATTGTTTGTTAACGATTAAATAAATTCATCGAACGAACAAAATTGTTCGAATAATTGAAACAGCAAGAACTTTGCAGATCCATCTTATCATCCCTGTCTGTGATAAATTTTTAGGTGACAACCTCTTACGGTCCAATAATTGATCATAATATTCGAAAACTTAATAGCCATGATTTTTTTGTCGAATTTCTGTAATTTACCATCCCTTTGTGTTTGTTCGGCAGTGCGCTCGTCTTTCTCTCGCTTCTGGAATCCCTCTTCTATCAGTGGCGAGTACGCTCGGACTAACCTAATGGAAATTGATTACCGCAAGAAAGCGATATCTAAATCATGTTGTAGTCTCTTCTAGTCCCGTCCACACATTTGCGATCTTTTCGCTAAAATACTTCCCTTACCCGACCCTTTTCTTTACATCCGTGCTTTCTTTACGGCTCCATGGAAAACATTACATAACTAGTAAACCCTTCGAGACAGCGCAATTTTGCGCCATGTGTGATGTACCGTCGAGATTAAGATGCATCAATGCTTGAAGACGTCTAATGCCAAAAGACAAGTACGTGCATAGGCTTCGCTCCTTTTTTTGTTTGACTTAAGGCGAAAATTTATGTCGGAAATTTTTCGGATTCGGCAAATTGGCAAATGCACCTTAAGGCCGTCTCGACTTCGTTGGTATATGCTATAAGTTGAAAGATGTATCGCATCAGTATGGAAAAGAGAGAGACAATTTAAAACTCGTCACAAGTGGATTTAGCATCCTCGGCGTGGACTCGAGCCTGGCCGATGCAATGTATATGGCGTTTTGTACTTGCAAGTACGCTATTCCTGATCCTGTTGGATGAGCTGCGGACTTAGTGGCAAAACGTGGCAAGATTTACGTCGAAACTTAAGTCGGAACTAAAGATTTATTACTGTCTACGCTATCGACTCTTTTCCGTCTCGAGGGAGTACTCTGCATTTTTATGTGCATTTTAGCCCAGTCGACGAGGTTTTGCGCTTACGACAATTATTGCGCAAATGGTATAGCGCGCGCGTTGACCATCAAAACGTGTCGTAATGGAGTTCGGTGAAGTGTCGACGTTGGAGGCACTACAGTCAAATGAAGCGTCGGTTAAATAGTTTCAATAGCTACTTATTTGATAAATCGGACAGACAATGTGAACACACTGATTAAAAAACGGAAAATGAACATGACGGTTATGTTACGATACAATTTTTCTTTTTTGCTTTGACATGACTTTTGGTTTTGGATTCATTTCGTAGAAGGTGGAACTTTCTAAATTGATTACAGTCGGATGAGTCTCAAATAAAAAGAAAACAGATTAGCATCCAGGTTTTGTGATTTGAATTTTGAGAAAAAACAGAACAGCGAAATTCATTTGACAGTTGAGTACGAGAAGGATTTTGTAAGATGAGTGTGGATCTGAGTATTATAATAAATTGGTGGTTGTTTTCATAATCAACGTGATACGCAACCGTGATTAATTTTAGTGAAAGAGTTAAATCAACTAAGCCATTGTACGCGCGTGATCTATGCAGTGCAGTATCGCACAGATGAGAGACAACTGCAGCATTTGGCTTACACGAGTCGGTAAGTCAGACTTTGAAGGATGATTCTGTGTTGCGCGTGTTTCCGGGCAAACAGAGGCGAAATTCCCGATCCCCCGAAAGTACGGACGCGCCCTCCTGCACATCCCACACCGTCACGGCAAAGTTATGTTCTAATCGATAATGCGTGTTTACGTGCGAGTCAACGTCAATATATTTGAGGCTTCGGGGTTGGTCAGTCATGCTTCTTAATTGAAGCCCCTGCCGTGAGATGTCCAACAGTCAAAAAGAGACTGGTGTGAGATACTGATGGCTCTATTTTCAAACCTTTTCATGACGCCAACGATGGGTATTGCGATACATTGTTTCGCTCAGCTGCAAAAAAATCCTGCCATCAGCCTTCTCCATTAATATTCCATTGAATACGTTATGCCAATCAATAATATTTGTATTCCTATATGCTGTTACGACTTTTTGTTTTGCAAATTCGTAAGAATTAATGGCCCTGATAAAAACGTCCGGTAATTGATAATTTGATAAAAATGGGTTCAAAATTATAAGGAGATTGTGACACAGATTTTCCAAGATTTTTTAAGGAGACCTAATTGTGAAAGATTTTGCAAAGAAAACAAAGTTTTTATATTATCTGAGTATCGAACCCCCGCCCCCTTGAGATGAAAACCTAATATTTTATTCACTGAGCCAAAATTATTTCTACAATACAAAATTTGTTTGTAAAACATAATCAACATCCTAAATAATTCTGAAGAAATAAAAATGTAAGAGTTACACCTAAGAAATTTCTGTGTCACATTTCCTCAACATTCCGAACCAATTTTAAAATTTAGAAATTTCTGGCCGTTTATTTTACAATATTTCTTATAGTAAGTTTGATATTTGTGTTATTATATGATTTATAATCAAATATCACTAAATTATTTGAGTGGGATGTTAATAATGTTCAAAGGTTGTATCAATTAATTTGTTACCTTAATCACACGGAGGGTGTAATCAAATAAAATGGTTATTCTCAAAGTTATCACAGTGATATAGTTTTAAGTGTAATGATACTGATAAAATCTGGGCCAATTTAATTAATGGGGAACCTGTTAGATGTCCTCATAATAGGAGATCGTTTATCTTTGATCAAAAACGCCGTGCAAATGAAGAGTAAGGTTAAGTATATGGTATACGTGTATAACCACCGAATTCGATACTTGAATTATACACAAAAAATCAAACATGATTACCGTGTGACGTGCGCAGTTTGACATCGTATTTTATATGCGCGTAATGAAATTTTCTTCACGGTGTAAAAGTTGATAGTTGTTCTTTTAACTGGCAGCAATATAACGTAGATATCGGTGGCACCTTTTACGGCGGCTCTTTGTGTTATGGTTTGGCGTCCCCATTGGATTAAGAGACCCCATAGAGGGAAAAACGTAATATAAAAGGCTTATCGGCTAAGCTGTTAATATGTTGTACGACGCTGCAACGGAGAAACTATGTATACATTACTGGAATGTACAAACATATGTTCTTTGATATCATTCATCAGGTTAAGCATTGGCTCAAGATTTGCCTTTAAATTAATACTTTACCATATGAAATGCTAGTTCAGTTTTAAAAATCATCTTGAATCTGTCTTCTGAAAAATGTTTTAATTGACATTTATTTATTCACAATATTTTAATTTAAATTAAAAAAAAATGATAAAAATAAAATGAAATAAAACAAATGTTTGAAAAATGAAATAAAAATGGAGAGATGAATTGGTGATTTTCTCATGATTGTGATTCAGATATTTGCTACACATGTTATTAAGAAATTGATTAAAGGTAGAAATTTCGCAATCATGCAAGGGACAACTTTTACAGTATATAAACATCAGACAGAAACACATATTGATGTAGTATTTACGTTTGAATTACGCCCATGCTGCAATGAAGGGACTTGGCGTGCAATAGGCGCCACGCGGCAGCACGTGCTCGACAACTAATTGGAATATGGAATTTATTTGGCACCAAGAGCTGTCAGTACCTATATACGTTCTTATCACCGGGACCGGATACAAACTTATTTGATTTGAATCAATTGCCGCGACACAAATATATATGATCGGGAATGCGCATTTCCTTTGTCTGTTAATTATACGGTGCATTAGAACCGATTCGTTGCAATAAATGTGTGGTGTAAAATGAATGTTAAAAGGAATCAAAATATTTTTATATACTATCCAATTCTAAATCCGACAATTACTGTCGAATTATCCGAATTGTCATTTGTAAATAAATTGAATAACTAAAATTGAGTTATAGAAATGAATTTTCGATCGTGAAATCAGATCCATGAAGCACAGATACAAAGCCAACTTGTATTTCCGATTGTTTTAAATTAGTCGCGCAATATCACATCAAAACGGTCTCACCAGTATTTCGATATTAGAATATTCAAGCTCTAATAGATATTCTTTTGTATAACGCTGCTGTTTAAAATCACATAGGTATATTCATTTCGGTACAATGTATAATAAACATGCAGTTCGATAATTTGATGTGATTTAATGTAAATTATCTTGATCAAATTAAGCGCAATCGAGCTGTTGATGGTTCAAAACAGAAACGAACCTTAACCGTATACGGTCCATAAAAAATGAACAGTTTTACAATTTGACGGCAATTAAAACATTTTAGCTTAACATTATTTTTTCACAGCGAGTTCAAAAGTCGTGGCGCTTTAATGAGGTTAAATTTCTTTTTAAATTCAATCTGTCATTTATTCTTTTACATAAAGTCCCGTGTAATTGTTTTGCATTGAATAATTCAATCCCCGGATAGGTGTAGGATGCACTTTTAGAGTTCTCAACCGTTGAATTTGCAAAATAACTAAGAAATGTTTTCTTTAGTTCTCCCTCAAAATTTGCAAGTTGAACGAGATCGATCAACGGATTCTCCTGAACATTTTCTTTTATGTTTACAAAAAAACCAACCGTGTATGCTAATGGAATAATATTTATAGTGTTGGTCAAACGTCAATGACCTGTCCTTTTTTTTTATTCTAGTCTTAACGACGCACAAGGGTTTATTACAGCACTGCTCGATATAGGTAGTGATCCGACAGTGCGCAGTTAATTTAGCGGTAGTTTCCTCTGTAAATAGCCAATAAAAGCGCGGCGAGTTCAGTCGGGCGCGGGAGGGTTTTCATGGCAAGCACGGTGCGCAATATTATAAAATTTAATGTCTTGGTTTACGGGCCACTGAGGCCGGTTATAACCTGGGTCCAATATTTACAGGGCGATCGCCCGGCAATATCGTTCCCGCGCCCAACGCTTCCGACACTTTTTTACATTCGCAACATTTCGGCTTCTGATGCTGCACTCATAGATTCGAACGCGACTTATAAAAGTCATTTGACTGAAGAATTGAAAAATATGAATAATTTTTTTTTTTTTCATACGAATATTATAATCATGTTAATAACAATGATTGGATATGGTTTTGGTATAATTTATTGCTGATTACATTGGCAAGAAGGAGGACACTGATTCACAGGCTGTATACGAAATCCAGAGAAACAGACAAAACACAAGATAGAGCATAGTGAGATACCGCGATAGCGAGGTAGCGACGTCACCACGGAAATCAAGAGTAATGCCAACACGAAACTGCACTACCCCTTGCCCCTTACCGAACCTACCCCATCGTCCTTTCAAGCCACCCTCCATCCCACCTCGACGTCTCTTCCTCGCCACCTACCGATCTCACTTACCCGGGGGAATAACCCCCTTAAAACGAGGGCTACCTACGATCGTACAGAGGTAGATATCGAGGGTTGCACAGTTCTGAGATACCTTGAATAGTCGTTTAAGGCACCTATATTTTTTTCAGGAACTCATCATCACTGCGTCGCGCCCACCTTCAGACAAATCATTATACTGTATAGATTTTTAAGGCAGTCCGTTGCATTGTACATCGACGAAAAAATTATATAATCAAGTTATAGTTTCATAATTATCCGTTTGTTATTATGTAATTAAAGTCGAAAATTTTGTTGTTCATTTACGAAATTAAAGGTAAGATTTTGCAATGAAACCTTCACCGCGTTTGCAATATTGGCGTCATCTTTTTGGCAAAGAAAGTGAACCAGCTTTTTTCTAAATCCCGCTACATGAAAATGTGGCCATTCGTATGATCGGCCGCATCTTTCTGGTCCTTAGGGAACCCCGAAACGTCTTTTAATATACACTATATCTCGAACCAGGCGCGGGATTTACTTTTTTTTTCTCTGTAGAAAAATACTACGTCTAATCTTAAATCCATCGTCTGTTACATCACGAGATAAAGATAAAATACTGCGTTCTTTTACACTAAGTTAAACGTCGATCTTTCCTTCTTAACTGTGGCATAACGTTTAAAAGAACAAACTCATTAAATATACTTCATTTGATAGATGCAATAATTTTGCAATGAAATTAGTTTGTGGTAAAATTTTTTAATGTGACGGGCAATAGAAAATATACATTGTTTAAGATAAATTAATAGGGACATAATAATAAATAGTCTCGATGTGATGAGTTTCGTAGAATATTTTTTACAAAACATTGTTCAAAGAGCAGCGGTACATACGAAATCTACTTATTTATATTAAAAGTTATAAAACCTTGAAAAGTTACAAACATATATCATTCAAAAATGTCTACTCATTTGCATGTTTCCGCAGAAGTTCAATTATTCACATAATAAATAAAAAAAATTATCACTAAAACAAAAATCAATGACGATCAACGTTATTTGCCATGGGTATTTTACCATCGATTCGTTGAACAGCTGAAGGTATTGTACTCGTGCATGGTCAAATGTGTGAATAGTGATGGAAGTGCTGTGCTGTGTCGATAAATAACCCAGAGAGTCGTGATACCAATTCAGGTCGGCAATATTGAAATTTTTCAATGCGTCTTTTCACGTGTTACCATTTGTTAAATAATTCGAGGCACGTTCATCTTTTATCAACTGTGCTAATCGTTCGAGGGCCTAAAATAAAATCACATTTTGTTATTTTAAATAGAACTCAAAAAATTAAATTCCGAAACAAAATGAAATAAAATATTCAACAATTATTTTTTACACGGAAAATTAAAAGTTTGTTATTGAAGATACTTACGAGGTTCATCTCTTCATAAGAAGCTTTGGCAAAGCTCAGCCTGATGGCGTTGCAAGGTTTCGTGGGGTCAGCCATGAAAGCAGCCCCCGGAGCTACGAGCACACCATGGATGATTCCTCGTTGCATGACCATTTTCCAAGTATCTTGTATACCACGAACTTTAACCCACAAGAAAAATCCAGCTGCAGGACGCGTGAAGTCTGCTAATCCTGTTTTTTTTTTCAGATTACGATTGAATTAATGAATCAACAAATAATACAAAGAATATAAAATAGTTCAAAAGGTTACCAGTTAAATGTTTTTCAGCAAGATCTGAGATAATGTCACACCTCTCTTTATAGAAATCCCGAATTCTCTGAAAATGATCCATCAGTCGATCGTAGCCCCAAGTTCGTATCAGTTTATATAATATCACCTAAGACAGAGATACGAACACTTTTGTATAAATATTTAACTCGTTATCCATGATTATTTATTGATGTCGAACATGACAGCTCTCGCGAGTCGATAATCAGAAGCAGCGCGTGGCAAGGCGTAAGCCAAGGAGCCTCTTTTACTCTTATTTAAATTTTCTCAATTCTGTTTATCTTTCACAAAGATATGAAGTGAAAACGTTGATAATTTCATTTGAATAATCAGTCGGCTTCGTATCAAATCATGCAAACAAATGGCTATATTGGGTCGAGACGAGTAAGCTTGATAGATTGAAAATTGAGTAAATACACAATTTTATCAGTTTATTAAATTCAATTTCTTCGAAAATTAATTAATTTACCTGCGATATTGTTGGTGCGTGCAAATGACTGCTCATTAAATGAAGCTCTATGGTCGCAATCATAGGAGAGGGTGCTGTTATCACTCCAATTCTGAGACCGCTGCTCAATACTTTCGAAAATGAATCAATTCTTATAACCCGTCCTTCCGTGTCCATTGATAAGAACGATTTTGGCGGTTCCTGAAATTTGCCAACAAGTTCAAATTAGATTTTGTTGATAAAAATAACTACATTTCTTTCGGAGTTTAATGCTTACACTTGAGAAATACATAAAATGATATGGATCATCATCTAAGATAAGAAAATCGTATTTGCAAGCAAGTTTGTAGATTTCCTTTCGCCTTTCTAAGGGCATGACGCACCCAATCGGGTTAACCCCCGTTACATTGAGGTACATAATTTTGGGCATTTTTTTCCCTGCGAGTTTTCGCTCTTGCAGAATCTTCCTCAATCGTTGAGGATCAACGCCTTGATTATCTTGTGACACGGGAATTATTTCGGCTTTATGAGGAGATAACTGAAACCGGAACAAGTTTTAGATACATGCAAGAATACTAATTATGCGAAGTGTGATTACCAATCTACCAACCACTATTTCGGCCCCAGGGTAATAGGGATCTTGAACTAAAACTGCATCTCCTGGGCCGATCACAGCTTCTAAAGTTTTACTGACTCCGTCTTGACCACCGGCTACAATTATTACGTCTCGGCTTTCCCACAAAGGTGGCGCATGTGATTTTTTTTGAAATTCTCGCATTGCCTACAATTTTTTCTTGTTAATATTAAAAATAATATATTTTCGATTTATCAGTTAATCATCAGTTAGTGATA
The DNA here is from genome assembly GCA_030522925.1 of Trissolcus japonicus. Taxonomy (NCBI): domain Eukaryota; kingdom Metazoa; phylum Arthropoda; class Insecta; order Hymenoptera; family Scelionidae; genus Trissolcus; species Trissolcus japonicus. The sequence continues at coordinate 587,961 of JAPYZS010000037.1, forward strand.
CAATACAAAATTATCTAAAATTTACATTCTTGCTATTTTTTATAATTGAAAAGCTATCTTGAAATATACCTTTAATAATGGAGGATATCCCTGACTAGGTAAATACTGAAGGGCAGCACCGAGTTCTGCGCCTTCTAAAATTATTTCTGCACCGTCGTTCAGTTTGATGGCCATTTCAGTAAACGGAAATGTTTCTTCATTAGGCATACCTTCTGCCAATGATACAATGTTTTGCGGCGCAGAGTACGCGATTTTTGCTATTAATGAAAAAAATTTTTAAGAAATAATTTGAGGTTTCACAGCTTTAAAAAAAAATTATTTCGTTTATGAAGATTTCAACTCACTTAATTCTCTTGTAGCAGCAGTTCGTCTCCTTTTGGAGACCTCGGTTTTGAACTTGTTGAAGTCGACTTTAAATCCTTCGTTTCGAGTCTGCATTTTGTGATTAATCTGTTCACTTCACTAATTATTGCAAACTTTAATTTTCCTTTACGGTTTTGACAAGATTGATAAATTTTTAGATTTCCAATTAAACAAAAGTTTATGCCAATCTCTGATACCTAACTATTTTCTAAGGAAACGAAAACGTTGTAGTTGATATTGCATTATTGAACGTACTGATGACTTCAAAGCGTAGTTCGGCTTTTATATTAACTGATATAAAAGTTGCGTCAGACAACATGAACATTTCAAAGGCAGCATGTAGCTTGCGCTAAAAATTTTTATTAACGAAAAAACGCGTTGATTAGTTTTCTGGGGATTTTCTTCGTTTATTTTTCCTCAATATTTTTCCCTAGTAAAAAAATTAGTATCACTTTGTTATAAGTTATTTTTCCATTATTTTACTTCTTTACGTTGCATTATTTCATGTCATGAGCTGAATTTTATTTTCTATGTATATATATTAAATTATAGTTTCCTTGTTTTAGATTTGAGCTGGGCAGTGTTTATGAAAAAATGAATTTCCTCTAAACTTTGATTTAGTGAAAGATCTAAGGTGTTTGCATCATCTTCAAATATTTATATTCTGCAATTCAACTGAATGCAACGTCGTCGGTTGCATCTTTAATGATGTAATGAATCTTATTGATTTCAGTTTTCGTGAATGATGGTAACCAAACATCGACCTTACGAGAAAGTAAAACATCAAATTAAGTTAAAGCTATATGTCAATGAATAACAAAAAATAATACAAACTACGATTTTAAAGCTCACTATCTTATCAACTCTACGCGCAAACCCGTAGTACTCAGAAAAGTTTTTAAAAACATCATTGATTGAATATCCCTTGCGAAATCTCTTTTGGTGTTGAATATCCCTACTCATCCTTTTGATACTGATGCATGTGTGTACTTCAAGTATCAAAGTCTCAGTAAAAATTTGACGAGCAAATAGAAGTCATATCAAGAGTATAAAAAGTCATCCGAATGTTAGTTATCTCCCTCAAGAAGATTAATATACCGAACAGTACACCAAATTTTCGTCAAAGCACAAACTCCAACATCAAACTAATAATTCTATCGATTTAATCATACAAATGTGATGTCATTGTATTTGTACCGCTATCGTCAGGAGTCTTGACCTTATATATAATTTTTCAAGTTTTAATGAGATTACTATATAGTATGTTTACTATGTATTATGTATGTATCTGTATATGTATAGTGTATGTTTCGGTAAAAATACTATTTGTGTAAAAAAAGTTGGCACGTACTACAAAAAAAAAAAAAAAAACAAAAAAAAACAAAAACAAAAAAAAAACAAAAGGAAGGAAATTATGGTTCGCAAAAAGTCTAACGAATGAGTTTTTTCAATTATCAAATATTTAGTATCTAATTAATCATCGATGAATAATATTAATTTTTCATTTGCAATACCGGTACATGCTATTAAAAATGAGATAAAAACTTGATCATCCCTTGTTCAGATGAAAGTTTACTTTTAGATCCAAATTTTTTTTACGATTATGAAAACTAACGTGCAGGCTTAATTTGTTATAAAATTTGGTTTCGTGTTTTGAAAGTAATATTTATTATTGATTGAAGAGACTAGATTGTTTGTCTATTTTAGATTGACGTCAAAAGAACCTTTTAATGACGACGTGTATGCAAGACAATGATGATGTTTAAACTTATCAGTGATGTATACGAAAAGACATATCAAAACATTAGCATGATAACATAATAATCTAATGGACATTTCAAAACTGTTGTAATTTAACACAAATGATTTTACCCTAAAGAGATGTTTTCAATGGTAACAAGACAAATTTCACAATTACTTGCACAGCGAGTACACATATTTTCGTCTCATTTATGACAAACATTGTTATTAGAATCACACAGAATAAAAAACCCACCTACACAAAATAGTTAAGCTTTAAAAAACAACTATAAATTTTTTTTCAAAAGCATGCTTATCTCGCAGTTTTCAACTTCTCCTCAGATTGATAGCCGATGTGTTGTGTCTTTTTCCTGTATAATTATTACTATTCGTATCATTAAAGATTATCTTACATAAGACACGCGGATATGGGCATAATGAAAATTATTAATAATCATTTAATTAATTATGCATGCAAGTTTTAAATCTGATTGATAACAAATTCAAAGATTTGTAATTTTCGTAATTTTCCTCATTCAATTTTTTTAAAGTTACAAATATTGTCGACTACGCAACTGCAACACACCCTCTGGCGATTTGCGTAATGCAACATGATTGAGCCGATTGGTTGAAAGGTGTGATTTCTTTGACTCCACAGCCATAGGTACACTCTCTCATCTTGCTCGAATAATTGGATTTCGTTTCTTCTCTACATGCAGTAATAACGGAAGCAAGATGACGACTGACGGTGTACTCGGCTGCGAATTAACGAAACTAAACGAAGAGAGCAAAATCCGAAGAAAGGTAAACCCTTGCGCCATCGTGGAGGTCGCAAAATCGAGATTCCTTCGTACAAGACGAGGACGGAGAAACGCACTTAACGAACGGAGAAGTTGATTAAAAGCAAAACGACATTAGTCAGTCTAAAATTACCCGTGAAGTAGCAACCTCCCTAGAGCCGTGCGACCTGGGCCGCACCTCCTGAAGCTGCTCCCGTTCACCTTTTCATTCCGAAGGTGGGATTCCGAATCAGAAAAAGAGCGGACGAGGAAGACACAAGTTCATCAATAGGAAATAGATCTTTGCAAATTGAAAAAAGCTACAGCCTATCTCCTCAACGGGAGATTGTCTTTCTCTGTGAAGGCGACTTGTCCGCGACAAGCATTATAGCTTTTAATAGAAAATTACTCGCTGACTGTGAATCATTCGCTGATTATACTGAAATTTCATTATTTCCACTGATAGACCAACTTCAAATGAACTGCTCTGCTGCAAGAAAGACGGTAATCATAATAATTGTATTTATGTTGGAAGCAAGCTTTATAAATGTAGAAACCAGGTACATAGAGAAGCCGCTCAAAGATATACATATTCTCGGCTTGCAATTTTGTTCATGCGATAAAAACGTAATAAATTACGCCCTCTGCTATTCCGCGTAATTAATCATTTGTACAATGCTTTATTGCAATCTGGTACGGACAACAATATAGACGAATCGTAATCTTGTGATATTAACTGCCATTATTATGTCATGAGTATAAAACATTAGAACTGGAGTTTGGAATTTGTAATGATTCAACTTCACACTCTGCATCAAAAGCATTTGAGTTAAATGAAAAAAAAAAAACAATAAATAAATAAAAAAAAATAATGATACCTTTGCATACATTTAAATTTCGTTTGAGATATCAAAAGATGTTTCGTGTTTGGATGAAACTTTTTTGTCTAGCCTTTGATACCTTTACCTTAATCCCTTGTCCTATTATAATAGTTCAGATGCACTTTTAGTAAATAATAAATTTATACTCGACGATTTCGTGTTATATGCGCTTATTACACTTGAGCTGCTTGTATATAATGCATGAGTCTATTTCAATATAGAGTTTGTATCTTCTTTCAGGTTTATTCAACAGTTCACGACTGCACGAGAGGCGCACCTAATTGGGTGCACCACATGCTGTCCTATTATTCCGAGGTGTCAAAATACGCTTTTTTTCGTTCACACCCCGAGTGAGTGTTTGCGCGCTCGGTTTACGAAAAAAGTCCCCACTACTTTTGAAAAGAAATTCGCGCTGGTCTATATCTCTCAAAGCGGTCGAATAAAAAGAAACCGACAATAGAATTATTGTTGAACGTGATCTTGAAAGCAACGATCTGTTTGTTATGCTGCAGGAAGAAAGGAATCGAGAATCCTACAGTTTAGTATCTCTGCTTGCAAACCTCATAAGCCAAATGAAACCGTGATAATATATTTGAAACTTTTATTTTTTATTCGCAGCTAATTTATAAAATTAGTTGAACGCATGAAATGCTACCACGAATAATTTATATAATTTATGTAATTTAAATTGTTTATAATATTCCTATGAATCTTGTTGTATTAAAAATTGTAATAAAATTTTGCGTTTTATAATCGGATATAACATTAAGATTGATGGAAGTACATTGCAAGCTCAAATGAGGGACAGACTTATAGGTATACTTAGAGGCTGAAACCGACGGTCGGAAATCAGTGTTCGTTCCTCGACTGTGAAGAAAACGTATTTACCAGCAGCGCCTTTTCCAACTTCAACTAAGTTAACAGAATTATGACGAAAGCTTGATAATTGCTGATAATTCGAGAGAACTTGATTAAGACGTTCATCAGAGTCGGGAGCGAAATGCTTTCATTTGATTAATCCTCGATTTCGATAACTCAATCTTTATGCGAACGCGATTACCACCGACTACTTCTCAAGCTGATCTTTTTTCTGCCGCGGCTATCACGTCCAATGACATATCTTATATTTTGTGCGCAAAATGTTGTTTTTTCCTCAAACATATGAATCTTATCTTATTTCTTTGTCAGTTCCTGAGGGCCAGTGCACAGAACTAACAATGTTTTCTCAAATCTTTTGGAAATAACAAATGTTACATTATGCAAATAGGATTAAATGATTTGTATTATGTACTTTGAGTGGGGAAGGAATACGACTTGCGTTGCCAAATTACGAGTCTTCGGCCTAATTAGGTTGGGAAGCTAAGCTCAAAAGGTTCCAATTATGGGTAATTGCGTAAAGATGTCACGCACGTAAGCGGATTGCTAACGATTCTATGCGGTATTGTGTTCTCAACCAAATCCTGTCATGACAGTAGTCGAAGAAACCGTTACTCTCCTATTAACATTCAACCCCTGTTTGTTGAGTTGAGTTAATTAAACCAAATTCTTTTTTTTTTTTTTTTCACACTTACATTATTTATTTGACAATGTAGCTGAATATTTATCGAAAGTTTTGAAGTTTTAAATACCTTTTTGTAATTTCAAAGAAGGTTATTGGCTGATACCATTTTATCTTGCGCGATAGGTAATTATCGTAACGTTAATAGCATTCATTAAAACCTTGCCAATAAATAAGTGTACGTGGTGGCCGCGCGAGATCGTGTTTCGTGCTACGTATTAGAAATTAAATTAACTGGCCGATAGAAAATTGATAAATCGCTTAAAACGAGGCAAGCTGAATGGCGGAAAGATGGTTGGATCCAGTGAGGGTTGGGATGAAAAAAAAAATGAAAAAGCGCTCGGTGAACGGAAAGAGGGTGGATAAAAAAAGTAGGAAAAGAATGAAAGCAAAAACGTGGCGCGCGCCGCGAAAACTCGTTTAGCAAGATGAAAGGCCGACTAACGACTTATTTTTGATAAGAAAAATTTGAAGTTCGTCTTGGAGAGGACGACGTATGCGGGCGTGTATAGGTCAGAGAGCGCGGGTATGCTGTAATCTCCCAGGAGGCAAAGCGAAGAAAGGACGTCCAAAATATTGTGTGCGCGCGGCGCACAACAGTTGCGCGCTCGACTCAACTCAATTGCCATGTCAAAACGATGTGAAATGGGATTGATGTAATTTAGTTAGGCGCCCCTGCGCAGACTCAAATTCTGTGTCGTCTCTGTACGCGCCGGGTATTCCGAGGCGGACGAGTCCGCCCGGCTGATTCTAATGACTTATGAAGTCAAGCCAAATGACCGGTCCTTTGGCTCTTTTTCTCATCAGTAAGGGCCCGTAACCACCGCACTGTTAACCGTCCTGTTAGCAATACATGCGAAATAACTCGCTAAATTCAATAACGTCACCCCTGTTCGAACAATCGCTCGGCCATTAGATTGCTCCAAGACTAGTTCTCTGTTCTTTAGGCGCGAATAAATGTTTTGAAACACCGGCTGCCAGCCGGGGGATCGTAATTGATTTAATGTTACTTAAGAATGATGATGGAAACAAAATTGGTCGATGCTTCATTTGAGCGTCGAATCTAGTTTTCATTTTTTTTTGTTTATTTTTCACATTTTACACTTATAGCTAGCACCACATTGAGTATGTTCAAATAAAATTTGTTTTTAATTATCAGATATTGATATGAACTCAAATATTGTGAAGGTAAACAAAGGCTGATTCAATCAGAATAAAATTGTGTTTCATATTTTCGTCAGAGAAAAATATGCTTGTTATAATTTAGCATCTATGAAAACAGTATATTTCTTTTGATTCAGAATTATCCAACGTGTAACTATGGGATGAGAAATGTTGCTTTAAAACTTTCAATTGAAGAGCTAAAGTTTGTAATTGCGAACAAAAATTGTATCAGAAGTTTGCGATTGACATGGACCGATGATAGCGAAGAGTTTGCAGATCGAGCGCAAATGAAAAAGCTCACAATCATAACGGATACGAAACCAGTGCTGGTTCAATCATGACCATGATCATGGTGTCACCACAATGCCTATACTGGTACATCGAATGCATCCACCAACTTTATTAAACATCTATTTTGGTGTGGCGCAGACTTCTCTCGATAATGGACTGCTGGATGGAAAAATAGTGGAAACTAATTACTTGCGAGATAATGGGGGGAAAGGGGGGAACAAAAAAATCTAAACTGGCATGCTGCAAGAGAGAGACTTTGTGACAAGGGCGATCGAGAACAATCATTTTTCAATAGCGCGATTGGAATTAATTCTGTTAGCGGTGACGCGCCCGCGGCGAATAGAAAGTATAGATTACCATAAAGCCAATGGAATACGCGCAAAATCGATAATAACGCGGGGCTCTCCGTTTGAATCCGAAACAAAAATAAAATTAAAAAAAGCGCAGTGATATAAAAACAGAAGTAATTAAACGTTGATAGTTTAGTTATAAAATAGAGCATCCTGCCAATATCCATTGGACGGCACAAAAATCTCGTTTGATTGAAAGAAAAAAAAAGGTCGACCGGGTAGTCATTAAATTTTCTATAAAAGTCGGTTTTTTTAAAAACAAAATTGTATACACTTTCTTGTTCGCGCATTTTTGAACCGAAAATTATTGAACGAATGACTTGTGAGAATTGCTCATCGTCTGTTATTGTGACATTAAATTTCATGATTGAAAACATTTTCACCCGACAATCGAATCGAACCGTATAAAAATGATACATTATCGAGAAAAATATTTGTCACGTTTTTTCACACCTTGGAGCGGAAATGAGAGCCTGGCCGATATACACTGAGGGTTGCAGCACACCTTCTTGTACAGAGATGCCGCTCGAGAGGTCTCAGCTCTGGCGGACACTTTGATCCGTAATTTCGTTTGTACGACGACGTTGGGCAAAATGTTAGGAAACACTGATAACACCGTTGACGGAAATATCGACTTTTGAGCTGCCACAACCCTGACTCTCGGCGCCACTCCCGACTCTCGAGGAAATCATCTCAACCCTGTTCGAGCTTGATAGAATATACACAAACCAAAAGGAACAATAAAAAGAACAAGAATATAAATAATCCGTCTAAATTTATTTTGATAATACATCATAAACTTACAAATTTAATACAAATCAATATTTTTAATCCACTGTGGTTGGGACCCCTTAAAAAGAAATTATTTTTGACTTCATCGCGAAATAGTTCATGTTTATTCATCCATAACAATAATGATATACCTTATTTCACAATTTTCGTAAAATATGATTATACAACAAAGTATAATTAACATCACATATAAGTGAAACGAGCTATTGCTTACTCAAATTATGTTATAATCACAGTCGTAATACAGTCATGATTCGCAGCAAAGGTTTTATTTGTGCGATACAAAGTCATCTTGATTTTGTCAAATATAATTGCAAATCAAATTGTGCCCCGACTGAAATTGAAAAACAAAAATGTGATCAAAATTGAATGCAGGAATATTTGGTCCCTACGATAATTGACAACACACAACTGTGCGGTGCGCCTCCACAGAAATATTATTTTGTCGAGCAAAAATTGCGCGACATCGAATTCGCGCGAACTCGATGACAACATTCAACTTCCCTTATGCGCGACACATTTGTAGGCTCATACAAATGCCTTTCGTACGAATTTGACGTGTAGGCTCTTGTTGTGCCTCGCACAGCTTCGCGCATTCGTAAAGTTCGCTTCAGCCATGTTTGCGCGAATTTATGAATTGAGTTTGGTGTGCTGGGGATTTTTCTATTAGGACAAAATTGGTACTTTCAACTCCCGTCAGGTCTTCGAATTTTTTCCTCGCGGCCCCCCTTTGGCCGCGGTTGCGCCTGACAATTACAAAATTTCCTATACCAAAACTGTACTTAAAAAATAAATAAATAAAATTTAAAAAAATGTAAAAAAAGAATACATCCCTTGTCGTTTAATGTAGCGAATGTGATTAATATGCAAGTCTCGTTTTGTTTGTTTTTGGAGGGTGTACATTTTCGTTTTTTGTTTCTGATTTTTTTAACGTTTCATTTTAGTTGATGTAATGGTTTTTCGACACTGTAGCCCGTCGCAGCTTTTGTCGTCGCACCCCTTGCTACATAGAAGCGATTTGTCGCTATACCAAAAGCACAAAATTAAATTTTGCTCCCTCGCGCTCGCAATATACGAAATGTGGCTTGGGGGTGGAAGACGTACGTGTCCTCCAATGGCGTTTAGCAGTACGTTAACTATCGTTTGGTTTCACCCTGCGGCCAATTCGCTAACCCGGTATTTACCAATGCCCACGGCGCTGTTAAATAAACTGCGACCGGGGAGGGAAACGAGTATATTTTTGTTATCCATATACATGCTTGTTGAATTCATCGTGACCATCAATCACGTTAGAGGCTATCAAATTAAGTCGGACAGGTCTTTGAAATCGTCGCCTGCAATTATGTATGTTATTTTCTCGCTCGCGGCAAAAATTTCTTCGAGCGTTACTATCCGATTTTTGGTAACCGTTTTTTAAAAGGGTACTTTTCACCACCTTTAACTAAGTTTCGCCGTGCCCCACGTTATATTGGCTGGATGCAATTTAGGGTCTTGAAGAGGTTATCAAAAGATTTGTCGGTTGCGTGTAAAATGTCTCTTTCTGATGCCGATTCGGTTAAAATCACGAGATTCGTTTGTCAATCTCTTTTTCTTTCAACTGACAGAAAAAAAAAATCAATTAAAAAAAAAAACATCAACTCGCAGACTTTTGTATATCGGATTTGTAGCAGAGTTACAGATTGTAAAATGTTTGCGAGTGTACGTATATAAACTTGTTAAATGTGAAAATGTATTTGCGCTCTCCCGTGACGCCGAATGATCAAAGATCAAAAAGACTTATTACTGGATACAAATTAAATATCATCTACAAAAGGTAATAATTATAGAGGACTCTCTTTCGTCTCCATGACTCTCTATTTGCCTAAAGGTGTTATCGAATTCGAAATCGATTACTGCACCCTTTATCTCTAATCGGATCTTTTTTGCAGATGGAACGACTGTTTCATGCTGAGTACATATGTCCGGCGTGGCTTTTGGATGGCGATGCGTACGAGTTACACAAGTTACGGACGTATTTATCTCTGTTGGATACCTTTGTCCGCGATGCGAAATTTCTTCGGGCCATGTGTTGTTTCCATTCAAAGTGCTTTCGTCAGTTTTTAGCTCCTGTGTCGCATCGTATTTGGCTGCTCGGTGTAACTTGAATGAATTTGTTGTTGCCATGTAATTACTTGTTAGCAGGCGGATCAGTTCGCTTCGCTTGTATCTGAATTACGTCACAATCATTACTAGAAGAAAAAAACCATCAAAAGTATAACTCTGCATTTCATTTTTACATTCAGATTGTTTGATAAAGTTACAGTAATTTTTAAAGGGTTGATGTAATTATTTTTTTTAAATATCAAACACATTTGGTCGTATGGACAGTTTTCTGACAATCATATATTTGCAAAAGTTATTATTCCGACTTTTTATCAAAAATTAATTGCCGTTGCAACATCAGTTTGTAACGTTTCTGAATGAATTAAAAGCTTTTCGAACGAATTTAATGTTTGCACATCGTAAAGGATTACATTTGGTGCAGCTTTAAGTTAACTACATATAACACAAATACGAGCAAAATGTGTTCCGTATGAATTTAATTTTATTTAATTACTTCTGCTTTTAAACATGACAAATAAAATTTAAATTTCGTATTGCATCGCCGAATGTAATTAATAAGTGAAACTTTCACTTAATCACATTTTACACAAAGTTTAATCATATTGAATGTTGGCTGAGAATAATTATCGAATGCATTGCGAAGCTTATAAAACATTTGCTGAATTCATAAAACTGAGTTTGCTGGATTTATTGAATGTATATCACTTTAATCTTTTCAATAAATTGAACAAAAACTTGTTAAGATTTATCATATAATTTTATGTCCTTGATGTTTCAAAGCAGGAAAAGAAGAACTTTATAAAAAAATTAATAATACAATAAATTGAAATGAAAAGAAAAAAAAAGAAAAGACGTTAAAACGTAATTTCTTGTCATTGTTCTATGCAAATGACCTAAAGCAATTAATAAGTAAAACCGTCTATAGCTTGAATACGATCAAGAAAGTCTTGTTTCCTCATTAAAGCTACAACAGAGTCGTGTCTCAATTTCTGCCTGCGATATTATATGCCCTAAAGTGTTAATTAAGCATTAACTAGGCAGTAACTGCACGTTCAATGGATAGCTTAATTGAGAAGCAATTAGATTGTGAGTACACGCCCAGCTGGGGTCTAGTTGGGCATGTCTACCTGGATAAAGATTTAAATTTCAACTCGAACGATAATTTTGCTCGCTATAAAGACATTCCCCGGCATTTTGTTTTTTTTCGTCATCCCAAGATCCAAGATTAAAAACTCTCTTTTCAATTGTCCGATATTATAATTCCAACCGATGAACATTGTAAAAAAAAAAAAAAAAAAAAACCAGAAAAAGAAAAACGTAGCTGCAAATTCGTAATTACGTTTCTCGAGCGGGTTGCATCGTTTTTAATTCAAATTGCCGTGCCAAAGCTCGAGGTGCAAGTTGGTGCGGGTTTATTAGTACGGCACTCCGCGAGTATAAGTGTAATGAAGCGCGAGTACACTGAGCGCGCGGCGGAGCCTCGTTAAATTGACGAGTTGTTGAATGTGGTGAGGCAGCCCCGAGTAGGACGACGGTTGACTTGATGAAATCATGCGGCGGGAATAAAGCGAGGAATCCCGCAACGACGGCGCTCGCATTAGAGCGCACGTGTAACGCGATGCATCGCGGAAGGAGATGCTGCGAAAGCTCGACGACGATTGGCGGGGCCAAAACAACGGTAGGAGGTTGGTTGCGGTGTATATGCACAGTTAATTAAGCTGCCGTGCGTCGTCGTCGGGTCAAAGTGCAACTCAAAAAAGGATCCCACAGCCGGTTTCCGGTATTGAGCCGATTCTCATCTCTGCGGCCCGCAAAGCTAATTTGTCTTGTAGATGCGTCTGCGATGACAACGCGACCGGCTCTCTGATGCGACGGTTCTAAACAGGACCTCGGTAGTCTGAAACAGATCAAGTGACGTATACTAATTTGCGCAACGGAGCAAAGTTAATTCCGTCCCACCGGATCTCTCCTGCAATCTCAACAACACATAATGTTGTGATTTTTGCATTTCTCACTTGTCCTTAAACTTTAATTATTCCATCAAATTGGTTTCAATAGTTTCAAACTTGATATCTTGATTAACTTGTCGTTCGGCGTTTGCGAGATGCAATTAAACATTTGTTTTCAAATTAATGATTTGATTCCTCTGTTTTAAAATTAATTGATTTGTGCCCCCCTCCCACCAGGCGCCACTCTTCTTCATTTCCTTTACTATTTGACTGAAACACCTAGTTTAATTTTAACCAACAAAACATTATATAATTTTTGTATATATAAGTAAGGATAAGGATTTTTCATCAAATTTTCTAAATTTTTTCAAAATTTCAAAAAAAAAAAAAAAAAAAAAAAAAATTCCAAATCACAGAAAATGGTTTGAACTATATAAGTTTGCTTGAAAATATATTCTTAGTATACATTAGTGGCTTATATCCCTAGAAAACCTCTGGGGTCGTTACGAGTTCCCTTTATTGTTTGTGTAAAGTAGGTGTGACACTTCTGCTACTGTTGAAGCATTCGGATCATTCTTAATCTGCGTTCATCTTTTTTTTACACATTGGTATAATTATTTAAACATGAATGCCCTTGTAAGCATATAATAATTAGTGAGGTTTTACCAGTTCACAGTTTTCTTTCTTGATCGTATCTCGTTCTGAGAACCGAAAACAACATCGATATTTACCTATAACTGGAAACAGGATAATTAACAAGAATTAGAGCTATGGAGCGAAACACATCGGGCTCCGCTTGACGTCGGGTGCAGGTAACGAAAACCAGAAATAGCTCGCACTATTTGTGACAAATTAGCGGAGATGATTATCATCGTTGAATGAGAACCAGTTAAATGCGACTTCTCATCTGATTTCCATTTTGGATCCTGAAAGATTATTGAATCTGAAAAATGTTAAAACTGTGTTAAAAATATTAATAAATAAAATCATTTCAAAATAATAACATTGACAAAAATAAAAGCATGTACAAAATAAAGATATGACATTTTGAAGAATTCAAGATATTGAATTTTGATTTCCATTTGAAAATTGAAATTTAAGTTATTCCAAGCCAAGACGTGCAAACAAGCTTTTCTTATTATGTTTCGCTTTGTCAGTGGATTTCTTTTCATAATCCTAACAAAACGTGAAAGAGTAAGAGAAATTGAAAAAAAAAAAAATCAAGGAACAATGAGAGCAAATTGTATTCGAATTTCAAGTGCAAATATTTGTGAAGTGACAATCCACACCTCGGAAACCCTTTTGCTCCCCACCATGCGAGCATACCATAAAACTTCTTTTCTTCCTCAACTAAGGTTAGAGGTCTTTCGAAAAAGACCGCGCGTACCGATTCGAAAAATGCGTGGCAGCAAATCTATCGACGCTTCGGGGGTACAAAGCCATGACGCCTAGCATAACTGATCGCATAATGCACTCAAGATTGTATTCTTATGCGCTGTCCAAAAAGAGCAACCCGGGCGCGTTTCACGAAAAAAAAAAAAAACTGTTTGCAAATCTCGTGGCCATTCTTCCGGAAGGTCCAGTCAGGGGATTAATCCGGGGCGCGTCGCAATCGCGCAGCTGCGTCGATTCTTTTGCGAGATAAGTCTAATTTGTCCACTCGACGGCATTCAGAAAGAAAATCCGCTCTTCGAATTTGGTACGAGTGTGCTACTGGTATATTTTTGGGCGCGAGCGTCGGCACGACCCGTAAATATAAAGACCGCGAGGAATCTAAAATTTCTCGGCATTTTGGTGAGCTCGGAGCGACAATCAGTGGCATGTAACTGTTTTGCGAACATTGTTCGCCCGGATTTGACTGAAATCTTGACAAGTTTGGCAAAACTCGCAGCGGGAGCTCGCCCGCGTCAAATAGACGAGGGACACTCAAGAGGATCCCGAGGATTTACGACGCCTAATCCGTTGTTTCGTACCGATTTATAAAGATCTCTCGAGTGGGGCCAATAAATGCCCCGCTTTGAGATGCATCGCCTTAATACAACCGGTATTACTCTGCCTGCGATACCACCAGTGGTTCCATCCAAATTTCATGCATTTCATCTGTTTATCTAACAAGGATCAAGTTATATCTGCTTGTTCGCTTAGTCAAGATAATCTAAGCCGATAGAGTCTGCAGGTGCCAGCAAAAGGAAAACTCGCGTGTTACACTCTCAATGAAGGAAATTTGTCACTTCATTTTAATGACACTGAAAATCTAATGTTAAAAATCAAATTAACAAAATTTATCTTCAGGTGAGTATTTGACAGGATGATGTATCCATTTCAAGGCTGATTGATCGCGAAACCCCGTCCATAAATGGTCTCGCTACGAGATGCAGCGAGGAAAATTGGTTAGAATACGTTGGACAAAGTCAATAAAAGGATGAACAAAACACTCTGGCGTGCGTGAAGTGACAAACGAAAGCGGGATTCGCGAAGTAATATTTTATTCGCCGAGTGGAAATCGGATGAAGCCCCCACGACAGACGACAAATTTTTCAATTCGTTGTGTTGACATGCCCGGCTCCTCTCTGCTGCACAGGCCACTTGCGGCGTGGCTGACGCTTCGCGACGCTTCCGCAAGTTCGGATGAAAATTCATCCGCAATCGTATAATTTGCTTTGATATACGCAGTCAGATCGATTTTCGAGCGGCTACCGTTTCGTTACAGCGGATATCTTTTGTGGCGCAACTGTGGGCGTGCGTTTCCCTCCGGGCTAAAATGCCAAATGGTAACATCGATATAGGCCACAAATTGTATACGAAAAGCGGAAAACAAGGCTTCATTTCGTATGGAGGTTTACGAATAAATGGACTGGAGCCGCGCGGTAACAGAGAATGAAAATAAATAGAAAAAAAAAAAGAAACGTCCAAATTGAAGTGAAGAGAGAGGAAAACGCAATGTCGGACAGACGCAATTTTTGGGAAACGAAAAAGCACTTCCTGTAAGGGCGGGGTAGCGCGCCGAAGCAATTGTAGCAATTAATGAAATCGTTCGGGGAAAAAAAATGGAACCCGCTCTCTCTCTCTCTCGGTCGAGGATCAAATCGTTGTTGCGAGTAATGAATAAAACGGAAGCCGATGCTCCGGCCTATCCGCACACAAAATAATCGATACACGCTCGTCAGAGAGTAAACTTGCGTCTATATGATTTCACATTGGTTTTCAAACCCAAACTATAAATGTTTCTCGCTGACATTTTCACAATTGCTCTTTTGTTGGCCAAACCTTTTTATTACACATTTCGTCCTTTTACGGAGAAAAAGCTGCAATTAATCTTTCCGCGGAAAAAAAATCCATCCATCGTTTCATACATACGTTTTCAAACAAAAATGTTTGCAAGGCCGATTATGCAAAATTGTTCACGTCCAAATTGTTCCTAGTGCAATAAACCGAATGGTTCATGCAAAACTCATATCCCAACGCGTTATTATTAACTGCAATTTTTCAGTAGGGGTTGAAAAATTTCCTCTCAATTTTCACATGGGAAAGTTTCAGACGTTGCAAAAGACAACTTAATTGTATAAATGATCAGCAGCATAAACACACGCCGAGGTGCGACGAGTAATGATGAGAGACGTAAAGAAAGTGTGGCACGACGGTTAATTAAGTGAACAGTGGTCGGGCGAAAAGAAAAGAGGCTCGGGACAACGAAAATAGCTTGCTCGGAGTCGGCGGAAAAAGAAGGGAACCGCAGGAATCTTGGATTCCCGCGGGAGCCATTGAAGCGAGAGGCAAGGCGGAAAATGCAGCGAATCGGTACAAAAGTTTGGAGTAGGATACTCACGGCGTGAGCGGTAAGCTTTACCTCGTTTTAGGCAATTACGGGGATGCCAGAATCCGCCGCAAGAATCAACCCCTACCGAGGAATGTCAGGGTGTTTCTGGGTTGCGCGCTTGCGTTGCCACGGAAGCTCAAACGCTGGTCTCAGCTTCGACCGAGGCAACCACCCTCGATCTCGCCTCCCCCCGCGTCACGAGCGGCGCTGTCCCACGAGCCAAAATGCCTGCCGATTGAGAACCGCTGCCTCGCCATGTTCCGCGATCGCTCGCTTGATTGGCCGTTAGCGCGGGCCCTAGCGAGGGGATTGGCTCGGCTTGGCGCCGCCCCGCGCTCGCCGGATCAGCCTTCTCGATCAAACCAAGGTGGTAACGTGACACACTGTTACGGAGCTAGTGCTTGCTCACACAACGATCACTCAAGACGCTGCTAATTCGCCGGCTTTCGTGTGGTACAACCGAAATTCAACCGTCGCGAACTGGTGCGGGTTCAAGTGTCAACCACACAGCTACACGCGGGCCCAGTGAACAATTACGTCCAAAGATTTTTAACAATTAGTGTCATAACCAACAGCTGGGTCGGACAAAGGTTGAGCTCAGTTTTGGAAACAAAAAAAAAAACGAAGAACTATGTTGTAAACTGGTGTGATATGCTGAGTGTGTTTCCGAACCAGCATTGTTGTTGGTGGACGTCGCAAAAAGTGGTGTTCCGATGATGATCGTTGATGCGTCGTTGTATTTGCTGTGATCATTAGTTTTAGACAGGGAAAATCGTTTTTATGAGAGGTAACGACTGTATGACTGCTAATAGTCCGTTGTGCGAAATCGTCACGATGGAATCCGGAGTTACGTGCCCAGCGGAGATGGACGGCCAAATTTTTTGCAAGTCACAGAACAGCCAAGATTTGGTGATACCAAAACCGACGAGCTCGCAGATGCACGGCAGACACAGTATAGAGTCGATACTCGGTATCGCTGGCAGGAAAAGGAAACACAGCGAGGACGGCGGGAGAGACTCCCAAGAAAATGCAGGTAAAATGATTGTTTACAATGCATCCAAATTCTTTTTATTTTATCAATCTGATTATATAAAATTCTCTGTGGAATCAATTAATAAATTTTCAATCTGATTATGAAAAAATTCGTTTAATTAATCGACTCTTTTTATCACATTTTAATGGTTTAATTTAAAAATGAAAGTTGATTGCCACAGATTGAACGGCAGGATTCATCATGGCAAAACTTCTGAGACATTATAATATTCAAATAGGTGCATCGCTCATTACTGCTATATACACAGATGAAGAAGCGCTTTTTATTAAGTTGTATACAAGTTTATCTTAGCATATAAACTACTCCCTCATACCTGAACTAATCTGTTTATGTGACACCGGTACGTTGGAGCAATTTAATCACATCCGACGGATCACGAATGGGATAGCGACAATGAATAAGTGACAAGTATAATTTGTAACAGGCAAAATGAAATTATGACGTCGTTTAAGACACGTATCCAAGATGATGGTTTACGTAATTATTCTTTAATAACCCGCGTACATGTGTCCCCATGTACTTCCTGTGAAAAAAAGTAAAGTTTGTAGATCGATACGAGTGAAATTAACTTTGTCCCTCATTAAAACAGTAAAGCAAAACTTTTGTAAGAAGATTATTAATTCATGCTGATTAATATTGCAAATTTTTATTTTGTCATTCAGCGAATTAAAATTTCATTGCAACGCTCCAAGCTCGTGCATTATATAAAAGGTTATGAGTTTCCTACTTGAGAAAAAGTTTTCATATTCCTAGGACTCGGCCGACAAAAATATTGTAGGTTAGTTTTTCAACACGACAATAATATTGTCGCCCTGTAAACTGACCTGCAATATTTTTGTCGGCCTCTTCCGCGGACCATAAAACGCTGTACGCGCCTCGAGCGGAGCGCCCTCGGAACGTAATGTACTCTATAAATTCTATATGAATTGCAAACGAAATTAAACTTAATGTAAAACTAAACTTGCAGCCAACATGCAAATACAGCGGCAAAAATTTATTGCATAATTGTGTGAATAATTTGCGTCAGGTCATGCCAAGGGTACGGCGCGTAATTGAAACATTTTTATTGCCACACATTAATTCTTGAGTCCTTTTGTGCGACTAATTGAAACGCCTTTCACATGCCACACGAAAGGAACTATTTTCTAATAAATCGTTAACATTGACAAGACGTGATAATGTTTGATATCTTACATTATTCATTTGATGCTTAAACTCGTGACTTGTAAAAGTCACGGTTAAGAAGTCAAACAGAAAAGCAAAACACGTTACAAAAGAATGGAAATAATGATACATTTAGACACACAAATTATATTTTTGAAGAAAAAAAAAAAAAAAAAGATGACCAAAAAAAAACTTCGAACAAAAAAGAGAAGTCGATACGATTTTAAGCCAGTTTTTTTTCTGAAAGATCCAAATTGACGTCTACTAATGGATCGCGTCATCTCCGAAGCCCGACACTCTTTTCACTGATGTTGTAATCTTAAAACAGAGCTAACAGGTCTCTTATCCGCGCTAAAACCCAGGTCTTTTGAATCACTCGCAATTAAATGCACGAAGGTCTATGCCGGCACTATAATGTTTCCTTTGCCATGGGATCCATAACATGACTGTTGATTTTCTGAATTTGCATATTTCATGTGTATTTTTTTTTTGTTTTTTAATTGCACGCCCGAATTCGTGGAACGAAATTCTTCACCGACGTGAATTCTGAGATCAATCTCAATTTTTAACGTCTCAATATAAGTCGACACGTGCCGATAATTGATTTATTTTGAAATACCGATTGGCGATTTAGAAACGCAGTGGCATTAAATTTGATAATGTCCGGTTTGATGGAACAAATTTTGGTCGATGGTATATTTCCTATTATTTTATTTTTTTCTCCTGTAAAATCATTTTCGATTCAACTTCTACCGTGCGGTAATCGAAAAACGAGAGCGCCCTTTCATTTCCAATTATGCCGCGAGTTTTTGCAAAAACCCATTTAACTTGGCACTTTGATTTCGGACGATGTTTCAGAGTGCGGTATAATCAATTCCCGGAGAGATTTTTCCACGAAAATGCCCGAATTTCATCTTTTTTTACAGCTTTCATGCGTGGCTTGTTTACGTCGATCACACGAAATTATAACGCCGAACGTTAGCGCTCTCGTCCAAGGCTCATTTCCCTACGTGGATACCAAAACCGTTAGGATCGATAATTGTAAAACAAGCGACACGAGTGTATCAAGAAAGGGTGACAACACAGATACGAAATCAAATTATGGCCATCATATAACAAAAACGGGAATCAACATTCTAAATAACAAACGCTGTAACAGTTTTATTTATGAAATTTATAAACAATCAATCAAGGGCGATTTTGTTTTTCAATCGCAATCCGATTACAGATTTGTTAAAAGTAAAAAAAAAAATCATTTTTTTTAATCAACTTTTTTTTCAGAGAGTGGATTAATTGCGATACATTTTTTTTTGATCAAATATTTTTTGATGGACGTAAATCAATTTTTTTCCACAGATTTAGTGAACCTAAAAACTTTTTCGTCAGTTGTTTGGGAAAATAAAATGAATCAGTTAGTTGGACTCGTAATGTTTCACGTTTGAATTGATTCTTCGGTTGTGATGTATGTATTTATTTTAATGGAACCATTTCACTTGGATTGACTCTCAATTTGATCACACGGTTATTTGAATGTAAAAATCTGTTAATGCAATTTTGTCACGTGCTCGTTTCGTTTTCGCTCGCAACTGTGTATGCACTCATATATACAACTGTGAACAAACGATAGCCGGTCTGATCGTAACAAAGATATATTCGACGCACGCCACCAAACAATTAAATTATTAACCAACGGCGATAACGAGCCGTAGGTGCACTGATTACTATTACTGTGAACGTCTCCTAGGGGCCGATGCCGGCAGGGTAAAAAAACACCGCTAACTTTGTAACGTGCTGCTTTGAGGAAAAAAGAAATAAGAAAGAATTTAAAAACTCGTTTCTATTAGCCTGCTCATAAAACTATCATAATTTCTTAACGTTAATTTACCGTATAATTCATCATGTTAATGTAAAAAAACTGCAAAGATTATTAAGACATTATTTCTGAATTAATTTACTGTTTTTTAATTTTTTTTTTAAACGAAACAAGTTTAGTTTGTTATTTAAATTTTTGTTATTTGAAATGGAATGTTTTTTTCTTATGTTGAAGAAAATTTAACTCAACGCCTCTCGTATGCCAACGGAAATGAAAGACGATTCGTAACACAAGTATTGCGCGAAAGGGATGAAAAATTGAAAGACGATTTGCGGGCTTTAATCCGCGAACATAATCATATAATTGCGATCAATTATTCACTGTACACCTTTATCATGTAAATACGCAACTCCTGACTTTGATCCAGTTTGAGGCCGTTGACTCAACGAAACTTTATACGCACCAAGAACTTGCTGACAGCCTAAGAACCCGCGCAAGATCTCTTAAGAGGATATATTTTTATTCGCACCAGTTTGACAATTTAATATTGCCATCCCGTATGCAAATAATCGGCCGACACTCGAGATGCAAGTTTCTTTTCGTTGGCTAGAGAGATTACTCTGAAGAAACAAAAGCTCCAGATCACGCCTTCGTGAAACTTACTGTAAACTCTTTTTTTATAACCCAAATTTGTTCTCCCGACTAAATTCGTTATTTAGCTATAATATTTTATGTAAAATGTTTAATTGTAAAATAAATTTTAATTTCATTACAAATGTTGTGTTAATATTTATTTATAAGAAAAAGAGTATTTTGAATTGTTTTAAAATGTTTCAAGTGTTTTGAAAAATAAATTTTTTTGTCAGCAAAACCGTCAGTAAAATTGAACGAGAAAGAACGTTATTTTCCGTTACGTTTAACTGGCGATGTTAACAGTCTCATTTTTCCCGTCCGTGTGTGTTTTTGTAAACTTTTTGTTTTAATGGAAAAAGCTAAGGGGATAGACAGGCAGAAACCGCAGCTAGCGACGTTCCATGGGAAGACAAATTCTGTAATCCTCTTTGGTCGGCGAGCTAAACCCTCTGTGCGACGGCGTGCCTATCACTTTTTCAATTTTATTTTGCCTCTCTCGTTTCCTCTCCTTTGGCCTCGCGTCTTTTCTTTCCTACACTCTCGGGTTGTATTCAATACTTTCGATGGAGAAATAAAATAGATCTTATGGAATGACACACTTTGGCTTTACTTTTAAGTGTGAATAATCTCCCGCCATAATGGGACCAAAAGATATTCTGCAGTACCAGTTGCAATACCAAAATCAGAAAGTTGATATCGAAATTTGCAGAAAATCTCCAACGGTGCAAAAATACAATCTCACTCACAAGTGAAAGTTACTTTTTCTAAAAAATAAATTGGCATTTCGAAAATACTTGCGTTTTAAAGTTTCGCACTTGAAAGAAATCGAAATTGAATATTTCCACGAAGTAGAAATTTTGATTCTGAGAAAATATTTTCACCAGGTCTGATCATTGTTCGAATAAGGATCGATACTTGTCGTACTCGCATTATTCACATCGCGCAAGGTGTATCCTTGATATCACTCAACGCAATCCAACCAATCATCTCTACCTGTGAGATAACTAGTGAACCTAATAGCGGTTCATTACACTTGAACGGTACTGTACCGTTAATTGAATTTTGAAGAAATGTCTCGGGTGTCAAGTATGTTATTCAAGATATTGGATTAAAGAATTTATATAGATAATTTGAAATTCCGCACATTGCAGTTGAGGAGAAGGAAAATAATTTCCAATATAATAATTCAGATTAGTTTATTTCTGCCCGAATAAAACAAAAAGAAACAAACAAAAACTCACACTCACAAATCAAAAACATGTTCATAGTCAGACACAATGACATAATTATCGTTAATTTAACTCGGTTGAAATAATGAAACCAATAAAAAAAGGCAAAGAGATTTGCATAATAATTCACATCAGAATAAATTATGCTCATTTTATTGTAACGTGCGAGATTTGAGACTCATTGACGGCACATTTTTGTTCCTGGTTAAAAAAAAAATCTCGTCCGATTGCTTTTACAGGGTATAAAGCAACATTTAGTGAACACGTTTATCGATGAAGAATGCATTATGAATATAAGATTATAAAGAACTGTCAGTCTCGGGTAGGAACAGGACCGGCCGGTGAATTAAGATACAAGACGCGAACGAGATCCCCTGAGGAGATTATCTTTACGGTCGCTTATTCGATTAACCATTTTGCCTCCGAGCAAGCGCATCAGGTGACCGGAGAGAGCTGCGCGAGGTCGGGCTTACCACGCTAATGCTCGCGCGAACAGGTTTAAGGTGATCCCGGGTATAAAACCCGAGCGATCCCGACTCGGTTGATCTTAATATTTACAAATCGGACCAATGTCGCCGGGTTACAAAAACACCCGGATTTTGTCTATTGGCAGGCGCGTTAATTGACCGCAACGACTCGCTCTGGCCCTGACTCAGCACGAAAGCAAATACGGAATTCGTTTAAGCGATATCTTGATGCTGATCTTAAGAGTTTTTCAGGCGTTAGAAAAGTTAACGCCACGTCAGCTTAGCGTCAATTTGGTATCGCGCCGGATTTTTAATTAGCATCAATTATAAACGTATCCCATAAACGTCTCTCCGTGGCTTAATGCCGTACACACCGCTAGAGTCAAATTTTTTTCTCTGCATCGCAAGTTGACATTTCCGTTCGCGGTAGATGAAATTACGAGACCACTTTTTGCTCGCGGCAATTTCATTTTGACGGCACCGTGCGACTCCAGTGGACCATCCGGCTTTTCGTTTGACTACGTACAAACCTGACTCTGCCAGACACATTTCAGCGCACGACGGGGGAAGAAAAATAAAAAGAAAGGAGAGGCACTGCTCTGAGTAATAACGCGATTAAGTCAGCAGCAAAATGAAAAGGCCCTCGCGACGTTCGGTCATTTATCGACGATCACGATGGCATTAGCCATTAAGTGTTGCTGGCCACTCGCGAGGAGCTGTCCATTATCCTATCTTTCTGTGTCAATCTCGTAAGTAGCTAAAGGCCGCTCGAGACGAGGGTCGCCCCTTTACAACCTGACGATATCGATAGCATCGTACCTGCAATCGCTTTTCCTAGACTGGAACATAAATAAATACGCCAATGACTTCAAAACTTATCCGAGATGTGATTTTCTTAACGCCAATGTGAAGACGAACCAAAAACAAATCTTAAATCAAAAAGAAAAACAGATTTCAAAATACGTCAAAAAAAGTGTCTCAATTTAAGACATTTATTTGTACAGTAGATTTTTTTTGTACGAACAAAAAAAGTGAATGAAAAACAGGTCCCTTTGGGTATTTCTTTTGTAATTGATGATAACCACAGTTTTGGTTAGCTGGTGTATGGCAGACAGTTATTTTTGAGACGAGTGTTATTGTTTTAATGATGAGGCAATCAACAAAACAACCACATCTTTGACAGTTGCTAATCGAAACCCGAGACAATAGCGACAAAGGGTACAATAAGGTTGATCGAGAACCCCCACTGCTTTGCAGAATTTAATCACATTGGTTACTCTGCTCAACCGAAACCAATTATTGTGCATGCGCGCAGAATATATCTGTATTTACTTATAATGTATATACATTATATACTCTCGTATCTCGACGAGGTCGCCAGTTGGGATAAGCCATGCGATATTCTTACGTGTAATGAGTTGATACAAATCGACAAATCAATACCTGAAAGTGCGATGCACCGTCGTTCAATGTCAATAATGATTCGTTTAGTAGCCGGATAAATTAATCGTTAAACACTCCATCTAAAATGATAATGGGAATGCATGAATAAATTTTTTTGAAAGCAATTGAATTTTTATTAATTCATATACAAACAGATCGGTGACTCCAGGATGACTCGTAAATCTAGATGCAACTTATCAAATGCTCGTCTTTAAACCTGAAAAAAAAATTGAAATAAATTAATACATTTGATAAAACAGTTGACTGTCATTGAATTTTAACTTGTGAACTCAGAAGTTCAAAACATAAATTCAAAATTTCTGAAAATGTTAAATAGATGACTAGATTATATCATTTATTATGCCATTTATTATCAATCACCCTCTGGATGTAATGACAGAATCAAAAGTTAACCATGTCAGAGAAGTATCATATGCAGGAATTGAGAGATAGTTATTATCTCTTGTGGAAACAGAAGTGCGAGGAGGCGTTTTAAGAGGGAGGGGACAGTATCTTGGGTGTTGCGCAATCTACCGAGTTTGGGTCGTTATTGATTGTTGTTGATAATTAACTAGTACAGGAGAGAGTAGACGCGTCAATCAGCAGAGCCAAGGCGAGGTTATTAGGCTGTTGGTTAGTTCGCCCGGCGAGGCTCTGCAGCCGAGAAAACGGCTCGCCATTGAGCTACCCCATTACCTCCCACAATTCGATCTAATGCACTGTGCTGCGATGCGAGAGAAGCTTAATTATGCAGTTAATGAGAGAAAGCCTACGTTGAATATATCCTTTAGATGAAAGGGGTCTGGAACAAGAGATATATTGTTTGCCAAACAATTTGACTACTAACACAGCCTGTCGACAGACACGATGCGCTTGATTGCTATTTTACCTGTTTAGGACACATTATGGACACATCTCGGGCGCCCTGCTGACCGTTTGTCTTTGCTCATTCGATTCCAAACTACATTATTGCGAAACCTTTCGGTGTTTCATTCTATTGTCTTCGGCCTTGCATTTACGTTTGTCAGCTCGTTTCATATCATTAATCAATTGTTTTGCCAAATGGAAATAATGTCGCTTAATTGGCTCATAGAATTCAGTTAAATTACTGTCAATGTAATTCATATTCTCATGTGAATTTAATCACCATTGTAACATTCCAGAATGATATATACTTCTGTCTAGGCAAAAAAAAAAAAGTCGAACGAAATTTTATAACGAAAGTCTATTACGAAATTACGTCCAGTCGTGTTTGTCCCCAAAATTCAACTGCCAAATTCTGTTCCGGACAAAATTAACGGCGTCGAAGCAATTTCAGTTGTTTTCCAATCAATGAACAAATATACCAGTGGATATCCAAATATTAGCCATCCATATACTTTAACAAATCAGCGAATCTAATCCCACATACACGGAGGATGAACAATCGCAAAGTCAGAACGGCATTTGGCCATTGATGATTGGCCCAATAATTGACTTATCAATCGATTACTTATCGCATTGTGATGACACATCGACGGGTAATTCAATTTATGAATAAATCAAAATCAAAATTTCGTGCCACCAGGACACTCTTTGCTCCAACTTGTTTTGTTTGACTCGGAACTTGACGACAATATCCCTGCTGCTCTTTAGTTTCCCCTTTGTGTCCCTCCCAAATCATATTACAATTTCAATTCTGACAATTCAATTTAATTTCGTTCCATCGCAGAATTATTATCATAGAAAATTTAATAACAATTTTCATCGGTAATAGCACGGTGATTGCATTTGAGAGTGAACTATTTTTTTTTTTGTTGTTCCATTCCAATAACTGGAATTAACATTTTTCGTGCAAACTTGGTGTAACTTTTGAAAATTTCATTGAAAGGTGAAAGCAGTAATAATTCAACGGGAGGCGGAAGCGATGACGACGTGCCGGGGAGTGTTGACGATATGAATAACGGGAAGAAGAAGCACCGGCGAAACAGGACGACCTTCACGACTTACCAGCTGCACGAACTGGAAAGAGCCTTCGAAAAATCTCATTACCCCGACGTCTACTCGAGAGAAGAGCTCGCCGTGAAAGTAAATCTTCCTGAAGTACGCGTCCAGGTAAGTTCCGTTGACATTTATATTATAGGTATTGAAAGCGTATTACCGATCTCTCACATCCCCGTCGCAAACCAATCCTATCATTTCGACAATTCAATTTTCAAATCCAATCAGATCGTTTTTTTCTCTCCAATAATATAAATTCCATCCAATCTGTATGATTTCAATGAAAATATTATTCCTCTTCAATTTTGTCCCCGCGAAGTGAAAAAAACGACAACAAACATTATTGCGAGCAACGTTTTCGAACAATCAAATTCACACCTCATAATAATAATAATTCTTATTTCCTTTCGCAATTAATTTTAATCGCATGCTATATGCGAGATGGAACTTTTGTACACGAGTTGGCGACTTTGAATAAATTTTCATTTAAAATTCAATGAGCGTGTATTTTGTGCGGAACGATTATATGTAAAAGAAGGCGCTTAATTGAGACATGCAAGCAACTATTTAAAACGAAATCACAATTTTATTTATTATGAAAACTTAGCGAGTCGTAAAGCTGGTTTGTCGCGGTCGGGCCTACTCGCGCGCTCTCGGTTTCCGTGCAAACAATCGACGTGGCAATCGCTGTCTGACATCGGCGCTGCGTATTAAACTAAATTAAATTAATTATGTGCGTGGTAACGGTAAAACTACGCCGTCGCATGCAGCAACGCATCGATTAGACGCGGCACCCTTTCCACCCGGCGACTGGCACATGTACATTACACCATCGGCAATGAAACACCTGCCCCGAAAACAAGATATTTGCATGTTTTTATGATCGGAAGACCAACAATTCGCACATTCTTTATTACTATTGATTTTTTAATCACGATTAATACAGCCGGGCATTAATTAACAAGAAAATTGCACAACTCATTAAAAAAGGAAGTTTTGAATAAAAAAAAGTGTACATTCGGATACAAAACCGCGAGAGGGAATAAATTATGAAGTTTGTTCACTGTACAGCGCACTTTTTGCCTGGCATGAAAAGAAAAAGTTCGTAATACATTATTAATTGCATTACATTTACATGTCAAGATTGATCAGTTAAGCTGAATAATTAGTCATGATTCACTTAAGGTCGAAGATTTTCTTGTAACTTTATAATTATTCTCATCCATTACTCGAACACGTTTTTCTAATAGGGTACACGTTATAATTAAGACAAGAGTAATTAACTCTTCTTTTTATTCGAGCAGATGTTCTTCATCGATCAGACCATTCGGAACATAAAAAATGGATTGAAAATCGACGCGAGTCCCATTTGATGTATAAAAGGGGTTTAACGTTTTTATCTCAATACACTTAATCTCGTAAAAGACTTGAAATCACATTTCAGAAGATTATCAGAGGTCTTTTCGTAATGAAACAAAATTGACGCGCCAGACAGTTTACTGACAATGTGACGTCACCCCTCCCCTTCTTTTTTAAAAATCAATTTAATCCCCCGGTATACATCGGACGACAAAAAAATAAATGTTTTTATATCGTTTTAATATACAAATAATTTTGCGAAACATCATGGCGATACTGAAAAGTGGCGGACGTTTTTCGCCGCGCGTTTTTCATGCTCATTTATTTCGCACGACGGCTGCGTAACTTAATCCCATAAGCTCATTACAGCCGCAAGAACTAGAGCCCCGGGAGAATAAAGAGAAAATAATAGGTCGGTACCGAAAGACAATACGTGGCGAGGCTTGGCTTCATCCTTTTTAATTGATAACACGCGTCAATACTCTGTCGTCCGTCTGGATTTATTAGAGACTGGCCGGAAGGTGAGAGAGCGCGACCGGATGGAAACGTTGATTGCCGGGCTGTCTGCCGCCTGTATCGGCACGGATTTTCACGCCTTGAATAGGAATCGACGTCAAATTGGTTAGCTGGACGACAGACCAGACGGCTTGCACGACGATATCGACATTCTCCGGGTCACGAGGACCACCAATTAATGCTAGCCTTACGCGCACCCTCCCTATTAAACACCCAGTCACATGTTCGTTATTCGATTATCCCAAATTATGCCTTAAATTTGAGCGTTCCAGTATCGGTCGTTAACTTTGATTTGATTTTAGTTCGTTTAATTACTTTGTATATGCGTTTCCAAAGATTAAATTAAGCTCTCCGTAACAGTCTCCGGACTTTGAGCGCATTAAAATTTTCCATATTCAAAACTCGCTTGAAGCGTTCAAATTTTGTCGTGAAAATTTTGTCAAATGGCGAACAGTCCTGCAGGCGACGTTTCATTAGCGTACCGCACTAATTTGAACATCTGCAGGATCTGTGGAAAAAAAAAAAAAGAAAGAAACTAGTGGACGCGAAAAAAAACGCTCGTTCGTTTAAGAAAGTTGCACACTCTTTGTTACGTTGTTGTGTGTTTTCGAGTTTACGTAGACACGACACCAATAACGATAATTTAACTCCGAATTAAAGTTAAGTGCCATTTCCCTTTCTGCTTTTTTTTTCGCGAGGGTAGAAGCAAACTTCGACGCAATCCATTATATTATAGGACCATTGTTGGGGCGCGCATTACCTTCCTGTCACGCGACTGAACACAGGCCGCCGACTAAAAAGCACAAGACAGTAACGGCACGGTTAATTTGTCTGTTTGGTAGTTTGCTATATAATTTGTAATCGATAATAAACTCTCTCTTTCAACAATACAAACTTTGCCCACTATTTTCACGCGCGAATTCTCACAAACTATTTATATTATGAATCATTTGAATCAATTTTCGTTTTTGTAATGAATGGAATTTTAATTTTATACATTTATTGTTTCATATTTTTGGGTGCGCAGCAAAAAATGATATTTTATTTTCAAACATGTTCAGTATAAAATGCCGAAAATATTTTTAGAAACGCTTCAATGTATGTATGCGGGATAAAAATATCATTAAAGTTATAAAAAAATATTGCATTAACTGGGAATCGAACCCGCACCCGTAAGGTCAGATCCTACTGTTTTATCCACTACAGCAAAGTTGTTTGAAGTTTCGAACCTTTTTGTAAAACATAATATAAATCTAAATAATTATATTTTCATTAAAAAAGACCATATCACATTACCTTAAAATTCTTAAACCAAATTCAGACATTTCAACACTGTAACAAAAAATATTTCCTTCATTTTATATAATTTATAAATAAAATTGACTCAAAATAATTTATCGTTGCCAATTCTGTGACTTGATACAAATAGAAAGTCGTTTGATTTATAGTTCGATATCGAGTGTAACTTTTCTCACCGTTTCCTATCGTTGAAAAAAAGCGACACAACCGCCTTCGCATGATATTATTATCGGTTTGATGTTAAGCTTATGGTTTATGCTTGAATGGTCTTCCACCACAGGAGAGGGGAAAACTACTGAATCGAAGGGATTTCCTAATCCAATCGGTATTTTGTTAGAGCTCTATACACGTCCATCGAAACAAACGTACACCAATTTGTGCGCGGTAAATTTGAGCATAATGCATACGGAATTGTATTCATGTCTCAGCGTGGAGTAAGAAAATAAAAATCAACAATCTCGAGTTAATCTCACTTACTATCGTGAAATAAAACCCCAGGAACCTAATTGAGTGGAACAACAGAAATATTTCATCCCGGGACAAAGCGCGTGGCAAATTTTTATTCCATTCTTTTATCAGGTTCAATTTCTTCTCATTTCCACGTACATTTTTTGTTTACGTCCTGTCAGGTCTAATACAAGCAGGTGGTGAAAATCTCACGGTCTTTGCCGTCGTTTTTCGAGGGGCAACTAAGGCGTCGTTCGCGCCTTGGTGTGGCCATTATCTTATTTTCCGCCTGAAAACATTACACCCACAAGAAAAACGACCCTTCCAAGGAACGTTCCAGCGTCTCGTGACAAACTTGACGCCAGTTATCGTATAGGTGTTTGCTCGCGTGACATGTACGTGTGCAAAGTGCACGAAAAAAAAAAAAAAAAACAGAAAACAGAAACTGCATCGAAGGTGACTCGCGAACGATTTTCAACCGGATAACACAAAATAATTCTCTTCTCAGCGGTATTAGCCTCCAGACATGTCATGAAATATTAATATTTTTATTTATATAGAGCGGAAAAAACACGGAATATTAAAAAAAATCGGATCAATAATTTGCACAAGATCGATTTTACTCATTGCATTAGTGGGGTGGTTAAATTCAGCACAGTTTGTACAAACTTAGTTTAACAAATTTTATATACCGCTGAGACAGAGAGCTTATATTATGTTTTGGGCAACACGTGTTCTCCGACAAACCGCGAGATGCATGGTTGTTAACTTACATCTGTACACGGTGGAGGCGTAATGCTGGTGACGTATCGTCTAACGAGATGTTATAATTATTGTAACTTACCTAAATGTTGGCGTCTCATATAGGTATACACAGCCCGCCCCTTATTGACTCCTCCGCTCGGCCGTTTCTCCATCGGGGGATATGCTAAACTACGCTCTAATATATAGAGTTAATAGGCGAGGAATGGCGCGCGGGACAACATCCCGCTTCTATTAATTGCACTTCACCCTAAATGCAAATTGTTCAAAATTGAGCGAGAGCTCCTCGAATATTTGGAAACTCCATTACGGACCAGTCGCCGTATGTCCTTTCTTGCGTCGCCGAAGCCGGTCGAACGTCGGACGAAGGATACCATAAGACGCAGTGGCTTCCTATCTGCCGGCAAATTTAATGGAAAATCGGATAATCGAATAACCTCTATACTCCCTATACTATCTTGAATTGCCAAAAATTTTGATTACAAGTTTAGCCAAGGAATTGGATTATACAAGTACCACTTGCCAGTTGTACTTTTAATTTACAACTTATCATACATAAGGTGCGCATTACAAAATGAAAAGTAATTTTGCCCAAATTTTTTTTGAATGTGTAATTGTCGACTTAGCTGGACTAAACTATTTACCTCGCTCGTCCCATGAATGGCGGAAAGAAATGACGCGAGAGCTCGAATATTGGCTGTCCATCTGTTCTGAGGTCTGCAGCTCAATTAAATGCTCTGCTTAGCGCTCGGCTATACAAAAAGGGTTCCGGGAGACCCTCTCCTCGCCGAGCATCAATCATGTCGGCAACCCTTTGCTGAGGGTGGTTTTGCTCTCCATTGAGACGAAGTGTTGTGCTCAAATACAAAAACACTTCATTTGGCAGATTAGCTGTTAAACACCAAGGGCGACGCTAAAGGAGAGCACGAGGGTGGATGCGCCTTTTCGCTCGTTTCCGAATATGCGTGATGCCATTAACCCTCGTTTCGTACACAGTTGACTTGCAAACCCGCTAAATTCCTTTCATTTCAAAACCACCTCGGATGAAGATCTCGTTGCAAACTCGATCGTCTCTTTGAATAATGCTCGACGAGTGAAGCTCGCCCTTTACCCAATCATTAATAGATCATTCGCCTTTCTGATCTAATTAGGCCTCTCAACTTTTCTGACAGAAAACTTTTCAACGTCACATTTTCTGATACCCGAAGAGCTACCGAATTTGTCGCAGGCTTTTGATGACCGGCGCACACAAAATGTCCATTATCCATCGAGCGAACGCCAAATAACTTTTTCGAAATCCTGATACTTTCCAAGTATATAATGTGTCTGGTGTACAATGTGTCCGGGACAGGACAATCGAACCGTCTTATGTAATATTTGTGTGTCCTCCGATGCTCGTCATTCAGCTATCGAAAGGGCAGATCTGAAAAAAGTTTAGTGTTACTAATCCGGAACAATTTTGTACGTTCCCGCTCGGGCCAAAGGTACAGCGGAGAGAGCTCTCGAGAGTCTCGAACTTTGAAACGGATATATTTTTCTGAAATGACATTCATCTAGTGACACGAAGCCGGTCGCGCGGAGCCTTTGTAAGGGATCCTCTTGCATTTTGCATCTTGCGAGATATCGTCGCGGCGCAATTGCAGCGGCAGCGTGTTCCGAAATCCGATCTCGGAACGAAGAGGAGGATTGATTGAAGGAGGCGGCGGAGGGCGAGAGCGAAGATGTAAAAAGACGCAAAGTGAAAGGAACGGGAAGGTGGGGCCACGAAGGAACTGAATACGTTTGTACCTGAGCCCGACAATGGGCCCCGTAATTCGATTACAAGGACCGCCAGCTAATTGTTAATTGCTGCCCTCGTACGGCAGTGCCGCCGACAAAGCTTGCGCGATATTATACGCATTATTAAAACGAGCGCCCTGGGATTTCCTATATGCTGCGGACCTTCGTCCACGTGTAACAAGAGCGCATATTAAACATTATCGTCATGCTTCCCTTACCTTCGTGGGAAAACCGCCTGTGCTGCTATTGCTCGGCTTCTATTTCCCCGATAACGGAGAGGGTACCGCTTCTGATATGTTTCGATGGAAAAATCAGCCAACATCTGCGGAAATGAAATATCATGATTCGGTGAAATCAGTCGGAATGATTTTTTTATGAGTAGGCAACAGTAATTACTGGAATAAACTACATTTGAGATAAAATTTCAAATTAGGTAACATTTCAAAAAGAAAGAAAAAAATAAAAAAAAAAACCTTAGAATGATTAACTAATGTTTGACCATGTAAAAAATTGAAAATATTTTATTTGAAGATATATTTTTCATCCGGTTGGTAAACCTGTAAATTGTTTCGTAGACAAAATTTGTTACAAACGTTCATAAGTTGATTTAAAGCTGATCGTCAAACAACAATCTTACTCACATTTCAATTACAGTCCAAGGGTAAATAAGCAGAGCGCAGGGATACAAGAAAAAAAAGAGGAAAAATAATAATGATGCGAGAAAAGTCTCTAGGGACAAGATGTGTATAGTCTCGGTTGTGTCGTTAGACGTAGTGATGTCAAAAGCAACAGTACCGCCGCCCCATTGCGGGGGAAAAACACGAAGCCCGAGATATATCCTGCAGAACCGACTATTAATTTGGTTCCCAGGACATTGCTGGGACCGAGCGGCTAAAGGCGGGAGCGCCAAGGATGGCGAGCGCAGAAGAGAAAGACCGAGCGAGCCTTCGGGGCTGCGGATTACCTCCTGGTTTGCGTCGTTGTCGGCCCTACGAAGTTAATAATCATCAAAAGTCACATTGTTTGTCGAGGGCGGATCTGTGCCCTTTGTGCGCCTACGCGTGCTTCTGACGCTAATATGACTCCGCCGAGCTTTATTATGAGTTATTAGAGCTGTTACACGTCGTACCATTTTCATCGAGTGCAAATATCGTTGCTTTACATACGACTTATTACTATTTTGCAAAAGTGTTAAGCTACTCATTATATACACATCAGATTCATCTCTATTCTTCCTTCTTTCTTTCTCACAAAATTTGTTCAGTCTCAAATTTTTTGTTATATACATTTTTGCAACGTGGATTTACTTTGTCAATTTTAATTTTGACTGTTTATTTTTATTTTTTTAATTGGAGTGAGATTGTTGTTTGTCGACTATTCCATACGTGATCCAAATTTAGAACCTTATTGAATTACCTTCACATCATTACTAATTTATCACTGTACGGTAATTAAAATAACAATGAAATTTAAATTCAATTTTATTTCAGTTTAATTTAGGTTTTTGGCTTTGACATATTAGGTTGAAAAAAGGCTTTCATTGCACATTGCTAATTGATGTCTATGAATCTATGAGACAAAGCGAATCGTAGTTCAAAACCATCAAAATCCTGTCCCTTTTTTCATTTTGCTCTATGACCTATGGCAAGAACCCTGCACCAACTGACGTATTCAAATGAATTCGTTCCAACTTCGCTCCGCTGCACAATGAGTGCATTCAAACCGCAAAAATTGGGAGGTTGATAATATGAAAAAAAAAAAAAAAAAAAAAAAAGTAAGACAATGCCGACGGTGTCAAAATACTCGAAGGCCATAAGGCTAATTTGCTGAATTACTTTTGGTTTACGCATGGCACGAGGCCCTTCTTTTGGAAAAAAGAAAAAAACAGCAATGACGTGTTTGAAAACAACTGCGGTGTCATCGCGATCTCTCCATTATCATCTGAATTGCCAAATCCTCTATGTGTTCCAGAAATGTTACGTCGGCTAATCAGACCATTCGGAACTTGTCATTCCCACGTATCAAAATCACCCGTCCAAGTATCACCGACTTGATCTGAACGAAAAACATTAAATGCTGTTTAGTGTAATCAAGTACACGTGTGCATTGTGCGCGCGCGTAGATTGGACGCACAATGGTCACAATGGCGTCGCACAAAACAACACGACGAAGAGAGCAAAATGTTATTTCAATGAACAAATGGATGCCGTCAAGACGAGTCCGCATGGCCGCATTGTAAAAGTGAAATCGCATCGTGTTTGAGACGTTATTTGTAGCACATTAGTATTGTATTGCAGATCGACGGGGTCAGGTCAGGGCGTTGGAGTGTTTAAGGGTGATTACACGCAACGACAAGGGTGGCTTTATTGAAGCCGACTGACGGCGGTTCTCAAACGATTCTCGCCACCGTGAAAATCAACCCAATTTTCACGATCAATCCTCATCCCTGGAAAATCTTCTTGTTCAACTATAACAAATCTATCCGAAAGTTTTCAAAAGCCGGGGAATATCGAATTTTCTCGCCAGATAAAAGTGATCACGAAAGATGGCGACGATGCACTTCCAAGAGAGAGAGAGAGAGAGCTCTTCCAACGAAATTCCAGAGTACGTCAGCTTCTGGCACAACTAATCAGAGAGCAAGAAATCGATTGAGAACGACTGTGCGGGATTGAATTTAGTCGACAGTTTGACAGGGTCGGGTATAAAAAGCGTAGCGAATAATAGACTCGAACCCTCTCTCCGAAACGTGTCCCTTCAGTGCGCATACCACGAGCCGCGCGTCCCGCAATCGACGACCCGAAAATCCCCACGGAAAACACCCAGTTATGCGCGAATGAATTTGTAATCGTTCCGCGATATACGTTTCTAAGCCGGTAACGGATCCACTCAGACTCAAGTGTGTAGCCATCAAAAACATAACACCTCGGGACGTGAACAAATTAATGACACCTAATATCATCTCGTCAGCGAAATTTTCAATCTGGGACATTTTTTTTCCTCCTCCTTATACCGTCTTGCAAGTAATGGGTTTTTATCTCGGTAGATCATCCAATTACCCTTCAATAACTTCGGTTCTTGTTTTCAACTTGGATGAAATGAATTGGACGAGAGGACTTTTAAACACAAACCTCACTGTGACGTACCGAAATCAAATTAATATCTCAATTGCCAATATATTTTTTTCTCACAAGAATTAAAATTTGAAAAATGAAATTGTAAAAACTGATCAATTTGAGAAAAAAAAGGGTTCACGAATCGTGGGTGGTCTCTGAAATCCTGGCCAGGATACATTTTGTTGTTTGAAAAGAAAAAAAAAAGTATAACACAGCCCTTTCTAAAGGGTTAATGGCGATAATCCTGATCAAGTGCAGCATCACTGGTTTTCTAAAAGCTTATTAAAATTTGCGGATAGCGTAAGCGGCGCGACTGACAGAGAAGCGTAAGATTTGTCGTGACATGTCCGCCCTATCGCGCACTCGCGACTCCTTTGAAAAATCGCGACGAACAATGGAGAAAGCTGCTAATGCACCCGGTTCTGACAAAGTGCTCGTTCCTGCGTAAACACCGGGGTATACCTTTTGCCGGCGTTAATCCGAATCCAACGAGAATCAGTATAATGCAATCACCGTACCGGAATGATTGAACGGCTAAGTATGCGTCCACGAAACTGATTTCTCTCGCGATATCTAACGTGCCATTGTAATTCGAGTGCTAGCCGCCGTATGTTACTTCGAAAATGTCTTTCATCGCAATGTCACACTTTTTTTTCTTTCCCGGCTCATAATGGACTGATATTTGACGAATCAATGGGAGTACATTTTACGCAAGAGGCGTCCACTTGAACTGGTAAAAGAGAACAAAAAGTATTAAACATAAATCAAACGAAGTTGTAAACAACAATTTGTTACGACGTTTTGCAAAATATTATTAACTATTTATTTTTCGAGTTGGAACAAAACTTGCCTAGTCCAGTGGAGCATGTACC
The DNA here is from genome assembly GCA_030522925.1 of Trissolcus japonicus. Classification (NCBI taxonomy): domain Eukaryota; kingdom Metazoa; phylum Arthropoda; class Insecta; order Hymenoptera; family Scelionidae; genus Trissolcus; species Trissolcus japonicus. Next base: position 623,678 of record JAPYZS010000037.1, read on the forward strand.
TATTGACTTTGTCTTAATCAAGTTCTCCTATTACAAGAGACAGATGAATGTTGAATTCCGAATAAACCTTCCGATTCGACCCTAATCCGAAATATGACGCTTTTGTGTGTGCGGTTTATTTCGCTTTTTCATTTAATAATCTATTATAGTTAGAATTTAAATCCAATTCAAAACTCTAATATAGGGCTGATGAATATTTATAAACAAAAAAGTACTTTTTTTAACTTCCGGTTAGTTACTGTCGAAAAAAATCTAAAGGTCGAATGTCTTAAATCCTCAGCTTCTGTTTTCACCTTGGTACAAGATTATTTTCCATAATTAGTCACTAAGAATAAAAAAAGGATTTGAGGTCGGTTTAAATTTTTAAGTTTTTCATACTAAAATGTTAGGACAAACGTTTTCAGTTAACAAACTTAAGAACGACAACACTCTCATCTTCTAGAACACTTCTCATCGCTTGTCGAAATTATAGAACAATCGCTAAAGCAATTGAACTTAATTACAACAGTCGCAATATAAAAACTAATAAGCTGCAACTAATTGTGCAAAGCAAATTGCACGATCCAGACAAGATACGTTACAAAGGAAACGGTGTCGGTGCACGGAGCCCGGGAACCTCGTTTGTATAAGAGGCAGAGATTTTAAAACGCAATGCCCGCTGTTGGCGCAAAACGTGTAAAAATTCATTATGCAAAGGAATGAATATCTCGGGCACAATCTGCGCTCGCCCAATTTTAATCTAACCGAATTAGGTACTTCCATTTTGTCTCGAATGCTTCAGCATTCGAAACGAGTTTAGCGTCGCGATATCATTTGCCGAGGCAGCGACGACGGTCGGAGGTACACTCTCACTGTAATAAATTTATAACGTAAAAAGGTTAAGCCGCGTTAGCCCTGTTCTTTATATTTCCGCGCAAAGAGAATGAACTCTCCTTGGAGCAACCATCCTTCGCTCTTTCCCGAATTCTCGATAGTAAGGAGAGCAGGGAAATTCGCTTATTTTCCCATCGCGCGCCCGGCATCTTGTCCGCGCGCCAGTCTTTTCTCATCAAACACGCGGAACGCCAGAGACGAAAATTGGTTCTCGTCGTAACCGGAATATCGCGCTGATGAGCCGGCAATGTCATTCGTCCTGACGTATAAACGCGCCGCGTTTAATCCCGTCAGCTACAAATTGTGTATTCGATTTCGCGATACCATTCCGATCCCGTTAATTAAAAGCACGCTCACACGGCATTCGCGAACGAAAATTCAATTTAAGTTGCCCGCGGGGGTGGCGAAGCAATTTTTTTTTTTTCCTCTTTTTGAATAATTTATAAGTCGTGTCGCAAGAGAGAGAGAGACGATAAGCATCGGCTGTTCGATGTGCAATAGACTTAGTATCAACCTGCCAACAGCAGCCATGCTATAATAAAGAAATCAACATGGCCGACCCCGACGCCCCGTCGGCGTCGCCGGCGCCGCTGGTTTCTCCGCGCTCACTTTCGATTTCGCCCTCGAGCTTGTTACCCTCTTGACGCTCAAGAAGGGTGTGGAATTCTCTTTCTCTTGACATACCCCCCTGTCTTTTCTTACGAGCTAGTTTAGGGATGGACCGCCCTGCCCCGCCCAGATGTTCACCCTCTAGCCACTTTTCTCTTCAAGCTGCACACTAACACACGCTCACAAACACATGCACAAGTCAGCGTAGTTTTAAAAGAAAATTCCGTTCCTCGCTTTTTGGTTTCACCTCTGACACTTTTCCCGCCTTTCTTATTCTGAACCGTGCCACTTATCATTCGGCTCCTGACTCGACTAATCTTACTCGTCATTCTTAATTGCGTTTCGTCCCATTAGATAGACCAACTCGGGTTAAACATCGCATCAGTTGTAAAACTTAAATTTTACTTTCTTGCTTACATGCTCCCGTTTTATATATCTAAAAAAAAGAAGAAACATATGATGTGTTTATGCCTGTATGTCACATGCCGAATAAATTTTAAAATAAATAGTCGTGTTGCTTTTTTGTTAATTTAGTCAAAAATTTCTGTCATGACAGACGAGTTTTTAGATCATCATCAGTTTAACACTCACGTTACTATTAAAAGCCGTCGGTCATGATTCAAGTTTTTTGCCGTCTGGCAAAATTCAGTTGCTACTTTGTTTCAGTAGCATGATTTCAATAATGAATGACTTTTTAAATCGGCTCAAGGTTTTTGGGCCATTAAGCAACACACGGTAGCCCCTTTTGGAGGATGATTAGAGAGGCAGAGTGGAGGTGCTTTTTATTTCGCCACGCCTCTCATATAGATTGCACTGGTAGTCAGAATCAATTGCGAGTAGATTCCACCGGGCCGATATGTTGGTTTGCTAATAGCGGGTTCTGCGGATCGTCCACTGCATTAGCGGTAGCACCTGATTATAAGGTTGATCTCTCGTCGGCCAAAAAAAAAAAATCAGCCACCGAATCTTGCCAGTCCTTTTACGTGTCACGCGAGATTCATCAGAACCAAGCTCTCGGGATATATCCTTGCGTCACGTTCCTAAACTTTTTTGAAGTTTAGCTCTTTGAATTGAACTTGATAGAAAACAGAAAAAAGAAATTAATTATGAAATTCTAGATTTATCTATTGAAATGATCAAACAAGTCAGAACGATGGAATAAAACGTTTGTGTTTATGTCTTTTTTTTGCAGGTGTGGTTTCAAAATAGACGAGCCAAGTGGCGCAGGCAAGAGAAAATGGAAGCTGCCAGACTCGGCATCCCTGATTACCATCATCCCGCTAATATGAGGTAACTACTTTTGATGCTCGACATTTTGCTTGAAAACATAATCGCCCAATTAAGGCGCATTTTTGTAGCCTCGTAACATAGTTAGACGTGCCTCACAGTGTTATTTGAAATATGAATCTGAAGTAATAATTATTGCCCTTGTAAAATTGACTATAATTTTCAATCCCAACCAAAAGCTGGCCTTTCAACAAATTATAGATGTGAACTTAAAACGCCTGTTTTGTTTCAGAACCGTTGGTCCTGGCTTGAGTATTCATAACGAATCATGGCTGACACCCGGTGGACTTCTGAGTGCTCTACCCGGATTTTTACCGGCCCCGCAAACGGGATACCCTAGTTACTTAACATCCTCCAGAAGATTGCCATCGCCAACGAATATGAACAGTGTTGGAAGTCCACTTTCAGGTGTTTTTTGAAATTTTGAATGAAAAATTTTTTACCGGATCGAACAAGAACAATTGAAAGAGACATACGACTCGTGTTAACAGTAGCAATTAGTTCAAGCAAGACAAAATCACGCAAACTCATGAATTGATTGCTTGTTTTAGGCGTCTTAAGTGGTCTTCCAACAAACATAACTATTCAACCGGCGAGTCCACCTGGCAGCGATCCTCGTACCACGAGCATCCAAGTGTTGCGAATGCGAGCCAAGGAGCACGAAGAAAGTATGACCAAAGGCTTGCACTATCAAAGGCCAACCGACGCCAAGGGACTGCAGATGGTGTGAAGAACAAACCACTGGAACATTTGATTCCAGCCTTCAGGATACGATCTAGCTGTGTGTCTCTCTGCGGCGATAATCGATCGTATCAAACATTTTTTGGTGCCAGTGAACAGAGTGGCGAATCCGTAGGAGGAAACATCCTTTCGTGTTATAGTGAACTGTAGTACACAAGACAAATTGTTTTGTTTCTATATTTATTTCGAGCCCTATGCGGGCGTGCGTCTGTTTCCTACAATCAAAGAGAAAAACCTTGCCATGCCAAATGAAACGTCTCGCATAAATGCCATCCTTGTAACATTTTGTACAATAATTTTGGTTTGCGTGATTAAAATTTCACACTGAAGGATACCCGGGAGGAAGTATTTATGTTTGAAATTTGTGAATGCAAAATTGGATTATTAACTCGGCAGTTGACGTACACTTTTGACCGAAATTATTTGATAATCTGTAAAATATGGTGCAATACATAATTCCAAACGAAAATTCGCGTGTATCGCGATTGGACAAACGATGTGCTCATTTCGTGATCACTCCTTGATTCAATTGAACAGCGCTGGGTCGAATTCGAATCGATACTGTACATACACTGTAAATATTTATAACACATCAGCTGTATAAGTTAATTTTTTCAAACGTTATGATAAAAATTGTAACATGTGATTATGTCAAATTAAACTCCGACGATTTGATGTTTGACAAATATTGTTCGTTTGTCTTGATAACAATGAATTGCATTTCATTTATGGTTCGAACTTTTGTGTCAAGTAATTCGTATCATTCATCAGCGTTATGTTCGTTAAAATAAAGTTTCACGTCAATCCAGACAATTTTGTACACCTATACATTAAAGTAATTCGTATTTCGTATTTACGTATACCACCAATTCGGCCCAATCGAAATGTAAATAATACGTAATTTCATCTTATTTATTATTAATTTTACATAATAGTATACGACGTAAAGAAGCGTTTGAGGTATTTACAATTTCATTGCGCACTGCCTAACCGAACGTAATCTGATTGTTTCCTGTTTGCTCATTTTGTAATTTAAATATGAAATGAAAACCGTTTTCGATAATGTCCATGAAAATATATATTGATCGTTTAGTTTCGTATGTGTGTAATGAATAACAAACAATAAAAAAAACCATCCAAACGTTATCATTATTGATTGTACGAACGAAAAAGTACGCGAACAAATCATAGATGCCATGAGTCATCGTAAACTGAAATTTTATACATCTAAGATGTATTAGGAAAATATTCAAAGTAGCATGTTCCAAGGACACAGAAGAAAACTATTGTAACTTAAATCATATATTACAGTATTAATAAGCTAAGGTGGCAATTGAGCAAACCGATAAGGTTTTCGATAATGTATATCTAAAATGATTTATTTTATAAAACTGTTGAAGACATTTGTAAAATTACCTTTGATCGTCAGCGTATAAGTGTATATGTTTTGTTCGAGTGACAATTCTTTTTGTGCAAATATCCTACTAGAAGAACTCCGGTACAGGGTGATAATAAAAATCTCAAGGACAAACAAATTGAATCAGAGAATTTGATTGCATCTGTAATTTCAAATCAGAGGTATAATTCATGTGAAATTAGAACTCCATTTGGTTTGTAATTGCTTGAGACGTTAATAATAATAATTGATAACTACGCAAATTCAAATAGTTGGATCACTTAATACTTGATTCAGAGGCGCAGGCCAAAACACATGCGGATTCTAATGATCCATAATCACGCAAGTTCGGAAACTGCATCAATGCCGAAACTGATAAATGATTAATCAAAATCTCGTAGCGTCGTGTTTGGACGGATCTCTATTAGGATATTTTTTCAAAGTACCGACTTTCATCATTTCATTAGAATAATCACGTGTCGATGCTTGGTCTGAATAAGTTTTGGATCGATCAAAGATTGTGTTGCAAGCGTTCAATGTTTCTAACGATGTTCAGATTTGTTGACGACACAAAAGTATACGACTTGTGCTCTATCACGTGAATCGCACAAGCTCCACTGCGCGACATTCATGCTCAAGAAGGAAAGGAAGAAACAGGAAAAGCAAATTATAAATAATACCGAAACGTTTTAGTATTATCTAGAACATCCCATTTGTATATAGTTATCTAATGAAAAAGAAATGAGAAATAAAAATTTGATGTACATATTTAAAAGTATCAGCGTTTCATTTGACTCTTGGATCCTTTAATTTCGACCGAATGAATGACAACATTCAGTTTAATTGGTTTTTCCAATTTTTATTTACAGAAGTGAACTGCCTTTAACCGAACGAAACTGCGGCGAAATAAAAGTAACGAAAAGCGAATATACGCTTCGCTGCATCCGACGAGGCTTTGATTGAGACACGGGATTAAATTAAAACTACGTTTAATTCATGTCGCGAATATAATGTAAATGCGTAAAGATTGACGTTGTAAAAAGGTTCGGTGAAATACAAAATGAACTTTTGTCGTCGGTGTCGGTGATGAAAATGTCAGCACGCAGCGACAATGGGAAAGGATCAAATAAATGCGCAATTTCTCTTCTTTGTGCGGCCAACAAGCTGGTAATCTACGCTTATTTTGGTGGTCCCTGGGTTTTAATTAAGTCGAAAGAAAACCGAATAATCGGCAATTCGACCGAACCTCGAGTTGACGCTTCACGAAATCAATTAAGTCTTTATTAAAGCCGTTCTTTGAAATGCTAATGCTTTAACAAACACGTGAGACGTATTAACGAATAATTGAAAATCCAAATGTATTTCAGTCTAAATGCCAAAATCATGCCGTCACTAATTTTGTGCTCATTTTTGCAAATATCCAAAACAAAAAAAAAAACAACCAACATAAATTGCAATTCTGCATTTTCATCATTCTGATTACAAATTAAAATTTATATTTATACCTTTCCGGCAAGGCAAATCTCATAATTATTGTACTTGCGAATGTTTAATCTCGTTGCTCTTGTCGAATTCATTTTTATCCCCTTTTGCGTTGAATATTTTGTAACCGTTGAAAATAATTTTTGTAATGTCACATTAAACGTTATGAATTTGGAATGAAAAATGTTGTTAAAATGATTTTTATTTGTGTCGAAAAAAAAAACAATTGGACGAACAATTGTGTCTGTTTCCGTATAAACGTATCACTGTCAGTTGTACACTTTGGCCTGGTCTATGGAGTTAGGGAGAATTTTCAGACCGGCTCGCATGGTTAACTTTGACAAACAGAAATTACCATTTTATTGGGTGAGTTCTAGCGCCCTCTTACCGTAACCCTCTGCCTCTTCTCGTACAGTGCGGCACTTCGCAGGGAGCATTCGAATACCTAATCGTACCGTTCGGTACCATTCGAAATCCATTGTTTCCATGGTGAAACAGGTTAGTGTTGCGCCACTTCGATTTCTAATCACGTTACAGTTTATCGGGATCGTTTGTTAAATATTTGGTTCATTGAACCGTTCGATTATAAACCTTTCACATGCAAATCCAATTTGACCTTAACGTAAAACATATTTGTTCCAATTAATTAGAATCCAGCTGTATAATTGTCATTTCAAACGAACAATTGGATGGACATAGAATGGAAGCATCATTTTTATCTTGTACCGCTTAGATAATTGGCATTGAAGGAGAGACGTTATCGGAAATAAAAGTGAAGCAGACTTGAAAAGTTGGTATATTAGTTGAAACTGTGTTTAACCTGTGTAAAGTCAGAGGCTTTGCGCTGCTGACTTGAGAGGGTTCCACGTCGACACGGAAATCGCGGATTTATTAAATTTGTTTAGGGGTTTGAGATTTCGTAAAGGCGGAGATCGTTCGAGATGGGATGAACGTCGTCCATCCAATATTACCCGATGCTTGCCTGGCCTATCTAACCTTATTGCTTCAGCAGACCAAAGAGTCGAGGACCCACGATAGCTCGTACTTCTCAAACGACAAGATCAATCGAACTCGGCGAACCATCAAACCGTATGTCTATAATAAACATAGATTATTCGTTCATCTTATTACCACGAGAACACGAAAAAACGCTTCATTATGCTTTCATCCATTATTATTTTTTTCAAACCAAAATTACTTTTTATAAAACCCCCACGAACTTATTCTAATCAGCTGAAAACATTGTATTTACTGTATTACAAATCATTTTTTTTTATATGCAAAACATAGATTTTGCACGATTAATGAACAGACCCGGACTTTGATTGATGAAAAGAAAATTGCAAAACTCACTTATATTTTGAAATGAAACGAAGCGATTTTGTATATTTTTTTAAACTCAGTGCTTTCAAATACTATTTATCATGTATATGTGCATTTTTACACGACATTCATATTAACTGAACAGAAATTGTTTTTGACATTTCGTGTACGGATAAAAACTCCGCTATTGATTGTAGCTTTATTGAAAGCGTGACTGATTTCATTCCCATTTTGATCAAAAAAAGAGAACCGACAAAAAAAAAAAAACAAATTCATTATATATTTTCAAAGAGGAAAATTTAATAATTTGCATCTTATTGGCTAGATTGTAACAACAAAATGTGTTTCTTTTGTTCGATCCCACTGTGACTCAGAAAGAAAAGGTTGTTCGAAATTGGGAAATAAAGTTTTCGTTTTAGTTTTAAAATGTGAAATTTTGAAACGTACTGCTCGTATTAATGCATCGTGCTAAAGCCCAGTGACCGCCGGCGGCAAAACGTCGTGGAAGCTGTTTAGCATTATTAATTAAAGCCAAAGTCATACTAAGTTGGCGAGTACATAAGCAGAGATAATATTTACTTAAGTGTTCATTAGACGAGTCAGTGCAAGGATAGCTGCAAGGTGAGGGGGAGGGGGGGCCGACTGGGTAGAAAGAGTTAGCGCTACAATAAACGAGCTGCATTCTCATTAAAATAAACGTATCTCTCTTTTTTTGCGGCTTGGTAGCAAGTATGACAGTTTGCGGGGAGCGACGAAACGGAGGCTTGGTGGGAGGGATCGTGGAGGGGGGAGGGAGTGGCTGTACTCATGTATATGCGAATTGTGGGGTCAGCCTCGTCTGCGGTGCAAAATATGCGCGCAGAAAAGTAAATTTCAACCTTAATTATAATGAAATAGGCAAGGTGACGAGAATAAAGTCGCTCGGGGGACAAAAATCGCAGACTTGTGTTATTAAAAAGAGTACGACAATAATGAGAAGAAAGACAAACGTAACAACTTCCGTGTTTAATGTACTTAATTATTAGCGCTGAATTTAATTTTTCATTTGCAGCTAAAGCGGAGCGTTTATTCATGACGAATTGTCACTCGTGATCACTCAAAATCATTCAGGGTCGCGCGTGATATGTTTTGTGCAATATTGCGCAGAGGCGGCTGAAAAATGTCAAATTAAAGCAATATACTAATATTATGAACAGAAACGGGAATATTATTGTGACCACCTTTGTCAGCGCACATCGAGTATTTCGTTTCCTGTGACGAACATTTGATTTTACGCAGTACGCATCGCGTGATTTACACGAACGTTAATTATCACTGACCACCTACAGCCTCATTACATTCCAATCGACCCCTTAATCAACGCACGATTGGTGTGTTAATTGATTGCTACTCCGTAATTATAACAGTGCACTGCTAGAAACGATAGCGTAATCCGCAAAATCAAGAACCAATTGAATCATCAATACACGATATGTTTTATCCCCTCCCTTGTAAACATTATTTACAGTTGAAAAAGTTAGATAAATAAATAAAGGCAACATAAGGTAAATAACTATTTACGGAAAAAGAAGCAGTTCGCGTGTAATTCGATTGATAAATATTTGCAAAAATTTTACATTCGACAACAATTTCGTGAATGAAGTGCATAAGTATTTTACAGGCAATGAACTTATGGGCCTTCAGCTTTTTTTAAATTTGTGATAAATTGCAGTGCTTTCGCTCTGCAGCTTTCAAAAGGGAAAAAATTCCATCGGACAAAATAGATGAGCTTTTTTATCAAACTGTCGATGGATTTAATTTTAAAAATCGATCTTTCATCTCACACTCGGCGCTGTAATTCCACTTTGAAAATGAATATTATTTTACGGCTCCGTACAAAAATGTTATTGCTTGGCAATCTAAAAAACTCGTTATATTGTTTATAAAAGTAATTGATTTTAATTGCGAAACTATCGACTTCTATGACAAACAATGAACAATCGCAAAATACAATGGCATAAGCCCGAGTTGATAACAAAAAAGGTAATAACATTTTTTACATGCAATTTTTGTTCATTCAATAAATGATTAATATTTTGTGAATGCAATTCATCCGGCGGCATTTGTTTTCGCTTTGAATACAAATTTTTTGTAACAAATCCGATCAGAGTGATTGTTTGAGAGAAAAAAAAATATTATTACACAAATTTTATTATTTTTAAATATTTGTTCAATGATGAATGTAATTTTTCAAGATTGTCGTTCCAGGAGGGGTGAGAAATCAATGGCAAATGATCAAACGGTAAAAATGGGATGCCAAGCGAGGGTAAAAAATTGTGAAACATGTACCGACTCACAGCGGCTGCGTTGCGTACTACATCGCCAGTCCGGTCAACTTGTCGGTACAGAATCGACGTTCACCCCTTGCGTTGCCGTGGTACAGAAAACTACTTTTCCAACCAACTAATCAGATTTTCACCCCCTTGGATGTAAATCAAAATCAAAGTACGTATTGAAGCAACAAAAATTGTCACAATTTTTCAAATCTGCTATTACGATATCAAAGTTATTACGTACATCAAACATTTTGATCAATTTTAAATAATAAATGATTCAAAATAACAATGCAAAACAAAAATTTGGATTATTGAGGTTTCAGATAAATTTAGCAGAACTACCGTTGAGAAGCGATGAGTAACGTTTGATTATTGTTTGGAATACAAATGTTTCTGTGAATATGTGATTGAATTTGCATGGTAAACTCAGACGCGGCTTTGAGATTTATTGCACGGCATGCATTATTCGTAAGTATGGTAAGTCGGTGATTGTAGCGCTCGGGGTAAATTGAAGAAGGCAAAGGCATGTGTAGAGACAGCTTGGACGTCGCGACGAACTTTTTAATGGACGATTATAATGTTTCGTCACCAAAGAGGTCGGTATAATCCGATCGGTGCCCGCCTCCATTGTCCATCGCACTGGCGGAGTGTCTGCGCGCCTCTCGAAAGGGAGGGATGAATATTCAAAATTGAGCCGCGGGCGTGCCATCGAGCAATGCGTCCGTCTCTCTCTGACTCATCCGTTTTGGCACGCTGTTCTCTCTTTATTTCTATTTGTCTGTCACCCTATATCTTTCTCGCTCTGTCTGCTGTTTTTGAACTCGCGCTAAGCTCACACGAGCGAGTCCGCAAATTCAGTTACTTCAATTGAAGCCAACCCCTACGCCCCCACGGCCCCGCAAGTGCCGTCACTCCGCATTTTCAAACCCTCGGTGTATGTCCGAGGTTATGAATTTTAATAGCTTTACGCCGCCACGTTTGTCAGCGAGGAGAGAGAGAAAGAGAGAGACGGTGTCCGCCAGGCAAAAATATCGTAGACGAGTTTTTCGCTGGACAAATTGTCGATGGATTCAATTAAAGGAGAAAAAATCCGCGCCTTTCGTCGCTCGGCACTCCGTTGAATTTCGCGTTTCGTATATTATAGATCGCGCTTTTATGTTCGTTCGCGTTATCATTTTTGTAATTCAACTCACCTCGTTGGTTCGGCTCCACTTCCGGCGTGCAAGAGCTATTCGATTTCGGCGATATCGTGTGTGATCGCCCGTGATCACCACGGGGGTTCTGATTTTTAGCTCCGACAAATGTAATGAGAAATGGGTTTTCTTGATTGAACGGTTTAACGTTGGTCAGTCGGGGTGGGTGATTTTTATATGATAGGGGAACGTGCATTATTGGCCTGTGAGTCGACACGAGAAGTTGATACTGTTTTCTTTTTACTTTTTGTAGATGCAAATCTAATTTCAGAAGCGTCTTCGATCACCGCGCATCAAATTGTGTCGTTTCTACCGTTTGATCGTCAAATTGTTGTAATTTGCAAATGTTTAAATGCAAGTAAATCAAAATAATGGGGATTCCCATGGTAATTCCTTAACAATGCCGTAGCATACGCCTCATCAAGTGAAATCATCACGGACCAAAACTCGCAGACGGTTAAGCATTGCATCACTCGTTGAAAATTATAATCTACTTCCGTTTTAATAGACGAATTTCATTACTGAGCGTTATAGAACTCATTAAGCTCCACGTTAATATAATCCAACAATCATCCCAAAAAGTTCACGTCTAATAAGAGTTACTTTTCTTGAATTAAAAAGGTATATAAATAAAAAAAATCGCTTTTTAAATAATAATTAAGAAAATAAATAAATATTCTGGTTACTTTTTAATGGATTCGAGATTTACAAATTCGTATTAAAAACGTTTTGCAATAATTTTTCTCTCTTATTTTTGACAAGTACGTTTATTATAAGAATTAATTTTTTATACCAATTTTCCAAGAATTTTTCAAAAATTCAACAACGATTCACTATACTTTACTAAACGTGATTTACCAGTCAAAAAATTTCATTTCTATCGAAATTTCAGTGTCATTTCACTTAATAGTCTCAGTTATTAAAAAAATTGTTTTTAATGTTCCAGAAACACAGCGACGAGAACCGAGTTAATTAAAAGACTCGTTTTTGTTTGAATCAAAAGCAATGGTCATGTTTGTCAGTGCCGACAACGTGTTTTTTTTTTGTTGTGAGAAATAAATCCACATTGAGTTTGTGGAATTTATTTCGTTTATCGACGAATTTGACTCATTGTGACGAGCAACAATGAATCCATTGAAACGCCGCGTTCGCATAAGCCAGGAATACACACTTTCGGAAACGAATAAGAAAGGCAAAAGTGTGGAATAAAAAGAAGATGAGCGAGGAATGGTACGAGTTTTGAGACGCGGTCAAGCAAGATCGCATTTGGTGAAGTACGTGTGCCCGTAATGAACTCTCGAGGGACCTCTCAAAGTACCTGGCAACCTCTTTCACTTGACACCTTGTATACAGTGTTAGTTCTAACGCCTTTGGAAGCACCGCTCCGGCCACTTTCAACACAACACTGCGACGTTGAAAGGGCCCGACGCGGCATTCGAGGTTACGGGTTTCGCAAATTCGGTTCATTTGATGCATTGTCCGCCGAGAAACAAGACTCACTTCAGAGACAAGACTCCGATCTCGCTGAAGTGAGATGAACGATCGCAAAGACTGTTGAAGTTTACCGACAAGTGTCGTAAACGCATCTTTGATTCATGCACCGCGCCAGATCGAGGACCAAATTATGCGTGCAAGTGTAAGCCGCAAACCGCATTTCCAAAGAACCGTGTATAATAAAATTAACACTTCGTCATTTTTATGTTTCGTCGCTTCAATGAAAAATTCTACCTGCACGAAAAAGGAAAAAAAAACTTCCGGCACTATTATACCAAACTACCATAAAAAATTGCGAAAATCAAAAAAAGAAATAAACAAATAGACGGGTGGAAATAATAAAATGAAAATTTAATTTTAAAGCCCGTTTGGATTCACTGATCTTCTGTTTTTTTCGGTAGAACATTTTCATTTCGCGTGACGTTTTGTTTGCTCTCTTTTTGAGTATTGACATAACTCTGTTTGCCTGTAACTATGAATAAGCTCCGACTAAATACTCTAAATAGCGTTTCGTAAAAATGTGCACATTGTCGCGCGCTGCAGCCTACGGACAATTGTTCATGATTTAATCAAGATCTTATAGACTTGACCAAATAGAGACTTGACGGTGGTGACAGACATATTAGATACGATTCAATAGAGCTGTCTACATTGCATTATTCGGCTGGTAAATCTCTCGTACAAACACGAAATCAACTTTTCCCATGACTGGAACCAGGGGTTCTCACAATCACTCGTTTATCCTGCGCTATATTACTTTCCTTTCTCTAATGAAATTTGCACATACGAAAACTTTGTCAAAATGAAACGATTATGCTCACAAAAACAAGTTCCGATTTAATGAATAAATTTTATATACCGACTGGAAAAAAAAAATCAATTTCTTCCCCCGCGTCGTTATTTGCAAAAGTGCGATTGCAACTGTATTCATATGAGTGAAACTCGGTTAAAAAATCATCATCGTGAAAATTGGATTTTTACATATCAATGGTATGCAAAGTTCATTCAAACGAGAATTTTAAGTTGTGAATATAGAGCGAGTACACACTAAGTAACGAAATTTCGTCAAATTTTGGCCAAAACTGAGTTACACGCGCGGGGGACGGAGATGAGAACGCGACGATGCATCGGATCAGAATGTTAATGATAAAAATGAGCGTGAAATGGCGAGTACAGATGTAGTTTGGTAACAAGAAAGAGAAAGTGGGATGCACTGAACTGGTTATAAACAAGGGTCGCATGCAATATTAGGGGTATTAAGTCGCCATAAAGAGCGCATTAGGGGTGCGCGCTTGCCCTCGAGGGGTAGTTTAGCGTTTAATTGTCCCATCCCGGGGTATCAAAGGTTTCGATTTCTGCTCAACTACGCATTCTAAAGCGCATGCATACATATTTTCACACACTTGCGACCGGGATAGATGGTGCCTTCAAAAGTTACACGCCACGCATCGGCGTACACGATAATGACGTATAATTGTATCAATAGCTTCGTCGCAACATCACAGCCGTTATTTAACGCCAAACCGTGAAATGCTTTTTGACACTTTTTGATTAACCCGACGCACAACCGTCGGTGCATAATCAAACGTGCTTTCTCTTTGATCAAGGCACCATTTTTGCAAAAAAAAAAAAAAAACTAAAACATAATAATGCCAAAACCTTTTTTGATTCGACTAATCGTTAAAATAACTTTCGAGGGATGCTTTTATATTGTGCATAACGACAACGAAGAAAATCTCGTAATTGAAACTCTATAAACCAGATTTGTGGCAAAGGTCATTGAATTAATAAGGCCAACGAAAATACAAGTTGTTAAGCTTATAAACTTTTGGTTGGCGCGCGCAGAATTGGTAACGGCGCATCAGAAAGAGAGAGAGAGAGAGGCGAACTCCTGTCATAAAGCCGGGGCAAGTTATTAACTGTATGACTCGGAGAGGAGCGGTGGTAATATAATTTCTTCTGTGTAACGCACAATGTTCTTGTAATTTGATGGCTTGTATAATCCGCGCTGCATGCTTCAGAAGCCTGTCACTCGTAGCTAACTCTGATGCGAGTCTGCTATATCCGAATGTTTGACGAATGCTGAACAATTATTGGATGGTAAGTACGAACTCCGGGACGGATTGCGGCTATGACGATTCGGCGAATGGGGCACGAGGGTGGCGCGGTACCAAAACGTATAAGAGGAACAGGCGGAATACCCAAGTTGCTATTGAACCGATTTTGAGCAAATATCACTTGAAGCAGGTCGGCAAGAGATGCGCGAGGTCGGGGGGTTAGCGCGCCCAGAGCGAGCAGACGCGTCGGCGTCGCGCGCGCGTCTGACAAAGACGAAAAGAACCCGAGGGAGAGGCACGATAAAAGAGAGAAAGAGCAACAGAGCTCACAAGCCCTTCGGCAAATTTCATAACCGAACTTGTCGTATTTGCCGAGATTATTTCAATATATTCGACTCAACTTGGAAATCTGTTTGCAAGCTAGTGTATGCGTGAATGGAACTTGGCGCTTCGAGAAAGCGAGATATCCATCCTGGAAACACGAGCGTATTTATGCCGAATGCATCGTGCGACTGAAGACGCAACCAAACATTTAATCCCGATACACCGATTTGCGCTCGAGATCGTTCCTCAAAGCGACGTTAATATATCTATTTATTTGCCATCCATCTCATTCTGTTTCACTTTTTTTCTTTTCTTTTCATTGCGTTTTTCTTATCGAGGGGCTTCACTTTGGAGACGCATTGTGCCTAGAGACATTGCAAATTAAAATAAAACTCCAAAAATAAGCTGTGATATTCCTACTCATCTAGTGTAATAACATTCTTGGTATTTCAATAAATATAAAGTTTTAAAGATTTACAATTTATTTACAATTTAACATAAGAATTACTGACCAGAAGCTAAAAAAAATTAACTTGTAACTAAATATAAACAATTTTACATTTTTTCCTGGCCTGAATTAGCCGACAAAGAGCCAACATTTCTTTTTGATTAATTAAAAATAAAAAGAAATAGAAATTTTAACAATTTTATTCATATCTGTGATTAATTTTTTGCGTATCTCTACCCACACGAGTACTAAACTCAAGGCAAAGCCAAAAACATGTAACTAAAAACATATTGCACTTTATTTTGTTAATATTTTCACATGTGCTTAAATTGAGAGTTTCAAGTTAAAAAAAAAACAAATGACTACTCAGCAAAATATTATATTTTTTATAAACGTATTATGTTATTAAAAACATTTTCATATTAAATGTGTCTTTATTCATGAACCTCTCCCTTACATTTCTCCTACAAAAGATTTTGTTCGGTTCAAAATTTAGACAATTACTGGACCATGGTTGACTTCATTCATCCAGTTTGAGATTTATTGCAAGCTATTTTGTTCGAATCGCACGATTAGGATCTAATGGACGCACGATTTTTGTCTCACTGCCATTTAGGTTAGCTGCAACGATCAAAAATTAGCCAACTCGAGTGTGCGACATTTATGGCTAACGATTCGTAACAATTAGTTAAGACATCTGTCACGATGCGCATTCGTTGAAATCGAAGTTAATTAAATAAAAGGGCCACGACAAATTGACAAAACGAACTGGTTCCTCGGTGGGACACGTGTCGACACGTGCGCGCATCTTTATCGCACTGCTACTCGGTCAGAGCTTAATGGCAGACGTTATTAGTTGCCCAGTGTTGGACTACTCATATTTTGGTTATTGTGCTCAACGGATTTCACATTTCGCAATGTATTTCAATCTTTGCTACACACACATTTATCGATCACAAACCGCTTCTTTTTTCTTCTTCTTTCTAAAAGGATAATAATGTGAATGTTGAATGAAAGTATGGTACAACAAAGACTGGCGTTGAGCGTACAAAATTGAATTTAACAAGGAATACCTTGAATATCATAAAAATCAATTTCAATTAAAAAGCGATCAATTTAAAATTATTTACTCGCTAATCATTTGCAGATGAAAATAGGCAACGATTCGCTCGCCTTCAAAGTTGAGCTTCGGTAATTTAATTTGCAGCCAATCGGTGGAGGTATAATTAAAAATTGAATTCATTTTAGAAATACTCATTAAGTTTTTAAGACTATTCCATTATGAGTTCCGAGCACCCTGCTGGATATAAATTGTCACTACAACGGAGAACTTGATTAATTTAATAAAGCATACCGTTCGTCTCGCACAACGATATTACGTAATAAAATATTTGATCTTTTCGTGTGTGCATTCTGTAAATTGCAATATAATTGTATATACATCGGTTATAATATCGTGGAGAAACACACACGAGGCATGCAATTATAGGCCAGTTAATCTCAACCTAATATAGCATCAGACGGGTAAGCGGATCGACATTATACGAAAAAAAAAGAAATAAAAAACGAAAGAAGGACGCAGATGAGTAAAACGAAAGGCAAATCTCCATTGTTTCATTCGATTTACACCCTGTTCCGTGCCAGCCTGTGATACAGAACCTGCAATTTGAAGGAGAATAAAAAGTTAAGCCCGAGTCGAAGCTCAGGGGTGGCTGGCACACAATACAGCCTGGCTCTAAAATCTCTCCGGCAAACAAACGGCAGATCCCGGTTCAAAACGTAATTGAGATATTGAGATCTGATCAATAACACAGATACTTGCAAGCCGCAAATCATCTCGCTCCACATAGATGCGGTATCGTTGCTGACTTATCATATTTTCGTCTTTTGTCTCGTTTTCAGTGCCTGGCGAATAATGCCCGATACCAAAACAATCTTATTATGTCATCTATGAAAAAGGCGCATTGTTAAAAGAAGTCGATTTGTGGCAAACAGGATTTATTGTATTGTTCGATACTTTATTGAATATTTACCGTGCGTAATTGTAAGCAGATTTCGATATAATTACGAATTCAATATTGAATTTATCTCGGTTAAAGCGAAAAAAAAAATTACTCTGTGTAATTTAAGTTTCAACCAGCACACAGCTTTAATGAATTTCATCGTGGTTTTTTTTACAAAGTGAAGAATCAAAGAATCTCTTTCACAATCATAGATCCTGATTTTGAAAGTTTGGTCGAGCTTCACAGAGACCCTTTGAGTCATAGTTTGAAAAAAAAAGTTGTATCCATAAGAAATGAACTATCAATCTCTATATACCTTTTTCAAATGATTCAATTCGTATAAGAAAAATCCCCTCCATCTGCTCGTGTTTCATTTCATCAAAATATTTGTAGCTCGAGAGAATAAGTGGCACTTTGTAAATTTGATATATCTGAGAAAAGGAGAACCATTGAGTTTCCTGTAATCGGACGAAATTGAGTCAAAACATGGGTTTATAAAAACGTTTTGATCCCGACGATTAGGCTGGATCAAAACATACGTCGACGAGCCCGAAGAAACAGTCAAACATTTCGGAGGGGACACACGGTACATAACAAATTGGTGAAATCGGTCTGTTAATCACAGTGAAAAGTGAAATGTTTCCATTGAGGTGCTCTCGAGGCTACCGAGAGAGTTTTTCTCGGCAATGAATGCTAACAAACACGTAAGTGCACGCCCTGCAATGCCACCGCGTGTCCCCTTTCAAAAGATACTTTTGTGGCTAAACACAGAGCGCGACAATAAAAGCAAGTACATGCGTGGCCGCAACATGGGTGTCTGCATCTGCCGGCGCCACGGGAGGTCCTGCATTCAGAAGTCGCCCGACAACGCCTAAACGGACGACAAAAAAAGGATGCCGGGATAGGCTCGTTACGCGGCTAGGTGATACGCCGATCAACTTTCAATTGGCGCGCGTGATACCGCCGCGAACCAATAACCACGCGACGCTCACGCTAAACGATGGGAACCGGCAAACCGAGCGCGTAATTGTGCAACCGACCCGGAACGGTAGCACTTACGTCTTTTTTTTCTATTTTTTTTTGTTCGCCTGCGCGTCGCCCCTAATTACGCGTCCGAAAATCCCCTTAAGCGGCCATTAAAAAGCGCCCTCAACCATCGGTTAGGAGGCATTTGCGCGACCAAGTAAATGGATACGTATCCGGCAGAAACAGAGCCTTGGTAAAAGCTCGCAAGTTAGGGTTGGACATTTCTCGCGGGCCAAATCGCACTAACAGCCTCGACGCGAACTTTTCAAGAGACCCGCTCTGCTTTCTGCCGCTTTGACCCTAAATGTATTTTCCGTCGAGTGAAATAGTGGAGGATAAGTAAGGGGCTTTGATACAATCAAAGACTGATTGTTGCGTGCAATTTGGTTAGAAAAGTAGGAAACGCTCGCGGCGCAATGCGTTTCAATTGTCAAACGTGTTGTCGTCGGGTTGTTAAGGAATTGAATATAAACAACCTCTTTTGTGCGACGCTCCTGAATGTGAGCCAGCGAATTTTGTACCACGAGAGTTTCGCGCGCGCGACTTTTTTGTTCGTCGCCCTCTCTCTCGGTAAAAGTTGGGTCATGGAAGTTTCGTAAAGGACCGAAAATATGGTCTTGGAACGATGATTCGATTTTCGCGATGTTCGCATATACATATGCGCATACATTTTTTTGTCAGAATGGCAGATGACAAGCGTGGGATGTGCCGCGCTTGTGCTTCGAATTTGATGATCCGCTTTACCTCCTGTACAAATTTATTTTATCTGTCACAATGTTTGTTTGTTGTTGTTGAGTTTCATTCTTCGTCACCAGAATAATGAATGTGCGAAATTCCATCTTTAAAGTATAAAACGAGATGAAACACAATGTATATTGAATAGGATTTATAGAGGAGTCAAATGTCGCAGCGAGATTTGAGTGACAGATGGCCCATTGAAAAGCATTAAATTGAGTAACCTTAAATAACGAAGCAAAAAATTATTTTAATTCTGATGGTAATAACACGTTTAGGACTTTGATTTGCATTTGGAACAAAAATCTGGTCTTTTGATTGGATTTTTTATTGCAATACCTGATGCTTCGTTTAACTTGAAACTTTTATCCAATAACTATAATTTAAATTTTAGCTGTAAATTAAAAAAATGCATTTTTTTTAATACAAAAGAAATGACAATAGGAATTTATTGGTACAAAAAATTTTATTATAAAATTATGGCATTGTAAATATTTGTGATGTGCGAGTGAGCAAATTTTGTTTACACGAGTGAACACAACGGAAATTTTCTTAATACCATTATAAGCTTCTGGTTTTGCAAACCTTTTTATGGGAATTAAAAAGATTAAGACATTTAGACTGGAAAGCGCGCTTGCGCGTAACCAATATTCACCTGGGATCCGAATGTTAATAGTTTTAATGAAGTGTGTACGCTTCTTACATGGGATCATATATAATACTACTAATTTTTAAGCATAACCATACACTCAGCTTCACAACGTGTGAACCCTAAAAGTTCTCAAAGATTCCGTGCGTCTGTGCACCTATTGTAGTGTAATCATGATCAATTGTGCCGCATCCAGACATTCCGTTTCAGCTTTATAATCATGCAATTTCATCGGATTTAGAGTCAATACACACAATTTGCATTAACGTTTTCCATCGCCTGCATTAGAATAAATCAATTCGTCATTCTGCTTTCACCTTTTGTTGTTTGTCTTAACAAATACTTTAAAAAAAATCCAAACAATATCTTCAGATTTTGTTTGCATTTTTTTTTTTTTTTTTTTTTTTTTTTTTTTTTTTTTTTTTTTTTTTTTTTTTTTTTTTTTTTTTTTTTTTTTCTTATTTTTTTTTTTTTTCTCCTTTATTTTTATTTTTTTTTTTTTTGTCTT